>OU862908.1:26328239-27529489 GCA_917880885.1 Limnephilus marmoratus
TAAACGCTCTTAATTACGCGGTTAGTAGAGAAATATTCTCGGGTCTAAGGGAACGTACCCATACTACGTGACACGTTTAGGGGGGGGGGGTCTTCAAAATGTCACGCTCCATACAAATGAGCAGCGGGTTGCTTAGGATTTTGGTCACCGGGGGGGGGGGGGGGGGGGGGGGGGGGGGTTAAAAATTGCAAAAAGTTGGTCACGTAGTATGGGTACGTTCCCTAATTGGGGAGCTAGTCTATTTACTAGCTGGTTCTCGGCATACGTTGCAATGCCACATTCAAAGAAATAAATTGTTTCTCCCTGCATGTTCTCGTCCCCGTTCCCTCACGCGTACCCTTCCCCTCCCGTGTTCCCCTTTCACCTTCCCCGCCTCTCCCCTCTCACGCTCCACCGTCCCGCCAATCCCCCTCCCGCATTCCATACATTCAGTCCCAGCACATTCAGTTTTCAAACAGCTCGCGTGCCTCCTATTACAATTTTTTTTTCAAATGTTCATTTTTCATATAATACAAATATTATTTTTTGTATTTTATAAGAATAATCAATCAAAGTTGGTACCTCACATAGGTACCTATTTAAAATATCTATAATTCTTGATTCGATTCAAAGTGTTCGGTGAGTAGGTACTTCAAATAAATTCATTAATTTAAAGTATTTCGAAAATTGAATTTTGTGCAATCATTGTTTTGCAAAATGTCATTCTCAAATTTTGACATTTTTCACAGTTTTGCGAGAGTTTTTGTAGTGATTAAAAAACTTTTCAGATGTATTTTCATGTGGTTGTAATAACCCAGAAACCTTCGCGGGGAGATAAAGGAGGTATTTTGAAAGTTTCAAACATTTCCAATGCTTAATATAGCAAAACATAGACATATCATATACAATACGACGAGTATATGAGATGTGTGATGTATGATCATATGTGTGAGTACCTATATGAGATGTGTGATTATATGTGTGAGTATATGAGATGTGTGATCATATGCAGTAGCGTAATTAGGAGGGGGGGGGGGGGGGGGGTGTGACACCACGTTATCCGCTCCGGGTGCCATCTACGCTAGCTACGCCACCGTACGCACCTACACCGTTATCTGTGCAGACGGCAAAAGAAGGAACTTAAAGAACCAACTGGTTTATATAATTCATACATTTGTTTCTGTATTATAGTTGTGACGTCTCCAACTGCACATATAAATATGTCGGTCTGAAGCAAGAATCCTTACGCGTTGGAGTAAAGGAGGTTGGAAGCTCCGCTACAGCGGAGCGTTCAACCTTCTTGTGTATAGGTACATAGTGAAAATATTTATTAGTAAGTCGACGATATTCAGATTTAAGCTGTATTCATATCAAAAGTTAGTTCACCGTGCATTTCCAGTAGATACGTTATACCTTTGTGCCTACTTACCAACTTACCTTTTTGGAGTGAGATATATTTTTAAAAATCTTTCCCATCCTCCATCTCATAAATCGGTGACAGCAGATTGAAATGCTTGCAGATAATAATATTAGGTATATTATTACTTGGGAAGTTTCTAATTTATTATTAAGATAGTGTGGACTGTGGGTATAGTAACATCATTAGGGCTGGTGTCACCCCCGTACTCCGTGGATGTTCTCCCATCTCAACTGCTCGGATCCGGTGATATTATGTCCACCCAATATGTGGGCTGTTGTTAAAAGAAGTTAGGGGGCATACATTACTTACGTGAGCAGTTTTTTTTTAATCTAGACCCCTCCCCCCCTTGGTGAGATAAATTTGGGCCAGTTCGTATATTCTTTTCGAGGAACGTGAGATTTTGCTGAACCCCCTTTTGAGCTCACGTAATTAATGTATGCCCCCTTAACGGGGGAATGGATGGCAAGGAGGATGTTGAGGAAGTTACTGGATCTTCAGATATGATCACGGAGGAAGGGTTAATTCATAGCTAGCAACTTTTCGATATTGTCAGCCTGTACGGATACTAATCTCTCAACCCCTTGTAACAATTAATGCTTATCTGTGAAGGGTAGCAAACAAATTACATAACTAATAGGTAATAAGGGAAAATATCCTTTATTATTTATCAATATTAGGTTTAACAATGTAAGCAGTTATATAATATTTAGTATTTGATATAAATATTTACATGATAACATATTCTGGAAATCTTACATTTTACTTATCACTGTCCAGCATAAACTCTGCAAAATTCTACGTTTCAGGAATATTATTGTAAAAGTATAAGCGACATTTTAAAACAAAATACAGTTAAAAACGGCCTCGACTGTTTACTCAGTTTTCGGAATAGGTTGTTAAGAAATCCCTAAGTACAGTCATATATTTTAAGATAGACCGTTGATTTTTAAAATAACTTAGTATTTTATTTCAGTTCCTTAAATCTAATGGACGGATCACTTTCCACTAACATAGTTCAACTTAGTTTATAAATAGGCAAACAAATAATAAAAAGCAAAACATCCATAATAGAGTAGTAGGTACCTACCTAGAAAATTTATATTTTCTTGTAAGAATTATGTGGTTGTTCAGAAGTTACTAACAAAATATTACAGCAGTTGGTAAGTACCTACTTAATAATTAACCAAATCTATTATCTTAGTGACTCCATTTGTAGAATACCTTTTCAATTCGTTGTGGGTTTTGATTTGGAAAGTTTTATTATTTAATTTTGAAGGTAATATTCGTACTCGTACAATGTTCATGTCACTTGAACTCTATAACTAGACTAAACTAAAGAAAACATAGTTTGTATAATAAAATAATATTTTATTCTTATCACAAAATTTTAGAGCGATCGTCAAGTCTGATTCTCGAAAATGAACTCATTATTTTGCTTTAGTTTCTGAGATCGTTTTAAGGTTTTTGTTGCAAAAACCTAACCGTTTTTTCATCATTATTGTTTTCTGGATAAGGTGAAGTAGCTGCAGTTTGGTTATTATACACGACTTTGATAACATAACATATTTTTAAAATAACATTTTAAAATTCTCCCCCACGATGAATAGCTTCAACAGATCGCTCCAGAGGACTCGGTACAAACTACAGGAAATATTTGGCGAATACTACAACGACACAAATAATATAACATTTTTGGCGCTCTTGGTCTTATCTTTTAGTTTTGTTTTTGATTGTGAATCGTCGCCAAAAGCTCGTCTTCTCCCCGTTGGCCTGGGCCGTGGGGTCCTCGACATCCTGCTCTAACTTCCCGACGCAGTAGTCGTCTGGTGGAAGTGAAGCAACCGCCACGGCTATGGTCTTTCCTGTTTTGGCCTCTCCACGCAGCATATCCAAGAAGTTGGAGTCTGGTCCGTTCTTCCTGTTGTGCTTCTCTCCAAACTTCATGGCTTCAGCACTCAATTCGGCTTTTAGTTGTTCCGGAGTGGAGTTTTCAGTTTTGAACTCGTTAGGGTCTTCCACGAAGGCCTGCTGTAGGTCCCTCATTATTTTCTTTCTTATAGTCTTCTTCATACTTAAATGTCTTTCTAAGGTTTTCACGTCTCCGTTAGTGAGGGTTTTGTAGTTGTCTTTGCTTTTTGATTTTTTGGTTGACTTTTTGGATTTCGATTTATTGGTATCTTCGAAGTTTTCGATGTTGGTTTTTTGGTTTGGGAAGCTGTTGATTTCGCTGTATCCGGAGTGGAAGGCTTGGCCTCCGAGACCGAAGATGTCCCTCAGATGAGGAATGCTCCTTTCGGAAGTCATGACGAGGTTTCTGGTCCAGGTCAGGTGAGATCAGGTCAGGTCAGTCTGCAGCAGCCGCTCTGTCTGTCTGTTCCTCCTCTCGTGATTTTAGATCTATGTGGGCATCTCATTCCATACTAAGCACAGTCACCTGAAATTAAAAGAAAAAATAGTTAGATAAAGCTTTTTTGTTGTTGTAATAAAAACCACGAGCATGTTTATCCAGTGTTACGAGTGGAAGGTAGGTTATTGGGTTTGAAATCAGTAAGATTCAAACAATACATTGTAATCTTTGCGACGTAATCAGAAATATACTTTACGGAGACCTTCAAAACTGGAAAGACAATACAGCGTGTAGGACGTGGGAAAGTTGAATGGCCATTTAGAACGTTTTAACATATTTTTATAGGTACAATAATAAAATATTCATCTTGTAATAATTCCAATTTAATGTTAATAGGAAACAATAAACATCCTGAACTATTCTTCAAAAATTTAAAGAATATTTATATTTATAGAATATCAAGTTTTATAAATACTAAGGAAACATTAGTCAACATTTATATTAATATTCCGGTTACATCGTTTTCATTAAAATCATATTAATTTATTGTTTTAACTATAACAATAACGACTAGTTTTGTTCGTCTAACAGATCTGGAGGAAAATGTGTGCTTAAAAGTTATATTTATTTAAGAGGAACGACAGCGCGACATTTTCCATACAATATTTAAATTTGGATTTGAAACCAAAATACTTGACTAAACTGAATATTTACTTATTTTTAATCAAAAGGTGCAGCACTTAATACGGGTATGTGCTGCATTAATTATTATTTGTGTTTCAAATTATTAAATATATGTCATTAAAAAATATATTTTTCTTGATTTTAGAGGCAACTTTGGTAGTTATTGCGAGTTAAAATATAATCTATATACACGGTGTCCGGAAACTCGTAGTACAAACGGGAAACTGGTAAATCTACATCACATTCGGAGTCGATTTGTGATATAACTTTTTTGATTTGAGCTTTCGTTTTCAAGTGAATCGGGTCCGAAGTTGGAATTTTTTTGATTAAATTTGAAAAAAATTTTCACTAGAGGGTTGATTTCAGCTGTTTAATATCTAATAAAATGCATCGAAGGGTAAACCAGGCTCAAAATTTTTTTTAACCCTTTAGTTGCCGAAAAATGGAAAAATAGAAAAAAAAATGTTAAAATCGAAATGCTCAGATCGAAAAAAATAAGTTTTTTGGGTTCTCTACGTGATGTAGATTCACCAGTTTCCCACTTGTACTACGAGTTTCCGGACACGTTGTATATAGGGTGTCCGGGGGTAAAGTGCAATAACTTCGGGAGGTGATTCTACATGATGGTAGGAGTAAAAAAGTTGTTAATCTTTTTTACTCCTACCATCATGTAGAATTACCTCGCGAAGTTAATGCACTTTACCCCCGGACACCCTGTATATATAAAAATCAATATCACAATTTGAGAATGACATTTTGCAAACCATCGATTGTTAAATCAAAATTCAATTTTCGGATAAACTCCTTAAATTAACGAATTTAATCAAAGTACTCACCTATTGTACTAACCAAAATCGAAAAGTTTGAATTTAATAATAGTAAATTTATTTTACCTATGTTAGGTACCAAATTTGACTGATTGTTCTTACAATATACCAAAATGAATGTTTGTATTTTTTTTTTTTACATGAGCTCCACACAGGAGGCCCTGAGGAAAATAATTCCCCTCAGGGCCTATGTCATCTTTAGGGATGCTGTATGGAGGGTTTTTTTAAGGAAAGGAAGGAGAGGAGAGATCTGGGAAGGAAAAGGGTTTAAGGGGTGGGTAGGAATCTGAGGTTCAGTGTGTCTTGGTCATCCTCCTCCAAGACCTAGATAGACCTCACCCCATGAACACGGGCACCCCTGCTAAAACACCAAACGTAGCGAACCACTTGGGGTGTCCTATGGCAGAGGTGTTGGTTATCCAATAAAGGTTACCGGGGCGGCGGTACCCATTCCCGCCTCCCAAATTTATGATAAATGAGAATGAAAATTTATATGATAAATAAAAATTTGTAAAAAAAATGCAATAGGTGGCACGTGGGCTGTTTGAAAATTTGAATGTACCGGGACTGAATATATTGAACGCGCGAGAGTGGAGGGGATCGCGGGAGGGGAGTTCGCGGGAGAGAAGGCGGGGGAAGGTGGAGGGGGAATGCGTGAGGGGAAGGAGACAATGGGAAAAGACACGCAGGAAGCAACAATGTCCTTATTAGTGGATTTGCAACGCATGCCGGGAACCCGCTAGTGAAATATAAAATTAAAATAATTCGTTCCCCTTAACGATTTTCGCTAAAATAATGAATAAAATAATCGCCAATTTTTTTTAAATGGATAGAAAATACAAATTTTCCAAGCCTTTTACTTGTACCATAAATAATTTTATTATTGAAGATTCGGAGTTTGAGCAAGGAAAACATAATGTTACATTCATTTTACATATGTGTATGTGAATGTGTATTCGTATGTATACATATGTATATATATATATTTATATATATATGTGCATGTACATGTATGTATATGGATGTGTATGTATGTGTATGTTTATATATATATATTTTTTTTATATTTCTCTAATATATACATTAAAAAAAAAACTTTTTTTTTCTCTTCTATATGTACAATAACTATTAAAATAAAAAAAAATAAAACTTTCTATTACAACACATAAATACTTGTCACACATAATCATAAATAAACACGTAAACACCTCAGCACAGGTTCTCCTAGTGAGGTGTTCACGAAACATACAACAATACCTATACACAGTTTCACCTTCACAAACCTACCTTACACCCAACATAATAAAATTGCAAAATATATTATGTAAAAATGTTTTCAAAATTTATCTATTATGTAAAAATGTTAAAGGTAAATACTGTAATACATAGAAATAAATAAATAAATAAATAAATTTTGGAAGTTCTCTGGTGGCAATGAAATCCTAAAACGACAACAGCAGTAATTACAACAATTAGGTATGTTCAGTGACTTGTTGGTAAGGCGGTAGCGGAGCGTATAAAACTTTCAGTACTTCCGGTGGGAAACTGCTTTACAATCTTACGTAAGACATGTTCCATAACGAAGTCCATAAACCGTAGCTTTATTATTGTAATAGGTACATATTAGCCTTTATGACATTTTTTTATAACAACTGAAGTCCCCGACGTTGCCCGGGTTTTACGCAGAGTTTATCGAAATCGGATGTAGACAGTAATTTTTCTCTTATTTTGAAGTCAAATATTAATTTTTTTGTCAAAAATATCAAAATTCTGTTATAAGGGACGGGGAACGGAGATGAGGGTTATTTTCCCAAATCTCATATTATATACAGTGACCTTTCTTATTTACGTATAAATTTTTAATTACATAGTTAGATTAATAATTATTTTTAATTGATAAACTAATGTTTAAGACAAGATTTTTATGCACAGCGCAAAGGGTAACAATTATTATAAGTAATAATTATTAGCCTGAAACACTAACCTACATTGAAAAAAGTAAAATAAGGTGGAAAAATGTAATAAGAAGTAATTGTTGAATGAAATACTAGTATATATTGAATTATTTGGCGGGTAGGAGATAAGGGGGCATACATTAATTACGTGAGCTCAAAAGAGGGAGGGTCCAGCAAAATTTCGCGTTACTTATGAATATACGAAGTGGATTTTATCTCACCAAGGGACGGGGGGAGGGGGGGGGGCTAGATTAGAAGAAAAACTGCTCACGTAATTAATGGTCAATGGTAGAGCTAGATAGTGAGGTTCGTTATTAGCAGTATAATTTAAAAATTTGATTGGCTACAACACTCCTTTGGGGTGAAAATTAAAAACAAAAAAGATTTTTATCTGCCTACCAAGTTTGTAATAATAAGCAATAATAATCGAACACTTATGTTAACACAGCCTGAAGTCATTTCAAGCAAAGTTTCAGTTCTGGATGGTGGTCTTACACCAGGGCGATATTGAGAGTATCTTCCACCCTGGAACGTGCCGCAAATATACCTACTATATTTTATTTTTAAATGAATTAATTGTGAAATAACACAAATCAATCAAATTAAATTTATTTGCGCATGCCGGGATTCGATCTCGCGACCTCGGATGGCGAGTCAAGAGCCTTACCCCTCGACCACGGAGGCCGTCATGTACAATGTTTATTAGGTTTATATTAAACCCTTCTTTTCCATTATCATCTTTTCTTTCCCCTTCTTCTTCCTCACAAACTTTACCGAACACAAAACTTTTCATAAACATAAAAGGTCGGGACAGTGAGACTTTCTTGGACAAAAAAGTCTTTACGGACTACTGAAAAAGAACTAGAGTCGCTACTGAGTACCTAACTAACAACCGTCTCGTGTCTTTGCATCAGTCGTCAGATATTATACAATGCCGGCAGTTATTCAAATCTCAGAATCAGATACCAGAACACACGTTTTTTATTAATTTTATTAAAAGATAAGATTTTTATAGCACATGATGGTGACTCTACTCAAAAGTCAAAAGCGCGTAACATTTCCAAAGGTTTATGTACATAAATAATTGATAATAGATAACCGAGTTATGGCGGTAAACTAATGTTTAATTATCATACTATATTATCATAATTTTTTATTAGTGATTTAAAAGTAAGATTTATTACATAACGTCCTACGCACGACCAATCTCATATTTCTAACTATCTTATCACCATTTTTTCAATTTGGGATGCGGGTATGAGTACCGCCTTATTTATTGGATAATTATTTATTGGATAACCAACACTTCTGCCACAGGTCATCCCAGGTGGTTCGCAACGTTTGGTGATTTAGAAGGGGTGCCCGGGACTCCAGATACTAATATCTACAGCCTGTATGTCGGACGAATATCTACAGCTCATATGTTGAACTAATATCTACGAACTTCAGAGTGTTGACTAATATCTACAGAGCTAAGGTCGGACGAATATCTATGACGGTCCCAGTGTTGACTAATATCTACAGAGCGTAAGTTGAACTAATATCTACAGAGCGTATAGGTTGGACTAATCAGCTAAATGTGTCCAATAGTCCGATATTAGGAATTTTTACATACATACTTACATAAATTAAGTTTTTTAAACTGCATACGCAATATTACGTTATTCCAATATGCTATACATAATTGCAAATCCAACCTCTGCCAGTGCTGTAGATATTCGTCAACACTTTGGTTCTCATAGATATTAGTTCGATTTTTTCAGTTTTTGGAATTCGTGTAGATATTAGTAGACGCTTCCGTGCCTGGGGTCTTGGGGTGAGGTTTGTCCGGATCTTGGCGGCGGATGCTTCTGCCTACCAACTGCGTGATCTTTTAACTTCTCCAGCAAGACTCTATCGGAACACTGCCTTGCACCGCAGTGGTAAGGATAGATTCATACGCCCGTCACTCTTGGACACACCGACTATTCTATTCAACTTTATTCAAACTAAAAAAAAAAAATTAATAATATTGTTCAAAAAAATTTAATAATTTTATTAAATAAAACTTTCGTCTTTATCTTTTACTGCTAATTTTTATTTATTTCTTTTCTTTGTCTCTTTATCTTTTACTGCTAAACATAAATAAGTTCCAATTATTTTGTTACCAAACTTTATATAAAACGGGTGGTGATTGGTCAAAGCATTTGTTTGTCGATTGAAACAATGGCGCATGCCTAGTTTAAAAGAAATTCGAAAAAAAAAGTATTTTTTGACGTACGCGGTATCTCAAAAACGTGAGCGACGATTTGCCATTCATCCTTTGTTTTTTTTTAGTAGATTCACTTAAACAATAGAGCAGAATTATACACATATTGAGAAAAATCTCCTACCCCATTTTTGTTAAAATTTTCTGGACTTCGTTTACTGTTCAGTCTTCAAACCACTTTAAAATAAACAGGCAAAAGAAAAGAAAGCGACATCTAGCGACTTTCCAGTTTCACTTCTACCGCGTGTGAATTGCACACACTGATTTAAAAAAAAATTGTTTTATTCTTTAGCAACCAAATTATTATTAAATTAAGTTATATTTTGATCCATCCAGTAGGTACCTCCCCCACTACAAAAGCAAGGGTCTCTTTAAAATGATTTACATGTATCTACAATATCTACATATATTAATAACAGAAAATACATGTTTGTTCATATGAAGCAGATCTTTGCGATACAACATTACTTTAAAAAGCTTCTGGTTTAGTTGAGAAATTTAAGGGACTATTTTTATAAAGAAGGATATAAATACGCAAACTAAATAAAATTAAATAATCCATTTGGTCAATCTGTCTCCCTAGATATGACTGCATTAATTAGTTAGGGATTGAAAATGTATGAAATGAATATGTGATGGATTGAAGGGATTGAAATGAAAATGTCTCCTTCAACGGAAGCAATCTTCCGAAAAGGCCCTCCATTGATATGCTTGGTGTAACCATAAGTGACCACCCATACCTGATATGGAGGCTCCCACGAAGGCAGAATTAAATTAGCCCCCCAAAAACTGGGCGTACTGTACAGGGCCCGCAGATACTTTAATAGTACACAACTGCTAACCCTCTAGAAATCGCAAATGCGCCCCACGGTTGAATTCGGCAACCAATTCTGGTATGGAGTTCCAAAACACCCGAAAAAAAAACTCTCGACTCTGTGCAGAAACGGGCGGTCTGATAGATTCTCCCATCTTAACAAACGAATTGTAATCTTTAGAGCACATAGATTTATTTTTATATACTTAATGCGACCGGTATTCGCTACAATCAGAGTTTTTTTGTGGCAGTATTATTAAGAACGTATTATTAGGAACAAATGTACATTTACCCCTAATATAAAGATACGCTCAGAGTCTTTGATTCGACAACGAGATGGTACCTACGATTGAGCAACATTTTAGCGTAGCGATAACTCAGTTTCATTGATGAAATCTGAGTTCGAGCGTTTATCTGAGCCGCCAAGGGCGCCGGTGGACGTCAGTATTCTACGTTCCTTTTCAAAGAGCAATGGCAGAAAAGATTCTGCCGTCGTAACAATGGTGATTTAGTTACACAACTTAAATAACAATCATTCCTCAGACTAGAAGAGAACAGCAGAATACACCCATACTTCAAAGTTCGGCGTGAGAAAAACTCGCTCATAAAATAATGATGGTCTGTTATTACTGATAGACCGACATGTCTCGTCTTCTTAGAACGAAAATAACGTTTTAAAGAGGATGCAGAACACATTTTGAAACAGGTTCGTTTACAAAAGGCATGAGCGAAGAATCGGGGTAAGGAGAATATATTATATGAGCCGAAAGTGAATGGTAGAAGATGTCAGGGACCCCCGACAAACATATACTACGATCTAGAGAATCAAATACTTGAGTCGGGTCATGTCAAGAGTCAGAATAATAATATCTATCGTAATCTATCAGACCGCCCGTTTCTGCACAAAGTCGAAAGTTTTTTTTCGGGTATTTTGGAACTCCATACCAGAGTTGGCTGCCGAATTCAACCGTGGGGCGCCCTTGCGATTTGTACAGGGTTCGCAGTTGTGTACTATTAAAGTATCTACGGGCCCTGTACAGTACGCCCAGTTTTTGGGAGGCTAATTTAATTCGGGCTTTGTTGGAGCTTCCATATCAGGTATGGGTACTCAAAGTTACACCAAACATATGGAGGGCCTTTTCGGAAGATTGCTTCCGTTGAAGGAGACATTTTCATTTCAATCCCTTCAATCCATCACATTTTCATTTCATACATTTTCAATCCCTAACTAAAGAGTATCTACGTATAAGGCAATGCATGAATGTGAAGGAAGAATGAAGCAATGAGTGTGTGCCAAAATAGAGTTGTGTGGCGATCCTTCATCTTTGCCTACCTCTGAGGGAAATGGCTTGACGGTTATCCTCCTTCTCTAGCCAACGTTTCTGCCCTGATGATGAACAAACACATCTGCCTGCTGATGGACGCTGTAACGCTGTCCGAAACGTTGGATAAAGAAGGAGGTAACGCAATACGGCATAATACCCCAGAAATAAATAACGATAATTCTTTTGGCAGTGAAAATCTAATATCGGCTTGACGGTTAGTTATTTGTTGATCGCGTTTCCAAAAAAATACAACAAATGGAAAAGGTGTTACATCAAAATCAACTTACTTCTTGTCAAAATTATCAATTAATAAATAACTTATGAGATAAATGGAACTGGCAGAGGAAGGATGAAAGTAGACTGAACGCTGTAGAAATGAGATCCCTGAGGGGAAGGTGTGGTAAAACCATGTACAATCGTGTGAGAAACGGGGAGATTCTCAAAGAATGCAAGGCTGATGTAAGCGTAATGAGTAAAATTAAGAAAGGGACGCTCAGATGGTTTGGGCATGTAGAGCGAATGAATGTGGAAAGGAGTGTAAGGAGAATATATGACGCAAATGTGAATGGTAGAAGAAGTCGAGGACGCCCAAGAAAGATATGGCACGACCAAGTGAATCAGATACTTGAGTCGGCCATGTCAATAGAAGAGCATGTATGAGGCGATGTATGAATGTAAACGAGGCAAGGGGTGTGTGCCAAGACCGAGTTGTTTGGCGGTCCGTCCTCTCTGCCTACCCCTGCGGCGAAACGGCTTGATGGTTAGTTGGTTAGTTAGTGATCTACGATGGAAGCAACTGGGAAACGCTTAGAAAATAGCAACCAATATGACATACCCTTTAAAGTTTTTTCACGATTGTATCAGACGTCCATTACGTAAGAAGAAACGCGAATTTTCGCGTTATAACCGTGATTTTGATTTAAAAAAAAGTGTTTCCGGTAAAAGTAATCGTATTTTAGCTGATTGCTACAAATAAACGACGCAGTAACATCTTATCATTCAATATTACTGTTCTCACGATAAATTCTGAACATCAATTTTGATTTGTTACCTCGATGATTCAAAAGACAAAAAAAATACACACATAATTCAATTTTATAGGATTGTATTTCAGATCAAAATATCTGCTACAGTTTATCATTTTGAATTCACATATTTACGTTGAAGATATTCTTCTGTGAGAATATTTGCTTTGTTGTAGAAGGGACGCCCTAGATTTACCATTTACCTTGTTCTTATTGTTGTTAACTGTTGCGAAAGACATCGTACAGACAAATGAAAATGGAGGCTGCAGTGATTGACGGTGAAACATTGGTTTCTGCAGACATTGTGATATAACATTATATGTTACACAGAAATTACATTACATATTTGTTAACATATCTAAATACATGACATGTGTAGAGCAGTTCTCAATTTCAAAAATTTCGTTAACTGATTTTCTCAGCTTCAGGTTTAGTTAGTTAGTTAACAACTTGGGAGGAGGGTATGGGTACCGCCCCCCCCCCCGGTAACCATTTATTGGTTTACCAACACCTCTGCCATAGGTCACCCCAAGTGGTTCGCTGGGTTTGGTGACTTAACAGGGGTGCCCGGCTTCATGGGGTGATATTTGTCCGGATCTTGGCGGCGGATGCGTCTGCTCACCAAATGCGTGGCAGGCCAGATTGGGAGAGACTGGTTGAGGAAGACCTGTAGACCTCTCCAGCAGGATTCTCGGATCATCGCCTTACCCGCATAGGGGGGATTGATTCATACGTCCGTCACTCTTGGACACACTAACCCCCAGTTTCCTATCCACCCCTCAAACCTTTTTCCTTTGCACGACTTCCTCTCCTTCTTTTCCCCAAAAATACCCTCCTCATAGCATCCTCAAAGATGACATAGGCCTTGAGGGGAATTATTTTCTTCAGCGCCTCTTGCATGGAGCAAATGTAAAAAATCTTGGGACCATGATATAATACGCAGAAGGATATAATATGCAGAATAAAAAATATTAAATGCTCCATTTGGTCAATCTGTTTCCCTTGATATGATTGCATTTATTAGGTAGGAAAAAAATATTTTAAAATACATCAGAGTTGTAGAAGGGAACAATGTATTTAATAGTTTTAACGAACTGGTGTTGTTTGATTCTACGAACCGGATCAGCGTCCCTAGCAACTTGGATTGTATCAGATTTAGAGTCCTAATCACAATTTTTAAATGCTTTATAAGTGAGATAGATATACATTCCAAAAAACTGCCACTCGTCTCTTACACCACAATGAAAAAAAAATTGTTCACACCCATGCGTTGAAATAACGGACGAACGAAAACATATGCTTTTTCCCTACCTACTCGAATGAACAATCCGAACCTGAAAGTTTGGTTTATTAATATTACACATGACAAAGATCTTTTACGAAAATTGGTAATGGATATTATACTTCAGGTTATTAAATATTCATAAATCTAGATAGGTCGTGCCACAATGACATGTGCAAATATTAAAATAATCACAATTGAGTGTAGAAAAATAATACAAATTGAGGCAATTTGACACAAAACACGCTGCAGTTATGTTTTTCCGTGCTTTATTACGTAACGAAGCCACTGAATAACGTGACACATCATTTACTTATAGTCACACGACAGCGTGGAAAAAACAGGAAAATTGTTCAACTGAGACAGCAAACATAAAAAAGTAAAACCTTTCATTTGTTAGATACAAATGAAGAGGGAAAATTGTAATGATTTAACTGATTTGTATCTAGCATTTAAAACAACCTAAGATCAAAGAACACGTATTCATTATTGGCATTTGGCTGGACCTATCATTATTATATTATAGGTAACAATCTGAAAATGCGTAAGATTTAAATTTTGTAAGTAATTTTTCTTTAAATTCGCTTTGAAACTCTAAGTTTACATAACATACATGTTTGATGAAATATTAGAATATATGAAATAATTGAGCTTTACTCGTGGTCAACCTTTATAGACACTTGCTCAACAATGGTTCAATAGCTTGGCTGTGGAATAAAGTGCCGGCTTCTTTGTTTCTTTCGTTTCAAAACATGGGTATCTTTAAGACACTAGTGACGTCTTTTTGGATGGGGAAAAATGTAGGAATTTCGTAACTTTTTTACTCCTATCACCTATCATCATGTAGAATCACCTCCCAATGTTACATGCACTTTACCCCCGGACACCCTGTATATTTGAATATTGGTGAGAAGACCGGAATTATTATAATCACAGTTGATATCGTACATTTTGTTTTGCCCTTTTGAACGAATAATTATTTATTTGCTAGTTGGGAACGGCTCATGTGCGCTGTGATGAGTGTTTGAATGAGGCTATTAGTGTAAAAATATTCTACAATAACTATTTATTTATGTTAACATTGTTTGTGTCACCATTCTAGAACAGTATTTATACCACTAAGTTAAATTTAGACTAATACACCACTATTCCATTATGCGTATGTGACATAGTTAAACATCAGAGTCGTGTCGAGTTGTTGTCTTGCGTACTCGTTTATGGAGTTGCGGTAAAAAGTAGAGATGTGAACTGTTATACCAATTGCCATAATGTCATTGTGAAATAGGAAGACTTCGCGTTTATATTTCGCTAATTTTAGATGGGTAAATAGGATGTAATATTTATTAAATTTTTTTTTAAACTTTTTATTTAATGACAATATAAAAATACAAAGTAAAGCAGTTTGTTCACAGTCCTCTTCACTAGGTATTCCTGTTCCGAGTCGGCCTGTATGTTATTGTAAGGGTGCTGATCATGATTGCCTCATCCATTGTTGATTTTTGCAAAATAAACAATAAATAAAATAATAAGTATTTATGTTTGTTATCTGTAGGTTGTGTTGGGGTTACTGCATAATTTAAATTATTTCCTCATCTTCATGTTTACTTAGCCTTAATTTGATGTATTTTTTAAACTTTTGTGTATCCAGGGGGTGGAACTTACTAAGCTCACCGATGCACTGGAGCGTAACGGTTACCCGGCAAGGCAGACAAGGCAAATAATAAGAGCCAAATCTACACTAAACGAAGACAGAATTGAACAAGAGTCTAAAGGCTGTGCTTTCCTACCTTATGTTCACAATGTGACAGACAGAATTGCCAGACTGTTGAGGAAAGAAAGCATCAAGACTGTCTTCGGAACCACGACCAAAATACAAGACCTACTGAGGTCTGCAAAGACCAAGTTTCCTCTGGAAACAGATGGAGTATATAAACTCAGCTGTTCCGGATGTGATAAGGTTTATGTTGGCCAGACAAAGCGGACGATCTCCAAAAGGATATCGGAACACTTTCGAGCATGTAAACTTGGCCACCCTGACAAATCGGCAATCGCCGAGCATTTAATTGAAACCGGCCATTACTTCGGATTTGTTCCTGAAGTCCTGGGAAGACCCAAAACCTATAGAGCACGCTTAATTACAGAGGCAATTGAAATTCATAAAAATCCTATTAACATTAATAGAGACGACGGAGCTAAGCTCAATAGTTCTTGGTATCCGGTAATTGACGGCTACACCAAAGCTAAATGCAAAAAACCATCTTGAAGTATACTGTAATGCCAGCCCGCAGTGGATTGGTGCTGGCAACACGGTATTGCTTCGAAGTACTTAAGCACACATTTCATCTCTAACATTTACACCTGATGATGGACACTGTAACGCTGTCCGAAACGTTGGCTAAAGGAGGAGGTAGTGCAACACGGCATAATACCCCAAAAGGAAATAACCATAAAATTTTTGGCCGTGAAAATCTAAAATCAGACCAGCTGCTTCATTTGTATGTTTGAGGCAGATCCCCATCCTATGTATATTATGCAAAGAGCATAATATACTTTATATACTCGTAGATTATTTTTATAAGTATATTGCGTACGTTTCTAAAGTAGTACACGAGATTTGTAAGTTTATTTGTAATGTTAATTGTATTTATGTGAGAGTTCCATTATCTACATTATGTTTGTACTTTTGCATTTTTCATACGTTCATTGAAAAAAGAAATATGAAAAAATGGAAATCGTGCTTAATTTCTCAGTAGAATAACCGTTTTTCTATAGAACCAACAATATAGTTTTGCCTTTTTTTAAAAAGTTGCATATTTGGTACCAACTAAAAACATTTGCAATCAGATCGTAAATTAAGATAGAAATGCTTTTCCATTTTCCCGAACTCAGAGCTCACCGATCGAAGTGATTTTTCTGCTTCATTCAACTAATTTTCTGGTTCATACTTAGTTAATACATTCTAAGAAGGTACGAATATCAATCTGTAAATAATTTAACCTACATTTTTACACGACTACACGTAAAGATAAAAAAATATTTTTAAATTAATATATAATTAACAAAAATCTGTTCTCAGGTTGGTGTCGTGAATAATTGGTAATAATATATAAAGACAGTAAAATAGGACTTATCTATAATAAGATAAACATAAAGCCATGAAAGAAAATCAGCTGTTTTTTTTTATCTAGGATCTATCTGCAGATTGATCACGAGACCTCAATCAACGCTGAGATCCGTTATTGTTAGTTGTATCTTGTTGGTGGTTGTACTAGTCGCAGTTGGTAGTTGGTAGTTAGTAGCAGGTAGTGTAAGTACAGGTAGTCAGCAGTGATGGATGACAGACTCGTTTGACGCATCATACAAGTAGGACTCGGCATTATCATGACATTCTACCAGTACCAAGCACCGTCTACCATGAACAGACTTATCTTGATTTCAATGCAATCGAATAAACTTTTAGAAAATTAAAAAATTTGAGAGCACTCAAAAAATTTCCTTGAACTTAGAACCGCCTGAGAACATCTAGATGTAGATACCTACGTGGTTCTTTAACATTGTTATTGTAATTGCTTAAATTTGATAAGATTTTAAAAAGCAAAGCTCTCAATGACGACATAAAGTATTGAAACAATCTTAGTTTTATAAATTTGTACGCAATAGAAAAACACAGCAGAAAAATGGGTTTGATCGCTCAAACTACTCTCCATTGAGCTATCGCAACATCTTCAAAATACAGCACGAACCCGAAGGATTTTAACAAGCGATTTCTATTATATTTGGAGTAAAAAATGTAGATGTCATTTTGCTGTCCGATAATATTTTTTTCAATTAAAAACAATAAAAATATTTTTCCATCATACGATGCAAATGAGTAGGCGGTATAGCCTGGCGGGTCACGTGATAAAGCAATCTGTCTAATACTTGAAATAGCATGCGTTTCACGTGATCCCGTCGCGACGTGTGATTGACAAACTTTTTGTTTTTGATAGAAGTTTTTGAAAAAATATGACATCCACTTTTTGCACTTAATCTAAATATACCCAGGAATCGCTGGTTGAAATCCTTCGAGTACGTGACACACTGCATAACAGACAGAGTTTGAGCATGTTGATAATTTACTGAATTAATTTATTACACTGTTGTTCAATTTTATTGCGCTTGATTTAATGATTACAATAATCTCTATGTTGTATTTATTATTGTCCATCGTAAACTCCAGCCATTTTGAGCACAGCGTGGGGCCTCAACTTTGGTCCGTAACTCCAAAAATTCAGTCAAATATAAATACATTTCGCTGCATTCGCGCTAGATACGAGTATGTACGTAATCGCGTTAGTTAGAATAATAATATGCGGGCTCCATTCCCGTTACAAGTGCAGTTTTTTAATACATACATTATTGTAATATGGTTAAACCACTTTTCTAATATTAAAATTTCAACTATTATTATCTTAAATCCATACGGTGAAACGTAAAAGAATAATATTATAAAGATTCGGTAGTAGGTTTCAATTTGTAATCACGCTTTTTGTCTTATTTTTCGTTTTAACGATGCATTTCGTAAATGCTCATCATTTTTGTAATGCTGCTCGATTATTAAATTTCATAACGGTATTCAGGCGATATTTCATAATGCAAGCAAGCGATTGTGATACTTCTAAGTAGATGATCGTGTCAATTCAAACTTCTGGTAAAAAAATAGTACCAAAATTTCTTAATATTGTACCTTTTTTGTACAACCAAGGTTTTTGAAAGCATCCCTCGAACTTAGAGACAATTTTACAGCTGATCAGAACCTTATATATTTATTTGACAGTCACATAATATGTATTTTCTATTATTAGTGGTTATTCGTAGTAGTATAAAGACGTGCTTATTATCTGGTGGTCGCTTCTTTCAACCAACAAAGGCCAGATTTTAGTACCTACGGTGAATGTAAAATTATTCAGCGGTTTTCCGCGTATTGTGAATGTTTTTAAATAAAATAAAAATAAATTGTCTTCAAGCGGGGATAGGATGATTTAAATGGGCAAGGGAAATGATTGACTTACCTAAGTGGAAGCGCAGTAAATGGTGGGAACAGAAAGTGCTTCTTTAATTTGGCCCTGAAATTGGCAATGTTTCAGACGTCATCCATCCCATATATCAGAAAGTAGCTCGGGCAGTTTTGACCAAGATACAAATATATTTCACGCTTCTTTTTATTACTTGCCCGCATATCACTTATAATTTTGAGATTTTGCTGAATGAATTATAAATTATAACCTTACTAAGTGTTGCAATAACATGTCAATGCGCTGAGCATAACTGCAAGGAGATTTTAGTATTATATAAGTTTTGTTATCAGAGATTTGCTATACAATATTATGGTGCACATAACACGACATAAATAGCAACAATCACTCACAATATAAAAGATACGTACGAGTATATTCACAATTATTATTCCTCTGAAGTTTCTTGGTTGATCTTGATGACAGCGTAAAAAAGTGTTTATGCTTCGAAGGCGAGACGGTTCCAGTTTTGATTCTAGTTTAATTATGTTCAACAAATGCAAACAGTTGTTTCGCAACGCAAAAATCAATCAATAAAACATTATTGTCTGCCCATTATAACGATCTATGCATTTGACTAAATCTGGAGGTTGCACGTTCGATTCCTGCTCGAAAATAAATTGAAGTTATTTTAATCACTTCAATTATTGGTGATTTAGCTGCGCTAGAAAAGTGAATTCGACAAATTACTTTGATAGTTGGACGAGAAGTGCGCATAATCAAACTCATTAAGCTCCCCTGTCAATCATTTGATACGCTTTTGTCTGAAAATAGATCAATGCAGATTTGCTAATTTGAAATTATTGGTGATGGTCTGTGGTTTACTACTTTGTCGTAATAAATTATGTAAGTTCCTGTGCCCCTTTTTTTCATTAGCTCCACACAGGAGGCCCTGAGGGGAATTATTGGCCTGTGTCATCTTTGGGGACACTTTGTGGTGGGTCTTTTTTGGAAAGGAAGGAGAGGAAGTTCCGGGAAGGAAAAGGGTATTAGGGGTGGGTAGGAATCTGGGGGTCAGTGTGTCCAGTTGTGACTAATATGAGTAGTATGAATCCATCCCTCCCACTGCGGTGCAAGGCGATGTTCCGAGAAAGTACGGCTGGAGAAGTCAAAGGGACTCCCTTAACCATTCTCTGCCACGCAGCTGGTGGGCAGACGCATCCGCCGCCAAGACCCGGACACACCTCACCCCATAAACCCGGGCACCCCTGCTAAGTCACTAAACGTATGTGCTCAAGATTTTTGCGTTATTTATTGGTGAAGGTTGAAAATTTTCATTTGCAAAGAATGACAGGCTTTTCTCAGCGGTGATAAATAATGCTGAAGAAATATTTCACAAATCCCATTTTCAAGGATTTGTGAAAATGTTTATTTTAAATCCTCAGTTAAATTTAAAAAGAACGTCGTATTAGTACACCATTTTATAAAATTACGTTATGACGTAGGTACGAGTATATATGGCTTATTTTTATTAATGTTTCAAATACATCTCACAAGATGCAAAAAAGCACTTACCGATTTGAAATAATAAAACTATCCTAATAACTTTTTCAGGCGTTAAACTTTCAACGTATTAGTCACATCACATCACGAGTCGGATGTACCAATCAGGTGGGGTGACGAAGTTACAAAAAACATGACAAAACATTAAAATTGAGTAGATCTTAAAAATAATGTAGAAAACATTTGGGAGGGACAATGCTACGAGTTTTGGTAATACTCGTAGATACTAGGAATACTTCATTTCATTGTAATATTGGTAAAAGAAAGAGCAAATCTCTACCAATTAAATTCGGGGTCCCCCAGGGAAGCGTATTAGGACCTATACTATTTCTGATTTATTTAAATTCCCTTATGAATCTTTCCATCAATGGAAACATAATGAGCTTTGCAGATGACACTGTTATTATATTCCACGAACAAGATTGGACAAGAACCTACAAGGAGGCGGAACATGGCCTGGCTGTACTTCAAAACTGGTAAAAGTAAACTCCCTTACATTAAATGTTAATAAAACTAAATATCTAATTTTCTCCAAAAACAAAAGAGGACAACCAACGAATGAGCATACCTTCAAATTACATGAATGTCAAAATACTTTTCCACAATGTTCCTGCCCGTCTATAACCCAAACAAAAAGTATTAAATATCTGGGGATTGAAATTGATGAAAAACTACAGTGGAATTCACACATTGGTCTCATCTCAAAAAAGCTAACAAAACTCATCTACTTCTTCAAAAAATTACGAAACATCTTGTCTATGAGGGTTTTAAAGAGAGTATATTATGCTCTATGCCACTCTCGATTGGAATATGGAGTAATAGGATAGGGCTCAGCAGCATCTAATCACATGAAACAACTTAAGGTAACTCAGAATTGCATCATGATGACCATTGTAAAGGTCCTAATAAGGACGTCAACGACAGAAATTTTTAAACAGTTTGATGTTTTAAGCATACAGAAAATCTATGCCAAAAACATTCTAGTACCTACATCATCACAAATGATTCAGAGGCAGATACCTCATATGCTCATAAAACCAGAGCCAAACCAACAGACATGCTTAATATACCAAAGTGTAACTCTTCATTTGGACAAAGAAGTTCAGAATTTTTAGCAGTAAAGTTATATAACAAACTCCCACTTAGTATCAAACAAATTAAAACAAAAAAATAGCTACATTAGGGACATTAAACGTTGGCTGAAGGAACTATCGGAAAATGAATTTACTAGTAGGTATATTTAAAACATCGTCATAGAATTTTCTGGAAAACCTTATCCGAACAATGAAGTAAAACCATATAAGTCGCTGAAAACTTATCCAAAGCATAGTTTTCCTTAGCACAGGATCTCCTAGTGAGGAGGACTACGAATATATTTTCTATTTTATGTATGTATATACCTATCATGTTTGATATAAAAATGTTAAAAAAATGTATAGTTACTAAATAAAAAAAATAAAATAATGCTTAAGTGACTAGATTTGTTAAAAGCGAGTATTAATAACTAACCTCAGTCATTCCCATTAGATTCCCAGATATGTCGATAATAACTATTAATCAACATATTGTCACGTTAGGCGTAAATGCAGTGATTGAAGTTATGACCATCGTACATCAGAGATAACTAAGTCTAATAACTGTACTAGATTCTTGTAATGTAAGTGTAAGTCGGTACCTGCGAGAAATAGAAGGTGAAGATCTCGATACAGAGAACACACTCCTGAATAAAAATTCACGACATGAAAGTAGAATGTAAAGAGCGAGAGAGAGAGGGAGAGAGTTAAGATCTCTTGGTCCGTTCAATTATTCGAACTTAATGATATTTAGTGATGATATTTAATGATATTTAGTGACGAACTTAATGATATTAACTAATAGATATTTAATGCATGTTTTCACAACAGAACTACTGAGATGAACGTGGCTGGGTTTGAACTCACGATCAAGTCAATATAACTAAATCATTATATAATATCTATTCCTATATATTTTCACTTCTCTGCATTTGGTATTCGATACCCGCAGAATTTTATGCAATTTGCCAAAAAAATATTACATATTTATAACTATGAATATTCGACAATTATAACGAACAATAGCGTGCAAAAGATAAATATCGACAATAATTCAATTCAACCAAAGCAGTTAAAAGCAAATTTAGGCATATTTTTACCAAAACATATCCATCGCCCATACCAAATTTACAAGTGTCTTTAATTTTATCAAGTTAGATAAATCATTATTTCGAATCGTAAATTGTAAGATTCGAAATTTTTGCCGAAATAAAGGTATAATTATGATTATAATTTGGGGTACATAATAGTCTAAAATAATTAGGCTCTGTGATTAAGACGGCGATAATAATATCATTATATTTTGCTGGTTTGTGACGCAAGTCAAAAGCGACTACAATTATTTTATATTATTTAATTTGAAATGTTTTTCATAACGAAGACAATTAATTTGACACCAGAATCCTAAATTACTCAGGATATGAAAGGAATAACAAAACAAGGAACCTAGTTGGTTCGTTACTTATTTGGCGCTTTTGTTATCAGAATGTTTTATTGTATTGTGTAGGTTTGTGCCAGAAGTCCTAATTTTATTTAAAAACATATATTTTTAAAAACCCATTTGAAGATTTAGGGGAAGATTGATGCATGGATGAGATAATAGAGGAAAATGCTTCAACTCGTGGCTCTGTAACCTATGTCAATGGTGTACACATGAGTGCAGTTTTATTATTCTGAGATCTCATCCAGTGTCCGCTTGAAACCAGAACAAACGTTTAGAGCAGTACCTTTGGAAGAGTACAGCACACAGGTAGTAGTCAAGGTAATTAATCACCGTAATCCTGCAATAGTAATATTGTGCTTCAGTTGAACGTTAGAAGCCCAGGCCCAGCCCCGGCCCACTGTTGTACGTTCTATATTCCATACAGTTCCCTTGCGCAATGGTAGAATAATGAAAGTTTCCTCCGGTTTAGAGGTTTTTTGTTTCACACCAGCACCAGCCCATTCCAAGTTGCGGCGGCCGATATGGATCCGTTTAGTAACTGGTAACGTGCTTGTTTCGGATGGTTCGCCTCGAATCGTCTCGCCCTGATTGTCAGACGAATACGCTTTTCAAAATATCGCCTTATTTTCCATTAACAATTTCGTGTCATAATCGTTAGAATGGGTGATACGTGGCATGCAGGAAACGTACCTATGAAGAACATTTTTAATCGGTTTCCAAATTTATGTTGTTGGGGGGAAAATAAAGATTTTTCCAATCGGGGAATAAAATGCTTTTCCGAGATAAAAAGCACTTCCCAGACTTCCAACTATCCCTATCAATAACAATAACGTCGATCGGTGGTTATATTACGACGTGGAAAGGGAATAAACGAACTAACACACTTTCATTTTTATATTATTAGTTATAATAATTATAATATTTGAATGATATATATATTGAATACATGTCATTTTTGTGAGAAAATCAACTCAAGGGAGAGTTAGGATTTAACTCAAAATTATATGTACACATGACAAGCTTTAACCTTATTAATCTACATACATTACCTACATTATACAATTATACATTGTAGGTTTTTTTGACACTAATATAAAAATAATAATCACAGATTCTTAAAAGAAATCTTTAACAGGTTTATTGTGCATCTCGTTGTGAAAAAAATGTTTAGGGGAATGGAAAAATGTGCGAGAGATTTCTTTGAAACTAAATTTAACTAAAGTAGAAAATTTAAAAATACGAGTATTTCCATTAACATTTGGATGCTCTTAGGCTGTCCGAATGTTGATTCAAAAAGGATAATCGAGGTGCCCAAATTCAACCACCACAAGACATTAAAAGAGGCCAGAAAATTTTAAATCATGTCAGAAAGATAATATCATATATCATATCCCAAATACATTGATGTTTACATGTACGAATCTCTCAGCTTTTTATATAAGTTACAATTTTTTAAGAGTGGATTAAGACACTTCTTTGTTTTGCTTGTAGTAAAACATATTTAAGACATTAAAAAAAATATGGAATTAAGTGTCTGCCGTCTGACTGCTGAGAATTTTCAAGGAACATAATTCATACGCCTTATTATGGTTGCGTGATCTAAGGTCGATCTTACTCGCTGATTACTTATGAAATAATTAGCAACACAGTCATATTATTTAACAGAATAATTCATTACATCAATGTTATATATAATTGCTAATTACGTACACCATGTTAAAATTAAGTTGCTTAATTGTGCTCGGTCAAAAATTGACAATTAAGAATTATACCTTTAAATAATTAAGCGATGAAATACCATGAACAATATAAAATTATACAGGTCATCGTAAAGACGTAGTTAATCGTGATTATAATTAAATACAACTTTAAATACGTCTGCGATGAGAGGTTGTTATGAACAGAGGCCGCAAAAGTAGAGTCATAGGGACATCTGGAGTCACCTAGTCACCTGCATCCCCGACCCGAGCAGGAAAAGGGAAAGAAGATAATATGTGCTAGTTATACCTTTGTGGGAAACTATAAATTACCTACGAATAAAATTATCAAATTTATTTTCATTCATTGGTTATTTATTTTATTTTTCATCTAGTAACCAAGGTCATAATTGTTTTTGTTTGTATTTGCAACAATGGGCATCTGAACGTTTTTATTTTTTGTACATCGACCTGAGTATGACCTATGATTAATTGTTTTGTTTATAAAAATAGTAGTTAGGTATATGAATTCTATCTCTATCAATTCTATCGAATAAACCAAACAATTAAACATCTTAGAATTAAATTTTGTAAATACATAATTATATGAACTGCGAAGTCATTATTATTAACTAGCCCATCCTAAGAAGCTGTCAGAATCAAAATGTTACATGCAAATTGATGTTTACGTTTTCAATGTGCATACTAATACCAACACTTTAGCAAAAGATAATAATAGCCCGTAAAGACCCGTATTATCTATTACTAACGTGTACTCGGCTTTGCTTGGGGTTATGAATGGTGTGGAGTAAAGTTTTGAGTCTTTCTCGGGTATTCCAGACTTTTTTTGCCATTCAAACCACAGTCTAAACTAGGGCTTCCAATCCCGCAGCCTGAATTCAATGTCGGTATTTGCGGGACTTCGAATTTTCAATCCCGCGGGATCTCGGTATTTGCGGGATCCCGCATATTGAAAATATTCACATTTATATAAGGCAAATAAAACAATGAATTAATCAACTCCACATTTATTTACGTTCATATTACTATTAATATGAGATCAATCGAATTACACCGTTTATTTATAACAAAAAAAGAATGAATTAATCAACTAACTACAAATTTATTAAAGTATTACTATTAGTATGAGATCAATCAAATTACTCCGTTTATTTATCACAAAAACCCTATGAATTATCAACTAACTCCATATTTATTTAAGTATTACTACTAGTATGAGATCAATCAAATTACACCGTTTATTTATCACATGCACAAAAATAGTGATTTAATCAACTAACTCCACATTTATTTACGTATTACTATTAGTATGAGATCAATCAAATTATTTATTTATTTATTTATTAATTTATCACACAAAAATAGTGATTTAATCAACAAACTCCACATTTATTTACGTATTACTATTAGTATGAGATCAATCAAATTATACCGTTTTTTCTTCACAAAAAACAGTAACAAATACTGAATTAAAAACAAATCAAAACAAAACAAATCTTCTTCAAAAAATACCTAAAGAAAATTAAAAAATCAACAAAAAAAAAACCACATTTAAACTGAAAATGTATACAGGATATATGTTACTTTAATTATTAAGTTTGTCAGCTTTTAACTGAAAATGTTTCCGAAGGAAACACAACATGTCCAAACTGTCGTCTGCCAAACTACTGCGTATTTTAGACTGCTGGCTATATTGCGTGCGATGGATAAGTTACGCTTTTTTTCAGTCCCGCAAATCCCGCGGATCCCGCGCCCGTAATCCCGCATCACGCGGGATTGGAAAATGGTGCGGGATCCCGCAATACCGAGATCTCGGTATTCCGGGATTGGAAGCCCTAGTCTAAACACTCGTGACACTTATAAGAACAAACTTAAAAATTTTCAGCGCAATCGGTGGAGTTTATTTTGAGTCTACGGGGCACACACATTCGAACATTGCCTTTTATTTAAATTTTAAGTGATGATAGTTTCAATTTATGTATGCAATGAAGTTATAAGGTTATAACACTCAGTAAGGCAGGCGGATGTTGAGGTGAGTATCTATTTACCACCTGTACTTCCATACTTCGTACGTTTTCTTGTGCGTAGTACCTACGTTTTACACACGTGTAAGCCTGGCTCAAAATAATAATTGACCGCTTGGTCAAGCTGAGATTGCGCGATGAATGGACGGATTATCATTAAAATATGGCTGGCTAATAAAATACTAATATTAATTTATCATTGATCACGAACCGTCGAGATGATAGGTCTTTGACCTTGCCGCGGAGCTCCTTCAGCAGAATATTATGAACTTTTTTGGATACTTTTTAACTCGTAATTAATTCGTCTAAAAAAATCCAAAGTCGAAAAAGAAAAAGGATTTGGCAATGTCAGCACTAATTGTTTTTACATTCATAATGTGGTATTACGAATCTCAACGTTGGCGTTGTCGCCTTATTTTTCTTTTAATCGAATTATGTATGTTAAAACTTGACTTCGAAACTTTATCATCGTACCACAGAATTAATCAGCGTACAAAGTCTGTAGGTAATATGTAGGTGAAATCTTATTTATTTATTTAATTACTAGTTGAACTCCCCGGCGTTGTTCGGGCTGTAAACAGAGTTTTTCAAAATCAGACTTAAACAGTGGCGTTCTCCTTGTTTTGATGGTCAAGGGTACAAAATTTCATCAATCTCGGAATACAACTATATATATGTGTGTAATAATCAACCAAACGCCGCCCGCTCGGTGTCCGCCCGTCCGCCGGCCCCCGCAAACAATGTTATTTTATATAAATAGCTGAAGTAGACTCGGCGTTGCTCGGGGTTATGAATGTTTTGAAGTATGAAAGATTGTGAATTCTAATAAAAAGTTTATTTTTTAAGCATTTGATTTACTTCATCATGGCATGTCTTCAGGGCTGGGCAGTATTTGAAATACTTGTAATTGAAATACGTATTTGAAATACAAATACGTATTTTGTATTTGTATTTCAATTACTTCCTAAAAATGTATTTTGTAATTGGTATTTCAATTACCTGCTGCCGAGGTATTTTGTAATTTGTATTTCAAATACTTATGGCTTCAAAATACATTTTCTAATACATTTAGCGACCTCAATGATGATAATGAAAAATAAACTGACATAGATAGTATATAGACTAAAACCGCTAGAATCCTGTACTATTGTCCTATTATCCTGTGCTATAACACTCTTACTAATGATTATTTGTAGTTATCATATCATTGCTTTATAATGTGCTGTACCTTTTTTTATATCATGCTAGTAATTATTATTGGCTTGTGCTATATAATTAATAGCACTGTTTTTGTACATTTTGTATCAAATTATATTAAACTTGTCATTGCTTTGTAGTGTACATTTTTATATCATAGTATTAGATCAAGCACTATAGGAATAATTTGACTGAATACTAGATTATTTTCAAGTTAATTACTGTAGAGCGCACTTGAGAGCGAAATAACACAAAAATGCGCTAAACAAATGTCATCTATGTATATAAAAATGAATCCTTGTTTCCCTTGGTCACGCCATAACTTCAGAACGACTTTACCTATTTCATTCATTTTTTTTAAGTTTTCTAATACTTTGTAGAAGGTTCTTAAGGAAAGAAAAATAAGAAAATTACGCAGAAAATTGGATAATTTCAGAAAACTTGACTACTATTTTAACTTCGCACGTTTGACATTTCGCGCGTTTGATGAAATTGAATTTAGCAGGCAGCTGTTTTTTTTGTAACAAAAGAATTTTCTAAGGATTTTTTTAAATATAGATATTTTAAATAGGTACCTTAGTTAGGTACCAGATTTGATTGATTGTTCTTATAATATACAAAAATGAATATTTGTAATATGTGAAAAATGAAAATTTGAATAAAAAAATTGTAATAGCTGGCAGGTGAGTTGTTTGAAAACTGAATGTACTAGGACTGAATATATGGAACGCGGGAGGGGGGTTGGCGGGGCAGGGGAGTGGGAGAGGGGAGAGGGTAGGCGGGGGGTAGGAAAGGGAATGCGGGAGGGGATGCGGGAGGGGAAGGGGATGTGGGAGGGGAACGGGTACGTACGGGAAAGGACATGCAGGGATAAACAATTTATTTCTTTGAATATGGCATTGCAACGCATGCCGGGAACCAGCTAGTGTTATCATAATAATTATTATCTAACACCTAAGTCCTATACCACAAAACTTTACAAGTGGAGCGGAGACGAGATGTGTCTTCTGAGCAATATGATTGGTCAATTTTTGCACGTCTCTGTATCACTCTGCTCAGCTTTGCTTCTATGGAAACGCACCCTTAGGTAAGGGCACTTACGACAATTTATTGCAACCAAAAGTTCTACCAAAACTAAATGTATTTTGTATTTTGTAATTTGTATTTTGTATTTGAAATTAAAAAATGGTTAAAATACAGTATTTTGTATTTCAAATACATGACTTGAAAGTATTTTGTATTTCGTATTTTAAATACATGCGAAAAAGTATTTTGTAATTTGTATTTCAATTACAGCAAAGCATGTATTTTGCCCAGCCCTGCATGTCTTCCTCTGACGCCCCTGACTTCTTCTTTATTCACTTCCAGGTCGTATAATCTCATAACAGTCATAACACTCCTTTATTAGTTCATTCGATCTAAGACATTGCTGTCCTAATTTTCTTCATTTCGCTTATATCAATCATCCTTTTATATACGCTTTACTTTACCACAGTAACTTGTACCTATTTGTTTCATGTCTTCCTCGGGGGACCTAGACTTCTTCTACATAATATAGGTTCTTCCACGCCAATCATTCTGCTTACTATACCCATTTCTTAGTTCATCACATACCCCACATTTTACCACACATAATTATTTGATTCACATGATCGTGCCATGTCTTCCCCGTGCGTCCCCAACTTATACATAATTTTAATATTTTTTTTATTAATACAATAATATTTTGTATTTTCAAACATATACACTAATAAATTATTAAATCTTTACATTTCTTTTGCGGTGATATTTAAGTTTGTAGATCTTGTTCTTATAACGACCTTTTTAAATTGAAACATCACGAATTCTGTTCGATTTTGATATTGTTTGATACGTTAGAAATCAGATTGAGTTTTGGCATAATAGATTCGAGAGCAGAGTTTGAACTTTCGACAGCGATGGAGTGGGTTCCTAGCCAAGGACAACCACTTTAGCGAAGAAGGAATTAATATGATGCACTCTTCTACACACGCCTGCTCCTACAGCAATCACGACTGGCTATAAAATCACACAAAATGGTTCGAAGTAAAACTGTAATAACCACATAAATAAATAAAATACTTAATATGTATATTACTTATACATAAGAGTTATTGGTATAACTATACATATTGGTATAATCATAGCTAAAGCATATACATAGGTACATGCTTTAGTTATTTGTGTATAAATGTAGTGGCGTAGCGAACTTTTCAACAGTTTCCCCGGGTCCGGATGCCAAAGAAGCCCGTGCGAAGATATAAAGGTAAAAATGCTTACTTTCGAGTAATATTGTCAATTTTTTGCAAGGATGCTTTGCTTAGTGGATATTTTGGTTACTTGCATTTTTTTCTTGACTAAATTGGAAATATTGATCGAGAGTGGTTTTTGCTAAACAAATAGGTAAAACCTATTTATTTAATGTTATACGGAAAAGTATATAAGTTTAAATTATTAAAAACTAGCTGGTACCCGGTGTGCATTGCTATGCCATTTAATAAAGAAATTGTTTCTCCCTGCGTGTCCTTTCCAATTCGTCCCGTTTCCCTTCCGCCTCCCCTTTTTTTCCTGCGTCTCCTTCACCTCCCGCGTTCCCACTCCGTCTCCTCCACCTTCCCTCTCCCCACTCCACTCCCCCTCTTCCCCCGTCCCGCGAGTTCCCCTCCCCCCTCCCAGGTCCCCCTCCCAGGTCACCCTCCCAACTCCCAGGTTCCCCTTCCACCTCCCGGGTTCCCCTCCCCACTCCCGCGAACCCCCTACCCGAGTTCCCCTCTCCCCCCCCCCCCTCCTGCATTCCATACATTCAGTTTTCAGACAGCTCGCGTGCCACTTATAGCAATTTTTTATACAAATTTCATAATGCCGGAGCTCACCAAAAGTTTTATACAAACCTTATCCTGACAATAACGAACACACACAAAAAAGAATTATCCAATTAGGTGCAGTCGTACGAAAGTTATGCGCGTACATACATTTCGGCGATTCATTTTTTTTTTTATATACTCGTAGATAGATAGATGTGATGAAATTCAAATTTTTCAAGCAATGATTCAAGTTGAAAAAAAACTTCACTGATGAATTTCTAAGGTGAAAGACAAACGCCTAGGCTTAAAATGGGGCCGAGAACTTGCAGGTAGATACGCCACTGTAAGTATACTAATTCATAAATTAAGTAGGTACTTAGTTGGTTAATAAAATAATGAAAATGGTGTTACACGGCATAAAATTTTAGTAATTGCAATTTGAAATTTAATGCCAATTCAAGTGTAATCATAAATTCGACAAGATAGTCGAAGATACCATTAAGTTCACAAAAATGATTAAATTTAAAAAAATGCGATGATAATGATCTTACTGATTTCATCGACTAACCCACACAAACACCATATACATACACAAAAACACACACACATCTGATTCACATAATTATTTTGGTTGATTATAGCTACAAATAATTTTACTTACCAGAGAAAACCAGAAATATGTCATTTTCAAATCAGATTTTAAACGTATTGACTCTTTTCCACAAAAAATTATAAATGGATTTCGAAAGATTGTTCTTTTATCTAGCATTCGCATGTAATAAATTTTGAGAAAAAAATTAAATTTTTAGTATAATAAGGTTATTCCATAGGTCGTTGGCAGATTTGTTAAATTTTCAAAAAAGATTTTGTATTATACCACACCCATTTCAAATAATATAATCAAGCAGTAAAATAAATCAATACATTATCTAGCAAAAGCATGTTTTAGAATTTTAATTTTAGTTTAAATAAAATCATTAAAAAATATGTACGTACATGTGTTTCTTGACGAAAATTGGTCCATTTGTATATTTATTTGCGCACTTACAAACTCATATATTTCAGATTTTTTTAACATTCTTATTAAATTTAGACATTATTGAAAAATGATAAATACTTATAATCAAAAAATAATTACAAAAAGTACATTCTTTTAATAGTTTTATCATCACGCCTTTCAGCATTTTTGGATGAAGGTATACATTAAAGCTAATTTGGATTGAAATAAATTCGATGTTGAGTTATAATTTAAAAAAGCTGGTACGGAGAATAATTAATCTTTCTCATTGTAACCGCCCTGCACGATCGTAAGAACAACTTTCGACGAAATGTGGATTTTCGTCCGCTGGCTGGTTAAACGCTCTTAAGAGGAAAGATGGACCTCCTAAATATCTCAGTAAAATTGGAAGATAACTACAAAATACTCTTGTAATTGGGTTTTTCTCAATTACTTTTCAAGGAACTCATTCATTCTAAAATATTCTGCGTGTTTTGAACCTTCGTTGACAGCATCATCATCCGATTATAAACTTTATTCAAGATTTAAATTGATTACTTCAACAAATTTAACGGGTTCTGTTACTACCCGACCGTTCAACATAAAAAGCATAATTCTTTGGAAAAAATGATTTTTCTGGAGTATCAGTAGCCAGAAGCTATTCATTCCAAACTTTGTCTTCGGTAGCTATTGGTGTGCTTTGTTGGTGATATGGGGAATAGAATCCTGGTCGCATTAAAGAGAAAACTGAATGCGTTTGGAATTTGGAAGAGTTTGAGAGATTCAAAGTTGAGAGACATAAAACTCTTAAAACTCTCTCGGCCCGGATGCGCACATGACCAATAATATTTTTAGTATTGACAATATAGGTACTATTGACAATATAGGTAGGTACTAATATCGAAACCCACCGGAAATCACAGATAATAATACTCGTAATATTGACCAGCCAAGCGATTCTCTATGTATTGTGAGATCGAGAAGGATCTCCGGCGAGTCCTGTCAGATTTGTGTGATTTTCTTTGGCTGTTATTTGCTTTTTCTATGGGCCATGTCAGAATTTCGTTTTAAACACGAATTCATGCAAGTGTGCATGATTATTTATTCATTTAACAGCCTTAGAAAATCACACAAATCTGACAGGAGATCTCGTCCGAGATCTATCTCGGTTTCACAAAACATTGAGAATCACTCGGCAGATTGTGGAGGGTTGACAGGAAAATATTTTCCCTCCTGGCCTATGTCATCTTTGGGGATGCTGAGTGGAGGGTCTTTTAAATGAAAGAGGAAGTTCTGGGAAGGATAAGGTATATGAAGGGTGGGTAGGAATCTGGGGGTCAGTGGGTCCAGGAGTGACGGACGTATAAATTCATCCCTCCCATTGAAATGTTCCAAAAGACTTCTGCTTGAGAGGTCACCAGTCTCTCCCGATCCGGCCTGTCAAGTAGCTGGTGGGCAAATACGTCCGCCGCAAAGACCCGGATAAACCTCAACTCATGAACCTGGGCACCTCTGATAAGTTACCAAACGTAGCGAACCACTTGGGGTGACCTATGGCAGAGGTGTTAATTATCCTATAAATACCGGGCAGCGGTACCCATACCCGCCTTCCGAATTGTAATGAACTGACATGTTAATTAATGGATTTTTTGAAATTTTCATTTCTCTTGTGACAATGTATTTTTAGTGTTGGACAGTATTTTGAATCATTTTATTCAACGGTAGAGTTTTGACGATATCCGAATATTTTGAACCCCATTGCAACAACGTCGTGTAAAATTCGGAACCAGGCCGCTAACAATAACGCTCCTTATGTAGATGGCGATAAGGTTTAAATTCCCGTTTAACACCGCCCCGCGGTTTTGAATTATTCAAGAAACAAACATCGCCGAAAAGGGTGTTTTATTTTATTTTGCGACGTTTAGGCATACATATTTAATCGTTTTGTTTTCAAAAGAATTTATTTTTCCACATTATACAATAAAATCATAACCGAAAAGGGGTTCTAAAGTACGAGATTTTGAACGTAAAACATTTTCTGTAGGCCAGATTCTTTATATTTTTCTGGGTTTATAAAAAAAGTAATAAACAAATACTCAAATATTTCTAAAGCAAATATGTGTTCTACTCGCAGTATTTTATTAAGAGCGTTTAACCAGCCAGCGGACGAAAATCCACATTTCGTCGAAAGTTGTTCTTACGATCATGCAGGGCGGTTACAATAAGAAAGATTAATTATTCTCCGTACCAGCTTTTTAAAATTATAACTCAACATCGATTATATTTCATTCCAAATTTGCTTTAATTTATACCCACATACAAAAATGCTGAAAGACGTGATGATAAAACTATTAAAATAATGTACCTACTTTTTGTAATTATTTTTTGATTATTAGTATTTATCATTTTTCAATAATGTCTAAATTAAATAAGAATGTAAAAAAAATCTGAAATGTATTAGTTTGTAAGTGAGCAAATAAATACACTAACGGACCTATTTTCGTCAAGAAATACCTGTAGATATAGATTTATTTTACTGCATGATTATATGAGTTGAAATGGGTGTGGTATAATACAAAATCTGTTTTGAAAATTTAACAAATCTGCCAACGACCTACGGTATAACCTCATTATACTAAAAATTAACATTTTTTTCTCAAAATTTAAAACATGCGAATGCTAGATAAAAGAACGATCTTTCGAAATCCATTTATAATTTTTTGTGGAAAAGAGTCAATACGTTTAAAATCTGATTTAAAAATGACATATTTCTGGTTTTCTCTGATAATACCCTCTTAAAGCTTCTAAAATATTTCTAAGCCATCCAATTTTCAAACCAAAATCCCATGATTTTGCATTTTAATAGCGCATCACTAGAATAATTAATTTAGTCGTAGAACTCGATTTGATTTTTTTTAAAGTTAGACTGAATGAAAACTAAATAAGGACTTAATAATGTCAAATTGTTTCCATTTCAACATCATTATCAAAAAGTATCTATTAATAGACCAGAGACTGTACGGTTGAAATTTAAGATTCCGGCTAAGACGGCAACTCTGATGCCGCGCCGTACGCAAAACCATTTTCGTATATGGAGTTTGTATACAAACCTACTTTTGTGAATTAAAGCAATGCCAACATATGGCGCCACTTCCGTTAACAGAGTGCATGATTAGCATCCCTTGGCAGGCGTAAGTACCTACCTACTACTCGATTTGTAACTTCGTGACCTCTCCATATATGGAGAGCTTGACGATAATATGATTATTATTGTAACTGGCAGTTGTGGTTTCTACCTCGAGACTATACATTACATATACGTCATTTCTGTCGCGGTTACTTTGTCTCGGTGACTAGCTCTCATTGGATCACAATGGATCCGAGGAACAGGCTATTTTTGGAGCCAGTTCTTATCGGATTTATAAAATGGTCACAGTACAAACTGGGCGAAGCCCAATCAAAAGTCGCCCGCAGGGCCTAGCAGCAAAAAAATTAATCAATATTGTTAGGGTAATAAATCTCAACGGGTGTGTTCATTTTGAATTGTTGATGTTATGTCAGGGGTTCGGAGTATTTAAAAGTTCATACAATTTATGAACTTTGACAGTCTTGTAAAAGTCAAAATCGTATTGAAATCATTGTATTTCGATCATGTGTGGGTGTCTATATGCATTCGTTGAGCTTTACCTATTTATTCAAGCCTTTTTGAAACAATGTTGCTCGAAGTCTTTGTGGTAGGCCAGCGTTTTCCTGGCTTTGTTGTTACTATTTGCAGGCTTTGACCATTTGTTCCTCCCACTCGGGTGATGAGGTGATGTAACGTGTTTTCCTCGCCTTGACTCTCCCGAGGCGAATACTCGGAATAGATCGGACTATTGGAATGATCTCATGACCTCGTGCTAAACATTAATACTAAATGTGGACTGATGATCCTTAAGCATAATAAAACACAAGTAACAATAACGTTGGTAAGAATGAAAACATTATAGAAGGCGCAATCAATAACTTTGTATGCAACATCAAAAATCTGTAACATTGCGATCGTAGGCCATGGCAATTGAATATTCTGTAATATAGGTATTATAAGACCAATTATTTATTTATTTATTTATTTTATTTATTTATTATTTAAACGCCCGTACACAGGGCTATTAGATACATAATACAAGTGTATCGAACATTTACAAACATTATATATATAGAATAACATACAGTACATACATACGATGCATATTAGTACAACAAATATTTATCATTTTACAAACATATCAGTTACATAAATAACTAATTATTTTTGCTTTGATGCAAAACGGTGAGGTATTGAAAATATCGAAAAGGTCTGTATACGTATTGGCAGTTCGGTGAAAACGCACTAGCGGTGAATGATAGGAATAGTTAGTGCTATGATTGTCACTGTGGAAAAGGTGGTGGAGTCGAGTTGATTTAACAGGGACACGAATATTTATAACACTTAACATTTGAGGGCAGTCTATGAGATTGTTCAGTAATTTAAAAAGTATAAGAATGTCATTAATAGTACGCATGGTAGAAAGTAGTGGTAGGTTTAGATCAGACATTAATGCATTGTAGCGGATTTCAATTACAGGCTGTCTCAATTTGAATTGAATGTATCGAAGAAATTTTCTTTGTACTCTCTCCAAACGGTGTAAGTTACAGGTATAAATCGGAGTCCATACAGGAGATGCATATTCCAGCTGCGATCTTACAAGAGAGCAGTAAAGTAGCTTAATTGAATCAATGTTTTGAAAAGTCCTTGTGTTACGTATTATTTTTAATTTATAAACTAACGTTTAAGACAAGATTTTTATGCATAGCACAAAGGGTAACAATATAGTCCCGTTGGCGGCATGTATCTTTTCTCGGAAGATTTTTCAATGTAAATGAGTGTTTCAGGCTGACAATTATTGCTTATAATAATTGTTATTATAAGATCAGTTAGTATAGAAAGTTTTAAATCTCAAATTAGGGTTGTGATTTTAGGCGCGATGTACCCGCTCTAAAAGAAGAAGATGGAGAGATATTTGCTGTTTTAGACAACCCCCAAAAGATTTTTGCTATATTTTAAACGAGTCGATTCAATTTTATCGTTTTAAAAATTGGCGCACTCTCTCCAACATTCGTAATTACATATCTCTCAATCTTCTTCTTTTTGAGCGGGGATACGGCGCCTTAAATAAATAAATTTCTCTGAAATTGGCTACTAGCCGGTTCGTAACGACTTAGTAGACCCATGCGCTACTAGGTCGTAACATTCTTTGCATAGGACCGTGGCAGAAAGTCGAAAATGTTTAACTTCATCGTAAAAAAATATATGTAGGTATAATAGTAAAAAAAAAATGTTTTTACGGGTTGGATTTTTTGGTTTTGTTCTAATAATGCATCGGAACTTAGTGTCCGGCTAGTGTTGCAAGCGGGAAATTGATTATTTCAATCTAAACATTTTCATTTTAGCCCTTTTTTAATTTTTTGGGATTTAAGAAACTATTGTAGCATTGAAACCGGGTCTACGCTTCGATGCATTTTAAAAGCAATAAATATACAGCTGAGAGTTACTCCGTAGCCAACGATTTAAAAAAAACTCCAAATTTGGACTCTATTTACTGAAAAATGATAGCTAAAATACAAGAAAGTAGCTGATACAACTAAATCGACTCCAAATTCGACTCCAAAACTGTGATTCCGATTTACCAGCTTTCCGCTGGAACCACCAGTTTCCAGACAACAACTGAAACTTGGTTATAAAGAGTAAGATGACTTCCATTCAAATTTTAACGAGACATTTAAAAAAAGCTCATTAAGGGCCCGCAAGCCGGATTTGTACCGATTTATTACGTATTTCCCTTAAACACGGTAAGTTTTAAAGCTCTTAAGAAAATACATGTTATTCTTGAAGATAATATGTAGACTTTGCCCGCGCCGAATTGCAAATTATATAAAATTCCCTCGATAGAAAAAAATCGCAAAGTATGCTCCAAAAATTATTATTAACACGTTTGTTTCAGTTATTTTATAAGTTATATGTATGAAAAAATTCACAGCGTTTCTTTAAATGCTGTTTAAGATAATGCCCGCGAGATTTTTGCTCTATTTTAAACGAGTCGTGTTTTATTAAATATTTTCGCAATTTTCGCATCGATTTTGTCGGTGTAAATGTTAGCGCTCTCCTCTAACATTCGTCATTTCGTATCTCTCCATCTTCTACTTTTCGGGCCCGGTTGAGTATTTACAAAACCTATACCGATTCAGTCGCGGTAACGACAATTTACATTTTAAATATACCTCTATATTGGTTATTTTTTATCACATTGCAAAAACAAAAAATGTTCTAAAATCTAAATAAAATAATCTTTCTGATGTGTGTATTAGAAATTAATAATTTTATTTCTAAATATTTAAATTTTAATATTATTCCCATATATTGTAAATACACCTCTATATTGATAATTTTTATCACTTTGCAAAAACAAAAAAATGTTCTAAAATCTAGATAAAATAATCTTTCCGATGTGTATATTAGAAATTAATAATTTTATTTCTAAATATTTAAATTTTTATATTGAAAATTTAAAGCGACTCAAACGCGTTAGGGATTGTAAATACGCGGCCCGGTTGCAGAGCCTTAAAAACAAAATTATTCCTAGATTACGTTGCTTAAAAACACTTTGTCAATTGCACCTTGACTCATGACCTTAATTTTAATAATGCCTTTCTTCAATTTTAGAAGCGGGTATGGGTACCGCCGCCGCGGAAACGATTTATTTGATAACCAACACCTCTGCCACAGATTACCCCAAATGGTTCGCTATGTTTGGTGACTTGTTAGGGGTGCCCGGATTCATCTTGGTGGCGGATGCGTTTGCTCACCTACTGCGTGGCAGGCCGGACAGGGAGGGACCGGTTGAAGGGGACCATTTGGCCTCTCCTGCAGAATTCTCTTAACCCATCGCCTTGAATCGCAGTGGGAGGGATGGATTCAAAGGTCTGTTACTCTTGAACTCACTAACCCTCAGATTCCTACCCACACCTTTTCCTTCCCGGAACACCCTCTTCTTCATTTCCTTAAAAAAACCCTCCAAACAGCATCCCCAAATATGACGTAGGGCCAGAGTGAAATTATTTTCCTCAGGGCCTCCTACTGTAAAAAAAATGCCTTCGTGTTTTACATTTTTTAGATAGATCGTGGACCCAAATAAACTCACGAAAGTCTTTCTAAAGGTAAGAGTGCATTCACCTTCCCAACTTGTGTATTGGTCGCACGTCAGCACCTCGAAAATGTTGTTTAGAGTACTTTCTACGGAATAATTCAACTTCACAGAAAATTCATTCACTTTTTATTACGACCAAACCGCGGACTGATTAAAAATGATCGACCTATTTTCAGATGATTTTCATGAATACCTGATGCTTCTCTATTATTCCATTATTTATATTCAGAGAATATTTATATTGTGAACACCATCAACCTTGTGAATGCATCTTTGTAATAATTTTCAAATTAAAATCTTGGTATATTATTAACGAGTAAGACTGCTGACTGATGTAAATCAGGCTGGCGTGCTTAGGTTGAGTAATTGTAACTATAGCAAAATATCATTGACTAAAGTGTAATGCGAATCAATTAATTCGTAATGCTGGTAGATGATAACAGTAATCGTTTATAGTAATTATTAATACTTATCTGTGGCGAGGTACTGAATAATGTAATTACGTTTATCCGCCAACATTGTTGTTTTGTCATCCTAATGAGATTGCGTTATTAAAAATTAACAATGAACACTTTTTTTGTCTCAAGCGCTTCTCATAATATATTTTTTTAATCTAAATGTAATGATGGACTGATTTGCAAACACGAGAAGAAAATGTAGATATTATTTAATTATGTTCTGATAACAGAAACAATATTTGCAGACAGATATTATTTGTAAATTTTAACAATAATTATTTTCATGAAGTAATTTCGGTTCGATATGATTTTAGATTTTCACGGTCAAAGTATTTTCGTTAGTTGTTTTTGGGGTGTTATGCCGTGTTACGCTACCTCCTTCTTTAGCCAACGTTTCGTGTCTAAAGAAGGAGGTAGCTCAACACGGCATAACACCCCAAAAACAACTAACGAAAATTATTTCGGTTCATTTATTAATTTCCAGAGAAATGTGATGGAGTTAGTATCAACATAGACATCTAAGAGAAGACATATAAACAATTATCATTACCCATATTATTAAATTAAAGGTACAAGATAGACTGAGTTAATTGAAGAGTTACAATAAGTAATCTTATTTCAGGTGACTTCGTTACTTCGTCATGGAAACTGGGGATATTTAAGAACTATTTTTTTCTGTTAAATGCAGGTATTTTATTTTTATTACGTATTTATTAGGTACCTACCTAATATGTTTACTTATTTTATTTCTATTTTTTATTAAAAAAAATCTCGGTATAATAATTGTACATGTAGACCCCCCCAAACAGGTCACGTAGTATGGGTACGTACCCTAAGAAGACAATTAAATATCCGACCTCCATGGCAGAGCAGTAAGATCCTTGGCTCTGGGCCAAGAGGCAAGGGCAAATAAAAAAGTATAAACCTCATTTGGGATTTTTAAACAAAAACTCAAGTATGGAAATCGAAATGCAAAACGTATTCCGTGTTTTGATTATTAAATTTACACACGCTGGTGAGATATCACTATATATACTCTCCAGAATATGTCGAAGCATTGCATGAAATACATTGCATAAAATGGATGCTATTGTTAGTAATGATATCTGAATACCTAGCCAGGAACTTGTAACCTCCTTATTCTCCGTCTCATTCTTTTATCCACTTAATTCCGTCTCACAACGTTCCCCAAAATGGACACGATGCGCGACGTAGTCATACTTGCTGCGTTTACTTGCGACTCTAGTACGGTATAACCAACTTTGGGTATAACACAAAAATTCATATTTGCGTAGCTTGGCATATTTCAATTGGTAAATTACATTTATATAATATAATGTACCTAATCATATTTCATTACTATGGCAACTGGCAACACCAAGCTACTCACATTGTCTTTTAAAATTGTTCTTGGAAATTTGAAATTATAGGTTCATGGTCAAGGTTCGTGGGAAAGATATATACGGTTTTTCCACCGACAGCTTTATTTTTCAATAAAGACAGAGGTGATTACATTCGAGCTTGACAGTTCTTTTAAACGGTTCCATGCCAACTCGGAATGAAACCAACTCAGAACCATCTCAGAAAGGTGATTAAAAGCTACGAAAAAATAATTTTAAAATCGCCGGTAACCCTAACCTAACTTAACCTATTTAAACAATTATTTAATATTTTTTATCATCACTCCTAACGACCTTTCTCAGGTGGTTCTGAGTTGGTTTTATTCTCAGTTGGCCGGTCACCCTGGGAAATCAAAATAACTCGATTTTTTAAACGTTTGTATTTTTAATCCATAGGTACCTACTTTGATCTGTAAATTAATTTAACATTTCCTTCCTTGCAATGCATTAAGTAATATTCAAATTTTAAACATAAAGTTGTGTAAAAATATCGTACAGAATCATCTCCATTAATTTCCGAACACCGAATGGTTAACAAAAAATATGCTCATGGACCATTGTGATTTTTTAAAATTTACTTTCATTTTCCTACGAGCCATCTTGGTGATTTAAAACCTTCGATCTAAAAAACGATCGCGATGTCATAAATTTTTGCCTACTCTCAAATATGAGACTAAATTGTCTGTTTAATACTTCATTCTTATTCCATCACGGTAAAGTTACCTCCTTAGGCAACACTAATATAATAAAGTCTTGAGTTCAATACTCCTCTAAAATCACGTCATTTTAAAACACAGATTGAAGATAGGGGTAATTTCGAACTGAAACGAACACGACGCGACGTACGTCGTTTGTATTTATCGCTTTGATTGAAATTATGCGAAATAGCTACATGATACCTACTGTTAGTGTATTTTCAGAATTCGAAGAAAGTAAAAGTGTAAGCACATTCATTTGAATTTTATTTATAGAAGAGTGCCTAAACCTTTAAAAAAAGATAGAATAATATTTTTATGTACTAGTGTAGATCTACCTATTTTGTAAGAGAACTAAATTTCCTACAAAGATTTTCAGGCATTTTCACAAGATTCCTGAAAATTATTAAGCTAAAAGTTTTGGTTAACAAAAGGTAATAAGTACATCGATCTATAAACATGTATAAATGAAGTATGAATGTTTTTTAGTCTTAGCCTTCTTCGCCTTCCGAAGACCTTGGAAAATCGTGTTAAAGCCACCGAGGAAAATCTATTTATATACACCATTTACATACCCATTAAGAAAATACTAAATAAAGTTTTATTTAACTGCAGATTTTTTTGCAAAATTTTTAATAGGCCTTTTAATTAATATTTTTGGGGCCAAAACATTTCATTTTTATTTACCTACCCACCTTAAATTTGTGAAACCTGAGAAAAACCACGTGTCTATTTTAAAAAGGTCAAGAGGACCATCGTGTAGCCCAAGGAAGTCAAGAAAACCATTGAGAGAAGCCAAAGGAAGTCAAAAGGACAATCCATCCGGACGGGAGCCACTAGGATCTTTGAAGAGGGAGGCACCACTGATGGTATTCCTTGGCATCAAAGGCCAGGAGTGTGAAAGGGAAGTGTTATAGAGGCAAACAGCATGTTTAATCGAGGTAGGTAAGTATCTGAGATGGTTTTGAAAGGAATTGACTCTTATTGTCACTAGACGATGGACTGGTAAGTTTTCTGATCGAGATGGGAACATTCGTTTTTATTAAATGACGAAACATGGGCGATGACAAAAAGCGTGCATTTTTGTTTTATTCCTTATCTAGGAATAAAATATACGCATTACACATACAATGATCACATATTCACGATTAGAACAATACAGGGTACATTAGCTAATCCGATAATCTTTAATCAATGACTCCTGGGTTTATTTGGAGTAAAAATGTACCTATGTAGAACTTTGGCGTCCGGTGATTTTTTTACGAAATACATTTAAAAAAATCAGTAGATATTGGACAGAGGGGCAGGGCGTGAAGTTGTGCGGTTACTCGACTGAGTGACTAGTGACGATGTGTGAAATAATATTATTATTTTGAATTTTTAACAAAAGTTCCAAACCAAAATGATATCTATATTTTTTACTTCAAATAAGCTCGAATCACTGGTTAATGTTTGTTGGGTACGTCCCAATACACCGTGTATTTAACCCAATTTATAAGGTATCAGAAACACGTGGGAAAACATTGTTTGGCAGCTAACATCAATAAAAAATAAATTAAAAGTAAACACATAAAAATACCACGGAATACCTTAAATTATTGGTTGAATATGTTGCCTAATGTGAGTTTGCTGAGGCGATGGAGTGGCGGAAGTACCTAGCCAAGAGTTGCCAGTTCATGTCCTTATGAAATTATTCACGGCCGACGCCAACTATCTAAAAAAGGCTCGCGTTTATGCTGTTATGGTTTCAAGGCTGCCGTAGATTGGGAACAATATCTGAATGAAACGCAATACTTAACAATGAAATTCAGAATTATTCTTTTGACGAGAACTGACTAAAAACGTTTCAGAGCAAAATAATTTTTGTTTCAATAGGATGTTTTTGGTAGAGCTTTTAGAAAATTCCTTGTTTCGCACATAAATTAAATCCGTGACCAAAATGACTTTAGAAGTTCTAATGTATCTATCTCTCGAAGTAGTCTTAAATTTTTGGTAGAAATGTCACTTTTTTACATAAATTACGCAACAAAAAACGTATATTATTTACCTGTTGTTTTTTTGTGGTTTTGGATAGAACCATCTCGTAATATTTTAATAGTTGATTTTGCGTATAGTAATAAAAGGAATACCATATTTTTTAAACTGCGTAATAAAGATAAATTTTGACTACGTATTTGAAAGATAACCGTAAAACTGTAAAATTGCACTAACCATGTCATCGATATAATAACATTTCAATTTTTATTTTTATTTATATTGGAAACAAATGTTGGTAGTTCTTAGTCGAAGTATGATACAGTTAAAGATGACTGCATTGGATAGAGATACCTTAGCTCAGTTGGTAGAGCCGAAGGTCCTGGGTTCGATTCCCAGAGATGCCAATGTCTTTTTCTGATTTTTTTGTTTGAAGATTTTCGATTGAGTTTCGCTAATATTGTCTTCATTTAATTACATGTTACAATTTGAGGTTTTACTCATAAAGTTAAAAATAAAAATAAAAAGTATAATTATCTCTCTATGTTAATTTATCTACACTTAAATGGCTCTAAGTTTATGGTACTTGTAAAATACGGTACTTAATAAAATTTTATTGTTTTCACAACACCAGTTTTGCAACTGATGTAAGTAGGTGCCTTTTACATATATTGTAAGTAACGTACGGAGGTAACCAAGTACTTATCGATAATTGGTTTACCTATCTACTTTGTGGTTCAGTAATGACTAGCTTCAAGGATATGATAATGGGTAACGCAAATTATAACAAATTAAAAAAAATTATAATACCAGGTAGGAAATAATGAATCAGGTGAGGAATACAACATACACAATTCTCGTCACTAGGGTGAATCAATATATAACATATCATATATCGTGAGTCAATGAATATTATCAGTTTTATATATTTTATTTATATACATTCATATATTTATGTACAATATTGAATTATTACTTATCCGGTCTCAACTCGTGGTTTTCTAGAAACATATAATAAAAAAAACTGACACGTTGTAGCATTACGTATACTACATTTTAATTATAGCAAAATGCCAACCGTATTCGGCATAACCATGATTCGATTGATATTTATTAATAGTGACGGAGACATCAGAGATTTTAGCATCTCTATAATATATAAAAGAGGGTTGCATGGTTTTGATATGAAAATCAAAAGTTTTATTTCGATATTGATGAAAAATTTTCAGAAAAACTTGACCTTCGAAAAAGAGGAAAATCACAGTCTACACGAGTTTTCTGAAAACCACCCCATCCTTCTTTCTCGCCCTTAAAGCAGAATTTTGATCCTGGATAATAGAAAAAATTATCAATGTCACACTTACATCTGATTTCGATAAACTCTGTGTACAGGCCGAGCAATGCCGGAGACTTCAGCTGCAAAAAAAAACAAAATGTTAAGTAATCACGCCATTAGTTATTGTCTACTTTTCTGTTTACGTTTCCGAGAAACCGTTAGACAATGTAAATAAGAGACTTTTTTATTATTGCTGTGTTGAATAGATACGTTCAGATCATGAGTAAAATTTAAGGTTTTTGCATTAATAATGGCAGTTGTCGTGAATGATATTTATTTGTTGGCATATCCGGTTATAAATCAGCCTCCGTTCCTATTCTAGAAATCCATGTCCGCATTGTGACTCGTCAGATTCAGATGAATTAGACGATTATGTGATTTTCTAGAAACTAAACATATTTTTTGTATTAACACGTGTCAGAAATTACCACGCACTAGTTATTTCGGGGAAATTAGATGATTAAATCGTTTTCTTGACGATTGATTAAAAGTTGTGGTCAAAAACGCGGGCATCAAAAAATTTGAGAAATCGTAACTCACAGTTTTGTCGATAGCACAATGTCATTAATTTATTTTCTCTAGAAGTAATTCACTCAAAAATTAAAAACAAACGAATTTTGGGGCAAGAATGCTTACAAGTGTTGTAAGTAGGTACCAACTAGTTCTACATGATTATTAGCAAAAATAGCACATGAATAATTAATAAGTGAATTTAAGTACTTAATGTATTTTAGGTATTTTAGGTTTTCATTTATTTTAAAATTAAACGTAAAAAGATGCTAATAATCTTTTTTTGTTATTTGTTTTTGGGGTGTTATGCCGTGTTGCGCTACCTCCTCCTTTAGCCAACGTTTCGGACAGCGTTACAGGGCATCAGGGCAGATGTGATGATGGACACTGTAACACTGTCCGAAACGTTGGCTAATGGAGAAGGTAGCGCAACACGGTAACACTTTAAAAACAAAAATAATTTTGGCCGTTAAAATCTAAAATCACACATGCTAATAATCTTCTTAAAAGTGCATCTACGGAAAAATTAGGCTTTTCGATATTTCCATGATTCTGATGTAAGACACATGAAAATCTTGAGAAGATATTGAAAACATTTCGTAATCATTAATTTAAAAATAGAGTAATGAAAATAAATAGTTAATTGTACAATTTATTAATTAATTTTAGATTTTTAGGGACAAAAAGTATTGTGGTAATTTTTTGGGGGTATTATATCCCGTGTTGTGCTACCTACTTAATTTAGTCAACTCTGCACCGATGCACACCCTAACGCTGTCCGAAACGTTGGCTAAAGACGGAGGTACCGCAAAACGTCATAATACCCCAAAAATAAATCACTATAAAGTTAATTGTTATTATTATCAAACGTATTGTGAATAATTTTATTCTGTGAACTTCACTCAACATAACACAAGACATCCCCAGCATGGCGGGTGAAATGATACTTACAAATATATTTACTGTAAGCACAATTTGTTTTTGCACGAAATAATATATTTTTTCTTCTATATTTGTATACTTGTGTATACATACATTCTACATGTATGTAACTACCTATATAATTTATTTTGTGTTTTATATTGTATAATTTATTAAAGTGCTACGTAAAAAGTATTTTTTGTTTTTAATAAATGGTTAGAATACTAAACAATTTTAGAAAAAGCTGATGTTGGTGATGTAAGTAGGTACTAACATAATTTGTGAAGAAAAAAAATAAAATCAGTCATTTTCCTCCTAAGAAAAATTATGGGCAGTGTCAAATTATTGTTGTTAAAGAAATAATTTTTAAAAAGTTAAACACGCCGAACACGCTTGGAGGAACATTATTAGTTTTTTGTCGTTCAAATCACCCTGGTGCTCACAGAAAATAATGTAATGGTAATAAGCGGAAATAGAAATCGAAAACTACCATAAGTTTATACCATCTTCATCTTATAATGTGTTTAATTTAGTTTATTATTTATAATACACCAACTAAATTGCACAAAAGAGAGTGATGTTTTTACTTTTATAATAAACCAAAATAAGGTACAATTACCTACCACTTTAATCATTAGTCAAACTATAATAGAAATCGAAACATAAAAATATTGCCATTTGTTATTTCGGCCACTGGCATAATACCTAGGAATCTGATTCAAAATTTAAGCATATTAGATTTGTCAAAGAATTTGTGTATAAAAATGCAAAAATCAGTCATTTTAAATACATGTAGGATTACAAAGGATTTTTTAAATATTTATATTGAGGGATCGGTAGGATTTATAGGTTCAATTAGAAATGCCACAGAGCCGAACCCTCTGATATGAAAATATCTGGAGTCGGTGAATTATATTCCCATTTGGTCTCTAGTAGGTTGACACGTTGTTCTTGTATTGTTTTGTATTTATAATACTTATATAGTGCAATTGCATAGCGTGGGTTGACTAGATGATCATTTGGGGAAGTGTGTGAAAGGGTTTAGTTTTTCCTTTTTTTTTTTCTTTTTTTTTTTTTTTTTTTTTTTGGGGAAAATTTAACCCGGACATTTAAATCTGGTGCATAAAAAAATGTGAACAACCAACATTAGAGATTTATGAACAAAACAATCGGCTAAAGAAAATTACAGGAATGCAAAACGTTCCATTATTTTATGTATTTTTGGCAGAAAAAAAAGGATGCTGTAATTTTGAGATGATTCCAAGAAGAAAAATCAAATTTTTATTTAAGACAATTAAACATTTCCTTCGCACAAAATTATTATACTTATCAAGGAAGACTTATTTTCAACCGACTACCGGATGAAATTAGAAAAATTAATGATAAAATCCAATTAATAAACACCGTTAAAAAATATTTTAATAAAAAAAAAAAAAGGTTCCGACTAATCTAATCTTAAGAGGGCATTACCAGAGAAAGCCGGAAATACGTCATTTTCAAAAAAGTTTTTAGACGTATTGACTCTTTTCCACAAAAAATTATAAATGGATTTCGAAAGATTGTTCTTTTATCTAGTGAAGTTATGTAATAAATTTTTTGAATTTTTTTTAGTATAATAAGGTTATTCCATAGGTCGTTGGCAGATTTGTTAAATTTTCAAAAAAGTTTTTGTATTATACCACACCTATTTCAAATAATGTAATCATGCAGTAAAATAAATCAATACATTATCTAGCAGAGTTATGTATTAGAATTTTAATTTTAGTTTCAATAAAATCATTAAAAAATATGTACGTACATGTGTTTCTTGACGAAAATTGGTCCATTTGTGTATTTATTTGCGCACTTATAAACTAATATATTTCAGATTTTTTTAACATTCTTATTAAATTTAGACATTATTGAAAAATGATAAATACTTATAATCAAAAAATAACTACAAAAAGTACACTATTTTAATAGTTTTATCATCAATTTAAAAAAAACTGGTACGGAGAATAATTAATCTTTCTCATTGTAACCGCCCTGCACGATCGGAAGAACAACTTTCGACGAAATGTGGATTTTCGTCCGCTGGCTGGTTAAAAGCTCTTAAGAAAAACTTATAACTCAGTTTCCAAGTGATACTCCATTCTTCAAATAAGTTAAATTTTGTTTTGTTTTTAACAACTAATTACAATAATTCTAGATACATTATCCAAATAGTAAAATTGTTTGATAGTAGATAAATACTTATAATTACATAACACCGAACTTACAACTTATTGTTTTTACATTCACATTGTAATTTAAGAACTTATAATATAATATAGCATTAAAAAATGTACACTACTCTTCCAGACACAAGCTAATGCTTCCATGGAAGAGTGGTATTAACATATTTGTATATGAACATGTATGCAAATTATTATATCATCTAAATGTACATTATATTTTATATGCTAAATAAATAAAAAAATCTATTTTTTGGGGAAAAAAAAAATTTGCGAAACTTAATCGAAAATCTGAATCAGAAAAATCAGAAAAAGTTACGGTTACATCTGGGACCCAGGAACTATGACTTGCCGATGCTCTACCAACTGAGCTAATGTCCCTACCCGATTTGGTCATATTTAACTGTGTCATTCTTCGACCAAGAATTACCAACATTATCTTCATTTTCTAAACGCTTATTTTCATTGGCTGCTATCTTTATTGCAAGATTCAACTAGAACTAAATGCTATCTAGATATTATATTTTTATGTTATTATCGATGGTGTTTCTCTGTACAGAGAAACTTCAGATCTGTGAAAGCCTAAGATCAATAATAAACTAATCAACAAGTAAAAGATCGGACTTGGAGCTACCTGGCAGTATAAAACCGTGCCTACAAAAGTACATACAATCAGCTGACAATGGTTTTTGTTATAATGATAAAGAAATGATTGACGAGTTTCCCCAAAGTACACAGGCCTAGGAAGAAGCCCCTGAATGAGATACCTTCATCATTGATGTAAAAGGTTGCATTGTATATCTGAAGGTTTGTTCACTGTCCTCAAGTAGAAGTTTGTTTAGTGCAAATGCATCAGCATGACTCACAGCCTTACTCGTGACTCATTATTATATGGAACTGGATATATAGAGACTTCGTCATCGTCGTCATGTACAGGGTACCCAATAGCTAACAACTATTCTTACAACTTTCATTTCAGATCATTCCCACACTGCCACACAAATGGGAGCTTTTTCAAAAGCATTTCTCATAGTAGGTATTTACACGACTTTCAGACGATTGCGGCTTACTGTAACTTTGGTGTTCAACTATTGAACGTTGCCTATTTGAAATAGATACATTCTTTGATCAATATACAAATAAATGTTTGGAGTAGTTACATATGCAGATCTTGGGAAGTGAAAACAATCTCTTTAAAATTTTCTAAAAACAACGAATGTTAAATTGTGAACTTAATTAACGACCACCCTCTTTTCTAAGGGATGTAATAGAAACATATATACGGTAGTTGCCTTGCATTATGTGACACATGAAGGTTCTCGGAAGCCTGCAACTTATATCAAGTGTCAATTATGTACCCTCTTCTACAGATATTGAGTATTTAGAAAGGAAATGTTAGTCACGATGAGCGTATTAGATAGGTACTTGATTAGTTGAAGTTAGCACTCCATTAATATAATAAGAATAGGCTAGTGCTATAATTTCGTATGTAAGTACCCAAAGACAGTTCTCGCAACATCAGAATTAATTTCAAACAGATTTTATAGAAAGTGCAACTGCTCCCAACCGTCTGAGCCAATGCGACTATGGCGTGGTGGGGTATGTTGTGAAGGAGATGGGAAAGATAAAAATGAGGGAGTTACCTGACTAATCAGAACTGTCACCATTTTGTTGTTCTTTTGATAATATTCTGATATTCAGCCATTTCAAGTAACGTTTGAATTCTGAATGGTGGCCTTTCACCAGGACGACACTTAAGTGTCTTTTACACTTTGGAACGTGCCAAAAACTTAATACATTTTTTTTACATTAGTTCCACACAGGAGACCCTGGGGAAAATAATTCCTCTCTGGGCCTATGTCCTCTTTTTTTGGATGCTATGTGGAGGGTCTTTTTGGGGAAAGGAAGGAGAGGAAGTTCTGGGAAGGAAAAAGGTATGAAGGGGTGGGTAAGAATCTGGAGGTCAGTATGTCCAGAAGTGACAGACGATTTTTTTTTTACATGAGCTCCACACAGGAGGCCTTAAGGAAAATAATTTCCCTCAGGGCCTATGTCATCTTTGGGGATGCTGTGTGGAGGGTTTTTAAAGGAAAGGAAGGAGAGGAGAGTTCTGGGAAGGAAAAGGGTTTAAGGGGTGGGTATGAATCTGAGATTCAGTGTCCTGGTCATCCGCCTCCAAGACCTAGACAAATCTCACCCCATGAACCCGGGCACCCCTGCTAAATCACCAAACGTAGCGAATCACTTGGTGTGACCTATGGCAGAGGTGTTGGTTATCCAATAAAGGTTCCCGGGACGGCGGTACCCATTCCCGCCTCCCAAATTGAGTATAATCCGCCTCACAAATATGAATTCATCCTTATCACTGCGGTAAAAATCCTGACGAGAGTCCTGCTGAAGAGGTCAAAAGATCTCCCTTAAACCAGTTTCTCTCGATCCGGCTTGCCACCCAGTTGGTGAGCAGACGCATCCGTCGCCAATATCCGGACAAACCTTAACCCGGAACCATGAACCCGGACACCCCTATTAAGTCACCAAACGTAGCGAACCACTAGGGGTGACTTGGGATGCAGAGATGTTGGTTATCCAATAAATGGTTAATATATTATTTAAAGTAAATTAACTGCGAAATAACTCAAATAAATTACATGAAATTAGTTTTGAACCCTCCACCACGGAGGAAATCAAATAACTTGTCAGTTTTACAATGTGTTTGTCTTTGTGTGACACTGAGTTCATGGTCTCTGATTATTACTGTAGCTGATACTCTACTTAATTCGTGGAAATCACATCTTCTGGAAAACTGCCTAGAAGATATGAATATCACAAGAGAAATAGAAAAAGTAATCCCAATAGAAAGGTACATAATAAAAACGTTTTCTTAAAGTAGGTAGGAATTACTAACCAAAACAGTATAGTCTGTCAATTAAGAGTAGAAAATATAAAAACTTGAACTACTACATTTGTAGACTGGCAACACCAATTTAACTGTAAATTTTTTTTTGAAGTGCAATGACACTGAATGTATAGAACACAGTAAACCACATTTTAAAAAACATTTTTTCTTCGTAACATAAATTTGATTTAAAGGTTATTTATAAAGCGAATTGCTTTAATTTAATTTAACATAAATTTGAATTTAACAATAGACAGAAAGGAAGAATCACTAATGGTGTGTTTAGTTACACTACTTTTAGATCTGAATGGGTTAAATATATTCAGATATAAAATTAGAGACATGATCTACAGCCCAGGCAACGCTAGGTACTTTATCTAGTATTAAATAAATGTGAGCAATTTCTAAACTGTGCTTTATATTTTATTGCATTATAGTTATTATTCATTATGTTAACACACAATTGCAAAGGTATAATAATAATATACCTATACACAATTCTAATTTTGGGATCGGCGGGTATCTATACTGCAATGAAAAAATATTTTTTCCACTATTATGCCTTTTTAATTTTTTATAAAAATGTAGGTTACACAGCTTTACTTTAACACCATGAATATGTGTTTAGTATTGCCATTTGATCAACAGTGGCGCCCTCATATATTTTCTACTCTTATTTGACAAACTGTACTTTAAATATTTCTTTTGATGCATGTTTTACCTCTTCAAATATGTTCACTTTTGTGAGCAAATTTGTAATGCAACATAACATATTATTTCCAACAGTTCGTATCTGCATTTGGAAATGATACAAAAAATTAAGGAATAATTTGACTTCGAATATAGAGTAAAGAATCCAGTTAACTATAAATTTTCCTATATTCAGCTACTCAAGTACGAAAATTTGATTCTGTTTTTCGAGTGTAAAGAAATATTTTTTTAAATTTTTTTTATTTATTTACAAAAAGATACATAAATTATAATATATTTTTTACAATAATTAATTACATAATACATGTATTTGATGTACCCCCATAAATAAGCAGGGCATATGTATGGTGTATGGGGGTGTTATAATATTGGTTCAATTTATTATTTTTTATTCAGTTCAAATTTTAAGTATAAGTTTTAAGCTGAGTTTTAATTTTTTTTATGTTACTGTTCATGTTTCTGATTTTTCAGGTAGTGAATTAAAAAATTTAACTCCGAGATATTTATGATTTTGTTTTTTTACATTTTGGAATAGAAAGTATTGATGTTTGTCTAAGATTTCTGTTATTTTTGAAGGGTGCAACTTTATTTTGAATATTATCTTTATAAATTTGTAATGTTGCGTGATAAAAGTATAACGCACTTAATTTTCTGACCTTAAATTGTTTGAATAACAGTTTTGATGATTATGAGTAGGGTTTTTTTTAAATTGTTTTTATTGTTAGTTTTTGTGATATGTAAATTGTTTGTGTTTGATTTCTATATGTACCGCCCCATCCTATAATGCCGTATTGTATAATTGATTGACAGAAAGCGAAGTATGTGGTTCTAAGTAATTTTTCGTTTAAAATATCTCTAAGCATCTAAATATATATGTTAGTTTCCTTATTCTGTTGTTCAGAATATTTATGCATGGGGACCATTTTAAACGCTGGTCTATTATTATGCCCAGGTACTTAATATCGGTCTTGCTTTCTATGTTTGTACATAATATATTGCAATTGTGGTTTTCTGTATTTGTCACAGAGTGGATCATTATGTTTAATTCTTCATAAACAGATAATGTTTATCAGGCAAAAAGGTGCCTAAAGGATTATTATGGAGATCTCATTAATAACTCATAATAAATCATAACTTTGACAGACCGCAGAGGTTCTCATAGATATGTAATAACCTCAATAAGATTAGGGATTAAATTTTTTTTCAATGCCACCGACCGCAGCCATCGTGAAATAACGCTTCCACCAGGGAAAGCTGAAGAGCGGACTATGATGTTATCCAATAAACTACCTAATTATGTTTTTCTGGTCAGATTAAATTATTGAGACAGCTCCATTCGGACGACCCTGGCGCTAAGTGTAATCACACTGCGGTGGAAGAGAAAGATGAACACATTTTTTGGTTGGAAGAATGGGTACCTGCGTCTCCGTTTCATCGGAACTTTCATTACATCACGCTGAAATCAAACTTTCAGATACTGGGCTGGTCGGTGGAAATGTCAGTGAAATGGAGATTTTATTTTTGAATTTAATTGTAGTTCATTAAATTAAATTCAAAAAATGAATGGAATAAGTAATAATAAAATTCATTGTATTAAAAAATATATTCAAAAACGATAGTAAAGTTAAGTAAAGGTTATGCAAAAGTATATTATGACACGCAAGATGGGTAAAAGGAAGAATACGTTGGTATATAAATAATTTATGATTGACAAAGATATTGAAATATAAGAGATGTACTCAATGGTGGACAAACCGGGGGCGGAACCCGGGCGGCCCGCCCCGGGCCTTTGGTCAAGCTTTTTATTCAGCTTTTATGGGCCTCTGGTCCTGGGGGTCTCCATATTCCCTTGATCAAATCCTAAATAAGGTTTTAAGGCACCAAGAAAGGCTTTTTTATAAAATTTCGTTTTCTGAAAGACGCATTTGTTACTAACGCTCTCATCAAATGTTTTAAGCATGGACATATGAATATATCTGCCCTAAGTGATAAAAGCGTATTATTTCCCCCTCCTATTTCGCCGGTTCCATGGAGTCAGCTCGGCTTACGAGAGCGTCGCTTGAATCTAAAAAATGTGACGTCATCATTCTTGTCCTGACCAGCGCGATGGTCACATCGCACATTTTACGAACAAAAGTGAGAGCTTGTGCTATACATTATACCCTAATATATGTGAACGTAGCGAATGTGGGCGTTTCTCCAGTGAGCTCGTCGCTGGTTACAGGGGTAAGTAAATCATGAAACATTTGAGTGTCTTAACTAAACACGGCAACAAAATATTCCTGTGTGAAAACGGGCGAACTTTCCATTGCCGATTTCGACTACGCAAATATGATAATAACGTGGCGGGCAATTCGCGCTCCCATGTAAAAAGGTCTATTGATTCAAAAGCAGATTTTGCTTTTCAGAACTAAATGGTGATATTATAATGCGAGATGCCTATATACTGTCAGATTGCTTTTTAACGAATCACAGTCATCTTTCCCCTCTTCACCCTCCATAGTTTGGTTTTACCCCTCATCTGTATCTTGGTCTATTAAATTTGGATGTCTATGGTTTTAAGGAAATTTGTAATATTGACGGAGATACAGAAATTTATGTGAAACCGTTTGAAAAGTTACGAGAAAAACGCATTAAAAGTTTTGCTGAAGGATAATTCAACAAACTGTTTCAAATGATTTTACATAAAATGCTGTATCTCCGTCAATTTTTCGAATTTATTTAAAACATTTGGTGAGAGCATTCTTAATAAATGCATCTTTCAGAAAATGAAATAAAAATGTAATTTTTTTAACAATGTTCTGGTGCTTTGAAACCTTGTATAGGATTTGATCAAGGGAACATGGAGGCGTTTGGAGGCCCCCCAGGACCAGAGGCCTGTGTGAACTGAATAAAAAGCTTGGCCAAAGGCCCGAGGAGGGCCGGCCCTTCCGCCCCCTCATTAGTGCGCCACTGAGTACATTTCTTATATTTCAATATCTTTGGTGCCAATCATAAATGATTTATATACCTACTTACGTATTCTACCTTTCACCCATCTTGTTTGTCATTAACTTTTGCATAATCTTTACTTGACCAACGTTTGTGAATATTTTTTTTAATATAATGAATTATTATTACTCATTCCATTCACGTACGTAAGTTTTATGAACTAAAAAATTCAAAAAATAAAATTTCCGTATCACTGACATATTGTCCACCGACCAGCCCAGCGCCTGAAAGTTTGTTTTCAGCGTGATATGATGGAAGTTACAATGAAACGGAGACGCAGGTACCCACTCTTCCAAACAAGAAATGGGTTCATCTTTCTCTTCCACCGGTATTTTGACCTTATATCCAAATTGAAGTTTTGCATGAAGAAGGTAGCGCAGCCGGCTTTCTTTAAAATAAAAAAGGGCTCCATCCCATTATCAACTTGATAGATACCTAGGATTAATGGTAGAACTTTTTTTCAAATCGGGATATTGAAAATATCTTCATAATTATTACATCAGGGCAAAGTGTTATAATTTCATAATGTTCACGGTAAAGGTAAGAAATATCCTGTATTTGTTGGTAGGTTTTAATATAGAACAGGTTTTCTTGTTGGTGGATGATAAAATGTTTAGTGTGTCAACTACTGATGCATGCATAATTTGATGCGGCGTTTAGGGTCTACGTAATATTTATTCCATATCTGCAATGGGTTATTTTCACAAACTATGGATATCGTTAAAAATATGTGGAAGATTTAAGGTTTATTTTTCTGATTCGGATCATTAACTAAAAATGTGTAATTTTAATATTATGACATACTATAAAACGCCAAAGTCTAATAAGACGGCTGACACTAACTTTGCTCGGCGTGACGTCAACGATGCCGAATTCACGGATATAAACGAACATGTCGTTTAGCGGCAAAAAAATGGCACAATTATTAAATCGTTATAGAAAATTTATTCGTTAACATAAAAAAATATGCATTCACTATCGTAATTTTCTTCTTATACCCTTATCCATCCACGAATATCAATAAAATCGTGTCCCATCTTTTTTTAAATAAAGGAATTCAATTACTGCAAATAGAAAGTGAACCGCCTAAATCCAAAAATGGGATTTGAATTTTCGAAAGCCATTCGATAAATGGAATACTGGAATATCAAAAAGTTTCTACATATCAAAAAATGGATCAGTTATTTACAGATTCAAGAATCCTTGCTCCTAGGAGAAAAAGTTAAACTTGACTGAACAATGAACATACATAGTTTTTACATATTATAGGATCTTCTGTATGTTTTGCAACATTGATGGATAAATGGGTTTTTCTCGAGTTAGTGGTGTTCGTGTTCAAGATGGAGTCTAGGTCTAGAGTTACACCACCGCACCGTTACAGCGTTTCACCGCAATACAGCTTCCAAGTTTCCCGTTTACAGCAATATGTACTTATCTTTGTAAATATACGTTATGTTATGTGTACAATGTGTATTGTGTTTGTTGGGTCTTATAAAATTATAAAACTGTGCAAGTCGTTAGTCGTAGAAAAATGATTCTATTATTTGTGTTTCGTGTCATGTAGGTAGGTTAGGTACCTGCTTAATATCAGAGTCAGTGAGGTTTTATTATTAAAAACTGTTTTTTTAAAATACAATAGATAAAAAAAAACCCACAATCAACATCGTTGCTACACGAGCTGTCATTAGCCATTACCAATATCACGATTCGATAGAAATTGACGACATGCTGTTATTTCCGGCTTCTCCCGAATTTTTAAACTACAAACTTTTCCCTTATTGTCCACTAAAAATGTTAAATAAACTATGGGTGCGTACATAGATTTATTTTCAGTTTTCGGTCTTAATTTTTGAAGAGTTAAATCGATATTTCAAAGTTCCATAGCTCATTCTAGAAATTATCATAGAGCATTGATATTATTGACCTAGAAATTTCGCACAATAAAACTTATACTCGTTTCTCAGCGCCGGAGTTCAATATTCAAGAATTCACTTTTGTTATGTGATTTAAGATGACTATTATTTATTGCTGTAAAGATTAAACGTGAATAATTTAACCACTACCAATCAAAAATCTGTTTCTGAAAAAAGAAGAAAATATACAGATTTAGGAAATGACATTAAAAGAATTTGGCATTCTCAGACTATAAAAATATTAACATTTGTTATTTCGGCTACTGGCATTATATCTAGCTCTCTCATTCAAAATTTAGGCATATTAGATTTATCAAAGAGTTTATATATAAAAATGCAAAAACTTGTCATTTTAAATACATGTAGGATTACAAAGAATTTTTTAAATATTTATATTGTGGGATCAGTAGGATTTATAGGAGGATTATTCAATTAGGAGTTCCACCGAGCCGAACCTTCTGATATGAAAATATTTGGAGTCGGTGAATTATTTTCCCATTTGATCTCTTTGACATGTTGTTCTTGTATTATTTTTTATTTATTATACTTATACAGTGCAATTGCATAGCGTGGAAAAGTGTGTGAAAGGGTTAAGTTTTTCCTGTGGGAAAGATTTAACCAGGACATGAAGTGATAATAAAATTACAAACATCATGAATCCGATATAAAGACAATCCATAACCAAATACAAATATTTTAAAAAACTACAGGCCACCTCAGAACAGGAAATCCTAGTGAGGAGGTCTGTGAAAAAAAAAAAAAGAATCTATACTTATACTATACATTATACATACATGTACAAACCTTGCTATTGAAATTAATAATAAATAAATAAATGAAATATGAAGCGTTATCAATAATTTGTATAGCGCCTTCCTTTGTGAAAAATCCTCTCAAGGGCGCTGTGGTAATAAAAATACTATTTCACCGTTTTTGACCGGTCAGTTTTTTTTTCAGGACATCGCGTTCGGGTCCCAACCGGGCGTTGCGTGTTCGATTCCTCTGCTGGCTAAGTCCTCCATCACGACTCAAGCAACATTTTCCGCATACTGTGGTGGAAGTAGGAGATTTTCAAATATTGTTGGATTATTCGTAACATGGGAATTTTTGTCTCCCTTAAAAAAAACGGATAAAGATTGACATCCATCGATCCAGCTATATACTTATAGCTGATTAAACATTTTTTTTTCATAAGAAGCAATTACTTTGTGGTTAGACATTATATTATAAAAATAAATAAAACACTTTGTATTTAACCACGAATTTATTATATTACATATCGACCGGTTTCGCTTACACCAAGCTTCTTCAGGATATAAGTAATAATAACTCAGTTATTATAAACCGGTCGATATGTAATATAATAAATTCGTGGTTAAATACATAGTGTTTTATTTATTTTTATAATAAAGATTAAACATTTGTTTATTAGAAAAAAAAAAATAAAGACATGTGTTTGTCTTGCGCAAAATCAATCGTGAAAATTGGCCAAAAGCAACCGTTGACGTAGTGTCCAAAGTTAGCAATTGATCTCCATAATATGTAGTGTTACTTTTGTTACATCGAAGGCCATCGCGTGTATTCCCCGATGTCGTGAAAAACAAATTAATATTGACGGCGTGACACATGTATATGCATAACCGACGGCAACCGGATTTGCACGCACGACGTGTTACATAGAAGGCTGGAGGTGCTCCCATGCGGAGGAGGTGGTACTCGTGTTATTCTTTGCACTTCACGAATTAGGTTCCCAACCCTTACCTGTTTAGTTTACAACAATTTCAAAATAAAGCCACCCATGAGCCCTAAAATGAACTGAGATTTGGAAGTCTTAGAAATTTATTTTAAGTAACGCGGAATAAGGTATTTTTCAGTATTTTTAGTATAGAATAAAATTACGAGGTTAATGGCATGTTCATTTTATTTTTACGTTTTCTGTAGCGATTTAAAATGTGCCATTTTGATTTGCTGCCAAAACGTCTTGTTCGTGTTTATGGCGTTGTTGACGTCACGCCGACCAACTTCGATGACAACCGCCTTCCCAGCCAGTGGCGTTACTTACATCACAGGTAGCAAGTTAGAAATGTGCAGTTTTAGATAGTTTTTAAAATCAGTAATTAGGAATGAATGTATTAAGATAAAAAAAATTTAAATTCGACGTTCAGAATCAGAAAAATAAATTTTATATCTTCCACGGTGAGCCTATTAGGCTAATTTATTAAAAAATATCATTGATCTTAATATCGTGTCTACCTATTTTATAATTTGTTTTTCAGTCCCCGTTGCCTAACCAATTTGATATTTGTTAGAGAGTATGTATTTCAGATCATAGAATTAACGATCTGGGGTAAATACAGATGTAGGTATTTAATAATAAATAAATAAACTACACGATTATTAGACTTGATAGGTAGGTAATAAGGTAGATACTGTAGTAGGGAATAAGTAGAAAATTACCTATTTATTAGATTTTGTTAATTCCAGAGATATTTTGTGTTTGGATATCTTTGGTTAATTCCCAATCTCTGTGGAATAAAATCAAAGCTGAGAATAATATTATTAAAGATTTGTTTACAAAAATATTTTGGTAGAATGTTTCGTTAAACCTTTTTATATTTGTTTCATAAATCACTTTCCGCACAAATGCAGCAACATTTGTAGTAGGTATATACGGTGTTAAGGTTCCTGACCTTAACTTGGCTTCCATTTTTTTTTAAATTTAATCAACACTGAAAAAAATTTGCGGGTCGTCACCGATCACACTGAGTAACCGCCCAATTCCCCACCTCGACACTTTTCTGTCCAATGATTTCTTAATGTTTTTAAATGTAAAAAAATCGTCGTTGACCAAAATGCCATCTACATTTTTTACTCTAAAGTACGTCAGGCACTTCTTTAACATCCAGAATGATGCATCGATGCATGTATGTATGATGGAAAATGAGATGACAACTCGTGGAGTGTGATGCGATTAAACTGAGATTCTTTCAGGATTTGATAAATTTAATTTCTTTGTTCAGTGTCAATCCAAATCCAAAAACACTTATCAGACCAGTACTTATGTACGCAGCTGAGACTTGGTTACTAACTAAGAGGAATGAGCGAGCACTGGACGTTTTTGAAAGAAAAAATTTGAGGCGCATCTTCGGACCGGTTCTAGAAAATAGATTTTGGCGCAGACGTTATAACAATGAGCTCTATACTTTGTTTAAGGAGCTAAACGTCGCAAAATTTATAAAACTGTGAAGACTTCGGTGGCTGGGTCATGTGGAGAGAATGACCGAGCATCAAGCTTTGGTGCTTGCTTTTGGCTCCCTGCTGAACTCAAGACCAATAGGGCGACGGAGCCTGGGAAGACCAAGACTAAAATGGAGCGACAACGTTGGAGCTTCTAAACTGGAGAGAGCTGGCACAAAACCGAGATGAGTGGAGGAAGATTCTTGAAGAGGCCAAGACCCACTAGGGATTGTAGAGTCAATAGTGATGATGATGATGATGTTCAGTGTCAATGGTAAATATTATTACCTGCTGTTTTATATTCAAGTTAAATATATTACTACCCTCTATAATTATATTAATAGAAGTGAGAGGCAATATCTTTTGCCAATTTTGGGGGGTCCTTTCACAAAAAAAACCTTTGAAATCTTTGTCTACGAGTGTAGGTATTACAATGGAAACATTTCCGCGAATGTGTTCTCATTGGAACTTTGTGAAAGGTCTCGGATGGAGTATTATATTTGTTGTCTAGTTCGATTCTCCTTGATCTTTCTCGAGCCTCCAATATATTAGGATGTTATCTTATAATATATCTATTACTTATATTACCAGATAAATAGGTATTACGAAACAAAGAAGTTCTCTGATTCATATTAAAGTGACCAAAACAAGTTTTCTAAGCACCGATCTACATATTTATTTGTCATTGTTCGATACGACTGATATAAAGCCTCTTATGAAAGGATAATTGAAGGACATCGAACCCACAATCAATCAACTCAAAGTCAAATCACTAAAAGTCCACTATTATGCAGAAGTTTTTCTTTTATGAGTGTGTGAATAATTGAATAATGCCTACAATACACGACATCTTTTTTCAGCACGATTCCAATTAGAGACCAAAGTCAACATTTTTCGCTTTACGCGATCGCTATTTTCATATCTACGATATCAGTTGGCGTCACAACAAACAGCATGGTTCATGTGTTGTTTGCAGTGATGACAATTGAAATCGTAGATATTTTATTTTTTATTTATTTATATTTTTTTTACAGTTTTTTAGAGAAAATGTGTCCTTACTGGGGTACCCCGTTCTAAGGACACATTGTACAAGTTTTATTATTTGAATTATAAGTAAATACCTATGCTAGAATATTACTGAGGAAAATTATGAAGTTAGATCTAAAATAAAGTACAAAACAAGCATTATTCTTATTTTTTTAATGGATTTAATTGCAAGAGGGAGTAAATTAAATAATTTTATATGAAAATGGCGATCGCGTAAAGCTAAAAATGTTGACTTTATTTTGCAATCTCTAATTGGAATCGGGCTGGAAAAGGATGTCGTGTATTGTAGGCATTAGACTTATTGACAAACTCTTATAAGTAAGTAAATAATTCTTATTACAGAGATGCGCTGGGAGGGGAGTTTGTGCTCATCTCTTGTTAAAGATCACTTGACGACGAGACCCTAACAAAATTAAGAAAAAAACTAAATTCTCTGATCGAATTAGTAGATACCTAACTGAAATAATTTCTATAGATTGTTTAAATGTGTTATGAAACAAGACTTATGGCCGTTATAGACGACATCTTTTTTCAGCCCGATTCCAATTAGACACAAAAGTCAACATTTTTCGCTCTACGTGATCGCTATTTTCATCTCTATTTTCACATCCACTATTTCAGTTGGCATCTCAGCAGACAGCATGGTTCATGTGTTGTTCGCAGTGATGACAATTGAAACCCTAGACATGAAAATAGAGATGAAAATAGCGATCGCGTAGAGCGAAAAATGTTGACTTTTGTGTCTAATTGGAATCGGGCTGAAAAAAGATGTCGTGTATAACGGCCTTTATGCCTAAAATACAAGACATCTTTTTTCAGCCCGATTCCAATTTGAGACCAAAGTCAACATTTTCAAATGTCATCACTGCAAACAACTCATGAACCATGCTGTTTGCTGTGATGCCAACTGAAATCGTAGATATGAAAATAGGGATGAAAATAGCGATCGCTTAAAGCGAAAAATGTTGACTTTGGTCTCTGATTGGAATCGGGCTGCGTATTTACAAAACCTATACCGATTAAGGCGCGGTAATGACAATTTACATTTTGAATATACCTCTATATTGGTTATTTTTTATCTCATTGCAAAAACAAAAATTGTTCTAAAATCTAGATAAAATAATCTTTTCGATGTGTATATTAGAAATTAATAATTTTATTTCAAAATATTTAAATTTTGATATTGAAAATTTAAAGCCACTGAAACGCGGTAGGGATTGTAAATACGCGATCGGGCTGAAAAAAGATGTATTGTAGGGATTAGTTGCCTTTTGAAATGTCTCGTGAAACATATTTATTTCAGGTGCATAATATAAAAAAACCTAGGCTTTTTTTCTCTAGTCTAACACAGCGGTTCCCGAAGTGGGTTCTGTGGAACTCTAGGGTCCGCCAGGAGGAGCCGCCAGGGGTTCCGCAAAGGTTATCAAGGACCGCAACGCGGCAGACGCTTTACGAACTGCGTGACGATCATAATATGGATTTTATCTGATGGGATAAATCGTTACTACTGTGTGGGTCATGTCGAGTGCTAAGCTATTACACATTGAATAATTATTGATTAAGAAATTAGGGTAGGAATATTACAAAAATTCGCCCTTCCTCGGATAGCTCTGATGGCGAGCCGCTTGTTAACGTATTGACAGCCCACTGCCCACCGCTGCATTATTACTTGATTATGTAGGTACTCTTAGGATAGTAAAGAGGGTGCCCAATATTATATTTGCACTCCACCAAGAATGGACAGGGATAAAACATGGATAGGGATAGGGGTGGATAAAGTGAAGTTTGGGGTTAGTCCTAAAGTCAGTGAGACTGACAGCCCCAATATGAATGCACGACTGAAAGGCAAGATTAGGATCGTGAAAGAAAAAGAGAGAGGGTTATTGGGGGAAATAGACTAGTCATTCTATACCGTACCATACAATGCTTCAATTCAGAAAGGTAAAACTGAATCTATTATGCTGGGAAAATGGACATAGGCAATTACTTTCGTAAAATGTGGCATAATAATAAATCCTGGCCCGCAAAGGTATTCAGAACCACGTAAAAAACATAAAAAATGCTTGTAGATAGTTATAAATAAAGCGTTTCAAGTTATAACACCTCGCTTGTAAAGTTTTCCCACATGAAGCGCGATAAATCAACGAAAAGATGCTGTAACGGGACTCATACATGCTGTAATAACAATAATAATTACAGGTGAAGCAAAATATACCTGCGCTATTCACAGCCACACATCTCCATAAAAACCTGCACTCTTATTCGGTAACTGTGCTTTCTGACTTCTCACACTAACTTGCGAGAATCTGCTCGAAATTGTAGCTTTTATCTCGTTAGACTATTTTCAACGCGTAATTGCGAGTGCGATAACAATTCCGTGAATCAATCGAAGATTTAAGCCTTAAATTCGCGAAAAATGTATCTGTATCCGTGATATCCTAATATATATACATATATTTTAATCGGTGTCCTTGTTTAAATTTCCAGTTTATTTTTGTTAAATACACGCACATCTTTGGACATTACCCGGTTACCTCGGAGAAATGTATTATAAGATGTTAAGCAAATGTTAAATGGAATATAACACAATGAAATCGAAAGAAAATCGATTTATGTTAGCAGTTTTATATTTTCCATTGATCTTATAATCAGTAATAGTTTTATTTGGTGGTTAGCGTGGAGGGGCGTTAAAGGTCTCTTTTGTTCCAACTAGATTCTTGAGTGAATCCTTTTACATATTGTTTAGCTAAGTATATTACTTAAAATATTTTTATAAAAGTTAGCACATTACAAAAACTGCATGATTAAAATGCATGCAAAAGCTTCCGGAGCTCTTTTGCGAAATAACCTGTTTGTTGTTGTTATACGATCTGTACAAGGGATAGAAAAACTTATTCCGTTACAATGCACGGGCAATGTTTATGGCATTACATAAAGTGGTAGTACTAGAAGGTAGCTACAGATTATATAGTGCACAGAAAGAAAACATGATCCGGTTGCCATTCAACTAGTCTACAGGCAAAGGAGACGATATCAGATTCGAATCCTTACCAGTTTCCTTCGGGGATTATCACTTTCCGGCACGGAACTCACACTGCAGAGGCACTGAGGCAATTGTCCAAGTCGATATGAAAGTACTTTCGTTTGAAACTGTCCGCTTCACCACTGTTACACTTTCAAATGTTCATGTTTTCTTTGTTAGAATGGTCGAGAGCTGGCGCGACACTGCGCGACCGGGGAGAATGTGCGACTGCCATTGAAATAAAAACCGTGGCCAGTGTTCTGTGTTCTGTGTTGGCCGGATTGGCTGCGCCGCTCAAATTAATGTGAGTCAGAGACTCAGAGCCCAGCGCCGAAAAGGTGCCTTACTTTGGCCCAAGAGGGTAACTAGGTAATAGAAGTATCGCTAATATGAGTATAAGCTCTGTAACAGAAGTACAGTTAATAGAAGTATAAGTTCTGTAATACTTCTATTACAGAGCTTTGCGTCCGAAGAGTTCCGCTGACAAAAGAATGACGGCACAAGTTGTGGTTACCAACATCAATGTCGTATTTTTCAATCTTAGCACACGATAAAGGGTTGAGCCCCCATTGAATCCACAAGCGGTGAAAATTTCAACAATATGGTCTTTTTCGAAATATTTAAAATGAAATATCGGTAAGGTCCATTTTCGGAAACTGAAATACTCACTTCTCATTATTGTCTACTACTACTGCAAAGTGTTTTTAAGATAAAATGTGCGTAAGTATTAAAGTGGCCCTATTTTCTGTGTATTTTCCGAAATACCCTTTTTCGGTACATGAAAAATATAGAGACCCATATTTTTACCAGTTTTTACATTCTTATTTTATTGACCCATTTGTTGATTTCAAATACGTACGATAGGTGAGATTAGGTTAGGAACATTCGCTGCAAAGAGCTTTTGTTACCATTAATAATTGGTGCGCCCATGGGAGTGATTGGCACTGAACCGATTGAGAGGGGTAGGTATGTAAAAATATTGCATAATGCGTTCGTAATGCTGCGTACACACATAAGAATAAAAGCTCGAACCGAACCACGAATTAAAGGAAGGGAACGAAGCAATGGCTTTCTTAGTTCTTTTCCCATGTATACGCAGCATATAGTATAATATCCCCTTTTCAAATAAAGCAAAGTTACCCAAATAGTGGTAAAGTGAGGCACCTTTACGGTACCTTCGTAGTTAGTAGGTAGCTCCGTCCTCCGTGCCTCGGAACAGAACACAAAGCAGTTCTCCCACCAGCGGAGGCGAGTTTTTGTTCCTCCCGTCTCGGGACTGCCGCGCCGCCCGCCACTCGGCAATACGTCTCGCGCATCGTAAATACAACCTGGTCCCCGCGGAATCCACCCAACACCAGTAACTTTAAAAGGGCAAGCCCCATATAAGACCATTCTCAAATCAACCTTTTAAAGAATGGTAATTTTTTTACTCGGTTCGCACGCCTTGCTCAGCCAGGTGTTTAATGTTTGACTCTGAGAAGCTCAGGTGTTCGTAGTTCAACCGCAACACACCGTTGTGTGTCAGATCTGGTCTCCATGGATCAAAGGACACTCAAATAACACAGGTCAGGTCGAAAACACAAAAAATAATAAAACCGTTTTTCCGATAGAAAATTGGAATGGTCACCGGTAACGGGTTTAGTGTTTCAAGCCACGTGAATTTTTTGCACAAGTTTCCAGAATATTTTGGAAAACCTACACCTACCAACATACAATCTAAATCAACATACCCACCTACACTTACTTATCTGAGGAAATTGGAAAAAAATTCAAGCATAATATTTCTTGATGTTGATATACTAGTTAAGTAATTAGACCTATGTCGGATCCAAGGTTCTTAGAATATAGTTTTCAGAGAACCTTGGGCTTAGTGTTGAGTAGGTACCTCACACAAAATGCACTACAAAAGTCCCACACAAATATTATTCATATTAAGATCTATTATATTCTGGGAAAAAGTGAGATGAAAATACTATATACAAAATACATCTACTGCGATGAAAATATGGCTGTACACGATTTTATTACGATTTATGATTCAGGATTTATGATTTCCGTTATGGCTCTTACACACCTCACACCTCACACCTCACACCTCACACCTCACACCTCACACCTCACACCTCACACCTCACACCTCACACCTCACACCTCACACCTCACATCTCACACCTCACACCTCACACCTCATTTCAGATGGGACACCTCAAAACCTCATTTCAGTATTTGAATACCTCATACAAACTCATTCTGAAATTAGCACTAGGTATTCGGTTGGACCTTCTTAGAGCTAGGTAGGTACTTCGATAAAATAATTAAATTAGATTAAAGACGATTTTTCGTGTTAGGATGCGAGTACCTACCCACTCCAAGGAAATAAAAAAATATATTTTCACGTTGTTTGTACCTCCTAATCTACTGCAAATAAAAAAGAGTAATTCGATACGATTTCTACAAGTTGGAAATAATATTACTGAGCATGTAGACCTAACCTTCAGGTAAATTTAAAAGAAGAATTGCTCCTCTCCCATACAGTTAAATTTTTCCAATAGTAAGTCAGCACTCTATGTGGGTATCAACTATACTTGCACAAATAGATTATGTAGATATATTAGGTACCTATATATAAACAGGCAAGGGAAATAAAATAATGATAAAAAAACAACAACAACCGTAGCCCACAGCTATAACGCAAATGGCGCTTCACGGCCTGACTTTCCTATTAAATAATTTCAACGTAATATTATATGTGCATATAGTTTTGGATGTAGCAAGTATAATACGTAAGTAGGTACTTGTATATTCCTAACGGAGCTCTTATGCGTTCATCCGGTTATGCAGATATCAGAATCGATCACTGCAATTGAACGTAATGGATAAGCAGATTTTTTGATAACTTTTTGGGTGGTGCCATTTTCTGTAATTGGTGCGTACGGACTTTAAATCTGCCTACATGGAGCAATTAAATATTTTTAAACGATATCGTTATAAAAATATGACATGACTCAGAAAACAACACAGATACTTATCAAAAAAAACGTCACACAAAACATGCTTGAAAAAATGTCGCTGCCGCGACAGAGATTTTGAATGCAGGGACAGGTAGGGACCCGCTAAAAGAGCGACTGATGCCACGCTATCGCGTCTACCTTCAGCTGTAATCTGCCAATAAAATTTACGGCTTTTTTCACACGAAACTTAAATTTGGATTTAACCTAGGCCAAAGTACTTGACCAAACTGAATAATATTTTTTTGTAATCAAAAGGTAACTATAGCAAATACCAAATAAGAATATATGTTACTTTGATTATCTATGTTTTAAATTATAAAATAGAGGCCATTAAAGAATTCAGCTTTTCGTGAGTTTAGAGGCAACTATTGTTTTTGGTGATTAGTGATTGAAAAAAAGCGTTTTATGATAGAAATTTTAATTTTATATACGACAAACTTGTGTTCCAACGTAAATCGGTCGTTCGTAATTTAAATTTAAGCCTTTCGAAATGCTTTTTTAATGAAAAATTTTTTTTTCATACTATTTCCCGGCATGCGTTGCTATGCCACTTAATAAAGAAATTGTTTCTCCCTGCGTGTCCTTTCCCATTCGTCCAGTTCCCCTTCCGCCTCCCTTTCCTTACCCGCATCCGCTTCCCCTCACGCGTTCCCAGTCCTCCTTCCCTCTTCCCACTCCCCTCTCCCGTTTCCCCGTCCCGCGAACCCCCTCCCTAGTTACCCTCCTCCCTCCCGCATTTAATACTTTCAGTCCCGGTACATTCAGTTTTCAAACAGCTCGCGTGCCACCTATTGCATTTTTTATACAAATTTCATTATGCCAGAGCACTCCAGTATAAGTACCTATACCTACAGAAACTTTCCCGGGCGTGCTCACAACAACTCACCAAAGTTTCATCGCTATCAGATGAATGATTTAGCAACGCATAATTTCATGACGCCAGAGCTCACTATTTTTTATTTTATTTTTATTGTTTCATACAATTCTTGAAAATACACTTTTATGTCTTTTTTTGACTACCTTACTAGGCTAATTATATATTGAAACCATCGCGGGCACGCACACATCAAATCACCAAAGTTTCATCGCAATCGGATGAATGGTAAGTAACATGGGCATAGCCAGGTTTTGATTTGGGGTGGGTAAAAAATAAAAATCTAGAGTAGATACCGAAAAAAGTAGGCTTCTACAACATATTCTATATAGACTCTATGAACACAAATAATACGAACGGAAGAACAAAAACCATTTGAAAAGTTGTAAATTTGAAAACGCGACTCGGTCAACAATCCCAGAGGTCATGCATCGGCCAGCCAGGCCAGGGCAAACGCCCCACCTTGCCTAAGCCGTATAATTTCTTGACACCAGAGCTCACTATTGTGTGGGCATGCGCACATCAAATCCCCAAAGTTTCATCGTAATCGGATGAATGGTTTGGCAAAGCATAGACATTTCATACATCCCCAAACGCATTTTGATTTTTAAATATTTAGATATCATTATTACATTTACATAGATTTTAATAATGATCATTATCCCACAAATAATTGCCTAAGTTGCCTCTAAAATCGTGAAAATTCGATCTCTTTAATAATCTATATTTTATAAATTGAACACAAATAAATAAATTTCGTATTGGATATTTGCTGCACATTTTGATAAAAAAAAAAATTCTAGGTGATCTGCCAATACCTATTACATATTTAATTGTTGGGTGATCTGCCAATACCTGGGTGATCTGCCAATACGTATTACATATTTAATTGTTGGGTGATCTGCCAATACCTATTACATATTTAATTGTTGGGTGATCTGCCAATACCTATTACATATTTAATTGTTGGGTGATCTGCCAATACCTATTACATATTAATTGATTCTTGATTACCTACTGATTACTAGGGCTCGGAAAAATATGTATTAAAAAATTCAAAATATGTTCATATAATAATATGGACTAAAAAATGTAAAATGTGGACAAAATATGGAGTATAAAATAAGAATATCTTTCATATTAAACATTGTTTATTGTGAAAAATTACTATGCAGTAACAGTATAAAATTTATAATAACAATTTAAAAATTTATAAAAAGATAGCGAAATATTCTGGTAATTCAAATAAAAAAAATAAGTTTCATTAATCTTCCTCTAAATCTGTCTTATTAAATTGATTGCAGTACACAATCACATGCTTTTTTAAATTATCGAAATTAAAACTTTATCGATTTGGTCTAAATATAGCCTTGTATTGGCTGAAAGATCATCCCACGTCACATAATGTAATGGGAGCGTACTTAAAGACGCCTAGTTCCGAAATTGTGTAAAGCACGTCTGCAGTACCCTCAAAGCTTCCGCTCAGAACTTTATTAATTGTTTTTAGGGTATCAAATCCTTTATTTTTGTCTAAAATATACTTTTTTGGCTTGGGAAATCTTCAATATATTTTTCCAATTTGAAACGCAAAGGTTGTTCATCCTTAGGTATTTTTAAATTAAGGTACCTAGACAGTAGTAGTAGGTGACTTGAGTACGTAAAAATAATAAGACGCGCAAGCAACACGGCAGGAAGGTCGCTCGTCGTTGGTGATCGCCGGGTGAGTGTCAGTAGAAAAAGTGGAGAACCAAAAATCAAATTACGACGAATAATACGCGAGAGAATTAATAATTAATTAATACGGCCGTGTGGTGGCGAGAATGCAAACACGTAAAATTATATCAATTTTTGTGAACTATATCATGTTTTATGATATAAAAAGGTAAAATATGGATGATTGTGGTATTTTTTTTTTTAATATGGACTTAACCATGAAATATGGAAAAATATGGAAAATAAAAATTAGTTTTTCACAATCTATATATGATAATCTCGGTAGAGAACACATACAAGACCGAAAATCGTGTAAATTAAAAATATGTATTTACATATTAATCCGGGCCCTACTGATTACCTATTAAATAAATTGTTTCAAGTTTGGCTACTAGAGGATTAATTTTTCAGACAATATAAATACTGGTCACTATTCTTTTTATTGCTAAACCTCGTATGAATAATAGTGTTCACTGAAATAATAAAATATTTTTACATATTTGAACCTCGATCCAGGACGCATATTTACAAAGCCTATACCATTTCAGTCACGGTGGTGACTGTCATATACCTAGGATATTGGTTTTTGTTTGTGCAAAATCATTTAGTAATAAAGCACACTTTGGGAGGTGGGTATGGGTACCGCCGCCCCGGGAACCATTTATTAGATAACCAACACCTCTGCCATTGGTGACTTAGCAGGGATTCCCAGGTTCATGGGGTGAGGTTTGTCCAGGTTTTGGCGGAGGATGCGTCTGCCCACCTGCTGCGTGGCACGCCGGATCGAGAGAGATTGGTTGAGGAATGCCTCTTGATATTTCTAGCCGGAATCTCTCGACCCATCGCCTAGAACCGCAGTTGGAGGGATGCATTCATACGTCCGTCATTCCTGGACATACTGACCCCCAGCTTTCTACCCACCCTTCATACCCTTTTCCTTCCCAGAACTTCCTATCCTTCCCTTCCTTAAAAGTACCCTCCACACAGCTTAAGATGACACAGGCCCTGAGGGAAATAATTTTCCTCAGGGCCTCCTGTGTGGAGCTGATGTAAAAAAAAACGAGTGTGACCACACGACTGAAGTAAAACTTCACTAACTTATATCTCCCTCTCAAATTCCGTTCGCCTCGCCCGATTACACTTTTCATAACGCTCTCGTCATGCATTCACCAGCTTACTCCCCAAGTCAAGCGTGCGAAAAAGCCCGACCGTTCGCCTCGCCCGATCATACTTTTCGTAACGCATTTTTTTTTTTTTTTAATTAAGGGAATTTTTTTTCTTCTTTTTTTTATTAAAGGGAGTCTGTGAATATCACCTCTTCGGTTTTCAAAGTCTACATGAAAACAAAATTTCTTGTTCTTGAAAAAGTCACTTTACAATAAAATAATTTACCGTCTTATTAATTTCGTCACGGCTACTTTGAGTGGTGCGAGGTCTCGAGTAGCACACGAGATAAACTAAGCATTATGCTGTGACTTTGTGATAACAATATAACATCACGACTGGTTTCCAACTGGGAGACCTGTGGTTTTATTGAAAGTCTGGGAAAAAACTGGCAAGTTAAATTCAAGCAAACTATACAGTAGCCTGGAGTGAATTTCGTAAACCCTACATTACTAAACTAGCTTGTTCCCGCGGCTTCGCTCGCATGGTATTAGGGGTTTCTCACTCCGCCTCCTCCACCTTCCCTCACTCCACTCCACACTCCCCATCAACCCCCCTCCCCCTCCACCCACCCCTCCCCCCACTCCACTCCCCCCATCAACCCCCCTAGCCCTCTCCCCCTCCACCTACCCCTCCCTCCACTCCTCCTCCCTCCACCTTCACTCTCCCCACTCCATTCATCCATCAACCCCCCTCTCCCTCCCTATCCTTCTCCACCGACCCCTCCCCCACCCCATACCCCTCCCCCACCCTATACCCCTCCCCACCCCATACCCTTCCCCACTCCACCTCCCCCCACCTTCCTCCACCCCTCCCCTTGCCCTTCCTTCCCTCCCACCCCTCCCCTCACCCTCCTCCATCCTTCCCCTTTCTTTATTAACTTAGTATTCCGAATAGCGCAGTGTTATGTTATATTGGGTATGATCCTATTAATAAATACATGAAAATATAAGACGAAGGAGGGAAAATAATGAAAGTCGTTGTAGGTACCTTCTACTCCTGCCATTCGCTATACACCCACATCTCACTTTAAGAATCAGGATCGAAATACACTCCGCTCTATTTGCAATATTAGGCCACCATTATACCTAGACCCAGTGGCGTAGCTAGCATGGGTGGTACCACTGGTACCCGGGGCGGATGTCACCCCCCGGGGAGTGGTGTTACCCCCCGCCCTATTAAAGTTGACAAAACGCTAATTTCGACTTCATAAAATTGGTCCATCGTGGGGGGAGGGGGGGGGGGGGGTGGATAGAGAATTAATTTTTTCCACGGTCGAGTGTCACCCCCCTGTCGGGGAACGAATATTTAAAAAAAAAAGACTTTGGAAAACAGACCAATTTCACTAATAAATTACTATTAGTGAAATAGTTATCTATCGTAGATAGACTATCGATATGTAGACTATCCGAAAAATAAAAATCTGAAGCTGTTATTGGTTTACCCTTTGACCTAGAAAAATTTCGGCGCTTTTCCCATGTGTTCGTCAATGTAAAAATTCACTCCCTTCACCCACACACATAGGCATCTAAGTACCCCAATTGGAGATACAACAGAAAAATTAAGGCTGCGACGCTTTTTCTCTTATCTATGAGAGTTATCACTTACTCCAGTTTGGGGGTCAAATTTTTTATAGTTCTACAGGTACCGAGGTTATTGAGGAATTGGTAAATAAATGTATGTGTGGTATTCGAAGTATTTTTTTAATCTTATTGTAGGAAGACCACACAATTTTTTAAAAATAAATTTGTACGTTTAATTTTTTTTCTTTATTAATTTTTTTTAATGATTACATGACTTGTGGATTTTTCGACCACCATGCTAGGCTCAAACCCTTGTTATGGTGGTCGATTAGTTAGTTACTTACATAATACACGATTCAAAATTATAAAAGTGGTATTAATTTTTTTTATTATTGTTTATAACTTTTAACATTGATCATAAGTTATTTATATCACTAGCCTTGTATCTCATAACCACGATTAGGAACCCTTCAATAAAAGTATAGAAAAAAACGTTGTTTGTTGTTTTCCTGTTTTATGGCTTTCAAAAAGGGTCCCCCCAACTGAGTATGCCAATGGGCCTTGTTCATAAGCCCGAGATTATTTTGACTACCTACTTCTTTGTTGTTTCCCTATTAAATTTTTGAGCTACGGTTGAAAGCTGGCGACGCCACTGTGTAGATATCTAGAAACGTTCCAACCACACATTTTATTCCTCCAAGGTTTTAATGGCCCACAACCCGAATTTCTACCGATTTCTTACATATCTCCCTTAAACACGTTAAGTTTTAAAGCTCTTAAAAAGTCTCTTTGAAGATAATATCGAGACATTGCCCGCGCCGAAACGCAAGTTATATAAAATTCCCTCGATAGAAAAAAATCGAAAAGTATGCTCCAAAAATTATTATAAACACGTTTGTTTCAGTTATTTTACAAGTTATATGTATCAAAAAATTCACAGTGTTTCTTTAAATGCTGTTTAAGACAATGCCCGCGAGATTTTTGCTCTATTTTAAACGAGTCGTGTTTTATTACAATTTTCGCATCGATTTTGTCGCTGTAAATGTTAGCGCTCTGCTCTAACAGTCGTAATTTCGTATCTCTCCATCTTCTTCTTTTCGAGCCCGGTTGCGGAGCCTTAACCCATAAATAAAGGGGTTCCAACCCATCTGAAAAGTTTTTTTGTGCGTGAACGTGAACACTCCTATGTCAATCAAAATAAACCGTTAAAATTTGAGAAATTTTTGAATGATCAGTGGGGGGATATTTCTGACATCTATTGGCAATTTAACACACTAAAATAATTGAAAACACGATCTTGCTTGCGGTAAATAAAGATGGCGGTGCTAATAATGATAAAATTATTAAAATAACGAAATTATTATATTTTCCAAGAGAAAATCAACTAGGCAGGAAGTGTGTTGATTGTTGATCCCAGGCAGTGGCGTAGCTAAAGCATGGGTGGCACCCCGGGGCGGATAACGTGATGTCACCCTCCTCCCGATTTCGACTTCACAAATATGTAATGGTCGGGTGTAGTGTCACCCCCCTGTCGGGTGACACCCGGGGCGGTCCCGCCCCCCCTCACGATGCTACTAATCCCAGGTGTGCTATTCTACATGTGCCATGCATAATTTTTATAAGTAGGTATATTGACTGAACATAGCGAAGACTGTTTTAACGAAACCATTTGGCATTTCATGTGTTTGTATACCACCACAGTAAGTGGAAAATGTTGCTTGTGTCGTGATAGAGGATTTAGCCAGTGGAGGAAATGAATTCACGACGTTGCGTGTTCCATTTCTGGTTCAATATGGCTGCGATAGATACTACCTTTTCATCCCACAAGAGTTCACATGAGCTTGGCTCCACTACTACTTAGCTGACAAATCGGAAAAACCAATGTTATGGCTCCTACCTGTGTGAATAATTTTGAAAAAAAGAATTGTCGTTGGGGTGTTAGGTACCTACATAAAATATTTAAGTATGGTTTATAAAAACTAGGTAGATATTTAAGTGGGTAGGTACCTAGTGACGAATCTTATGATTTTAGAGGAAAATTTTGTTTTTGATACAATAAGGAAAAATTAGAAACACTTTTTTGCTCGCTTTGCGACTTCGAGAACTACTGGTCTTCTCGAAGTCACAAACATTAAAATTGTATAATGCTTTCATATGAATTTTATTAAGTCTTTAAGAAAAATATTGCAAAAAATCATAATTTTTAAATAATTAATCTCAAAATAATTTTTTGACCGAATTTTTAGTATTTTTTTAGTAAAAAAATTCAAATAAATTTTTAAACAAAAATCTTAAAAGTACTGAGACCATTTTAGTATTCAGTCTTACAATTTTTGAGGTAACTCTTTAACTCAATAATAATTATATCTTTAAATTTTTATCAGCAGCCATTTAAACAACAAAATATCTCTTAAAATAAAACTAAATCTTGGCAAGAGCTCTTCCAAATAAAAAACTCAGATGATGCATGGATATATTTCGTTGATTATTTGAAAAATGAATTAATTAATAATACTACAATTCTGACAAAAAACACTCCAAACAAAATTAAACCTTTAAAATCATGGATAAATTATTCAATCATTAACTGCATTCGTAGAAGAAACGCATTACACAAAAAAGTGAAAGAAAATCCTTACGACATAATATCACTAAACATCTACAAAAGATATAGAAATACATGCGGCGAAGTCATTAGAAAGGCGAAAGAAATCTACTACAGAGGCAAGATCCAAGAAAGTAACAATGATCCCAAAAAAATATGGCAAACTCTAAGAGAAGCCACAAATACACAAAACACTAAAGACAAACAGGACATAAGTAAACTTTGTATTGACGGAAAAATTATTGACACCTCAAAAAACCCCAAGCTCGTTGCGGATTATATCAATAATTTTCTTACAAATATTGGTTCAAATCTTGCTTCTCGTCTACCAAATTGTGGTGAAGCAGAACTTCAATTTCCCAAAAGAATATTCAATTTTCAAACTGTGTCAAGGGAAGAGATTCTAAAAATAATTAATTCCCTAAAAAACACGTCTTCTGCCGGGGTTGATGGAATATCAACCAAGATTTTGAAAACTCTGGCTACGGAAATTACATTGCCCCTAGAATACCTAATTAACCTTAGTATCAGTCAAGGACACTTCCCCTCAAACTTGAAACAAGGTATTGTTATTCCCATACATAAAACAGGTAACAAGACAGACATAAACAATTACAGACCAATAACTATACTGACCACACTATCCAAAGTATTTGAAAAAATTATCAATGCTCAGTTGGTAAAATTTCTGGCGAGTCATAAAGTACTCTCAGAAAATCAATACGGGTTTCAAGAAAACAAGAGTACTTCTGACGCTATTGCCGCCGTAACTGACTTCATTGTAAAAAGCCTTGATAAAAGCAAAAAATGTATTTCAATATTTTTAGACCTTTCTAAAGCCTTTGATACAATATCACACAGTAAATTAATAAACAAACTTCAAATAATCGGTATTACAGGCAACGAACTTAACTTTTTTAAGAGCTACCTTGATGACCGCAAGCAACGAGTGAAAATAATGAACACACTTAGCAATCAGTGCTCAACTCACTATGGGATACCTCAAGGTAGCCTATTAGGACCATCTTTGTTCCTTTTATATATCAACGACTTATGTAACATTAACATTCAGGGAAAAATAGTTAGTTTTGCTGATGACACTACTTATACAATAGTTAGTTTTACTTACTACAAATTCCCATAACTCATACTACTTTTGGTCAACGAAGCTTCAGATACCTTGCAACAAGACTTTACAACATTCTTCCAATTAGTATAAAAAAATGTGATTCACAAAAAAATTTCAAAAAAAACATAAAAATTTGGATAAAAAATAATGATAGAGCATTTACCGGTGCACTCACCCAAATTCGAAATTAGTATTGAACCAATGCTGTTATTATTGCACCAATATTATTGTTATTATTAATGCAACCATTGTATTGCGTGATTTTATTCTAATATAAGTGTAGGTATGTTCACAGTATAATAAATTGACGTAAAATTACTGCCTCAACACAGGCTAGCCTAGTGAGGCAGGTTACGAGAAACCTAAATTTATAATTATAAATCTCTATTGTTTAAGTACCTACTGTATATACCTATGTATTTTGTTTTCTGTTATTAACTTTTGTACTTATCCAACGTCTAAACTCTACTTTTACTGTACTTATGATGTACTTTTTGTTTTTGTAGTTATAAATCTTAATTTTTTTTGTTCAATAAAGATATATTATTATTATTATATAAAATAAATTCAATCTTCTTAAATCTTAAGCAACAAAACTGAACCTTATTAAAGTTTAGACTTGCTGTAATATAAGTTGCATTATTAATTTTTTAAAGCATAAAATAATCAAAAACTATTCTCATTTATCACCTTAAAGTTTTAATCAACTGCCTTATTGTAAATTTCTTTTACGTAATAAAAACAATCATAACTTTAACTACAAAAATGAAAAGAAATTATTGCACTCATAAGTACATTATTTGATTACCTAGCTATTAAAGCTTTTTCCTCAGCCTCGCCTTTTTTACTTTTCAGTTTTTTTGTATTTATCACTGGTTCCGATAGCTTTTAGAATATCTTCCATTTTTAAAAGGAATTTGTAAGAATCAAAGCAGCTGTGTTCTTGGAAATTGAATTTAATTGTAATTAAAGATATATGAAACAATGTTACTTTGTTAGAACCATTTTTATATTTGTTTAAAACTGACCGGTTTCAGAACGACCGTTCCTTCCTCAGGGCAAACGTATACATTTGACTTTAAATTTTAAGACTTCAAATTTTTTTTTAAACCCGGACATCAAGTGAAACCTCGCCCGGGCGCTCCCTGGACGCCTTCTAAACTAGGACAAATCCGGGGAAACCCGGACGGATTGCAACCCTACATATCTACAACTACCATTCTTCATATGACTATTTTTTTGGAATAACACATTGAACTAAATTTAAGAAACAACTACATAGGTACCTACTTCGATTGTCAGAGATGAAAAATATTGCATATAGGGCACTATTTGTCCCATACGGACAACGTGACATGTCATGTAGTCCAATACACCAACCACCTCACACCTCACCTCATATTTGTCCCATACGTGACATGAAATTTGTAGTCCAATACACCAACCACCTCACGCCTAACCTCATATTTGTCCCATACGAGACATGACTTGAGTATAGTCCAATACACCAACCACCTCACACCACAAACGTGACATGACATTTGTAGTAATACAAAGAAAAAGAGTTGGTAAAAATATATTTTGTGCGGTGGTGGGACATTTAACGTTTTTTTATGTGACATTTGAGGTGTCTCTTGTATGAGGTACTCAACATTAAAACTTTGGACAGGGAAACTAATTTAATTGACGATTACAGATTAATAAAATTTGACTGTGAAGCATTTTTTGATATGATTGCATAGAAAATCGTGCGCTGAATTTGAATATATAAATATTATAGTGATAGGAATAAAAAAACTCGTGTAATTAATAGATTAAGTTTGCAAGATTTAACAATTTTGTAGCCCAGTGTTATCAATAGACCAAGTATGATAGTTATTAGATTAAGTGTAGTCTTTCAACTGCTTTTTTAACTTCCTGGTCCGCTCAGCATTTCTGTCTAATATCCAAAAAATTTTTTTTTTCGATGAATTGGCGATTCGATGAATTGGCGATTCGATGAATTGGTTTTCGATGAAACTTGTTTTCTATGAAATCGTTTTTGATGAACTAGGTTTCGATGAACTTGGTTTCGATGAACTCGTTTTCGATGAATTTGCTTTTGATGAATTGATTTTCGATGAACTCGTCGGTTACCCTCCTTCATACGTCCCTGTCTTGTGCTGATTGTTCGGCCTCCGTCCATGGTAGACCCATCCTCTCCTCACACAGTTTCTGGAGTTGCCTCGCCCAACCGTGTCTGGGGCAGCCCACTGGACGTCTACCCTCTGGAATCGCACTCTGCATCTTCCTCGGAATTCGGTCATTAGACATTCTTAGTACATGTCCAAGACACCTCAGTTGCGATTTTTCTATGAAAGAGTAGCAGTGGTTCAATGTTTAGATCATCTCGGATCGTCGATCGATCTCAATCACGATCCCACAAAAGATATAGAATCACTCGACTGACATCCAAGTGGTATTTTTGCGAAGACTATTGTGATATCGCCATCTGGTTCAAATAATGTGAAGTTACGGTGGAAATCTCCATTTTCAGAGACTCTTAAGGAGTCGTCCATTAATCACATGAGGCCCGAAAGGGGAGAGGGTAATGATTTCCCTGCATGTTATGACAACCACTCGGCTCACCGGTCGCCAGTAAGTCTGTGATTTTGACACCGAATACACGCGTAAATCGTTGCCGCGTAAGTTTTGCCTTAAAACAATGGAAGAATATCTTAACTAGGAGATCTGTATAAAGACCTATTTGCAGAGTATAAAAGGGGGAAAAATCTAGTGTAGCTCAGAAAGATTTTAATGAGTTGTGGGCTGATGCGAAATAAAAATATACCACAAAAGAATTGACAAAGTGGGCGAATGATCTTTTAGTAAATTACCGCCAAAAACAACCTGCAACCTTAATGTCTTTCTGGACATTTTTATCACGATGCTTAATTTTCCAAAATTTATTCAGATTATACCTGTATTTAAAGATAATATTCTGAAAATTTCATTATACTTTGTACTAAAAATGTACACGTGATTTTGGGTATGGGGGGGGGGGGGGGTTAGTCTAAAACCTTACCACATATCACCAGGGGGGGAGGGGGTTAAAAAGTTGCTAAAAACATCAAGTGACTAGACGTGGGCAAAATGATTCCCAGGAGTGAATAGATCCCGTCTAATTCCCCCGGCCTTATGAATTGATTCCTTCTATTCATTCCTTTAATTCAATTAATTCCAAAAAAAAAAAAAAAAAAAAAAAAAAAAAAAAAAAAAAAAAAAAAAAAAAAAAAAAAAAAAAAAAAAAAAAAAAAAAAAAAAAAAAAAAAAAACAAAAAAAACAAAAACACTAGAGTGAATGGGGAGACTACGAAACACCGCAGCACCGCACAAAGAGGAGACTGATAGGCTACCAAGCACCGCACAAAGAGGAGACCGATTATTCTATCTCACTACCTCGCAGGCTAAAACCTATAGATTAATATGTTTGTCTCTTTTTAGGGTCGCTTTTTCGTTTAATTTCAAATCACAATAAGTGGGGAGGCTACGAAGCACCACACAAAGAGAGGACCGATTATTCTATCTCATTATCTCGCAGGCTAAATCCTATACTTAGATGTATATGTTTGTCTTTTTTTAGTATCGTTATTTTTCGTATTTTTCGTATGTAAAATGTATTTATAGCTAGCAATTAAATCTTTAAATTAAACAGTTTTTTGTTTCACCCCTAAAGTTTTACTTATTTTATTTATTAAACTTAAAAGTATTTTATGACAGCTGACAACAGCTGATCGGCCTTATAATATATGCAAATTTACATATTACATCTACCCAAGATCCACGTCTAAAAGTAGGTAGGTACTTGTATTCTAATATCTTTCATACGTGCCAAAAAAACGATTACAAGTGCACTATTTTTGCTTCTCAATTTTCTAGCCGATGCCGCGATGTTCGGATTCAATGTCGAAAGTTTTCGGCTAACTATGTAATGAAATTGAAGGCTTGGCCCGCCGAGGAATTAGTGAACCGCTGCGCTCGGACGGATTAAGGGCCGGCACTGAGCAATGAATTAGTCACTTTTGACTAGTGTCTTGTGTCTTACCCCGCAGAGACTCGCGAGGAGCTGCGTTTCGGATACACTCGAGCCGAGATTGACGTGAATCGATGGCGATGTAAGACGATGACATCTGACGTCATTTCTAAGTCTGAGGTTAACTAGAGACAACAACGTCACAAGTGAAAAAGACTTTTAGTTTTAATTCCTGAATAAAGCGCTTCGGACAATTTCCGATAGCGACAGACTAGCTACGAGTACCTGGGACGCGGACGGGACGGGACGCGCGGGGACCTTAGGACAATCTCAGGACATTGACTACGACAAATGATTAATTCCTTGCGTGAAAGGGACGCTCGGACAATTCGGCTGAATCGCGGCCGCGTTTTAATCTACGGGTTTTTAGAACGGCGGCCGGCGATAGCGGGATACGAGTCGTTCACAATACCGTCGACAACTTCGCGGCGCGCCGCCCATTGAATAATATTTAAATACGGTATTTAATATATTTTAAAAATACCTATGAAACATTATAATATTTAAATCGTTTACGGAACACATTATTCATTGAAATAATTTAACAGTAAAATAAATGGAAATTAAACATTTATGTTGCCGTTAAAAATCGTACGATACAAGGCCAAAGGTAAGGAATGAAGAATCAATTCCTTTTGAAATTGAGAATCAGATCAAGTGTGTCACAAGATTGAATTTATTCATTTAATTCGGTCATTCAATTTTGCCCATGTCTACAAGTGACTAATGGATGACCCCTAACATTGTACAATAATTCTTTATTCATTTTGTATTGTTGATTGAGCAGTGAATCAAATTATATTTTGTTTTATTGTAAACCAAAGATTCAAAATCACCCAATCTGAGCTTCAGTTCTTGAGAAGTTTGTCTGACATCGAACTTCTCCATCTAAATGAGAGAATAAATAAAAGATAGGAGTACAAAGAATAACAATCATATTAATTTTTGGATTTTTATTTTTCACTTTTAATATTTGCAAACTGGGTACAGAAAATCATTTAAAAAGAAAAAAAAAACAATTAACAAAAGTGATTGCCAAAAAAACAAAAACTATGCACCTCCGTAGTGGGTGTACTAACAAAAAGATTTCTTGTAGCGAGCTACAAGTGCACTAGCTTTGTTTAAACTTATAAATTATGACTTCATTTAGTTTGTATTCAATAGTACGTACATTGCACGGAAAATAGTACACTTATTAACAGACAATCCAGTGTTTCCCGGTAAAAATTGCACACTCCGTTCACGAAAACGTAACGGATAAATATAATGCTCAGGAAGCCGGCTGCAGCAGACACTAATATAAGTCGGGCTTTGGTGACTGTACCACTGCGAGTATAAAAGTGAGAAATTAATCTACAGCGTTGTAGTAAAAATATTTTACACGGCACAAACACACGGTGAGAAAAACATAAAAAAAATGGAAAATGTCAATGTCCCGATCACTTCACCGTTTGGGTCCCTGCTTGACTACTGGACTCGTTCCACTCACAATAAAATATTACTCAGTCTATCAAACACTATCCACTAATTACAGCTCGTCGTGCTCCTCAACATCCTGCAACAAAAGAAACAAACATTCATTATTCTCTTTTTACAAATAGTATTTATATCTGGGAAGGTTTTTCACAAAACGCAGATGGAAAGGGAGTGGCGATGGCTAATTATTCAACATGATTCTTCAACACGATAATTGAAGAAATGTATATTAGATTATAAGGAGAGCAGGTCACAAAACGACCAAATGTTTTTGCACTAGTGCAGACAGAAAAGGCAGATAGCGTATTAACACCATCAGATCAGAAGAAAGAAAAAAAATGAATGTAAATTATTGTGAAACAGGGCTAACAGTGTGACAAATGTATACGTACATCAGATGAAGGCAGCAATTCTTCGCTTTCCTCATCATCGAGATCTTCATCATCTTCTGAGGGTTGTGAGTCACCGCTGTCTTTGTCTGCGTTGGCTGCCTTCTCTTCTGCGTTCTGTTCTTCTTTCATCTTCTTCTCTCCCTCCTGAGGAAAAAAACACCAATTTTAGAAAAATTCATCCAAATAAATTAATCAATAAAAAAATTATAATTCCAAGAATTACGGTAGACATTTTCACTTAGAACAGCTCTAGTCGAAAAGGGATTAAGTAGATTACAATATATGCATAATGCCAAATGTTTATACTATGTTTACATATTTATGCCAAAAACATTCTAGTACGTCACGACAAAAATGATTCAGAGGCAGACACCTCATATGCTCATAAAACCAGAGCCAAACCAACAGACATGCTTAATATACCAAAGTGTAACTCTTCATTTGGACAAAGAAGTTCAGAATTTTTAGCAGTAAAGTTATATAACAAACTCCCACTTAGTATCAAACAAATTAAAACAAAAAAATAGCTACATTAGGGACATTAAACGTTGGCTGAAGGAACTATCGGAAAATGAATTTACTAGTAGGTATATTTAAAACATCGTCATAGAATTTTCTGGAAAACCTTATCCGAACAATGAAGTAAAACCATATAAGTCGCTGAAAACTTATCCAAAGCATAGTTTTCCTTAGCACAGGGTCTCCTAGTGAGGAGGACTACGAATATATTTTCTATTTTATATAACACCTAACATGTTTCATATAAAAATGTAAAAAATAATAAATATATAGTTACTAAATAAAAAAAACATGTAGCATCAAAACTCGGTCCATCTGACTGCAAGCCACCTCGTTTATTGATGAGCGTATTTTGGTAAAGAATTGAATTGGTGATATTATTATTGGCAGTGATAATAGCTTAGTACTAAGTAAGTTATCGGTTGCGATTAAAGGCCTATTATCAAGTAAAAAAAAAAATACTTATAATTTGTTCTTTGAAGTAGTGAGTTTTTTCTTATCTTCTTCTACAAGCTTCCTTATCTTTATGTTAATTTTTGAGTGGGTGATACCACTAAGCCAACAGGGGCCTAGACTCTATCTTTGTTTGCGCATTACTGTGACCATTAAGCACATATTTTGACAGTTGTTCCAGTATGGGAGAGCTGTCAAAACATTAAAACAGGCTAACATTCACAGAAAAGCATTTAAGTGATTGAGCTCGGCTACAGAATTTCGATAATATGATATATACCCTTCTCGGTGATAATTATTATCATTAAAGTGTCAATAAAAAGTCTGTCATAAATCAATCAAATTGAAAACGAGAAAGACTCCTGTTAAAAGCAGATTCCAAGTTATTGATTGTGCGCCTGATCACAATTTGAAAGTTTCTACATTTTAACATGCGTAATTGTTAAAATATGAAGTCAAAGATAAAAAAAAATTCTGCAATATTTTTAATTTGTAATCAGTCAATAGATTATTATCAGTGGAGAATATCAATGATGAGGAAATGTACGGAAAATGCATTAACCCGTCAGATTACTTTTAACCCCTTGTTTGCCGGGGTAGGCCAGCAAAAAGCACCACCAATTAGCGTTCGCAAAAAGCGGCATCCATGACACCCAATGACATTTCGTGTCCAGCGATTCTGACACTGACCTTGAGAAATTTTGTACATAGAAAGGTCAAAATCGTAGATAAAGGAATTTTTCCCGCGCATGCGCAAGAACTGCGCACATTCCCGCGCTCCGGTAAATAATTAATATAAATTATTTGGAGTGACCAGGCGCATTGCGGTTTTCTCTATGGTAAAGGGCGATAATAGAGCAAGCGATTCTGACCGTGTTCTTCATACACTTTCTTTATACATAAGGGTCAAAATCGCGTGTAAAATCTCAAACACACCGGTGCACGAACGGCATTCTACGAGTTAATCGCTTTGGGAACAAAATCATGTAGGTCTCAAAGAATGCGTTGTGTCTCCCTTACGGTCATGGTGAGAATTACAATCTAAACGACGTTAGAAAGAAAAAACACCATGCTTTACATTCAAGTATAAAAGCTAACCGCAGAAGAATTAAAAAGTACTCATACATGAAACCAAAGTTTCCGAAATCAATTTGAGAAAAATTTATGAAACTGTTAATTTTTTTATTGAGGTGGCAATAATATTTAAAATATATTTATCTAATAAAATATGTATGTGCACCGTTATGATTTGAAACTCGATGAAATGAAAAAGCGACACTAAAAAGAGACAAATATATACATCTATACGATACAGCCTGCGAGACAATGAGATAGAATAATCAGTCACCTTTTTGTGTGGTGCTTTATACCCTCCCAACTCTTATCTAATCTACTTTAGTTTTCTGAAGGTTTCACTTCTACTGCGTGTGAATTGCACACTCGATTTTTTTGTTTATCAGTAATTTTAGTTAGAAAAAATGTAAGGTGAGCCATTTTTCTAAAATAATATGTTTATTTCTAATTTCTAAAACAGTTTTTAATGTTCGGATATGTTCAAAAATATTATTTTTATTTGGATTTTATTGCAAAGCGGAAATACTGTGACCTTCTGACAAAATATGCCCGAGGCCTGAGGGTTAAACCAACAGTTATCAGAACACAATAGTATAGTATATTACCTGGGTAGCCTTGATCTTATCACCGACGGCCTTAGCAACCTCCACATCGTCGGTGATGAGGAAATTGTCGAAGATGGTGCCGGCCTTGACCTGCCACAGATCCAGCCCCAAGGTGCCGATCTCCTTGCGCAGGTACAGCTTATCATCGGGGGAGTACTCTGGGTTGTCCACTTCGGGGTGCACCCACACGCCCTTGTAGGCGGGGTTGTCAATCTAAAATAACAAGGAAAACACGTTGTAAACAAATGCACAGGAAAAATATATTGCGACTACTATAAAAGAGTTGCAACTGCCCGGAGCCAGTTAGATGATAGAATCACATGTGGTAAGTTGACGGAAGTGAGAAGGGGAAGGAGATGAGAAAGAGGAAGGTTGGGAAGTACCATGTGTAACGACTAATGTCATTTCAAATATCATTAACGTGTATCTACTACATGGAAGGGATGTCACAGAACAATGAATTAGGGGCCACCCATAAAATAAGTCACACAAATTTCATGATTTTTTACCCCCCCCTGTCCCTGTCACACATCGTCACATTACGACCCCCTCCCCCCTAGTGTGACGTCACATATTTTGCAATTTTACATCTAACAAAAATCTAAATAATACCTAGTTCTAATATAAAAAAATAAGTTTTTGTTTACATTCAAGTTTTGCATTTTAATAATTTAAATGATATCCCTGAGACGTATGTGTGGTAAAACAATGGATGATCGTGTGAGAAATGTGGATATCCGCAAAGAATGTAAGGCTGATGGCATAATGAGTGAGATTAAGAAAGGGACCCTCAGATGGTTTGGGCATGTAGAGCGAATGAACGAAGAAAGTAGTGTAAGAAGAATATACGACACAAATGTGAATGGTAGAAGAAGTCGGGGACGCCCGAGGAAGACATGGCAACGATCAAGTGAATCAGGTACTTGGAGTCGGGCCATGTCAAAAGTCAGAATAATAGAAGAGAATGTATGAGACGATGTATGAATGTGAGTGAGGCAAAGAGTGTGTGCCAAGACCGAGTTGTTTGGCGGTCCGTCCTCTCTGCCTACTCCTGTGGGGAAACGTGATGGTTAGTTAGTGGTGATGGTTAGTTAGTTCAATTTTTACATGTGATGTCGTAGAGCTGATGACCCCCCCATACCCAACAGGCGTGATGGTTAGTTAGTTAGATTTTTACATGTGGCGTCACAGAGCTGATGACCCCCCCACCTTGTCACACAATGTCACACTTCTCTACTCCCCTCCCCCCCTTGAGGTGTGACATAATTTATGGATGGGCCCCTTATGAAAAAACAAATGGAGCACAAAGTTCATTAGAATGCGGGTAGTGTGTGGAAAGATATATTTTTTAATTTGCCTTGTAAGCTAAAAAAAAATAAATTATTTGCAGAACTTAATAACAACATTAACAAATTTGACTAAAATTAAATTTAAAAAAATAAATTAAATGGAGTTCCACGATTTAAAAACAATTAATAGTGGAAAAGACATTGCCAAATAATAATGGCTAATTTAGTAGCAGTCCTTTAAAACAAAGTGAATCACAACAAAAGGTTGACTTGTATTTCCAGAAGAATGTGCTGATTCAGTTTACATACTTGTGTCATACTGCCATATTTGGTTGCTTAAATCGTTGTTGGGAAATAAAGTCATGTCAGCAAAATAACTAAATAATGTTAAAATAATTGTTTTTGGGTCGGGTATTAATGCGGAACAAAATGTTAATGTAATGACAAGGCAATTTACCTCATAATCATTGTCTGATTTCGCCGCTTGATTGCAAAAGAGTTCAATAAATAAAAAAAAATTCAAAAATTCACATTCAAGTTTAGGTGAATGTTCAGTAGAACATCCTATGAATATGAACAACAATCATTTTAGACAGCCTAGAAGTAGTGTCTATCAAAACAGGATTTTCATATCGGCCCCTTGTAATAGGAAAATTCCATCTGACACAATGTTGCTATACGATAAAATGTCTTAGGGGTTCGATTTTAGGGCTCAATATCCCACAACAGCGCTGTGTCAGATAGAACTTTGATATAAAAATCTGTTCGCACACGGCAAGTATTTTAGTCAAGTAAGTAAGTAAGTATATTAGTAACTATACGTGTACGAACACCACAATTTTAGTATAGTAGTTTAGTTAACTCTTCAGTAGCCAATCTATTTTATTCTATTTTTTCGGGCGAGTAGCGACCACCACCACGCATCCCTGCACCACTGACATGCGCGAACCCGTTGTTTTAGCAGAGTTCATTAGCAGACACGTAGAAATGTCGTGCTATTGAGCGAAGATGCTACTCTAAAATTCTTTATGCTGCTTCTACTAATTTATTCTTCCACCTCTTCTAAAATAAGCATTACAATCAGCTTAATTAGCGTATCTATTTCGTTGCGTGGCAGCCCGTCATCTTGCAACGCGAGGTACACTAAAGAACTGTAACTTGCGTAAAGCAAGTTACTCGCTACTCGACTAAACTAGGTATTCTCCCAATGCGAACAAGCCATAATGGCTGGAAAAAGAAAAGTAATTAATTTTAGATATTTTGGTTTCCGTACCTGCTTGGGGCTCCATTCTCCTTTGAATTCGGGGTTATCGATCATGGGGGGCTCCCATTCTCCATCCATCTCATCGTCCCAGTCCTCAGGCTTGGTGGCGTCCGGGTCGGGAATGTGCTCGGGCCTGTCCCACTCCTCGGGCTTGGTGTCCTCGGGGTCGGGGATGGTGGCACGCTCGTCCCAGTCCTCGGGCTTCTTTGCTTCAGGGTCCTGGAGAATAACCACATTTTTAGTATTGGGAGAAACAAATAAGTTTAGTGTGTTCATGATAATGGAGAACTCTACAGCGAGCTATACAGCTTGGACGCAACATAGTTCTATTCAATTTGTTTAGATAAATATTGACCATTTATTAAATTCAAGCAAAATGGACACACCTCTGAAAACACAATATTTTTGCTGCAATTTGTTAGAAAGATGTTTTACCTTGATCAGTTTAGGTGCCAAGAAGTCCCAGTCTCCTTCCAGAGATCCAGACTCCACTTTCTCATTGTCGATGAGGACTTCATAGGTGTTATCGGGCTTCACGATCAGGGTGTAGAGATGGGTGTAGATGTCATCCTTACAACGGATGTCCTTGTTGATCAGCAGATTCTTTCCCTTGTAGCTGAAGATGACGTGAACCTTCTTGGTGCCAGGGCCGCAGATGTCCGGGCCGAACATGATTTCATAGGGGGACTCGCCGTGCATGTCCTTCTGCTCCAGCTTGCTGTCAAACACCTTCACATACCCGCCACCGCAGTCAATGTCCTGCTCGTGCTTCACGGAGAACTGCACCACCAGGGTCTTGCCGGCGTTGGAGAAAGCATCGAACTTTCTGGAGAGGGCGTAGAAACGCGCATCTTCAGAAGTCTTCAAACCTGATAATCAACAAAATTCTAATTTAGGAAACTGACAGCACACCTAAACGTTCTGAACATCAAATGGGTGATGATATAATTGGAGCTTTACAAATAGAAATGTGTAGAAATTGTCGGCCTACCTTTATCTGCTTCCTCATCATTGTAGAATTTGCCAGCAGTCAAAACAAACTTGCCGAACTCTTTTCCGGGATGTTCACTGTAAACCCAGTTCTTTTCCCATGAATCTGTAAACGTAAATAAAATGAAATTAGATATGAATAGTTTCCGGCGAAAGTAAAATCGATCTATCAACTTCGGAGGCGTTTGCCGGTAGCGTGAAATGTGTCAAAAATACCAGAAAAAAGGCTAAATATGTTAAACTTACCATCGACGAAGTTTTCTTCGAAGTATACTTCGGAATTGACGGCACAAATTGCCACAAAAGTGACTAACGCGAGGAATAAACTCTTCATTTTGACACGCAACACCCGCACAGAAAGACAGACAAGCCACGAATAATTTTGTCTCGGACGTTGTGTCAACTGTTATAAGTATTAACTTCTGACGACAATGCAAAAGTGTTCTGTTTCAACCACATCATATAGTCAAAAAGAAATAGATATATAAACGTTGTACATTTCTCGGTAAACTGTTAATGACCGATATTCAAAATATCACTTACGTGACAAAGATTAGACAGAAAAGACTGCATAAGAAAAAGAGAGCTAGACATGAAATCAACTGTCGTATGCTTTTCGACGATATTCAGAGACAGATGGAGAAATACTATTGGATAATCTTGGACCAATCAGGCTTCTACACCACACAAGGCAGCGTACTTGTATGAAACGTCATATCTAGGCGGCCGAATCGTATTCGTCCGCGTTCTATTCGTAGGTAGATAAATTTGCCATAACACGCACCTTTCGAAAAAAATTATTGTCTGTTACAAATAATTACTAAACATTGTAAACCGTACACAGCAATAAATTTATCTTTTATTCGTAAATATTAGATATTATTTATTCAAGTACCTAGTTACTTACTAAGCACCATGAAGTATCATCAAGGGCTTTCTTTTGAAATGTGATGTTTCGCGCCTTAAAGGTAGGCAAGTCTGCCACACTTCGTACAAAAATATTAGGGGAAAATAATAATGTTTTTTTTTTGTTATGCGTAGGGATGTTAGGGGGAATACGGATTGAATCAGTATGGAAATTAGGTGAAACTGATCAACCACATTTAAAAATTTTCATCTCATGAATAATGCCTAATAAATTTTCTAGACCAAAAATTATAAATCAATTAATAATCCTTTAGATATAATTACTCGGTGTATGTATGCACAAGCGAAACTAAATTCCTCGGCCAACAGGTTAAAATAGAGAAAGGTAGCAAAATAATAATAATAGCTAATGGTATGTTGTCTTACCACTCTCTAATAATAATAATATAGTGACCTGGAATGTGTTTGATAATTATCGTATTATGCAAAATATCAAACAAAAGGGAAAAGATAACCCCTTATCATTAAGTACCTACCTACCCACTAAAATTTTTTTTTCAAAATAATTCTGATCAGTTTGCATTTCTCGTTATTTCTACTATTGCATACTTTTATTAATAGGTTATTAAAAGATTATTATTAAAAAAATCAGTCCATGGAGACTGTTAACTTACAAAGCAGTTTATGAATAATTATTTTCTGTTGTCTCATCACTTGCAAATTTGCTTTTTATTTGAACAAGTGTTGCATTTGCACCCAGTGCCGGATTATTATTGATGAGGTCACATAAATATATGTAATCTTACACTTCCTCATCATGGCAGAAAGACATTTTTAACATAAAAAAAAATATTTAAGTTGGGGGCGACACCCGACCGTGGAAAAAAATTGCAAAGGATATTGTCACAAAAATGTCATTTATATTTTCGTAGATCTATGGCTCCCAGTTTTGTGTCTGACAGTCTTTTTATATTCGAAAATAGCCTATGCCTGAAATTCTCTAGCCCCCCCCAGGACGGACCAATTTTCTACACATTTGACTATGTTGTAATGTTTTTATGAAGTCGAAATTGCGGGGTGGGGGTGGGGGGAGGGGGGGGGGGTGACACTACGTTATTTGCCCCCGGGTGTCACCCATGCCACTGAGTAGGCGTGAGCGTTATTTAACGTAACTAGATACAATAACTAGTTACACGGTATGTAACGGAAATAACTAGTTTCGATAAAACTGCAAGTAGTTATTTTTGTAAATGCGTTATTTCTGTGTTGGGTGTGATGTGAGTAACTGATTGCAGAGTAGTTTCGCCGCGTTTCGCATAGTTGCGTTTACCGGCCGGTTGAATCGAACATTTTCGAGTAAGCGGGAGTGGGTTCCGTTTCTGGGAAGTGAGCGACCATTTTTTGAATTTAAAGTAAAATAATTCAGTTTGTTTTAGTTCGTCGTTGTACTTGTGTATAATATTGAGCACTTTCGGTAAATTTTCGATCGCACTGTCAACGCTTATTATGAACAATTTTTAGAAAAAAACCTTTAGATTCACCTTAATTACTATAAAAGGAAACTTTTTGCATTTGGGATGGCGGAAAATAATGCATTTTAAATTTCAATTCCGTAAAGTGAAATTTTATCATTTTAAATTTTATCCAAATTAATCATAAATACATTTAATGCAGTCAGTCCTAAGCCTGAATAAAGTATGAAGGGAAGTTAATTTCATATATGTTGATTTCACTGTATAGCTACAAACACTTAGATACTAGAGAGTGCTTTAATTTATTTTCATTTCGTGTGTAACTTTATAGTTGGTGGGGGTATACAGTTTCGTGTGTAACTGAAGCTGAATGAAAATAACTAGTTACAAAAATAATCTGTTTTGAAACAGGTTACGCCGACCAAGAAACTAGTTTCGTTACGTTTCTTGAAAACGGCGTAACGACCCACGTCTACCACTGAGTCTGATGTCGTTTTGAAATTATATTCTTTCGTAAGAATTCACATAATATTTGTCATTCTTATTATTGCATTGCATAGCTAAAGACAGTTTTTCTTGTAGAATGATGGTTGTGTACTACTGAAAGGTAGCTCGTTGAAAAGGTTCTAAATGAATTAATTTGCTGGAATTTCTACAACCAGTTATGCCCAATCAAACTCAAAATAAAACACATGTTTTATCCTTCCATCAGTAAGTCCGGTACTGTTAACTCCAAACCCACAACGTCCAACATTTTTTTGAGCGTGGGCAATATTTTTTGATCCAACAATACATTAACATTAGAAGCAATTGAATGCTAATAAGGTCGAATTTTTTAGATGCACATAAAACTGTGTACACATTGTAAGTTAAATATGCGATTCTTGCGAATGGGAAAGTATGCGGAATTTAGACACATTTATATATATTATTATTATGTAAGCAGTAAGTATTGGAACATCATGAAAAATAAGAAATTTTGAGGAAAAACAAAAGTAAATTAAAAGACTGAAAGTATTGAAATAAAAATATTGTATTTATTCATCTTTAACTCCCTCAAAATGTTCACTAAATACATAGTTGTCATCGCTCTCTTTGTTGCCGATGAGGTTGACTGCTTCCAGCACTCCCACCAGCGAGTCGGTCTTCTTCTCGAGGCGGACCTTGTTCTTTCTCAGCTTCTTCAGCTCCTGCTTCTTGCGTTTGACAGTCGAGTGCAAGTTGCCTTCTAGTTCCATTTCTGGGTCAGTTTTTCGCTTGCGAGTGGGGTCCTGCGGTTTGTTGACTTTGGTATTTTTCTTTCCCGTTATGTTGACGGAAGCAGAAATGAGTGGGTTGATGTCTTCGCCGTCTATCAGCATGGTGTCCATGCCGCTGGCAGTTACTGGTCCTGTGCTGTCCTGGAAATTGATAAAGAAAAATGTTTCAGTTGTTGAAATATAATATGTACTTTAGATATAAATTAAGTTTTGGGAAGAAAGCAATCGCTTTGCAGTTTGAAAATTACGGTGAAACTATTTTATTTATGAAGGGACCGGAAAACAAACTTCTTATTTGAGAAAACTTTATACACATGTGGGTTTCAAGTTTTTTCCTACTGTTGTGTTATGTGTGGGTTTGATTACGTAGGTGCATTAAATAAAAATCACTGTTCTTCAATACATGGGTGACAAATATAATTTGTCACATACAGGTTTCACTTAACCAGGGGAAGGCAAGAAATTTCAATAAATAAAAAGATCTTTTTGTTTAATGTGACGCGTAGACAATACCATACTTGATAAAGTGACATTTTTATTTTTGTCTTTAACTAACCTAGTATTATCCGAGGGCAAAATGTTTTTCTAAGGTCGGCACTAAAGGTGAGTCATTTGAGAACGAGTCGGCTCAGTGAACCGGATTTTCATATGGATCCATAAGATCCGGTTCCCAAAGACCGATTTTCATGGTTCGCGGATCTTTGCAAACGAGCGAGCGGGTGATCCGGAGAGCCGAGAGAGATCAGTGAGTCAGAAATCATCACGTGGGTCACTACTGATACGGATTGATCGTTCATTAACCATTAACAGATAAGCGCCACTCCAGTCATCTCAGTGGACTTTCCTTGATTTATGACATTTTGCTTGAGGATTTGAACGGTGGGGTGCTTCGATTTCATATGCATAGAAAGGTTTCCAGTCGAACCAGCACTTGTACTAATTAGTTGTGAACAGTATGCGCTTTTGGCTTAATTACTAATGGCAACAGAAAAAAGATTCCAAATTTCAATCTTTTTTTATGACATTTTTGAAATTTTAAATTAAAACTACAGTTACAAGTCAGTACTAATAATTTAAAAAAAAAAATTATGTATCCCGGGTACAAACTAACAAAAGCGATTAAAGACGTGCATACAATTAACATTTCATTACTGACATTTTGTACCAAAAATCAACCAAACAAAGGATTTCTTGATTTCATTTTTTCATTTAAACAAAGAGGAATCCCAATACTTTAATGAATGAATGGATTCCCCTTTGAATGAAGTATTAAGAAGGGCCGAGGAAGTAGGGTGGGGCGGACCGACGTTCAACCGAGCCGGTTCACTGAACCGAATCTTTATATTGAACGGGACCTAGTGAAGCGGCTCGCTCAACTGAGCCTCTTCGGCACATATAGAATTGAATTAGGCATGATTCTTCCACACTGCAATTGCAGGGTCCCAGTTCCTAGGGGATTAAACAGAGGAAATGCACCAAATGCAAAGACGTCGTGTTCAAATTCATAATAGTGGATCACATTTTTCATAACATATTACTTTTACTGAAATTTTAAAATGTGGAGGTTATGTTATCAGGGGTGAGAACTTGAGTAAATAAATAAACTAGAACCATGTAAGAAATTACATGCATTTGAATATAGGTCGGCAGCCGTCTTGTTAGGGTCAAGGTATTTATAATTACGTACTTGAATAAAAAAAATTACCTGAACACTGCAGTCTTTAAGATCCGAAGTCTTCAGGGCTGCCAATGTCTCAGTTTCCATGGCCTCAAAGTTCTCAATATCAAACTCCTTCGCTATCTCCGTCACAATCTTGGCATCGAGGTGGATGCTGGCTGCGTTTAGGTCTTCGGGGGGCAGGGTGAAGTACTTCACTTTGCCAATGTTCCAGTCCTGGATGAGCTGTCTGGCGGCAGAGATCTGATCGGGGACTCCTCCTTTCTTGAAGCGTCCCATCCTTGAGGCCAACTGGGCAAAGAATTCCTGAAACAATGGTATTATAAAGTTAGCTACGTTTTGGTGAGTTCTGAATAAAACCCAAATGTGACATTCATACCTTTTATATCAAGGAAAAGAGATTGATTATTTTATGGCTGTATTTACAAATCCTTTCTGATGATGGTAATGCTTTTTATATGTAGGTGTATCATTTTATTAACCCCTTCAATTCTAGTACTTTTTAGGGGCATTTGTGTAAAAGTCAAAGTACTTTTTTAACGAATAAATAGCATACATAATTAAAACAGTTATAAAACTTTCGTTTATGAAAGCTATTTTAGGAAAATAAACACAAACAGACGTCAAGCAAATAATGATACTTATATACACTGTGTTCGGAAACTCATGGCACAAACACGGAAAATGTTAATTTATATCACATTCGGAGTCAATTTTGTAGTATAACTTTTTTTTTTCAGCTTTCATTTTCCAATAATTTGAGTTTAAATTTCAAGGACAAAACTCAAAATCTTCAATCACAATAGGGTTGTTATCAGCTGTTCAAAGTATTTTAAAATGCATCGACGCATAGACATAGCTTCAATAGTTTTTTTAACCCGTTAGTAGCCGAAATAATAGAAGAAAAAAATCAGATTAATACTCAGATTGAATTTTTTCTAGTTCTCTATGTGATATAAAATCACTAGTTTTTCACTAGTACCACTAGTTTCCGATGATGTACATGTAAAAAAGAGGATTTTTATTTTTTTTTTACAGTTTTTTGACATTGCTGATAAAAATATCAGGTTTAAAACGCATTGGCAGTACATATTTAATACATGAATGGTGTGCCAATCTATCGGCTCATAAAAGATTAGTATCTGGTGAACAGACAACTCAGATTGAAACCAACTCAGAAGCACCTCAGAACGGTCATTAAGAGTGATGATAAAAAAAATATTAAAAAATTGGTTAAATAGGTGTCACATAAATAATTATGTAACTAATGCAGTTCTTGCTTAGGTGTTTTTTTTGTCTATGGTGTTTATTTGGACACTGGTAATTTTTGGAAAAGAAAGAAGAGCCTTTTTGGTTTATGGTGACTTCCTTCCGATAAACTTGGGCGGTTGGATCGGAAATTGGTCACTCACCATAAAGGTGTTTAATTTTGAGTTTAAACCATGAGAATCTAAGTAAATTAAAACCTAACCGATCGCGGGTGATTTTTTCGTAACACGCGAGGCTCGTGTACGTATAATGTTAATGGATGACTTGTAAGTCCCATTTTTTTATCGATGTGGTTGACCGACGCCGGCAGTGATATTTTCGGCCTTGCTGTAACTTTAAAAGTGTGATTAGTTGTCCCGGTCAAGGGATGTATTTTGGAAATGGGAATATAAAGAATTCCCGACAGATAAACGGAGTGTTAAGCCCGTGCAATGATGTTTTCGGTCGTGAGATGCCTAACACGCGATCAGAGTACGGCCGGCAAATTAATCCGAATCGAATCGTGAATTAACAATCCTCACCCGTCCTGCAATCGTGGCTTTGCCAAAATCGGGAAGACGCTGCTTTTCATCGGCCGAGATTATTATTTACTTGGGACAAGTTCGACATCTCATAATCTCGCCACGTTGTCTGGGAGCCTGTTCCTACCTCGTTTGGAGACTTTCTTGGGTCATCATCACATCACCAATCCATCATCATCACATCACCAAGCCCTAGGCTGGCTTTCATCCAGGTGCGGACTGGAACGTGCTACCCGCAACATTTCTCGATGGGCCGGCTTTCATCCTGGCGCGCACCTCTTCAAGGAACATCATCACGGCATTGTTTAGTTAGATAGATAGTTTAGCGAGTCCATCTGGTACGTATGTTTTTATATGTTTTCCTTTGATACCCTGATGGGAAGTTTGTACACTTCCGTGTTGCTTTTGTGTTCAATACATATTTTTAAAAAAAAGTTAATAATCTTTGATTTAACTGAAACCCTCCCTACCTACATGATAGAGAATTACTTGGCCCACTATCCTGAGTCCTGATCTCTGCTCTGCCGCCAGGTTATATTTAATACGAGTATGATTCGTTACATAGGTTAAGTTAGGTTAGGGTTACCGGCTATTTTTAAATTATTTTTTCATAGCTTTTAACGACCTTTATGAGGTGTTTCTGAGTTGGCATGGAACCTAATATCTATATACGTATCTCATAATATGAGTGTGGTTACATTCAAGACGTTCCCAAGGGTCCCCAGCAGGACCTAGCAATAGCCGGTTGTTAATCGCTAGCTTATTACAAATTTACTAAAACAAGGAAATTCTCTTGTTTTATCTATCCTTATCTCATTTATTTTATACCTTTGATGAATTTGTTGTTCTTTTTTATTGCATCACAGGCAATGGAAAAAGAGATATGAAATAATCTTTATTGCTACTGGTCGTGTGAAGATTAAACCGTAAATTATTGGTAAAATGACATTGAAAATGGTCTTGACAACAGCAAAAATATTCATTCTGTCTTATATATATATATATATAATATGCATTTGATATAGACTAGATACTGTGATCTTGATAAATACTCGTACATTTATTAGCCCACGCAACGAAGGAAAAATAGGGGAAATAATTCATGTAGAAGCCAATTTTGGCACAGTTGTAGGGGAAGGTGTCCTTAACAAAATACTAAAAGTACTGGGGGGTGGGGGTGGAGTTAAGGGGGAGGGGAGGGGTTTAAAGGTCCCTTTTTTCCAGTTTTTCATTAATAACTCGAAAACTACTGCCTCTAGCGAAAAAGTGTTCAGGTACTAAATTATCTAGATAAAATTCTCTACAAAAAAGGTTCTGTAAACTTTTTTGCTAGGATCAATGCTCAAGGAGATAGGGAAGGGGGGAAATGTAAAATTAAAAAAAAAACTGTTTTAATTTTCAAAAATGAAATGTTTGTCGGTAAAAATGAAATGCTTATTGTTAAAAAATCATGCTTTGAAATTGTTGCAAAGTAAGCCGATCAATTTATTTGCATTGTGCGGGATTTGAAAAAAAATGCAAGTCCATTTATTGATATTTTAATTTTTTTTATGTGAATACAGCAAAACAGTCCCAAATGCTCCAAACTATCTGGAGCTAGTGAGACCATTGCGTCTCCAATTGGGGTACGTTGCTAGTCTGAAGGTAAGTGGGGAAGGGATGGAGATGGGGAAGAAGGTAGGGAAGCAGCTGGCTATTCAGATCTAGTCACCAAACACAGCTAAATCTATTTCAAGGAACGTTTCAATTCTGAACGGTGGTCTTACAACAGGGTGGTACTGAGAGAATCATTCACTCTGGAATATACCCCAAATATGTCGAGACCCTTAACTCTGAACCACAGAGGCCGTCAAAATGATATGCTCTGTGTATGCGATGCAAATATCTATTCTTCCGTGAATAACCAATGATTCAAATAGATTGATGCATGTAAATAAAGCTCATCAAACATTAAAAAAATGGATTGTTTCTACGACTCGTTCTTGAGTTGAACAGCTCGGCTGTCGAATGATTTGCCAGCCTCTGTGTTTCCTCCCTCCTCAGTTTAGGTATGTTTGCACAGTTTCATATAAAAATACAAAATCTAGCCGCTCTGATTTACTCCATCGCGCATAAGGAAACCTACATCGTTTAGCCGGTACAACGCTTACACTATAAGTCGCGATTACGAAATTTGATAGGTAATTAATTTTTATTTGTAACATTTTTCAAAGAGTGTGTCTAATTTAATAAGTAAAATGAGGTTCGGTGTACGAGTGAACGTTAAAACAGGCTGCGCCTGTTGGTGGTGTGAAATAATTGATTTCACAATCAAAGTCACTAAATTTTACTTGTCTTCTTGCCCCGTCGTCACATAATTAATTAATAATTAAATGTGTTTCACTAATTTGCCTTTCGGAACGATGTACAGAGGGAGGTGGGCTTTGGGAACCCCCCTAATACCATGCGAGCGAAGCTGCGGGGAAAAAGCTAGTATATATATATATATATATTGACTTTCAATACTTATATTATTTTGCATACTTTATAAAATTGTTAACTAAGTTTAAGTGAGGTTATTAATTTGAATGTAAATAATGACACCTAAATGGCACTTCAATGGAATTAAAACTATATAATACTGTATTTTTGCTAACTTATGTTATACTCTTTCAATTCTGATCAAAAAGGTTTCTTTCTTATTGTTTTTTAACATGTAATAATTAAATCTTTGTTTTTTTTTTTCTTTGTGTTATTTTTTATTCATATTTTTATAAAACCATAAGGATGTACGAGTGTATTTTTTAATTTTCTCTATTTTTTAAAATGGTTGTTAATTCATATATTATTTTTTCTACAAATTTCCTTCTTTTTTCATTGACATTTTTAATTTTTTTTTTAAATTTTATTATTTTGCTTGTGCTTAACGGTTTGGTAATGACGGTTATTTAAGCGTGTTACTTTTATTAAGAGGCCATTACCAGAGAAAACCAGAAATATGTCATTTATAAATTAGATTTTAGACGTATTGACTCTGTCTGAAATTAGCCAGGACTCACACCTCTCGAGAGCCACGTAAAAACATTAGGTGAGAACTCTCATAGTTAGTTAGCTAAATTATCAACAGATGTCCGGAAGGTACAAGGCTGTGACCAGCCAAGGAGATTTTTTCTATAAATGGCGGTTTTTTAAAGGGATCTACCTCTTTCCTCTTCGTCGCTTCGCTGAAACTACATCTAATTACTAACTCCTTGGTCTGTCTCGGGTAGTTTTGTATCTTCTGATTATAAAAAATGTAATTGGAAATAGAACGAAATAAATCAAGAGTTCCTTAGAATTTGTCCTGAAGATGAGTCTTTATTTTACCGGTTCCTTACCTTAAAACTTTACATATGATCCTACGAGTCGGATAGTTTAACGCGAGTGATTAAATTAATAAAAAAGAACCAGCACTGAAGAAGGAACCAGAAATGCAGCCAGAATCCATCAAGCAGATTCCAGCATCCAGAAGACATCACGATAAAAAGGGCAAGTGACCAATCCATTCCATACTACCCACCTTACCATAAAAATCCTAAAAAAAAAGAAAGCAAAAAATTTAATGACATCAATATTGTGCATTTCTCATAAAAAAAATTGTTGCAAGCCGGTATGAACAAGTTTACAAAAAATAAGACGACATTGCAGCCGGCAATTAGATTATCGCAAAAAACTACAACAATGTTATAAATTCCGGGATTAAAAGAAACTTTTTCAGAAATAATTATTCAAATTAACCGCGAAGCCGATAAAACAGTTTGTTGCTAATAATACTCTATGGGCGAAATTTAACGGCTTGTCGATTATCGCAGATCGTGTTGTGACGGATTGAGAAGTTGTCAGTGTTTATTACAGTGTTTATTAGTTTTAAACGGTTATTGTGATAAAATAATTGGATAACTCTGTAAATTGTAAGTACCTGATTTGATAAAAATGGATTTAAAAACGCTAATCGGTAAAAGGGGAATCTGTAAGGGGAAAGTCACGAGATTCAGAGAATTTTTAAACAAAATTTCGTTGACACAAAGTGAACTAGGATTACGTATAAAACATTTCGAGCTTTTAATGGATCAATTCGAGGAAATTCAGGATAAAATTGAAGCCTTATCTCCCGATGAGGGAGATCAAGAAAGGGCGAGCTTTGAAAACGATTATTTTGATGTTTTATCCAACGCTAAAGAGAGGTTAGGTTCGGACCATTCCGCAGGCAAAACAAACAACAACATTAAACTGCCGATAATAGAGTTACCAAAATTTAAGGGTGATTACTGCGAATGGATAGAATTCCGAGATGCGTTTATATCTTTAGTAGACAGTAATTCTAACCTAGATGCCGTTCAAAAATTTTATTATTTGCGTTCTTGTCTAAAAGGGGAAGCGCTTAAGCTCATAACAGCATTGCCAATGCAAGTTGACAACTATTTAATGGCCTGGGAGATGCTCACGGACAGATACGAAAACTCAAAAATAATTATAAATAATCATGTAAACGCGTTGTTTAAATTACCGGACTTAAAAGCAGAAAATCACGTCGCAATAAGAAGCCTATTGGACGAGGCACAGTTGCATTTAAAATCGCTAAATAAATTAAATATAGCTACAAAAAATTGGGATGTAGTATTGATTTATTTGTTATCAAACAAGCTAGATTCAAATACAAGGGCTCATTGGGAACAATACCCAACAAAAAACAATCTACCTACCTACGAAGAATTTATTAAATGTTTGTATACAAGGGCCCAAGTATTAGAGGCCTCATCAAATAACGAAAAAAGAATTAATCCGGGAAAAACGAATCCGCATAATTATAAAAAGGAAGCTATGGTTTCATTTTCTGCACAAAAATTAAAATGTTTACATTGCAACGATAATCATAAGATTTATTATTGCCGCAAATTTTTGGAATTGAAGCCAAAAGAACGAATTGATAAAATACACAAATTAGACGCTTGTTTAAAATGTTTAAACTTCGGTCATAAATTAAAGGATTGCAAATCAAAATTTAATTGCCGTAAATGCGATGGCGTAAATCACAATACGTTACTTCATTTTAAACAAGAGGAGGAATCAAAACACGAAAGGGCATCAACATCTTCCGCGAAGGAAGCGCCTTTGGTAACAAATCATGCCGCGAAGGTAGAACCAAATTTCGTGTTATTGTCCACTGCCATCATCAACATAAAGGACGATGCCGGACAATCAATTCAAGCAAGAGCTCTATTAGATTCTGGGGCACAAACTAATTTTATAAGTAAGGAATTTGCAAAGAAATTGAAATCAAAAGAGAAAAGGGTCAACATTCCTGTTACGGGAATCCACAATAAGATTTTAAATATAAAATATAAAGTGGAATTCAATATAACTTCAAGCTATTCTGAATATAAAAGGAATATAGAATGCCTGATAATACCTGAAGTGACCAGTAACCTGCCACAAATTTCCTTTCAGAGAAAAGACGCGGGGATCCCTAGCGGTCTCCAATTAGCAGATCCGAACTTCAACATTACCAGCCCGATAGATCTGCTACTGGGAGCGGAGGTGTTCTGGGAAGTCTTGCATACCGATCGAATGAGAATTGGAGATGCTGGACTCACGCTACAAAGGACCGAGCTAGGATGGCTTGTCGCTGGACCTATCTCCACTCCGAAACCAAAAAGGCCAGTAAATTCCTGTAATTTATCCTTAAATTTATTGCATAAGCAATTAGAAAGCTTTTGGAAAATAGAAGAACTAGCTCCTGTAAAACATAGAAGCCACGAAGAAAGAGCATGTGAAGAGAGCTTCTTACGCACGCATGAAAGAGATGAGAAAGGACGTTTTGCGGTAAGATTACCGCTGCGGCCCAATATTAATCAAATGGGTGAAACCCTAAAGGTGGCTGAAAAAAGATTCTATAATATGGAAAAAAAATTTCTTGCCAATAAGGACCTGATGCTAGATTATAAAAAATTCATGAAAGAGTATCAGGAATTGGGGCATATGACGCTGTGCGAAGCACCGCCAAAAGATAAAATTTGTTATTATTTGCCACACCATGCAGTGATGAAGGAGTCTAGCACGACAACCAAAACCAGGGTCGTGTTTGACGGATCAGCCAAGTCATCAACCGGTATATCATTAAACGACGCCCTCATGGTAGGGCCAGTTTTACAAAAGGATTTATGTGCGCAATTATTATTTTTCAGAAAGCACCAGTATGCAATAACCGCCGACATCGAGAAGATGTATCGTCAAATATTGGTGCAGCCTGAGGATAGAGATTTGCAGCGCATAGTCTGGAGGGACTCTCCGGAAGAAGAAATCCGACACTATCAACTCAATACTGTCACCTACGGTTTGGGACCATCATCCTTTCTGGCTACCAGATGCTTGGAACAGTTAGGAACAGAAAATCAAGAAGCATACAGAAAGGTCAGTCGCATCCTCAAATACAACTTTTATATGGATGATTTGATAACTGGCGACGAAAATGAGGCAGATTGTCTCACTATTAAGCAACAGTTGAGCAGCATTTTGGCATCTGCTGGCATGAATTTACGAAAATGGCGATCAAATTTACCCTCTATAAGTTCGAAACCAGAGAGTGATACAGATATGATTATTACTGATAACCCCAAGGAAAAGAAAATTCTAGGGTTGTCATGGAATAATCAGCAGGACTATTTTCAGTACATTGTAGAGCCCTTAGAAGCCTGCGTTAAAAGCAAACGCCAAATGTTATCATGTATCGCCTCTACCTTTGACCCATTGGGACTGATAGGGCCAATAACTTTAGTCGCAAAACTGATAATGCAAGGTTTGTGGCAAACTAAGATTCAGTGGGACGAAGATGTTCCATCTGAACAGATGAATGCGTGGAATTCATACATAAATGAATTACCTCTTTTAAATAATTTAAAAATACCGAGAAAGGTAATTTGCAAACTTCAAGTTAAACTGCATCTGCATGGTTTCTGTGACGCCTCAGAGAGGGCCTATGCAGCATGTATATATATAGTGTCTACTGATGAATCGGGAAACACAACTTCTTATTTAGTCACATCAAAATCAAGGGTGGCACCGTTGAAAAGCATATCACTACCAAAGCTGGAGCTTTGTGGTGCTGTTTTACTCACAAAATTAGTGAACTATGTCAAAATAGCTATGAACTTAAATGAAATAGATACAACCTACTGGTGCGATTCCATGATAACGCTATTCTGGATTCGTGGACAGCCAGCAAGGTGGAACACATTTGTGGCCAATAGGGTAGCTGAAATCCAAGAGTCCAGTCAACCCGCACAATGGAAACACGTAAGATCGGAGGATAATGCGGCGGACGTTTTATCCAGAGGCGCGACGGTGTCGCAGCTACTAAAGTCTGACATTTGGTGGCATGGACCCACCTGGTTGATTTCAGGCGATTACCCGATTACCAGCAGTGAAGTTACGCCGTTGGATCTACCAGAAGAAAGATTAAAACTAACTTTAATTTCAGCCGTAAAACAGGATTGGGAAATATTTTCCAGATACTCTTGCTTAACCAAATTGCAAAGGGTGACAGCTTATATTTTAAGATTTATATTTAATTGCAGAAATTCTTTGTCCAGGCGTAGCGGAGCACTAACTGTTTACGAATTGGAGAATTCACTTCACTTATTAATATCTCGTGCACAATGTTTTGCATTCCCCGAAGAGACGAGGGCCTTACAAGCCGGGGTAAATGTAAAGAATAGTAGTAGGTTAAAGTCATTAAATCCTTATTTGTTTAAGGATTTAATCCGGGTGGGGGGTAGGTTGTCCAACGGAAAAATGATATCGGAAAGCCAACAGCACCCCATAGTACTACCATCACATCATAAACTAAGTGAGCTTATTGTCAGGCACTACCATTATTTATATTTACATGCAGGAACGCAGGCATTGTTAGCATTATTAAGAATGAAATACTGGCCGATTATGGGTAAAAATTTAATTAAAAAGGTTCTCAGATACTGTATTATATGTTTTAGATGTAACCCGAAAACAGAGCAACAACTGATGGCGGACCTACCTGCCGAACGAATAACGGAAGGTCGCGCATTTCAATCATCAGGCGTGGATTTCTGCGGCCCCATTTTGATCAAATCAGGTGTTAGCCGTAAGACTCACAGCGTAAAATCTTATATATGTCTATTTATATGTATGGTAACCAAAGCAATACATCTGGAACTAGTAATGTCTTTAAGCACTGATAGCTTCTTAAATGCGTTTAAACGTTTCATCTCGCGAAGAGGGAAACCCAGTAAAATGTTTTCAGATAACGCCACTAATTTTAAGGGCGCAAATAATGAATTAAGGGAAATATATGAATTTTTGGAAAATTCAAATGAAAAAATTGATAAATACTTAGCCAATTTATCTATTCGCTGGAAATTCATACCAGCAAGGGCCCCGCACTTCGGGGGACTTTGGGAGGCAGGGATCAAATCAGTAAAATATCATTTGAAAAGGGTAGCAAACGTTTCACTATTAACATATGAGGAATTCAGTACTGTATTATGTCAAATTGAATCATGCTTGAATTCCCGTCCCCTCTGTCCGCTGTCCAATGACCCCAAAGACCTAAAACCTCTCAGTCCTGGTCACTTTCTCATTGGAACGAGTTTAGCAGCGATCCCGGAGCAGAATTTGCAGAATGTAGCAGTCAATAGATTGAATCATTACCAAAAATTAAACCAACTAATACAGTCTTTTTGGTCGAGGTGGCGCAAAGAATACTTGGCTGAGCTGCAGACCCGGACGAAATGGACTGGCAACAACCAAAGGCAGCTGCAACCAGGCCAGATGGTCATTCTGAAGGAAGACAACGAACCTCCTTGTTTTTGGAGGCTAGGACGAGTGCACGCTGTACATCCCGGGCCTGATGGAAGAGTACGAGTGGCTACCATCATCACAGCACAGGGAACGGTCCAGAGGGCAATATCAAAACTATGCCTGCTTCCAATTGAGGACAACAAATGTGAAGACCATCTACCCGAGATGGACCTGGGAGAATAAGAAGCGACCCAGTAGCGCCAACACAGTGTGGCGCCCCCAAGCAAGACATAATAACCAAGTTCTATAACCAGACTTTAAATTAATAAAAAGTACAAATAAAAGCGAAAAACAATAAAAAATTAATGAAAAAAATGCAAACAAAAGTGTAAAACAATAAAAAGGCAAAATGAATAAAGGTGGTGGAGGTCGTGACCTCTTGTGAAACTCGTGTAAAAAGAAAAACCAGATTGAGTGAAAATTAAAGGTTATAAGCTAACCAAAATAATAATAATAATAAAAAAAAAAAAAACACTGCAAGTGCCCACATATATTTAATTTTAGACATTTAATAATATTTACAATAAAATTGGCTGTCCTGGAAGGAAGACTTGGTCCCGTCCTCATTGTATTGTGTTTGTCCTAAAATTGAATGTGTAATTTATTGTTATAACTCATTGATTTAATTTTTAACTTTGAATTTTTAGCTAGAGCATGTAAATATGAATTTGTTAATTGCACAATTTAATCTGGGGTGAAATAGTTAAAGTTTAAAAAAATTGTGAGCTATTTTTAGTATTATAAGTAGTATATTTTTGTTCATTTTAGTTTAATAAAAAACTCAATCCTCACCGTTTTTTGGCTGGGAATATGTCTGAAATTAGCCAGGACTCACACCTCTCGAGAGCCACGTAAAAACATTAGGTGAGAACTCTCATAGTTAGTTAGCTAAATTATCAACAGATGTCCGGAAGGTACAAGGCTGTGACCAGCCAAGGAGATTTTTTCTATAAATGGCGGTTTTTTAAAGGGATCTACCTCTTTCCTCTTCGTCGCTTCGCTGAAACTACATCTAATTATTAACTCCTTGGTCTGTCTCGGGTAGTTTTGTATCTTCTGATTATAAAAAATGTAATTGGAAATAGAACGAAATAAATCAAGAGTTCCTTAGAATTTGTCCTGAAGATGAGTCTTTATTTTACCGGTTCCTTACCTTAAAACTTTACAGACTCTTTTCCACAAAAAATTATAAATGGAATTCGAAAGATTGTTCTTTTATCTAGCATTCGCATGTAATAACTTTTGAGAAAATCTTTAAATTTTTAGTATAATAAGGTTATTCCATAGGTCGTTGGCAGATTTGTTAAATTTTCAAAAAAGATTTTGTATTATACCACACCCATTTCAAATAATATAATCATGCAGTAAAATAAATAAATACATTATCTAGCAAACGCATGTCTTAGAATTTTAATTTTAGTTTCAATAAAATCATTAAAAAATATGTACGTACATGTGTTTCTTGACGAAAATTGGTCCATTTATTTGCGCACTTACAAACTAATATATTTCAAATTTTTTTAACATTCTTATTAAATTTAGACATTATTGAAAAATGACAAATACTTATAATCAAAAAATAACTACAAAAAGTACATTATTTTAATAGTTTTATCATCACGCCTTTCAGCATTTTTGGATGAAGGTATAAATTAAAGCTAATTTGAATTGAAATAAATTCGATATTGAGTTAAAATTTAAAAAAGCTGGTACGGAGAATAATTAATCTTTCTCATTGTAACCGCCCTGCACGATCGTAAGAACAACTTTCGATGAAATGTGGATTTTCGTCCGCTGGCTGGTTAAACGCTCTTAACCCCTCCGCAACGTAAGCAGATATATGCGTTAAAAATACGACAGCAGTCAAGTACAATAAGTGTGTTTACACGTCAGCGCGTGTGTCTCCATAGAAACCGTTATAACTCCGTTATTGTTTTAGTTACATCCGTAAAATAAAAAGTGAAAGGTCGATAGTGAATCATACTGCACATCTCTATTCAAGTTGTCCATAGAAATACATAAAAATAACATTCTGTCAGACGTGCAATCTGACACATAATTTATCCCGCCAAATTTCCTACGGGCGCCCGACATTGTTAATTTTTATTATATATTTTTATATGAAATGATAAAAAAATGAGGTGACAAAAGTGTTTATTACACATTTGTACAATAGAATAAGTATTGTTGTTTACATAATCTGTGATTTTAGTACCGTTTTCACATAAAAACATCACGTGAGTCATTTACACACTTTTTTAATGTTTGCATTCTAAATTTTAATATTTACAAATATTAATTATTATTTGTAATATAATAATTCGAAAGCTTATTTTGTAACCTGTCTAAAACAGTTTTTACTATTCGGCTACGTTCAGAAATGTTTCGTTTATAGAGCTTTATTTGTGAAGCGGTAATAATACAAAGTTTTCGTAAAATATCATTTCGTTAAAGACATTAAAAGTGAATATTGGCGATTTTCTGAGGGGTTAAATTGTGAAATTATTAACCCCGATGCAGGCGAATCTTAGGGGCCGTTCAAGTATTACGTAACGCACGGGGGGGGGGGTCTTGTGAAACGTTACTGTGCGTTACGAGGGGGGGAGGGGGGGTTCGAACAACGCGTTACGTAACATGTTTTTCTTTATTTAGATAAAAAAAACTAGGGAATTAAAATCTTCCAAGTTGGCAACCCTATCGTTCTCGAAATCTCTTTGTTTTATTTATTACCGCAAACGCGATTAAAACAAGAAAAAAGGTATTTAAGCGACTTTGCAGTACTTTATGCAACTTAATTGTGACTTTCAGGTAAAAATTGTCACTTGAGTGTTACGTAACGTTTAGGGGGGGGGGAGGGTACAGAAAAACGTTACGGCGTGTTACAGGGGGGGGGGTCAAAAATCTTCAAAAATTGCGTTACGTAATACTTGAACGCCCCCTTAGTGGGGTTAATAATTACATGCTAAAAAAATGTATTTAAATTGTGAAGTAGCAATAAATAAATAAATAAATAATTATTATATTTGTAGGTAATTACAAACCTGGGGTGAGTCAAAAGTGTGCAGATTGTACAGCTCCATGATGGTGGTGGTGTTGGCCCTCTGAAGGATGGCAGCGGCGGGGGTCAACGGGTCTCTCAGGCTTCCCACTTTCAGCGCATTCTTCAAAACTACAGAGTTGTCACTCTCCTGGGTGTTGCTTGAAAACACTATTCCCGGACTGTCTAACAGTTTGATCTTCGAGTCCAACTGGATGACTTGCATTTGCCTGTTGAAAATAATTGAATCAATATATGTACTGTGTTATAAACAAAATAACATTAAGAGTAATTGCTAACTGCAACCATAATCGATGTCAAATTTTTGTTATGTTCCTTCCAAAATAGTTACAAGTGGTGGCACGTGACTTTTGGGTGTGCTAGAGCGCTATTATTAGAAAATGACATTATTGACGTTGTTGTAGCTGAAAATTTTTTTTTTTTTTTTCGAAAACTCGGTTTAATGTATGAAGACTTTCAGGAATTTCAGGTGCAGTATTCTGCCAAACTGAAATTTCCTGAAAATCTTCATACAAAAAATCAATTAAATTAATTTTTTTTTTTTTGGCTACAACAATATCAATACAGTAGGGCCTCGCTAATCCGGATAGGGAAAAACAAGAACCTTTTCGAATTATCGAGGCGTCCGGATTATAGTAAGCAATATTTTAATAGGAATTAAACACATTTTTTAGATGGGTTTCATTTATCACAGTAAAAAATTTAAAATTAATTTAGACAAGAATATGTATTTACGTACAAAAGTACGTAAATACATATTCTTCTATAGAATTCAAATATGTAAGAAATTTGCTCACGGTGCAAGGTGATAAATAAAAGACAGACGAGTGACGGCAAATGATTGAATATTGACTTGTTGTGACCCGCACGCACCTACCGCATCCCCCCCGCGCGATCCTCTTGCCTGTCCGGATTCCATCGTGCATCGAAGTAACGGGGGTTCGGATTAGCGAGGCTCTACTATAATGCCATTTTTTTTTTTAAATATTAGCTCTCTAGCATACCCAAAAGTCACGAGCCGCCTCCGCAAGTGACACATTACACAGTGAACTATTTTGGAACATCGTGCATTTGTTTTTAAAGGAAATCAGGAATGAAGTGAAAAGGTTTAATGATTATGTGTGTGGAATAGTATATGTACATATTTTGTCAAAGTTTTTTTGTCATGCATATTATTTGAGGCCTCTGACTCACATAACATTATCATTTTTGCCTCATATATTTTAAATTATACTATTAATATATTGTCATTGTAACATCTAATGTTCTTAAACCACTCAGACCCATAAGCTTGTTTTCACGATAATATAACTTTACCAAACATATGTACGACGTATGAGGCGTACCTGACTTATTACAAGGTACTTCGTCCTTTAACTAAGAATTCATTTTCAAAATATTTTCCAATTTACATGATCTGACAAATTTCACGATTCTTGATTCGGCGTAGAACTCAGTTGAGGCTATTAAATTCTGAATTTCCAATGGGTTCGAGGTCATCAATATTGTCACTCTCTGTTGTTCATACTTAATGCACTTCGATAATGTACTTTTTTTTGTCTAGGTTTTAATTGATCAATATTATCTGTAACAGGTTGCGTGTACAGACAACTTCGTTCACCACTGTGAAAAGTTTTATCATTTTCCAGCATCCAAAACTGTGAACACGAGGCCTGTTTAAGTTTCAAACTTATAAATTCTGACAATGGACAACATCACTCGTAGTTTGGAACAAAATAAGCTACGGGGGCATACATCAATTACGTGAGAAGTTTATTTTCCAATTTAGACCCCTCCCCCCCACCCCCTTGGTGAGATTTGGTGGCACCCCCACTCTCCTCATGTGAGATCAGTAGTGTATCTGGGGTCCCACCCCATCCCGCCCAATGCTATCCCATTACGCCCCCCTCCCCCCCCCCGTTGAGGTAAATATAAATATGATCACGACAATATGCTGAAAAACTGTTCAAGATTTGGTGAGATTTTACTGGACCCCCCCCCCCCCGATTTTGAGGTCACGTAATTAATGTATGTCCCCTATGGACATTTAGCATGAAAATAGTACAGAAAAAAAATACAAATCATACACAAATAAAGAATTTATGAAACATACTTTGTAATTCCTGGTGTGCTGCCAACATTGCAAGATCTGGACCTCTTGAGACTGTTGATGATGGAGCTTTTGCCCACATTGGGCAGACCTACGACTCCCACGGTGATTGAGGTCTTTATTCCCTTGTTGCGGCAGTAATTTCCCAACAGGGACATTATGAGTTCAGCACCGACGCATCCGGAGCCTAAAACAAAAACTTGTCATTAGTTTTATGATACAACGATAATAAGACTATAGTAGAACCCCGTTAATTCGAAATCCACGGGACATCAAAAATAAAATTTCATATTAACGAATTCCCAGGTAATTCGAAATTTAACGAAAAAAATAATTCGTAAAAAATCGCCAAAAATTAAGTTTCTCAGCAGCAAATTCAAATTCGGTTAGGTTCTACGGAATACATTCGTAATAATAAGACTTATTCCCTGGGTAAATCTAATTTTCGCAACCGTTTTACCGCCGCGGACGGCCCTCTATTCGAAGTAAATTCACAAAAATACGATATTTTCCGAGTAAATCAAATTTTCGCGGCCGACCCTTTAAATTAATATATTCAAAGAAAATTCATACAAAATACCAAAACCAATTCAGATTTACACAATAATAATACGAATTAGGACAGTGTTAACTGCGTAAATCGACATTTTACGGCATATTACAACCACGGCTGTCTGTCAGATTCAGATTTGCAAAATTATATATTTTTTTTTTGCAAAAATCGATATTTTTCAAATTACACAAATGAAATTTCGGGTGCGGGCAAAAATTAATTTCGAATTACGAATTAAAAAATCATTTCGTATGAAAAATTATTTCTGGATGGCAAAAATTTCGAATTACGCGTTTTTTCGAATTATCCGGGTTCGAATTAACGGGGTTCTTCTGTATTTATGTTGGGTAAGTTTACTGTAAAATACTGTAATGCATGCACACTATAATTGTATAGAAGAAAAACATGAAACATATTTTTTTGCAACCACGCAAGTCTGAAGAGATCGTAAATTTCTGTACAGTTAATCCCAGCATAAAATGAATTAGCTATGTATTTACAACGGTCCGGGCATTTTAGAATTAGATTCATCGAGTCCAGAATAATTGGTAGAAGAAGTCGGGGATGCATGAGGAAGACATGACACGATCAAGTGAATAAAATACTTAGAGTCAGATTAACGAATAGTATCCTGATAGTGTTCTGAAAATTTTATCCGAATAGTGCTCTGAAGATTTTATACTTCTCCCTGGTCTGCAGTAGGCTGGTTCGCTTATCTGGAATCCTCATGGGGTGGGGTGCTCCCTTATGTTGGAGGGTTCAAAAAAAGTTTCCAAGAATTCTCTGCATGAGGGAGTATGGCTAGAGATGGCAAAATTTAGCATTAATTTTCAGATTTTTTAGCATTAACAATTGGAAATTTAGCGTTTTATAGCATTTTGAGGCATAATTTAGCGTTTTGTAGCAAAATAGAAAAAAATGTATTTCCTGAATGTTTTTAGCGCATATTTTAAGTATTTTTGGTAAAATATATGTTTAACCTTCATTTGCAAGTATTTCCATGTGAAATATTATAAATAATTAATTTTAATATTAAATTAATAAGTAAGGAAACTCTAAGTACGGGTCGAACACAAACACAACTAATGCAGATTGCGATTAACATCAATAGGCGTAATTTATTTCGCACAATTTGTGTAATTTCAAAAAGCAATTTTAGCCTACAGTACAAAAATATTAAATATTTACACATAAAATAGTAACAAAATTGTAAAAAGAGGTAGGACAGGCTTCCAAAATGAAATAAAGTAGGCATATTTGAAATACAGGTAAATACAAAAAACAATGGAAATGGCACTTTACTGATTGAATGATAGCATTACGCACGTTTCAATAGTGGACTCCGTCATTCTCGTACGCCTGTCAGTCAGTACTAAATTGTAGTGACTGAAAAAACGCTCTGCATCAACACTATTTACAGGGGCCCAAATTGTCTGTAGGGCAAAGGCAGAGTTTGTCACTTTCATTGCCATCAACATTTGCACCAAGTCACACACTTTACCTTCACGCACAATTTGTCCCATCAGTTTGTGAAGGTAGAGATAACCCTCAACACACTCGTCGCTGGTCAGCTTTGAGAACACAGGAAGCATTTCAAAGTCTCTTCTCACGCACTTCTCATCAGGTGTCAGGGATTGTGCTGCAGTTGCCGGGTTGAAGAGCTGGCCGGCAGCCTTGTAGAAATTATTTGTCTTGCACGGCGCCATGTGTTTCGCTAACTTCAAGGCGCTCTTCTGGGCACACCCACACAACAACTGCTTGAGCTCCTCCCGCTTGGTTACACTTGTGATGCTGCCGAGGAGAGATTGAGTCCTCTGAGAGAAATTTCCATTCGACAAGCGCTTTAGGGCTGACATAAGAGCTTCCAGCTCGTGCCAGAGCAGATGGGCATAGGGAAATTTTGAGCCTTCAAGTGTGTTGATCAGTTCCACAAACTTTTTACATGAGTCTGCAACGAACACCATCTGCAGTTTGACCGATTGCCAGGCGACTGGGTCCCTCTGCTGCTCCAGCAAAAATTCGGCGCTGGCGTTCCTGTTCTCGTACTGGCTCAGAAACTCAATCAGAGCATCAGAGTATTCATTCAGATAGAGAACTGAGTGGAACCAGGAATTCCACCTAGTCACTACTGGACTTGGGAACAGTACTGCAGGAAGGTCAGGGTAATTTTCTTCCAGAAATCGTACGTACGCATTTTTCATTTTCCTGGCGTTTAAAAAAGACATCTTCACCTTGACCACAAACTGGTTGAGTGCCTGCAACTCCTTCATGAAGATATCTCCTGCAAGATTGACTTTGTGAGCCCAGCATTGAAAGTGTAGGAGGTGCTCACCAGCCAAGACATTTAGTGCTCCGAAGCACGTCTCCATGTAACGAGCAGAGTCGGAAACGAGGCCCAGGACGTTGTTGTATTCGATGCCGTAGGTAGTAATAGATTCATTGATGGCCTGGCAGCAAGTTGATCCGGTCGCCTTGTCGAGGAAGAGACAGTTTGCCAAGAAGACATCCTGCGTGGCAGCCTCAGCAACAGTGCGGAAGAGGACCGCCAGCACACAGCGACCACGGCTGTCGGAAGTCTCGTCGATCACGATGGCGATGGGAACGCCCTTCATCCTCTCTTTCAGCTCCTGCTTCATTTCCTCTCCAACAGGCTGGACGAAGTTTTGCCGTAAAGTTCTACCAGCAGGTAGATCTCCAGAACCAGGGATATACCTGAAAAAATTAACAATAACAAAATATACCGTGTAAAAAAAATCTGATCATTCCAATGTGTTTTTATGACGCTGGGAATAGGGAGCGGGGGGATTAAAATATCAACATGTGCCCCACTGCCGGCTTTGAGCAATGCCCAGTTAGGCCTACAATTAGATACAAATTAATAGTTACTAAAAACCAATACAGGAAAGCAACACAATAGACAACAGTGCATTCAAACTCGTCAGATAAAAATAATGATAAAAACAAACTTACTTTTGTAAGTATTCTCGCACCGCTGGATGGTCCAACTTGTTGATGGGTATGTTTACTTTTAAACACATCTTCAGGGTGTCGTCGATGAAGATTAATTTCTCTGTCTTGGCTTTCTTCTGTATTTCGCAAGCTTCGGTGATAGAAAGCTGTCTCTTGTGGCCGTGATTCTTTTTTCCTCTTTTTTGCGTAAATGCTCTGCGCCTAATATGTGTTTACTAAAGCTTCTTATTCTTCTTCTTATCCCATTCTAGCCTAGTATTACAAATGCCACACGTCAATATCTTCTTGTCACTTACATAAAATTGGTCTGCCTTAAATTACCACGACCCATCGCGACAAGTGATTGAGAAACGATTGCGCCAAGTGCGAGTGTGCAGGAGAGCTGCAGACGCTGAACTGACGCTCGCAGTCTCGCAGGTCGCAGGCAGAAATATCTGGGGTGTGGTTATTGGGGTAGTGAGGGGGAGGTGGAAGGGGAACTGGTTGCTAGGCAATGACTGACGGAATGCGGCGATGAGCCAGCAAGAAAGTAATGTGTTGTTGAAGAACGTGCGATGTAGGGAAAACCCGAGTTTACGCTCACAGTCGGGGGAGCGCGAGCTGAAGTTAGAGATGATTTTTAATCACTTATTTCCGCTGATAAATATCGATTTTTTGAAATTCTCACATATTATTTTAATACCCGGTATTTTCGGGAAATTCACGCCTATTTCGCTAAATAGAATAATTTAGCTGAAATACACGTTTTTCGCTATTTTTTCGCGTTTTTAGTTAAAACGAAATTTTGCCATCTCTAAGTATGGCCACTATCCATGGCTCTACCCGATGAAGGGGGGTGCCGCCACCCACTTATTCAGACTGCAAGGCTATATTGAGAACTCAGCCATTTTAGAGCGCATGAGTCTCTATGTTCCAGATAACTATCTTAAGCTGGGTCCATTGCGTGTCATTTGCCTTGACAGTCCCACAACAAGCCAATGATTGTCATCAGTTTGTCAAAAAATATTGTCAACTTTTGTTGTGTTTCGAGTTTAATTGTGCTTCCCATGTTCGACGGAAAAAATTTCCTAAACACTCCATCCCGGGTGAAGCGGGAAGGCAGGCGGGGGCCGGAGGGGGAGGGATTCATTGACAGGAGCCGCACGATGTGATCATATTTTTTTGTGGAAGAACAAACCGAACGGCTTTTTTAGGTTATGTGTTATGTGTAATGAGCGAGCTTAAATAATCACGAGTTTAAAATATTATTATACTTACGTATAATATTATAATAAATATATTTGATAATAAAATTGTAATATAGTAACAAATATTAATATAATTATTCGGTATCGAGAAACGCCTGGAATATTCTCCGCGCGGGAACGTGGATGCGTAACATGTCTTTGTACAGTGCCCTTGAAATGATTTTACACAAAAACGTAAATTTCATAAACAGCCATACATTGTTATTATTATTTTTTTATGGGTTTGTCGGGTCTTGCCGCGACCGATGCTCTCGGGCAATCGTCAGTTGCAGAAGAATTTAGAGTGCGTAAATATTTATGTCAAAAACAGAATAATTATTAAAATTTGATATTATATCATAATTTTATTATCAAATATTTTTATTGTTATATTATATTTAGGTATAATAATATTTTAAACTCTTGATTATGCCCGCTCATTGCACATAACCACAAAAGGCCGTTCCGTTAATTCTCCACACACGACCGCATTGCGCGGCATCTGTCAAAAATGAATCCCCCCCGCCTGCCTTCCCGCTTCACCCGGGATGGAGTGTTTAGGAAATGTTTTCCGTCAAACATGGGAAGCACAACTAAACTCGAAACACAGCAAAGGTTGACAATATTTGATGATAAATTCATTGACTTGTCATGGGACTGTCAAGGCAAATGACGAGCAATGGACCCGGCTTTAGACAGCGTCATCATAGATTATTCTACCTTCCTGCCTGTAGGAATAACCTGCCAATGGTTCTTCAGGTAGGGAGGAGTATTTTGCTCCTCAAATCTCCTCTCAGATTGATATATTTGTCGTCGGTGAGGAGAGATTCAAAAGGGAAATTCTTTTGATTCTTGAAAGAGTCTCTCCACATTGACGAAATCTTCACCACTGCCTGAGATATTTTTGAAATTGCTATATTTCTTAAAATTTCCCCAAAAACAATTAACGAAAATACTTTTGGCCATGAAAATCTAAAAACGTACCCCCTATTTATATGGTGTTATTTCTTTTATGTAATAAATTCAAATTTGTAATTGTGTATGAAATTAATAAAAAAAAAATATTATTATTAAGTATGAGACAATGTACAAATGTGAGTGATGCAGGGAATGATTTGTGCGGCGGTCTATCCGCTGCCTAACGTTGCAGATAAATGGTGTGACGGTTAGTTTAAGTTCAGAGAGATTAGAACCTTTCATGAGCTTATCGCTGTTCTTCTGCCCCTTTCCCTTCTTCATTTTCCTGCGGCCCAGATTGTGTTGCTGATCCTGGGTGGAAGCCTTGAAGGCCACGGCGGGGATGGACCTCCTCAGGTACTTGAGCCACTGGTCCAGATTCTCCCGAGGAACCAGATCCGCCTTATTTAGGACCATTACTAGTCTCTTGTTTCCAGGGGCATCCCTTACCACCTGTTCCACTTGAAGGCAGCGGGTACCTAGAATTCAAAGTAAAAGAATGTTAATAAATTATACAAAATCTAGCCATTGTTAATTCCCTGAAAATAATATAATAATAATAATAATGATTTATTGTCTTCATTTCTTAGTAAAAAGCAGAGATAATGATATCCTCAATGGGATCTCCCGTGCTGAGGATTTCATTTACATATTATAATTTAATTATAAGAAATTAATATGAATTAGACATAACATATATCATGCAGTATTTTTTTTTAAATAATTATAAAGTAAATAAGATAGTGTTTTTTTTTATAATTCAGTTTACTAGATTCGGTTTTAGTCTGTATTTGATATCAGTATATTTTCTATTTCTGATCTCCCTATATTTAGTATCCAGCTTTTTATTTGAAATTTAAATGTTATAATGTTGAGGTTTTTGAGTGAGAGTGGTATTTTATTGTAGAGTTTAATGCCATAATATAAGAAGCTTTTTTGGCAAATGTTGTGTAAAGCGTCGATGACACACGGCGAGTTTACAAGCTACTATCTGGGAAATTCACTATCTGTTAGTAAACTCGCCCAGTGACATCGTGTTACTTGCTAACTAGCAGCGACTAGTAGATTGTTGACAATCTACGAAAAAAAGTTGAAAGGTCGCCAACTTTACTCGCCTACACGCTTGCTCGTGATTGGTTTATTTATGTTTCCAACATGGCTTCCGATAAACAGCTGATTTCGACTGTCAAACATCTGAAGAATTAGTTCATGCAGGCGTCGTTATTCTTGTTACTGGCGCTGGCAGCGGCCTCAGTTTCCTAGTTTTGTGTGTCATCATGACAATCTCACTCGCCGATTTACCCGCTTTTTAACTTAGTAGATAGTAGCTTGTAAACTCGCCGTGTGTCATCGACGCTTTAGTAGTTACTTGTTGGATATGTTTTTGACCATGAGATCTAGTGTTTCTAATGTTACGTTTTAGTTGTTATTTCTTGGGTTTTGTACTTATGAATGTAAATGAGTATAGTTTTAGAATATAGTTGTTTAATTGACATGATGTTAAGATTGTTGAAGATTTCCTCAGTGCTAGTTCTTACAGGAACTTTCAGTATAATTTTCATTATGGCTTTTTGAGTTTTAATGAAGATCAATCCAATTAAAGGATGTTCAAATTGCCAGATCGAAATTTTGCAAATTAAATATGAATAGCAGGGATTTTAGCAACAAAATTGCTACAATTATGATGAGGTGATTAATTAAGTCAATATTTAAATATCAAGATATTACGCCCTTAAATCGAAAGATAATAAGCGTTATTCAGTTGACGTTGTACAACATGGAAAGCAGTAGCAATAAGATCTTCGGAATAAGCGGTACATTTTAACTTATGTTGAGAAAGTTTAAAAGTTTATGAGTGGGTACATTGCATTGCAACATTTGTAACATTGCAACAACATTGCAGCAACATTGAAACAACAGTGCCAGGGAAAGTTTCTCCCTTTTCCTGTGTCAACTGTGAGTAGAGGTATAAAAATGAAGAGATAATCTTCCTACCTGGTGAGTGGGCTACTTATTGCTACTGTAGACGAACACATAAAGAACTGAAAGATAAAACATAAAAGGACCAAATATTTAGTATACCTAAAGGATCTCTCGCATCGACCACCTCCAATACAACATCAGCCTCTTGGACGACATTTTTGAACTCCTTGTAATAAGCTTTCAGTGAATTCTCTGCCTTTTTGTCACTGCTCAACTGGGCTTCGTCACCTTTGATGTTTTTGAGTTGAGCTCCGATCGTGTCATGGACTCTTCCTCGGGCATTGGCATTCTCTATCTGTAAGTTGGAATAGTTTAGAATTACATGGTCACGGACATGTTGTTTGAGTATCACAAAGATTTGTATGTTTCCTCTGTTGTTTGACTTTATACACAAGATGTATTAAGAGTTCTTACTTTAAGCATGAAGGAAAATGGTTTGAACCCGTGAAATGAAAAAGAAATAATCATTTAAAAATAAGGTTATTGTCTGTGGGTAAATGATACACACCACCGAGAATAGCTGATGATGCTGGCTTTCAACGAATTTATTTCAAGCATCTTATTATTGAGTCAGAATAGTTAATATTGAGTAACAAATAAAAATGTTGTGTAATAGTAAATTTAGCTTACCAATCGTTCAATCCCACCAGATTTAACAAATTCTTCCCTTTCTTCCTTCTTGTTTAGTCGATCTAGGACAGCCTGTTCCTTTTTCTGTTGGCGTTCTAGAATCTTCTGCTGTTTAACTAGCTCAACTTCTTTGAGGATGTCATCCTTAAATGGACATATATTGGGAATGATCACAGGTTTTAGTTTCTTTCCACTCTTGGGGTTTTTCTTTGCCTCTCTCTTAACTTTTCTGTTGTGATCTCTTACTTTCTTTTCTACCTTATATCTGATAGCGCATGGTGTGCGTTTGGTTTTTTTATCTGAAAATAATTCATTAAAATATGTCACAAAACATCACATCAACAACATGACTACAAAATATACCATTGGTACCTGAATATATAATTTTATTAAAAACATAATAAATAGAAATGTGTTAAAAACTAAACATATAGAAAGCATGACAAAAACATAACCTAGAGGGAGCTGATTGGAAGTTATTTAGATGTTTGGGAGGATCGATTATAAACAAAACATGCCAACTCACTTAGTTTGAACTTTGCCATTTTATGTTAACAGATTTATAAATACAGGCAACTTAAATAAATGTAGTTATTTAATAAAGTAAATAACGACACTTAAACCCACGTGAATAGATTGTTTTTTTAATGTCAAAAGGAAAATCTATGGTTTCCAAATGTCAAATCGACAGGCAATTCGGAGGCAATGCTGCCAGAGTGGTTGCTGAAAAAATACACAATTCATAATATTTGTTCCTACCTATGAATTCTAAAATGTGGGAAGATTAGTGACTCCAGATACTAATATCTACAGCCTGTATGTCTGACGAATATCTACAGCTCATATGTTGAACTAATATCTACGAACTTCAGAGTGTTGATTAATATCTACAGAGCTTAGGTTGAACTAAAATCTACAGAGCATAGGTTGGACTAATCAGCTAAATGTGTCCAATAGTCTGATATTAGGGATTTTTACATACATACTTACGTAAATTAAGTTTTTTAAACTGCATACGCAATATTACGTTATTCCAATATGCTATACACAATTGCAAATCCAACCTCTGCCAGTGCTGTAGATATTCGTCAACACTTTGGTTCTCATAGATATTAATCAACAGTTTGAGCTGTAGATATTCGTCAACACTTTGATTCTCATAGATATTAGTTCGATTTTTTCAGTTTTTGGAATTCCTGTAGGTATTAGTAGACGCCTCCAGATTAGTGCCAAGTTTCTTAGAATTTTATTTATTTATTCAACAAATAGCATAACACAATGAAATAATAAGGCACTCATTTCACTAGTTCCTAATACACGGATTGAAATGAAAAAAATGGCATTCCTTGTTCATGAGCCGAGCAGTCGGCAACTTTTTGGCTACGGATCGACGAATCCGCTCTATTTTATTTCAAATCTGGAGTATTCACACTTGGACTACGTGAAACCAAATACATAAACCTTCCGATCTTGGAATTTTATTGGCTTTAGTCTCGGGGACAACATTCATAAGGCCAGGGCCGCCGGATTAACCATGTCGGGGCCCCCCTTACCAATGGCGGACAAACGGGGGGGGGGGGGAATTTTGAATTTTTTCTGAATGTACAATATGTATCAAAATTTCAAGTAAATCGGAGTAAAACTAACAAAGACCCAGCGTTTCAAGCGATCAGCCCTTATGATACGTTACACTTATTCGAGTAGGTATATTTCTTTTTATTATAGGACTTGACCGATGCTTTTGAAATTTTGTACACTATTTCTACACATAAATCAACAGTCAGAGGGAGTTTTTTTTTACCATTTTATAATAACAAATTTACCGAATTTTTTTTTAGCAAAAATCGCGTTTTTCACTTCAAAATGCTGCCAAAAAAAAATCGAAAAAAAACTCCCTCTGACTACCTAGTACAACATATTACATTTTAAACGCATTTTGATTTTTTTGTTTCAATCCGGTGACGAGTTATGGAGTTCACCGCATAACAACTTTTTTTCGAGGCGCCTCCGGAGATTCGCTCTCACGGACTTATTTATTCATATTTTTAATTGAATTTTTTTGAAAGATACTCCAGATGTTATACTATAAAGTGTCCATGAAATAAATAAAACCAACATTATTCATATCTCAAAAAAAAATCATGACAATATGCCTTTATTTCGCCTTTAAAACCTTACCCCCCCTTAAGGCGCCAGGACACCGTAAAAATACTTTTGTAAATTTTTTATTAACCTGTAAATTTTCCTAATAAAAAAATTAAAACATCTTGATAGTTGACTATTTCAGAAACTCTTGCTCACTAATTGAGGCAAGTCAATTATCGTCCTATTACGTTACTCAATTCCCTGTCTAAAGTATTTGAAAAGATCGTGAATAAGAGTCTTATGGAATATCTTGAAACCAACAACCTACTATCGCCCCGGCAATTTGGCTTCAGAAACCATAAAAGTACAAACGATGCCATAGCCACCGTCACTGACCACATCTCTGGCCACCTTGATAAGGGCTCGAAATGTCTATCGGTATTTCTCGACCTGTGTAAAGCGTTTGATACAATATCACACATCAAATTAGAACGCAAATTGTTCAACATAGGTATTAGGAATAATGAATTAAGCCTCCTCTCCAGTTTCCTATCTGACAGATCCCAATGCGTTAAACTCAGAGCTACAAAGAGTCAGAATTTACCTATTAGTTACGGTGTCCCACAAGGCAGTGTTATAGGTCCAACGCTCTTCCTAATATACATTAACGAGTTGTGTAACCTAGATATCGATGCCACTATTGTCAGTTTCGCCGACGACACTGTACTACTATTTCAAGCAAAAGATTGGCCTACCGTATATTCTAAAGCGGAGGTAGGAATTCAAAAGGTTAAATATTGGCTTGACTCGAACACATTAACTCTTAACATACAGAAAACTAAATACTTACTGTCTAGTCTTACCAATATCACAAAACCAAACCTACACCCAAAATTGAAAATACACGGATGTAATAACTCATCTCTGAACCGGAATTGCAACTGCCCATTCCTAGAACAAGTAGCAACTATCAAATATTTAGGATTAACCTTTGATACACACTTAAATTGGAAGCAACATATACTTAACACTACAAACAAAATTCGCAAATCTATTTACTTTTTCAAACAAATGCGCAATTTCCTTAACCTACAACTTTTAAAAACAGTGTATTACTCACTGTGCCAATCTCACTTCGAATACGGAATTTTAGCTTGGGGTAACACTCATTCTAATGCCCTCGACCCCATCATTAAAGCACAAAAACTAATAATAAAAATAATTCTTAAACTTCCTCTCACTACCAGCACCGATACGATCTTCAATACTTTCAACGTTATGGACATTAAACAGCTCTACGCAAAATCCATCTTACTTTATTTACATAAAAACAACAAAATCCTATACAAACCAACACAAATGATACACAATACCCGAGCCAAAAATAAAGAACTTCTCCAAACTCCCTTTTCTAAAACCACCTTTGGACAAAAACACTTTAAATACATAGCTTGCAAACTACACAATACACTTCCAGCCACGATTAGACAAACTGAATCAATGACCAAATACAAACAAGATATAAAGAAATGGATTATAAGTATTGGACGTCACACTACTGCTAACATCTGTAAAATAGAGTACAAATAGACAGAATTACCATCTCACGTATGTCCTTACCCTTATTAAAGAACTTAAAATAGTAAAATCCTATATGTATAATATAACTACCTATATAGATTCGAAAGGATTTACTACTTTATTCATCTCTTCCTTCACCTATATAATGCTCTCTTTATGATATTAACCCTCAATCTTAATCATCTTTCTGTTTGAATTGTATAAATCAGTATGTATCTTACCTTAAATGTTCTTATGTTGTAATTAAATATTCTTTTGTATGATACTCATTCATGTACCTCTACGCCTGTCTCAACACAGGTATACCCTAGTGAGACAGGCATCGAATAATGTAATACAAACATTCTTTTTATAGATAAATAAATTAAAAAAAAAAAAAAAAAAATTATTAGTTGGCCCCTTGAGTTCATTGAAAATGTTATATATTTTGTTTTGCTTATATTAAGGGTAAGCGAGTTGATTTTAAGCAAATTTTGAAGTGCACTAACAGCCGTTGTGTCCAACATTTTCGGATGATTAATCCGAGTGAAGCTGAGCCTAGCCTAGCACCTTGCGCCGCTAAGCTAAGGTATGTTAGAAAAATGCTCCATTTTAGCTGTGTCCAACGACTCCAGATACTAATATCTACAGCCCGTATGTTTGACGAATATCTACAGCTCATATGTTGAACTAATATCTACGAACTTCAGAGTGTTGATTAATATCTACAGAGCGTAGGTTGAACTAATATCTACAGAGCGTAGGTTGGACTAATCAGCTAAATGTGTCCAATAGTCCAATATTAGGGATTTTTACCTACATACTTACATAAATTAAGTTTTTTAAACTGCATACGCAATATTACGTTATTCCAATATGCTATACATAATTGCAAATCCAACCTCTGACAGTACTGTAGATATTCGTCAACACTTTGGTTCTCATAGATATTAATCAACAGTTTGAGCTGTAGATATTCGTCAACACTTTGATTCCCATAGATATTAGTTCGATTTTTTCAGTTTTTGGAATTCCTGTAGATATTAGTAGACGCCTCCTGTCCAACAACTTGATCGTAGCGCTCGGTGTGTAGCCCCATTTGCTTTCGTACACCAAAAAATGACGTCAAGTTAGCAACTTTACATGTTAAATTAATACCGAAACGTTAATTAATTTTATTTATTATTAATACAGATATTTTATTTTAAATAGTGTAATACATAAACCGACATTTTACATTTTTAAAACAAACGTATTTAATATGTTAAAAATAAGGTGTTAATTGACTTACTTTTTTGTTTACGTGCGTTTGAAGTTTGACATTATGCTACGCCCAAATGCTTGCGACAAGCAGCTTGCCGCAAGCTCAGGCAAGCTCTGACAAACGAATGGCTGGCTTCCACACACTTGCGAGCGCGCCAGTGTGTTCGGAGCATCCAAGCGCGGCGGACGTCTACCTTAGAGTATATATTGTTACTCTAAGGCTATACTATGTTTGCGTTAATCTATTTTTATTTTGGTTCCATGCCAACTCAGAATGAAACCAACTGAGAAACACCTCAGAAAGATCTTTAAAAGCTATGAAAAAATAATTTTAAAATTGCCGGTAACCCTAACCTAACTTAATCATTTTTTTTATCGTGACCTTTCTGAGTTGGCCGGTCACCTTTATTTTAACGCGAAATAAAAGACAAGGGGATAATATATTTTTAATACCATTGAACCATTGAAGAAGATAATACTAATAAAAATATGAAAAAGAACAAGACACAGAAAAATACAATGTCTAGTTCACACGCGGTAAAAGTGAAACCTTCAGAAAACTAAGGTAGAAAAGAGTGGGGAAGCTACGAAGCACCGCACAAAGAGGAGACATTATCTTGCAGGCTAAATCCTATAGGTTTTTGTCTCTTTTTATAATATTGTTTTATCACTTGTCTTTATATAATATTGCCTTGTATTATAAAAAAAAGTTATTCTAACAAAAATCATGTTTTTTTTGTAATAATACTGTATAAATCATCAATAAAATATTATTTATTTATTTTGACTCTTTAGGTAAATCCAGTCGCAATAAATTACGTTAGTGCATTAAATTTATGTACTTTAAAAGAATAATAAGTCAGGCTCGCCTCATACGCCATTCATATTCATATGTCTCGTAATATTATCATAGACCGCACGGAGCAAAAAAGGCGTGCATTCGCCACCAGCTCCGAAGTTCCACTGAGCGCGACCGAGCGCTTGCCGCTTGTGGCCAAAATATCCGACCTCGATCGGATCGGCGGCAAGCTCTCGCAAGCTCTTGCAAGCCTACGCAAGCCAAGCCACACGCGCGGCACCAGACGCTGGGGCTTGTGGACGCTTGCAGAGGCTTGCCACGTATTTGGACGCGGCTTTAGAATCAGTTGAAATTTTGTATTCAAAATGGACAAGGCGAAGCGTTCGAAAAATTTTACGCCAAACGAAAAAATGAGACTTGTAGACCTAGTTACCTCGTCGCAGGTCATTTTGTCGAAAGCGACAGGTGGCCCAAACTACGCTACGCTTGTAAAATCAAAAGAAGCTGCTTGGAATGACATTGTCCTCGACAAGTGCTAATTATATTCCACATATTATTACAAAAATGACACTCGAATAAGTCAAAACTTTACCTTTCGCTTGCGTAAGTTAAATTATCTTCTACTTGGCTCAAAACATATAAAAAAACACGCTTTTGTCATCCTAAAGCGGTTATAAAAATCGCCGTCATTCCATAAAATTTATATCGGCATCTTGCCGCCGCCTATATAATCCAATATTATCGTTAAGCATATCTGCCCATTCAACCATAATCACTATATTCAATATAGGATTCATATTTCAAATTGAAAAACCAAATAAAAAGCCGACAAAAGAGTGAACTGATGACAGATAATTACGATAATTAATTGACATTGACAGCTCGATTGTTTTCGCGGATTTTTGTTCGCTCTGTTGTCAGTTTTTATAAGTAGGTCTTCCTTAGCAACTACCAACTCCACCCGGCTACCTTCCTTAGGCCTAAACTACACGAGCGGTTCTCCCGCTGCGGGAAACCGCAGCAGACACAATTTACTATGAGCGTTGTATGGCGCAAACTAGACGTGGGCAGAATGATTCCCAGGAGTGAATCGATTCAGTCTGATTCCCATGGCCTTTTGAATTGATTCCTTTTATTCATTCCTTTAATTCAATTAAATTAAAAAAAAAAAAAAAAAAAAAAAAAAAAAAAAAAAAAAAAAAAAAAAAAAAAAAATTGAAAATTAAATGAATGGGGAGGCTAACACCGCACCGCACAGACCGGGAGGCCACGGAGTACCGCAAAAGAGGAGACTGATAGGCTACCAAGCATCGCACAAAGAGGAGACCGATTATTCTATCTCATTATCTCGCAGGCTAAAACCTATAGATTAATGTGTTTGACTCTTTTTAATGTCGCTTTTTCGTTTCATCGATTTTCAAATCACAATGAGTGGGGAGGCTACGAAGCACCGCACAAAGAGGAGACCAATAGGCTACGGAACACCGCACAAAGAGGAGACCGATTATTCTATCTCATTATCTCGCACGCTAAAACCGACTCTTTTTAGTGTCGCTTTTTCGTTTCATCGGTTTTCAAAATCACAATGAGTGGGAAGGCTACGAAGCACCGCACAAAGAGGAGACCAATAGGCTACGAAACACCACACAAAGAGGAGACCGATTATTCTATCTCATTATCTCGCATGCTAAATCCTATATTGTTTGTCTTTTTTTAGTGTCGTAATTTTTCGTATGTAAAATGTATTTATTGCTAGCAATTATATCTTAAAATTATACAAATTTTCGTTTCACCCTTAAAATTTTATTGATTTTATTTTATTTATTAAACTTATAATTTCGTTCCATTTTACGTGATCTAATATAAACATCATTTTAACATTAAGATGAGTATTTTATGACAGCTAACCACAGCTAATTGGCCTTATAATATCTGCAAATTTACATATTATATCGACCCAAGATCTACGTCTAAAAGTAGGTAGGTACAATATCTTTCGTACGTAGCAAAAAACCGATAAGCATCGCTTCTCACTTTTCTAGCTGATGTTCAGATTCAAAGTCGAAAGTTTTCGACTAACTATGTAATGAAATTGACGGCTTGGCGCGCGGGGGAATAAATGAACCGCGCGGACGGATTAAGGGCTGGCATTGACGAATGAATTAGTAACTTTTGATTAATGTTTTGTGTCTTACCTAGCAGTGACTTGATTTACTCGCGAGCTGCGGACCTAGGACTGGGATGCGTTTGGGACATATCGTGACATTGACGTGACGATGACGCCTGACGTCATTTTTAGGTCTAAGAATTACAAAAGACCATGACGTCACAAGTGAAAAAGACTTTTGTTTTAATTCCTCTGTCTGTCGGAATCGGACAATCTCGATTTCGACAGACTAGGTACCTGGGACGCGGACATTGAACACGGACCTGGGACGGCGGGGAACTTAGGACAATGTCAGGACTATTGTTTAGGATAAATGATTAATTCCTTGCGTGAAAGAGATGCTCGGGCAACCCGGATGAATCGCGGCCGCGTTTTGGCCATTTTGGGACATGGACTTATGATGTTCGGGTGTTTTTAGAATAGCGGCGCGGCGGTAGCGGAATACAATCGTAATAGGCGAGTCGTTCACAATACCGTCCGTCGAAAACTTCGCGGCGCGCGGCCCGTTTAATAATATTTAAATACCTATGAAACAATATAATATTTAAATCGTTTACAGAACACATTATTCATTGAAATAATTTAACAGTAAAATAAATGGAAATTAAAAATGTATGGTGTCGTTAAAAATCGTAGGATGCAAGGCCAAAGATAAGGAATGAAGAATCAATTGCTTTTGAAATTGAGAATTAGATTGAGTGTGTCACAAGATTGAATTTATTCATTTAATTCGGTCATTCAATTTTGCCCACGTCTAGCGCAAACTACACGAGCGGTTCTCCCGCCGCGGGAGCTTGCGGGAGAAATTCGCCCGCAACATGCAGCGGTCCTCCCGCCGCGGGAAACCGCCACTTCAAACTACACGGGCGGTTTCCCGCAATAAGCCACTTGCATGGATTTCATAACGACTTGGAAAAAATCGTGTGGATAGATCTTTTTACTAAGATTAAGAAAATGTTAGTAAAATTGTTTAGAAATGTACAGAATTTTTTATTTTTAAATAAATAAATCCATTATTTGGGCTCGTGACGTCACTACATGAAAATGTTCCTATTAATTTTGTAAAATTCCACACTGATTTATTTTTTTATATGGCATCACTTTGATTTCAGGCGAATTTTTGAATTCGTTCACTAGATTTATTGTTTGTTCTCTGCGAACTTATCATTTGGTTTGATTTTTTGACAGATGTTCTGAAGAGAACCCCGTACATCAATAAATGTACGGGGTTCTCTTCAGAACGTGAAGATGATGTCGGTACGTGTTTTAGAAGTATAATGATTATGGTGCTGATTTTAACAAAATAAAATTTTATAATATTCTTATTATTATTATAATTTACAAGTAAAAGTATATTACATTGAATTTAGTAATATATACGCTGTACATTATAATGATTTATGATCAATAAGATGGATCAAGGAAAAAAATATTTATGAGATGTAAAGATGTGATATTTTTGGTATGCCTCGTTATTCTCCTGTGCCATTCGTGTGGAAAACGTTCTTTTTTTAAATGATTTTCGGCTATGTAATTATCGTTTTTTCACATCTATAAAATTATGTCCCGTCTTTCCGGTTTATAAAAAATGGTCTGATTTTTCGGATTGAAATTTTCAACAAATCCCCAGGGTTTCAAAAATACGATTAAAAAAAAAATACAGAATGTCTTAGAATATTTGCCTAAACCGGAAAAAAAATTTAAAAATGTGATGCAAGTGGCCTATCCCGCAGCGGTAGAATCGCTCGATAGCATGGCGGGAAACCGCCACCCGTGTAGTTTGATATAAGCCGCCAACTTTCTCGAGCGGTTTCCCGCAGCGGGAGAACCGCTCGTGTAGTTTAGGCCTTACATTTGAGTGTGGTGGGACGATCATTGTGTTTCGACACAGCGTATTTGGGCATTCGAGCAGGGCTGAGCGGAGATCTCGGCTGAGCATAGGTTGGACACAACGGCTGTAAGCCCTTTTTTAGCCTCCTTAAATGTATCCGTCCAATTTTCTTCTTGAAATAATAAAACAGTATCATCTGCAAAACTGATTATGTTTCCTTTAATGGTAAGGTTATTTGGCCTCGTCTGCAGGATTCTCGCGACCCGTCTCTTTGCACAGCAGTGGGAGGGATGGATTCATACGGACCCACTGATCTTCAGGTGCCTACTCAGTGCTCACACCTCATACCGTTTTCCTTCCCAGAATATCCTCTCCTTCCTTTCTTTAAAATTCCCTCCACTCAGCATCCCGAAAGATGAAACAGGCCCCGGAAGTTTCGCCTATCGATCCGATATTGTAAAGTTGTCGATTTCACTGTTCTAGACTCCCAGACGGGAGAATTGTAGGTAGCCGAGTTGACTTGTAACGAAAGCGAAATATCTTACTCTTCTTTGTATTTGAAATTTCGAGTTAACCTAGTTATAAAGCCCAGAAAGCCATTGTTAAAGATTTCAGTTATGTGGTTATCATACGAAAGATTTGATTAAAAAATTATGTAATTTTTTTTTACTAATATCGGAAGAGCAATGTTATCAGACTTGTAATTAAAGATCACTGGATTTTTTATTCGAGAAAATCCGACTATTTCACATTTTGAGGTTGATATGACGCTTTATGCACCAAATTAAAAATTTGTTAATATTATCTTGAAGTATATTATAAAAATAAATATTTTGAATAATTCTAAAAGTTTTAGGTCATCTGCCAAAAAAAGTAAGATTAATACACGATAAAATATTTTTGTGAAAAGCTGGAATAATAAAACATTACTTAAATTAAAATCTTTTATTGCTAATTAAATTTTACAGTAATTATTTTTGACGATATTACATAAATATTAAAATACATTTTTTGTATACTTACCTATAACAGGGTCTACCAATTTAATGAAATATGGGTATAAATAATTATATGTACATAAATAAATACAATTCGATGCGGCGTAATTTCAAATGGAGAACTTACAATATTTTATTATTGTCACATTTTAGAAAAAAAAATACAATTTTTGTAAGTAGGTGTGTATAATAGTAAAAGTGGTTTTATTTTGTATTAAAATATACATTTAGAATTTTGCTATGTGAATTCAACAGGCTATTTCTTACTGATAAACTAAAATGTCATGGCGTCTCCTAAACCAAAAACAGTAAAAAATACTATTTATTGGTATTTTTATTATAAAGATCTAAAAAGGGAAACTAAAAATAATTGATTAATATGACGTTTTTACATGATTCCCTTAATATAAGACTATTTCTAATTATTTCTAAGGCACATTTTTCTTACAAAGAATTGAGCAATATTATTATTCATAAGTAGAGTAAACAAATAAAAAAAACCATCATAATTTATTTTCAATGTTGAATAAAAACACTCAACCAAAAAAGACGATTCCATATTTCCAGAACGGCATCACTACTTTGTCATTTACAATAAAAAGTTTTTTTAACATTCTTGATATTATTATTAGTTACTTTTCATTATTTACGATTGTGTCAAAAATGGCAATAAAGTTGTTTTTGATTAAAAAGGTGATATTTTAATGTTGTCATTAAATCAGATGATGAAAAATATTTAAATTTACTGAAGATTGATCATAAAAGTCAGTTTTCGTAGACAATTTTTCTTTTGGAAAAGTGGTTCTGTGTTCTGTGTAGAATTAAGTAAGTAGGTACTTTTTTTATTTTATTGCCCCTCCATTACATTTCATTAACTAAATTTAAAATATAAATTATATTATAATACGAAACCACGCGATATTGGTAAAGATACTCTACACAGATACACAAAGAAATTACAAGAATAAATTAATTTATGCAATTAGGCACTTAAAACTAACACTAATGAGGAAAGTGGCCTCCTTTAATGGTGACTTAGTTGTTCTTCATTATGATAATTATAATTAAGTACGGATTTATCTAATCTAATACTAGCGTCGCTCGCATTTAAATTTTACAAAGTAAAACTTACATTGACACAATTACTGGAAGAAGATATCACGAATTGTAAATATTTGAAAATATCTTTTCTGAATAACTATTAGTGACAATTTTTATGAAGTATGGATATTTATTTACAATTTTCACTAAATAATAATAATTTATTTATTCCGGAGTGTGGGGAGGTTAGTGCCGTCCCACACATCCCATAAAGTATAATATATACATTCACGTAATAGAAAAAAATAGTAATGGGAATACTTTTTAATTTTTTTGAAATTATGCACATTAACAAATTCGGTGAATACAGGAATACAATTATTAGTAGTCTGGAATTCTGCATAGCAAGATGATAATTTTTCAAAGAAAATTTTAACAAGATACATTTCACGAATATTATGCTTTGGTAAGAATTATTTTCCTACGTCAGAGTCGCCAAATTAAACTCTGAGGCAAACAATAATACATTTACATAGTTAGCACAATACGCCAGTATTGTGAAGGGACGGAATGGTATAGTCTTGGTTCTCTAATCCTGCTTGATGACTCTCTCAACTCGATGTTCCTCCTCCAGCCTCTTCTTGTAGCTCTGGATGTAGAAGTTGGAGAAGAGAACAATGAAGATCACAGAATGGAGCATCAGCCCGCCAGATATCAGCCTGGAAAATTAAATCACAAGAATAACATTAATTCATACAAAGGAAAGTACTTCACTCTCTATTTTAAGGAAAAAAATGTGATGTAAGTGACCTATTAAAACCGAAACCATGATTTTAAGAGACGAATGTCTTCCTTTTTTCTTTGATAAACCAATTTCAAAATTTCAACGACCACAATTATTCATTGTGTACGCGGGTTTATTTCAAGAGTTGATTTTTCAATTCATTCCCCAATTCAATCAGCATATTGCTACATGCAAGGTTCCAATTCCAATAGTATTTGCTTTGCCGGAGTCAGTGAATTCATGTTCGTCATTATTTCATGAAATTTTGACGAACTAACCGCTGAAAACAAACTTTTTTTTCAATGGATTACTGGAGGTTCGGATTACAGGGACTATTTAATTTTGTTATTTAAATGATCGATTAATTGATTTAAACAATCCGTTTTGAAAATATGTATAATTATATGGGACGTGTGGGATCGCATTATCCCCCCCCCCATCCTGAAATAAAAAACATAATAATTATTATTAATATATGTATTTTTTTACGTGGTAGGAACTATAATTTAGAATTTGTGCCAGTGATAAAAAAATCGCACGTAGGCATTTTGGCGGATGTAAGTTGTACCCAAAAATATAATAATATATTATATTGACGGGTAAAAAACATTGATAAGTTTAAATGTGTGTTTACCAGATGTCGTAAAGAAATACCCCAAAAGATTAACAACAATTTAATGAGTTTGTTTTTCCCCAGCCGTTTAACTTTAGATGGTTTTATTGGGTATTTAAACCCTGGAGAAAGAAGTTATTTCTAAGGTCAACATATTACTTTGTTGTATAATTAACAGAAAATCTTTAGATCTAATATAATATTGTTCGATTACTGACACTTTCAAGATACCTCTGTTTAAGTTTTTGTGTCAAATCCCAACCGTTCAGAACGACTCTCTATTAAAAGCATTGTTTATTTGAAATAAAACGTTTTCAGAAATCTTACTTAGGATATCCGCAATCGTAGACCAGGGCGCTGGCTGAATGGAAGAACACGAGGAAGAATTGAATCTGAAATAAAAGAAAAACAAAATTGCAATTAAATTAATTTAAAAAAATGTTCTTTACTATTGCTGTGCGGAACAGGAAGTAGGGTAACCCAATCACAAATAACAAAGAAAGGAAAAAGGAATAAAACATATCAAATGAAACAGTCGCTATACCAATTATGCTGCATCAACAGACAAATTACAATAATGGTGACCTTTATTCGTTAAGAAATACGTGTAAAGTTTTTGTAAAAACCCACTTTGAAAAACTTCTTAATTATATTATCTATCTATTGGCATTTTTGTACCTTACGATGAGTAGGTATAAATATAAAAAACCTTTTGCGATGTTTTAAAATAATTAAAAAAAATCCATATTACCTACCTTCTAAAATAAACATATGACTAAAAGGTTGCACGTTAATTATGGACATTTTTTTAATGTGACATCAAAGAATATTACCATTGTCGGGAGGCTGTGGGTTTATGTAATTCCTAATAAGAAAATTTCGTATGGGGTAGATGAAGGTTTGGAATTAGTTATATCAGTGATGAGCAAATGCGGTCCGCGAGCTCATTTCGTCTGGCCCGCGAGCCTTTTCGTACCGCCCACTTGGCTAAATAAAATATCAAAAAATTGCAGTGAATAATATTTAAAAGTTTCACTCCTGTTTTGCAAAAGGGTTTAGCGGAAAAGTTTTTCTTCAAAGTTATGAATCAGCGCTCTAAATAATAATTATATTTTTCTTACATATTCTTGAAAAGACAAAATTTCATGGTTCGACCTTGAAAGTGTCAAAAAATTTAACATTCGCAGCTCAGCCTTTTTTTGTTGATATCTATGTTTGGTGTATTTTATAGCTTTCCGTTTTATAAAATTTATCATTATTTTTATTATAGCTTTCCGAACAAAAAAATCCAATAAAAATCAAGAGTTTCCCATTTTTAATACGTTCCTTAATATTTCAGAATGATTAAAATCGACAGCATTTATTGTTTTGGCCTTGGAGGTTTACAATTTTCTACCGCGCTTTCTTTTAGCGTTGTATAAAAGCGACGGCAGAAAATTACGTTTTTACAAAATATAAATAGGTTTGCGACATCATCGAATGCAAACTTAACCATGTCAAGCTGTATGTACCTACTCTATACTCCCTACGACCCGCAAAGAAATTGAAAATGGAACGACGACGATACGGAAAGTATCTGAAACTGAAATACAATGCAAACATAAGATTTTTTGTTAAATTTGGTCTTTCACATAATTTTTTTCGGCTCTCGACGCACGAACTAGAGCTAAATTTCTTTGAAATACGAAGCTACTTAACATTTTAAATTGTCAAAACTTGATTATCGGTAATCACAAAGGTACCTAAAACTTAATATCTAAAATTGAGATCGATATTTAAGATATGCCTAGCTACATGCAAAGTCTGCTTGTCTTATTTTAAACACATATGATAATAAACTGTTGCACGAAGGTTGACCTTTCTTTGCAACAAGTTCGTTGAACTGAATCAGGTAGTGGAAAAATAATAAAAAATAATGCAGGAATTAAGGTATCTGACCCTCGCCGTGAAGGTTATATTTGCCCAGAGGGATATAAAAACCTTCGCATAGATGGGAAAGTCGTTTCAGACATTTCGAGTGCAAAATACACAAGCAGTTTATTTAGTCATTGAGAATACACTAAAAATGTATTTTTTTCCATAGACCAAGGATGACTTAGTTAATCATAAACAATTAATTGGAATTAAGTAATGTATTTGTAATTAAAAACCAAACGTATTTAATGAAGGTATAAACATAAAATACGGAACGAAAAAAATTTGCAAGTAAGTCTATATTCTTGGGCTGTTAAAAATGAGACTACTACTCGTACTTATAGAAATGATCAGATGATTAGAGAATTTCGTCGATTGTCAGTTCTTCTGCATTTATTTAATTGTTTTGAAATTAACACACTTCGCATCAAAAAGAGTAACAAGGTTAAATCATGTTTTTGGTAAAACGCAATGTACACTATTTTATAGGTGGTTTTTTGCAGTAATCTAGAACTTTCAAATTTGACGGAGCGAAACTGAACTCACGCAGTGCATGGCTGCGCTTAAAATAATTATAATTTGGGCGCCAAAAACCATGAAAATCTAGTACGAAATAACATAATTTAGGAGTTTTGTAATTCGTGTAGCAATGACCGGAACACCGTACGCTTGATTTTGCATTTTTCATAATAATTAAAACATTTGATTGCGGTTCACCTTGAAATAGGTTCATCACACGTGATGGTCATTTTTAACAATACCCTGTGTATGATTCATGTAGAATGTTTTTTTATGTGTTTTCACCACTGCACTTGTTAAAGGAATGCACTAAGGAAAGGATAAAAAGGACTTACTGCGGACCCTTGTGGTACTCTCTGCTATCTTGGCTAGGTTTATTCATGCACTTGTAGGACCGTTTTAGTCACGATACTTTTACTTGCGGTATGTGGGATTATTTGCGGATGCAGTAAGCGTAAGCAGTATGCGAAATATTAGATGTTTATGCGGCGAGGGTCGATTAAAGACTGAATGTGGGTAATGTAAAATGACAGGTATACAGGGATGGGTAGGAAGGAACATGTGACAATACTAGCTACAAGTACAGGGTCGATGTAAGAGATGTATGTAGGTAAGTGTAGCTATATGTAGCTGTATGTAGATAAAAGTGTAGTATGTATTGTGTAAATGCCCAACCACCCTGCTTATGCAAATCGCGAGATTAGGTACTGTACCAGCGAGATCTTTGCATTTAGAGTACTCTAAGTGCATAAAACTAGTTATACGATACAGACGATTAAACTTTTGAATCATTGGTACACTTCTGGCAAAATCAAGCTTAAAATGATATTAAAGAAAAATGATAAAATAAAGGTCAAAATGGAATTATTTCGTGCAACCGTTATCAGTAAATGTTATACTGATATCTGACGATCTAAAATATGATCTTAAATATTAAAAAAAAACAACAACTTTCCACTAAAATATGTTCCTACTTGATTTTTTTACAGTGTTTTGAAACCTTTCGAAGTATTAGTTAATAAGCGTGTGTTGAGGGTTTGCTCGTAGGTACACACACACCCATAAATGAACATGTTTTATTTCCGGATACTTCTTTTATAAACATAATATGTGTGAAATAAAATGAAGCTCAGTGCGAATCTAATCGCCCAATCACTCAAGTTCCCAGCATCAAATAACTCTTCAGAGAGAGTATTAATAATGCATTGTAATAACTGTGCCGGTATATGAAATTAGAAATGTGCAATTACACTATTTTTGTTATTGGTATTCAAAAATAGTACAGTTCAAATTACTTTACTTTAACTACGTAAAACCATACAGTAAAATAAATGTAATTACGAGTAATAGGCCACTTGCATGGATTTCATAACGACTTGGAAAAAATCATGTGGAAAGATCTTTTTACTAAGATTACGAAAATGTTAGTAATTTTTTTTAGAAATGTACAGTTTTTTTTATTTTTAAATAAATCAATCCATTATTTGGGCTCGTGACGTCACTACATGAAAATGTCCCGTCTCCGAAAATCTTCCTATTAATTTTGTAAAATTCCACACTGATTTTTTTTTTTTTATATGGCATCACTTTGATTTCAGGTGAATTTTTGAATTCGTTCACTAGATTTATTGTTTGTTCTCTGCGAACTTATCATTTGGTTTGACTTTTTGACAGATGTTGTGAAGAGAACCCCATACATTTTAGATGTCGGTACGTGTTTTAGAGGTAAAATGGTTATGGTGCTGATTTTAACAAAACCAAATTTTATAATATTCTTATTATTATTATAATTTACAAGTAAAAGTATATTCCATTGGATTTAGTAATATAGACGTTGTAGATTTATGATCAATAAGATGGATCAAGGAAAAAAATATTTATGAGATGTAATACTTTTGGTATGCCTCGTTATTCTCCTGTGCCATTCTTGTGGAAAACGTTCTTTTTTTTAAAAATGATTTTCGGCAATGTAATTATCGTTTTTTCACACCTATAAAAATATGTCTTTCCGGTTTATAAAAAATGGTCTGATTTTTCGGATTGAAATTTTCAAAAAATCCCCAGGGTTTCAAAAATACGATAAAAAAAACAGAATGTCGTAGAATATTTGCCTAAACCGGATTTTTTTTTTTAAATGTGATGCAAGTGGCCTATTAGTACGTTTTATAAATATAATTCGTATCGGTGTTTAAAATATTGGAACTAGAAATAGCATATCTAATTCACCTCATAAAAGTAACGTGAAATAATAAAAAAATAGAACATCTAAATCTAGTAGCTAGTAGGTACTAGGTCAAGTTTTTATCTGAAGCAAATAGGCGAATTTTTGAGTGAGTTGACCTTCCTCTTGTCCAGTGCGTTGGCTCATGTCGATTAATATACTGCAAGGTTATCCAACAAACTTGACATAAATCCGCAATTCCACAACTTTCTCTTATAAAAAAATAATAAATTTTCACGTTGAAAAGTGGATTGCCTGCTAAGAAACTAATATGTCAAAGCACGGAGTATTTCTGAATTATTGACCATTGAATGAATCAGGGAATCACGAATTGAAGTTCAATTAGGAAGTGTGGAGTATGGGCGACAAAACCACCACAAGTTGTAAACATATATACCAAGACCAAGAGAGTAGCTATAACATTCACAATGGGGAGGGGTTCAATCCCTATGGGGGAGTTGAAGGCGGGGGCAGTTGATCCCCATAAACCCCCCTTGTATACGCCCTTGACCAATACCACTTCAAAAAGAAGAAAGATGTTATAGGACATAAGACTAATGGAGGAAAGATGACGAAATCCTATGGTTAAATAATTATTTAATTTATGCCAATGAGATAGGGTAAGGTTGGAAAAGTGTCGATACTAATAAATTGTCTGCGAGAAATTTGAGATTTAATAAACGGAATACACATATTTTCAGAAACCTGACCAGTATTCAAAGATTTCATACTTCAAAAAAGGACCTACAGAATGATTTTTTTATACCCATGGTGTACACTGAATGATTACAAACAAACATATATATATACAAGAGATGCACATTTGAGTCACGCCGGAGTGATTTGCGAATTTATGACTTTGAGCGGTGCTTGGAGAAAGTAGAAAATAAGGAAATATAATTAATAATTTGTTGTGAAAATATGTCTGGAGCCAATTAAAAACCGTAAATAATTAAAACGTCGTAAGATAGCGAATGTGGTATATAGAGTTATCTTCTAAAAATGTACGCTTTATATAATTGGTAATACGACCAACAATTTCCTTATTTTTTTGAATGATGAATTGAAAAAATGATTTCCTTATTTTTTTACATTAACTCCACACAGGAGCCCCTGAGGAAAACGATTTCCCTCAGGGCCTATGTCATCTTTGAAGATGCTGTGTGGAGGGTTTGTTTGTCGCTTTTATCGGATGAATTTGAAGAAAACTACGGCAGAGAGGATCCCGACTTCCAGGACGATGATGAGGATTAGTTTGTTGTAGAAGGCGTGGCGTTCCATTGCCTTGATTATCCGCCCCGATTTGGACAGGCCCTCGTTTATGCTCTCCAGCCTGTTTTCGCTGCGGAGGAGTGAATCCCTTTGCTCACTCAGTTCGTTTATAACCTCAGTTCCAACTTGCTCTGTGTCAATGGCGATAACATGAGATCTGGCTAGACTCTGCGAATTCCTCTCCAGGATTTGTTGTCCCTGCAGAACTGCCTTGCGATTATGCTGATCCCAATCACATCCATAGGAAAATGTCATATTTACATTCAAACAGATCTATAAATTTATCAATAGCTAGTTTGTAAAGAATATTTAATTATTTATCAACGAACGACTGCCAAAATAATGTCAAATTGACAATACATATCACTGAAAAACAACGACCTAAAACAAAACAAAATATTTTTAAATGTTACAGGAAAAACGGAAAACGTGCATTATAAAAAAACTGTCCATAAAATATTTCGATTCCTGCACGAACAAGAAAACTATAAAATTGAAATTATTATCTGACAACAACCATTGTAACAACAAAACAATTGTTAATGTTTTTCCTTAATCCCAATTTTCCAAAATAAAAAACTTTACGTAGGTCGATAAGGAAAAATATTATATGTATTAAGTGACAGGATATATATTGTGTTAAAAAAAACCTGCAACAAAGCCTACTTAATGAACATCACATAAAATATATTGATGTGATTTTATGTCAAATAGACAAAACCCACACCTTTATTACTAGATTAACGTTTATGCCAAAATTCCTTTTGTTAAGAGGGTGTAGTTTATGAAAGGAAAATGCAGTCAAATAATATTGTAAAAAATATAATTGTTATCATTGATGTGACAGTCGTATGACAAAATAATTTTTGCTCTTGTTATAATCATCTGAAATAATGAATCGCATTACATACCATATAACAGGTGAATAAATATTGAAGGTAGGTACCTATAATAGTACAATCTGTGAACAAATTCTACAAATTTAAACATCACCAACCAACAACACAAATTTAAATAGGATGCGGCTAATGGCCTCCGACAACACATTGGTGACCGCAGCCTTTCAGCACCAAGCTCCACTCCTGAGTGAGCGATGGGCCCGAGCGCACTTAAGATCACGCCCTGCATAATAATTGATTATTTATTTTTGTTATAATTAATTTTTATTAGTACTATTTTATTTTATTTTTTATTTATGTTTTTATGTCTTTACTGTGTAAATATATAAATATGTATAACTTTATGGCACGTGTGGGATTGCACTATCCTCCCCACATCCTTGAATAAAGATTATTATTATTATTATTATTAAACAATTTAGGCGACACTGAGTAACACGGATTTTAGAACAAATTTATGTAAGTAGTTTTAAAAGTGAGGTTATGTTTGGTTCGCGAATCTGAGAGATGGATTTGAGGAAAATTACATACTGAACTCAATAATTTACCTCAAAGTTATATTTTTAGTTTTAAATTTTGATTTACCATGTAATAGGTTAATGACTTTTGTGATATGTTGTACATAAAATAATTCATAATTGGCTCCTTCATAGATGGCGGTAATTTAAATATATTAGGAAATAACCCTTTTTGCAAGTTATGCTGTAAAATATTAAGGGCCCGCAATCCGGATTTGTACCGATTTATTACATATTTCCCTTAAACACGGTAAGTTTTAAAGCTCTTAAAAAAATATAATATATGTTATTCTTGAAGATAATATATAAAATTCCCTCGATAGAAAAAAATCGCAAAGTATGCTCCAAAAATTATTATTAACACGTTTGTTTCAGTTATTTTACAAGTTATATGTATGAAAAAATTCACAGTATTTCTTTAAATGCTGTTTAATATAATGCCCGCGAGATTTTTGCTCTATTTTAAACGAGTCGTGTTTTATTAAACATTTTCGCAATTTTCGCATCGATTTTGTCGCTGTAAATGTTAGCGCTCTCCTCTAACATTCGTAATTTCGTATCTCTCCATCTTCTTCTTTTCGGGCCCGGTTGCAGAGCCTTAAGAAGAATTGTTTGTCTTCGCCCGTTTAAATAAATAGCTTCATTCGTGTAAAATCCCAGTTCTTTGGAGAAAGGCATTCAAATACAATATTGTACCGATGATTCAATACAATACTTTATTTGCGAGCTCTTTTTGAAAGAATTGAGTTTTTTGCGGAAAAAATTTGCACGAGTTGTCACGCTAGTGTTAAAATATTTAAATTTCTTAGAATATGATGCAAGATCATCTCCTTTTCTGGATTTATCACTATTTTCGGAACACCGTTTGACGTTGATGTGAAAAACATTACTTTGAACCAAAGTGCTTATTTAAAGTTAATCTTTTTTGATGTTGTCATTTAAAACAATTTAAATGATCTAGCCCAGCGCTCTCCATGTTTGTCTAGAAATTATTAACAGATTGTAGCTTTTTATTATAGTTTCATTGGCAGCCGTACATTCAAATGTGTCTAGATACGAATGCGGAGGAAACACGATAATTTGGCCAACTCTTCATGTGCTGAGGTGTCCGAGTGGTTAAGGAGTTGGACTTGAAATCCAATGGGTTTTACCCGCGCAGGTTCGAATCCTGTCCTCAGCGAAGATAAAAATCTTTTTTTAAGATTCTTGGCAAAAATATTTTATTTCCTATTAGTAGATTTAAAAACGTTTCAAGATGTATTTTTTTGAAAAAAACTTATTATTTTTTCCATATACTACCTCTTTTTCTGTTTTTAAATATACGTACAACCAAGTTTAACAGATATTCTGGTACTGAAAATTGATACAGTAATGAAGGTAGGTACTTTCATTTTCATTGATTAAATCTTATAATTTATTTAGATTAAATGTAATTTTGTCAATATTTTAAATCCAAGAGATGTTATTATTATTTCTAGTAGTTCGGTGAACAGTAAGTGGACCTCATGTCCAAAAAGAGTAATTTAAAAAATCAAAACCAAAATTTTGCAAAGGGCGCAAACAATTAATTCACCTCAATATTTTAAAGCAAAAAGTATTAAAATCTCATATAATTTAATTGGCGCCATCTGTCGATGCGTAGATTATAACGTAGGTGACGTTTAACCTTAAGTAATTACAAACCATAAATATTTCACGTCACATTTTTATTTATTTTATTGAGGAATTATACAGTTAAAACTAAGGCCACCGTCTCAATGATATATTTTTTTAAATTGTTAATGCCGGTAGGTAGGTACCATAATACGAGTACACGTTTTGACAGCTCGCAGTAGTAACGATCATGTGAGAACTCTGGTGGGATAAAAAGATAGTATCCACTACGACTCTACCTTTAACTGGAACCGGAACGTAACGAACAAAATTACACTCGGATGAAATGCCAAATGGTCGAGTTATAACAGAACTATTCAATTATTATTAAAATAAATCGGTCAATATATCGGCGCCGGACAAAAAACATGTACGCAATCTTACTTACACGCACCTTACAGTGGATGCGGCGTTCCTGGCGCGTATATTAATTAATCGTGGGATTCTGTAGGTAGATAGGAATCAGAAATAATTATATACTTTGTAGGAACGTAAGAAAGTTTGCTATACTTTTATAAATGGTCGAATATGAAACCATATTTATTACGTTAAAAAATATTTAATTGTTGATGAAAGTTACGTAGGTATTCTAAACACAATGACGAATTAAGTTTGCGGTTTGATTGTAATTGGAAAGTTTGCCAAGAAATTGCTGACATCAATTCAATTCAATTCAATTCAATTCAATTCAATTCAATTCAATTCAATTCAATTCAATTCAATTCAATTCAATTCAATTCAATTCAATTCAATTCAATTTTAAAACATTACAAAATAAAATAATGGTCTGGGAGGGGGAGTGCATTCCCACACATCCCATAGACAGTATAAATACATAGTTACACTAGGGAATCACACAAGAATAGAGGTATTTGAAATAACATAATAAATTAAATTAAGTAAAACCATTTATTGATCTCTTATTGGTCCATCGGATCTAAGATTGTGGAAGCCAATATCTTTCTAATGTTCTTCGATGCTCGATTCTTAAAGTTCGGACATTTTTATTAATCCTCCCCCTCAGTCCTACAACCCTGGTACAGGTTGGCGGTGGCGTAAAAATGAACTAACGCTATATCTTTATATCGTAATCTGGCAATCACACCTACATATAGGGATGCAAAGATGTATCTGAAAACCGATAAATATCGATATATCAATATCGAAAAACCAGTACCGTAAATCTTTGACTCACACGCAAACAAGAAAAATATTGAACAAGCTTACGTTGTATCTTTCTGCTGCTATAAATACTCCAAAAGTAAAGATTCTTGAAACATAGCAAGAGATGCAAGGTGTATATCCCAATCTTTTTAAAATGGCAACGAGTCATCTACCAATTGTGGCAACAAGTGTTCCTTCTGCACGTTTTTTTTCAAAGACAGGATCCTTTATAACTCAAAGCAGAAACCGGCTACAAGGTGGCAGACTGTCAAAGTTACTATTTTTAAGTTCGATAGATGGTATAAAATATTGTACAAAATAAGCACTGGAATTAATTTTTTTAAATAAATTTATGAAAAAAAAAACATTTTTTACGCCTATCCAAATTTTTTGATTATTCACGTATGTAAGTATAAAAAAATATGTAGGTACATACATAATCGATAAACGTTTGATATAACTAAAACTACATTTGATTTCTATAAGCTTTTATATCGATATATTTAAAAACCTTGCAACCCTACCTACATATTATTATGTCGTAAACGACAGCGCCCTCCCTTTTCGCCAACTTATACTTTGGAACTAGGAGAAAATTTTTTGGACGTTGCCTGGATTTGTTGAAGTGATTGATATCATTTTATCTGGCTACATGTTTCACTCATATCAATGAGTAACTAAAAGGAAACTCAAGCATAACGATAAGTTTCGATATCCCGGGAGCAGGGATATAAAAATTTCAATAAACGTAATACTAGTAGTTCTGTGAACAGTACCTAGATCTCACGACCAAAAAGGAATCTTTCTAATTTTATCTCATTTTAAATTAAAACCAAAAGTTCTTACGAAACCATAAGATTTGTAAGTAGGTACTTAAATATTTACCCACTAAATTAATAAATAACCACGATTCGACTATCGGTCGCAGCATGTTGAACCGCCAACTGATTTGTTATTATTTCGACGACCCGACAAAGGAATAATAATAATTCGGCCGGCGGTTTTGCTTAACAATAGTCTAATTTGCAGGTTGTTGTAATCCTGCAAGTTGTTTTGCAAATCGGATGATGAGTAGGGCCTAACCTAACCTAAGTGGGCTAATATTTAGCGTGTATTAATATTTTCGCAGTGCTTCATCTGTTTTTATAAATTGTACCGTCTTAATGAATAAGTTTACAGAAAGACGAAATGCAAAAATCTCGAGTGATCTAAGTTAAAACAGGACTTCGCTACGCACAGTCAAATTGTTTAAGAAAACAAAAATAATATGAAAATACCAACTGACGAGAGATAGTTAGATCAATATCCATTATGAATAATCTTGATTGCTTCTTCTAGTATCGTGAACGACGTGAACTTAGTCGTGATTACGAACCTCCTCTATTAAATAACCGTTCGTTTATGGAACGCGACTATAAAATCATAATAACTTGCATTCATTGAAAATACAGCCAAAATAACCAGTTGGAAATCGTACGATTATACCGTTTTGCGCCCGAGGAATTCTTTTAACCCATTACAACAAATACTTGTTCTAACGGCCTTGCGTTAAATTACGTATACATATTTTGTACAACAAATATGTTCAGGGACGGCCCTGAGACAAAAATGGCGCCAGGAGCGAGGAAACTTTTGGCGCCCCTTGTCAAAACCAGTAGACGTAGACCCTAGGTAGGTAGGTGATCACTGTAATAATATTTGGATGATTGGTATTTTTATGTAGCATCATTTTTATGAAAACAATCTCACGTGTTCGATGTGTTAAAGGGAATGGCTGCGCGGCCTTTTTTAAACAAAACTTTTTTTGAATATGAGGCTATGGCCAAAAATACTTGACAAAACCGAATTTTAATTTTTTCAGTCAAAAGTCTTTTTTCATATTAGCTTCACACAGGAGTTCCTGAGGAAATTAATTCCCCTCAGGGCGAATGTCATCTTTGGGGATGCTGTGTGGAGAGTCTTTTTAGGATAGGAAGGAGAGGAAGTTCTGGGAAGGAAAAGGGTTTTAGGGGTGTGTAGGAGTCCAGGAGTGACGGACGAACGAATCCATCCCTTTCACTGCGGGGCAAGGCGATGTTCCGAGAGAGTACGGCTGGTGTAAAAGGCACTCCCTTAGCCATTCTCTGCCGATCCGGCCTGCCATGCAGCCGGTGGGCAGAGGTATCCGCCACTAAGACCCGGTCAAACCTTACCTAATGAACCTGGGTACCCTTGTTTAGTCACTAAACGTAGTGAACCACTTGGGGTGATCTATGGCAGAGGTATTGGTTATCCAATAAATAGTTCCCGGGGCGACGGTACCCATACCAGCCTTCCAAATTTAGTATGAATGTTTCAACAACAAATATTTAGTAAGAATGTTTACTACTTTATTTATTTGTGTTTAAAATTATAAAATTTAGAACATCAAATAATTAAAATTTTCACCATTTTAGAGCCAACTTTGGCAATTATTTGTCAGTTAATGATTAGATTTTAAAAAATCACAAATAATTGCCAAAGTTACCTCGAAAATCGTGAAAAATAGATTTATTTAATGGCCTATATTTTATAACTTCAAACACAAATAAATAAGGTAGCACTTATCCGTACTAGACATTTGCTATACCTTTTGATTTGTATAAAAAAAATAATTATTCGGTTTGGTCAAGTATTTCGTCTTCTAATCGAAAGTTTTGTATGAAAAAGTCAGCGAAGCTGCATACCTTTACAGCGCCTTGGCACTTTGGAGTCCGGAGTGGACTGCTCCGATTGCGCCCGCGTGGGGGACCCTGAATATATTACCGTGTAATATATTACCGTGTACAGATTTATGTGTCTTCTGCCTAACCAAGATCTGTAAACCGCTTCCGTAGTTTTGGATAATCGTATAAAGGATCCAATTCGTAAAAATCAAATAAAATCACGCATTTCTTACGCAGATGGCGACAAGGTAGAAATTTCTGCTTGACACCGACCGGGCGCGCCATTCCAGATTAATGCAGAAAAAGATCGCTAAAACGCTCGTTTTATTTTATTGTACGAAGTTCAAGCATGGATGATTTCTGATTAAACTCTAAATAACTTAATTTGCCACATTATACAATAAAACCGTAACCGAAAAGACGATTAGAAAAACGATAGATTAAAGCAAAGGCGACGTATTCTACTTAAAAAACACATGAATTTGCATGATTCTGCATTGCTTTGCATTGCATCGCCTTAAAACAATTGTATGTAGATAAAAAAGATGAAATATGTAGTACTGACCGTAGAGTTACTCTAAGGCACGGGTGCTCAAACTTGAACTGCTGGCGATCTACCTCAATCTAACTAGACTCCGATCGATCGACTCTGAGATGCTGCAAGTATGTGTGATGCAGGATTGTCATCTAGGTAGGCAAGGTGCAGTGGAGTAGCGTGGGGTGTCAGCCGCCCGGGGCGGAGGAAAATTTCGCCGCCCCCATATTTAGGTACTTCAACCGCAGATTTTCAAGGGTGGGGGGGGAGGGTGCGCGTAGAAATCTTTTTTTTGGGACCTCATTTTATGCCGATTACTATATCACCTGTGACCTGTATTCGCATCTTCATAACTTAAGGCAGGTTTTAACTTAAAATTGCTTCTGCGTAAAGGTCCCGAAATATTAGTTACACACGGAACTGTCAATTTCTCAGAATGTTGCAGCATATGGCATACAATGCAAATGCACCGCTTCAGTCGGTACACGTTGAATCGGCAACTTGTTATTTGATTTATCGTTTTATTGTGAACACAAAACTGGTTTAAATTAAATTTGCATGAAAATTAAATTAAATCTGCAATTTAAAATAATAATAATAATAATTGGATAATTTATAAAGCGCCGTTTTTGTGAAAAATCACCTCAAGGGCGCTGTACAATTTATTAGGAATGCTTAGGTTCTAACTAATTTTACTATTTATAAATGGATACAGAAACATACTTACCTGGCTGGTCACTTCCGATAAACACACTTTAATTAGAAAGTTTATGGAGAAGATACGGCTTTGCACGCGGAGGACATTACAGTTAACACACTGGACATTGCATGATTTTACATTATTTGCTTCCCTAGTATTACATTTATGAATAGATTAGTTGCAAAAGTATCTAGAGTTGGTATTTATTTTAAAATACTGGAGAATTTAGGACTGTTAGAGATTAGTGGCAAAAGTATTGTTGATATTTAGGGCTCTTTAGGGCAAACTACGCTAAGAACCTGAAATTAGTTTTTCTTTGATTCTGGCAGTATATGAATAGTCTACAACTAGAATTTTTTAACTACACTTCGACTTAGAGAATGTTTTCCTTTGATGCGACCATACACTAGAAACTAGATCGATAACTTCGGGCTTCTGAAGGGGGCAATTTTTGACAATATTTCACAATAATGTGACGTCACACGTCCCCACTTGTAATGTCACACACCATAGATTAGGATAAATATAAGCTACAAATAAATAATAAACAAAAAGGCATGAGAATCAACTAAAAAAAAAACTTTGAATAGATCTATTTACATCGGCAAATTTTTCTCGAGATCGACTCAAAAAGCACTCGCGATCGACCGTTTGAGGATCCCTGCTCTAAGGTACTGACATAAATTTAATGTGCACGTGTTCGGATTTTTTTCGTGGATCGATTTAGATCGATGTTGTTGTTGTTGCCTTTGTTAACATATATCTCTTTTCTGGAGATCAGCCACCGAGTGCCTTAGGATGCGGGCTAAGCCGTGTGCACCTTCAAGCAAAGTATCGAAACGCTGCAAAAGCGCGGGAGAATAAATTAAATTTTATGTGCGTTAATGTAGCGCAGTCATAAGCGGTTGTATGTAATTTTCTTGCTTTTCACTTCCGCACCATAGAGAGAAACGATGGGAAAACATATTTGCACGAATGTAAAACATTCTCCAATGCCGCTCAATTACCACCACAATCGCCAGTCTTCTATGAAGATATCATGGTTCAAGCACCAATATCTGTTTCTGTACTTATGGTATCGTGGTATCGCTCCATTGATCCACACTAACACTTGAGGGGTCTTATCGAGTTGTTCCTGATTAAAGTGGAAGATTACGAAGATTACACTGGTTACGAAGGCATTTCACTATCTCTCAGTAAACCGTTGAGTAGATCTCGGCCAGTGACTGTAACCTTAGGATTAACAAAGCGGTAAAACAGACATTGACTTGACGGATAGCGTTACCAGCTGTGATAAGACAGATACCATACCATATGTACTGCTCGACGAGTAGTGCCAATCAGCCCTTTTCTCTGCGGTGGTGAAATACCACTAATAAATGCACAATACACGTGTTTCCACTGCCCCGCACAAAATTATAATCAAATCAAATGTTGTGCTTTGTTTGCAAGATTTTGTTTCACCAACCAAAGAAGACATGCAGCTAAACATAATGGAACGTAACATAGTATTACCGGTAAGTGTCTGAGTTGGCAACGCGTTTGGGTCCCACCCAAGCGTCTATCTCAGCTTTTTCCGCATTATTAAAAATAATATTCCTCAGGGCCTATGTCATCTTTGGGGATTCCGTGTGGAGGTTCTTTTTGATAAGAGGAAGGAGTGAACATGGGTCTTGAAGAGACCCGTGATGTAGGAGGGATGAAACACAGCTATAGCCTCTTGTGGCCTTATTGTGATGGTAGTAGAAGTTTTCAAACATTCGCAGGTAATTTGTAACCCGCGAATGTCTGTCTTTCATTTTTAAAAATGTATATATATATATAGTTACCTCCAAGATTAAGAACAAAAATATCCCCTTTTAAATTGCCGTTCTAAGTAAAAATGTATCAGGTATTTACCAATTGCAGCGTGGTCAAATGCTTCTTCCACCAGATGTACTTCTGATATTCAGGTCCCATGGCGGCCACCATATAGTAGAAGTACATGATGACGTGCACCAGGTTGTTGATGATGTTGGAGAATGTGCCATGTCCACCTGTAGACATTAACTTCATTGGTTAATCTTTTCGTTAATCGATGGCCATTTCAATTAAAAGCCCGCATTCTTCACCAATATGGGATTGCATTTTGCAATTAATGAAATGCAGGATTTTCCCATAGTAATATTATTATAATGAATTAATTTCGCTTTTGAGATTTGACGTATAAGGCTACATACATTAGTTGATGAGTTAATGACATGATGCTATTATTTGAATGACATCAACGGAGGTTTTTTTTGCGTTAGTCATCTTTATTAAACTTTGATTATTGTGGGAAAACTACGTGTGTTTTTAATAAAAAAGTCTTACGTATTGTTTCCTTTATGGAAAACTTTCAAACGAATTAAGTCTTTGGCAATATCCTTCTGTACTAGGAATACCCCATTTTCTTTTCCACTGCACGTTGCATTAATGCTGCTATAAATCAAGGGAATTTTGCAACACTGCTAATCAATATAATCATCTTCCATGTGTTGTGTAAGCGCGAGTAGCGCTGTGAGTGCATTAAGCTGATAATTACTATGATTAATTCTGAAAGGAGTCAAACAATAGAATTGTGACCAGAACTACGTTCACGTTTAATGCGGCGTGACGGACGATTTGCCGGGGGTATTGACAAACTCAATAAAGAACATGACGACGATACGATTTGTTATTTACTTTTAAATCACCGCCAGAAACATCTAGAAAAAAGCATGTTCTGTAACTAATTTTGATATGAAGCAATCATTATGTTGTGAAGCCTCACACAAAAGGAAGGAAGAATACTTGTATGATAAATCTCTGTGTGAGCGACATAATAATACCTATCCTTGCAAATTTTATGCATCATGATATTGTCAATTATTTATTTCTTCAGGACAGAGGCAGTTGGGGTAATACCTCCTTATGGGGATTTTAATGAACAAAAAAGGCTAAATATCAAAACAAAATACGTAGAATGTGTGGTTTATGAAAATGATTTCAATATTATCTTTAAAAGAGGTTTAGTAAGGGCAATAACCCCGTAGTTTCGTGTTTGTGAAATAATTGGGGAATTCCTTTTGCAAAAGGATTGGATCGTTTTTTTGTAAAAGATATTAATTTAAAGGGTTCCGGTCAGTTCCAGTGTATCTCCATTACTTTAACGTGAATTATTGTCAACCTAAGAAATTTTAATGAAATTTACCTTCCGAAACCAGTTTTTATCGGAGGTAGACTGGTTTCAAGGAGCTCGATCAAGGCTTAAGACCCTGTAAGTCCTTTTTTGGAAAAGGTAAGTTTCATGATATATTACCTGCGATGAATTTCACCAATAGCCAGGCCTCGAAGGGGGTCAGGCTGTGGTGGTACAGGTGCAGCCAGGACACTTGGTTGTTTTTCTTGCGAAGGACGAAGAAAATCGTGTCGGCGAATTCTGACAGCTTTGAGTAATAGTATACCCAGCACAAGCTCAACATCTGAAATATTACAAAGATATTATAAGAATGCGAAAAATTTATCACTGAAAAACTGTTTATTTCAGATCAATGATTATTTAATTTTATTGCAATAACTGTTGAAGGTCATTCTCATCAATGTAATAATATATACCTATCTTGAAGAGGAAGACAATACTAATACATCTGTACGAAACATAAAAAGTACAAGGAACAGAAAAATAAAAGTTAATGGTAGCAAAAGGGTATCGAACCCAGAATCTCCTGTCTTACCGGGATAGTGTTTATTTTACGGCATTTTCTAATTCAGATTTAACAATATTATCTTCAAATAATTTGTCCCATATTTACCGACCGTTACCTTTTTATATTTCTGTGTCTTCGTCTGTTTCATGTTTCGTTTAGATTCATTAGTATTATTTTATTTTTCAATGATATATTATAATGGTTATTTCTTCAAGATCTTATTCTACCGACTTGATAGTATTTTGTTTTAGTATTTAGAAGTCTTTTGATTAGAGGACTATGATTATTAATTGTGTAAAACTAGTGACGGCAAACATCGGAGGTTTTATAATAAGTAGATACGTACTAATGCAAGACCTTGGGGAAAATTACACATTACTAATATAATTTCTTTTATAAATAAAATTATGTAAGTTGTTTTTTTTCCATTACAGAGCATAATTTTTTTGTAGTAAGACAATATAAAAAAAAATTAATTGTTTTTCTTAGAATCTGTTTCCATATAATTATAAATAATCACGATTGTTTAATTAGGACCTCAACACAAATAAACATTATTTATTATAGTTTAGTTTATATTCCTCATCATAATAATGGCATGTTTACATACAACAACAAAAGAGCTCTGTTTTTTACGCATGCCTTCTAAACTATTTGTATCACGTCATCAGGTGTACGGCTACTAATGATTCCACTACACAGCAAGTTTTTGACGTTGGCATACGCAAACAATAAATTTGTGCGTGCAACCTCTTTTCTTCTGGTTTCTAGGCGTAAAGCTTGAAATTATCGAATTATCAAAGCTAGTGTTACAATTCTACTGTCTCCGTTCAATTTTGGGTCTTTGGCCTTTCTTACGTAACATCTGGAATAGAACCTATGAATATCGAATGGAACTACGTTTACCTTATACTACGTTTACTATAAATATGGCCATATGTAGCGATTTTATATTGATTAGTAAGAGTGACATACACTTTCGCTGTATTTCTGTTGAATGACTACAATTTAATACGGAAAAGCAGCTCTACTTAGACGTTGCTAGTTTAGAAGATATTTAGTCTAGAACAACGACAAAAAATGTTATTTTTAATAGAAAATGTCTCCATTTTTTTAATCTGAAAATCATAACTTTGTGTGGAGTACAAAGTTTTTTACGCAAGAGCTTGAAATTTGTATTTTACTCATCTATTAAGTATCTATTTTAATTTTCAATTTGATTTGTTTGCTTACGCCTGATTGAACAATATGAACGATTTTTTCTGATGGAAGTATAATAATTATCATAACCTTCACATTCTAGGGACGCCGCACTCACTCAATAGTCCTAGATTTGATTAAAAAAAAAATAATGACTGAACGCAAAACAATAAATACATTTTTTACATTGAAACAACACCTGCTGTTACAACCTTGTAACTACGCAGTGAAACAATGTAAGGTAGATGATTAATGTTTTAATTAGTTTAAGTTTAGTTGATTAAAACCTGCATTCGGGAAACGAGATTCATGTATTTTTATCAAACTTGTTTCCAGAGCATACCAAATTGCAGCTCTACCGGTTAGAGAGTTAGTTTTTTGCTTAACAATTCGTTCAAATATGATATTATGGTCATAACTGCCGCCGATCTATTTCCTAACATGTTACTGGTAAGTAGATCTTACTAAACTAAATTTTTAACTATCACACCGTGTCCCAGCAGGAGTAGAGGGGTAGACCACTACACATCTCTGTCTCGACACACTAATAAAATTGGTTCACGACGAGTTCATCGAAAACGAATTCATCGAAAATCAATTCATCGAAAACCAATTCATCGAATGATCAATTCATCGAATCGCCAATTCATCGAAAAAATATATTTTGTTGATATTTGAGAGAAATGCCGAGCGGACCGAGAAGTTAAAAAAGCATTGGTCAACCTAAACTAACCTAACCTAACCAAACCTAACCTAACCTAACCTAACTTAACCTATTTAACCAATTTTTAAATATTTTTTTTATCATCACTCTTAATGACCTTTCTGAGTTGTTTATGAGTTGGTTTCATTATGAGTTGTCTGGTCACCGGTCCTTAGATATCCATTTTTTGCAGTATCAGACAATCGGAAATCGAAAAGATAACCTATCAATTTTACATTTTCACTACAAAACTGACAGTTGCTAAACACATTTAACTCAGTTAAACAGACCTTTTTGGGTATTTAATTTTGACAGCTCTAATATCTACAAAAAAATGTTTTTCGATGAATTGGCGATTCGATGAATTGATCATTCGATGAATTAATTTTCGATGAATTGATTTTTGAAGAACTCGTTTTCGATGAATTTGCTTTCGATGAATTGATTTTCGATGAACTCATTTTCGATGAATTTGCTTTCGATGAATTGATTTTCGATGAACTCATTTTCGATGAATTTGCTTTCGATGAATTGATTTTCGATGAACTCGTCGATTACCGATAAAACTTCATTCACATTCACGAATGTGGATGAAGTTTTATTGTAAAATAGCATTTTATATACAAATCTACAATCTCTGCAGCAGGGAGCGTTACTACTGTTGACATTGTGGATATAAAAAAGATATTCGCTCGTTAGTTGCTATTGTGGCTACCTGCAAAGATAAGTTTTGTAAATTTGTAGGTATGGAATACGAGGCGGTAGCGTGATGTTTTAAATATGCATGTTTACAAAACACAAATGTCACGATAAAAGACCATGCGGTAAGTAAGAAAAAATATTGATAATTGTTTGACAAAAATAAAATTAGAAAAATTAATGTGTCCACAATTCTCGAAACCCATAAGACCTCGATCATACTGCTCGTCAGCTGGTGGTCATTAGGGAAACGTGACGCATTCAAACTAAGAGGCGACTGAATCTTCATCTAAACGATCTACAAAAAAAAAAAAATGATAAAGGATCACATTAAAAAAAAATCTAGTCCGCACTTTAGGAATCTCTGGCTTTTAAAATTAATAATACATTCACCAAACATAATCAAGTAAAAGTCAACGAAGAGTGTTACAATGTGTCGCTCATGAAGAAACCGTAAACAAACTAAAACTGGTTGGCAACTCAATTCAAGGCGCAACTCAACTTTATGATTTCAGTAATTAGTTAATATCGAAAGCTATCAATTGTCAACCTTAATATATAATAATAATTTATCGGACATATCACAAATTACTCGAAAACTTGATAGGTCGTGAGGCGCAACCAAAGATATTCAAATACAAAAGAGATATGCTATGGTGTCCGCGCAACCGTCGGCGGACTACGCCCTAATTAGAGTAGTTTGCATAAAAAAATAATTTGTTCATTTCGTTGATTTTTTGAAGATATGCATTAGTATTGGTTAACAATATTGTTTAAACACGGAAAGAAGTTTAGTTTAACGTTCGTTTGGTTTATTTGTTCATTTTGTTTATTTGTTAATTGGTAAACAATATCGGCGATACCCGGAAGCGCAGTCCCACATAGTAAAAACTGCAGATAGCACATCTACTTATATTTCAATATCTTTGGGCGCAACCATGTAAACTGAAGCGCGGCTGGCTGCGAGTGACTGGTTGCGTCGCCTTTGACAACTGGTCTTTGAGAAGTTGCCTGTGGATGGGGATTGAGTTGCCAACTGTTTTTTTTTCAGTTGCCCATGAGCGGACGGGCTAAGAGACATCGCTACACAAGCAATCGAATTTTTCTTTTTAATTGTGATTATAATAAATACAATGTTTTGACTTATGCTTAACGTCTTACAGTGTGGATAATTTTTTTTTTAATTGAAAATTATGTGAGATTAGTTAGTTTTTCATGATTTTATTTATGCTATTGAGACCCTTACGCGTCGCATTCCATAACTTAATATTTTTTCTAGCTGGATGTGGTTTTTGTTTTAGTTTTTGAAACTCGGAAAAAAAGTCAAACCGCGCCGGTTCTAGTTAGTTGATAGTTTCTGTAATGAGCGTCTAATTTAATTAGTAATAAAACGAAACTGTTCTTAATTTCATATAAAACCGGTTTTGAATTTGTGATTTCGAATGCTTCATACCTCGATCAAATATTTGTCTACTAATATCTCTTATTCTGATTGCCATTTGTTGTATATTACTACAAGATTAAGCTATTATTAAGGCATATTAAGCTATTCGCCACATACGGCGATCAGATTTCTTTATCTCGATGTTTGGAAACTAAAATTGGAAAGGTTTTCATTCACACATTACGCATTCAAGTATTTTAGAAAGTGCGCGGAGCAGGTTTCGTTCATAAACAATTATTTGCCATTGACGTTTTGGCCATGATCTTGACAGAGGTGCTCGGAAGCCCACTTAATTTCTACCGTTCATAGTAGGTGCAGCAAACATGACGAGCCCATGAGATATTATTAGTTATTTTTAACATTGTAATGCTCACAAATAAATTCTGTGTGAGAAATTAAAACTCTCTCCATTGCAAAATTAAAAAAAAATATGTTTGTACAATTACAATACCAGCATGAGCTTTTAAGAGGAATGCACTTATACGCTTTATAATTCGTGTGTAAACGATATATGTATACCAAAGGCGTGTAGTTTACATATAAATACATATGTGGGTGTGTAGCAAAGTGTTTTTATTAATTGTTGTACAAAACTACTTGATGCAGGTTGGTATGAAGAATTTATTATTTTTAACCGGTTCTTAGAAAAAACTAACATGATATACATACATCAAAGACCATAAAATTTAACGACTAAAAACACAACAACTACCCGGCAATAACCATTTTTTGTGGATGGTAGGAACGTAACCTCAAAGTAACCTACATTAAAAAGCAAAATAAACACTTTAGAGGCAGTCAAAAATAAGTGGTAGATAAAAATGAAGTTTTTTTAGAGGGGTTTGGCTACAAAATAAGTTAAGGCCCGCCTGGCAAGTAGGAAATTTCAAGTTAAAATTTCGGTCGCATTAAAATCTTGTTTCTTTCCATATGATTAATACATTTTAAATAATAAAAAATATAACTACTTAACACTTCAGAACGTGACTTCACATCAACGATAATTATTTTTAATTAGTCCAACTTACGTTTTCAGTTCAAGAATTTGTAATTGGAGGAAGTACTTATGGTAAAAAATCTTGACTCAATTTAAACGAACCATGGCCAAGATCACCATTAACAACATAAATAATCATAGATTTTCACAATACGCACGTATTTAAAAGTAGGCGATTCGTTAAAAAAAGATGCGTATTCAGTGGTGCGTAGTGCCGTAAAAGTTTTTTTTTACATATTTTATGTAGATACTTCAAAATATCTGTTTTTTAACAGAATGCTGGTTTATTAGTGTGAGATTATATTTGACGCACCTCTCACGTATTTTTACAGATAGCGATGGGAAAGCATAGCAGAATTCAAAATTGAATCAATTAAAATTAACTAGTAATGATCTATTTTATTTATAAAATTTAAATACTTATTCAAATTAATATTTGTTAAATTACTTACATAGAAAATAAAAACGTATCAACCTATAAAACGTATTACTGAAAAATATATAACTAATATAACTAATAAATGTAATATGAAATTATGATATGAACTAAATTTGTCAATTTGACTGGCCTAAAACAGGATCCATTCCTAGTTGGCTAGTCAAAGTTTCCACATATGTTTCATTGTATAATTTTATGAGAAATAAATATTATTATTATTATTATTATCAGCTTTCCGCCGCTGCTTTGAGAAACGCCCGGGAAAAAAGCGTAAATTATTAGAAACGATTTTTGCTTTTGCCAGATGTCTCTTAAGAGGTAATAGCACCGGTGAGAAATCTCGACGGTAGGTATTTTAAAAAATTCTCGCTATCGCACCGCGCTCAAAAAAGAACTAGCTATCGATGTGTTGGTGAGACCACGTGAGTGTTTGGCTTGTACACCCTCTCGCCCCCTCTGCGTCTCATGCCTACCGTCTTTTGCCTCATACCGCCATATCCAATATTCTGTTTAGATAAAGCATGTTTCGACTTATTTCGTCGCTAATGAAGTTTTTGAATCGGCCTTGCGGTGTGACAGAAAAAGGGCCCATTATTTTTAAACGCACGAGGTCTGCTATTGTCGGTTATTTATAAATATCGTCGATAGGTATTGTAACAATGTCTTCTGTTCACGCTTATTACCGACAAATTACGAATTATTTTACTAGAACTCTATGTAGGTTAGTAGTTTTAAAGTTTTCACTGTATTTGCGTTTATAAATATGCAGTCAAACCAACTACATCGAATTATTATATACATACATATGATTATTCTCTATGATACATTAGTTATTATTGAAAATTAGTATTAACCTCTCAGGCCTCGGGCCTGTTTTTCGAAAAGTCAAAATATTTCCGCTTTCCAATAAATTCCAAATAACTTTAATATTTGTGAACGCATCCGAAAACTAAAAACTGTTTTTGAAAGATGATGAAATACGCTTTCAAATTTTATAATTCGAAATAAACATATAATTTTGTTTTTATTTTATTAATAACTAGCAGACCCGGCCACACGTTGCTGTGGCTAACGAAACACAACGCCATTTACCCAACCTTTATAAAATCCACACCATCCGCTCGCCAGCTGCCCGCTGCGCGCTGCCCTTTGCCTAAATTGAATATTTGAATTTCTTGGCTTTTCTCTACTATAATAAGCATTTATTATACACATAAACCTTCCTCTTAAATCACTCTATCTATTGGTGAAAACCGCATGAAAATCTGTTGCGTAGTTTAAAAGATTTATGCGCACATACATTTTGAGCGACTTCATTTTATACTATGTAATGATGATGATACCACAAAACTTAAATTTCTACTCATATAATTTGGCACTTACCTATCTTATTAAAAAAAAAACTCAAAAATGCATATGCAACAAAAATGTATTTTTGACCGATTATCTCTATCTCTACATATTATAAAGTCCCCCGCGCCGTCTGTCTGTCTATTCGCGATAAACTCGAAAACTACTGAACGGATTTTCCTGCGGTTTTCACCAATAGACAGAGTATTTCGTGAGGAAGGTTTAAGTATGGAATTTGTCAATGATTTGTGTAAATTGGTTGAAACATAACGATAATTGTTAGAAGTGTCGGAAATAAGTCCAGCCGCCTGGTAGCTTTCATCGAAAACGCTGCACAATCCTTTTGGGATATAACAAAACAATTAATGGTGGGATATTCCTCTTTTATAGATCTACAAAGAAGTCCGCGAAGGCATATATCTATCTTTTACGGATAGCTTACTATACACATTATATCTAAAATGCAATTGATAAGAATAATAAGATAAGAAGATAGAATGCGTATAGTAAAAGATAGATATATGCCATCGCGGACTTTTTTGTAGATCTATAAAAGAGGAATATCCCACCAAGCGTTGTTTTGTTATATCCCAAAAGGATTAGGCAGCGTTTTCGATGAAAGCTACCAGGCGGCTGGAATTTTTCCGACACTTCTAACAATTATCGTTATGTTTCAACCAATTTACACAAATCCTTGACAAATTACATACGTAAACCTTCCTCACGAAACACTCTATCTATTGGTGAAAACCGCATGAAAATCCGTTCAGTAGTTTTCGAGTTTATCGCGAACAGACAGACAGACAGACAGAAAGACGGTGCGGGGGACTTTACTTTATAATATGTAGAGATAAAAAAGGTTTAAAAATAGCCCACCTTAAGTTTTTTTCTAATTAAAATTACGATAACGAAAAAGATAAAAGCACTTACATATTTTATTAGACAATTAAATCTAAATGGATTTATTGTGTTGTGTGTATCATACGTGTGAGTTGACATGTTTGTAAATAATAATGTTTAAAATGTTAGATATATCGCTTGCTGAGGTTTGATTTGTACTCCTGTATTTTTGAGTTTCTTTAAGCAGTAAATACAAAAAAGGATGTGTTAGTTCGTTCAAAATTCAATAAAAAATGTTGGTCTTTTACCTATAGATAGATTTACCTACACATTTTTTAAAAATATTTATTACAGTCAGTTTGAAATAAAGGAAACAAATATATAATTTTTTTAAACTTCAAAACTTTTTATTTTTATTTTCAACTTTATAAAACCTTAAATTGTAATATTTAATTACATGAAGACAATATTAGCGAAACTTCAACCCAAGGCTTCAGGCCCAACTTCATAGTACAAAAAAAGTGCAAAAATCACTTACTTCGCAATTTTTGCAATAAAATAAAAGCACTTAGAAAAAAAACCAACAACGCTAAAGGCTTTGTACCAGTTCACATAAGGAAAAAGGTTGAAGCAAACGTTTTACGTATGAGAAAAGCTATAGTTTGAGCAGTAAATTACAGAAAAGAGCAAGAAAACACGGCACAAAGTGATAAAGTAAAAAATCTGAAAATGGACAAAAAAATGCCGCAAACCATGTTTTTGGTGATCATACAAAATGTTCGTCATACTATTGCAAGTCGGAGAAGTATACTAATGATCCAAATTTAGTAAGCGATCTTCAAGATTGTGGAACAGGACTGATATTCAACAATTATTGTCGTCTCTAATAGCAAATGCAGAAAGTCTTATTATTAACGTGACAAATAACACTGTGGAGCAATTCAACACCGTTATAGCCAAATTTATAGGCGGAAAAAGAGCAAATTTTACAAAAATGGGATAACTTCAGCAGTTGAGCTTCTTGAGCAGTAACTTCGTGGAATAGTGAAATGACAACCCATTCACGAATACAAAAAAAATCCAAGGCCACAGTCCTGGCAACTACACGAAGCATTTTATTGAAAGAAAACGACGTTCGAAGGAGACAATACAGAGGTGTCGAAAAATAAAACTAAGGTATTACGAAAACACGACAGAAAAGAGAAAAAAAGTTACAGGGCCTGATGAAAATTATGGTCAATTGGAATTAGATCCAGATATGCCAGCTGAATTATTTGAAACGATAAAGAGGAATTTTTCAAAGAATTATCTCCATCGAATAAGGATGAACTCGAAAGGAATACGGTGGGCCAAAGCAATAATAATTTGTGGACAATTGAAAGGCGTAAGCGGCTTACAGCTTCTAACTTTGGACAAAAATATGTAAGCTACGGCCAAAAACTTCAGTTGCGAGAGTATTAAACTCGCTACTGTACTCGCCATTTAAAGGAAATATGGCCACAAATTATGGGAAAGAAAATGAAAACCAAGCAATTGAGCAATTTACAAAAGAAACAAAATTAGAGGTATTCGCCTGTGGACTATTTATCGATGAAAACAAAAACTTTTTAGCGGCAAGTCCGGATGGCCTTTTTGGCAAGGATTCTATAATTGAAGTGAAATGCCCATATAGTATAGTAAATATGTCACCAGAAGAAGGATTTGAACAAAAAAAATTGATAACTGTAAAATTGAAGACAATGCTTCAACATTAAAACGGAATCACAATTACTTCTACCAAGTACAAGGCCAGTTACACATTACTCGTCGTAAATACTGTTATTTTGTCGTGTGGAGTCCTAAAGGTTTGCAGTATGAAAAAATTGAAAGGGACGATTCAATCTGGCAAAAAATTGAACCACTGTTAGAAAAACTTCTACCACCAATGCCTTTTACCAGAAACAATTGACGGTCGCATATCAAGAAATTTACCGGCGAGAGAAAGATCTAAATCATAAATTGTTTAAAATTCATTGTATAGTGGTAAAAAATTTTGTACAATAAAGTGTTTACAAACAAAAAATTTCAATTAATCACTGAAGGCAATGTAAGCGACTCTCAACTAAAAATTTGAAACAGATTTTTTTTAAAAACATAAACCTCACATTGGAGGCACCGAGGAAAAATAATCGCTCAGGGACTTTGTTGGAGAAGTTGTTGGACATCATTGGAGAAGCTGTGTGGAGGGTATTTTTAGGATAAGGAAGGAAAGGAAGTTTTGGGTAGGGAAAAGGTAGGTAAAAGTATGAAATGATGGTGGAGAGTCCAGCTGTAGAGATCAAAAGATCTTCCTCTTCCAGTTTCTCCCAATCCGGCCCGCCACGCAGTAAGTGGACAAAATTATCCGCCACCAAAACCCATGCAGACCTCATCCGTGAACCCGGGAACCCAGGCTCTGTCACCAAACATAGAGGACCACTTGCGGTGACCAAGTGGCGGGGGTGTTGGTTATCCAATAAATGGTTCCCGGGGCGATAGTACCTAAAACGCCTCCCAAATTGAAAATTTATTATAGTACTTGACATAAAAAATTTAATTTTGCACAATTTTAGTATGAAAGCTCGGTCAGTATTGGTATACCGCGATGAGTCACTAAACAGAAAAAAAACGAATAAAAAATATCGATTACTCGGGCAAGGACAACACTAGTCTACCGATAAAATTCTTTACATCACTACTTCGCATTATATGTATGTATTTGTCAAAACCCACGTTCCCCGGCCCCCCTCAGGAGAAATGAGCGAAAGGGACACCTGCACGTCGGGCCGAAAATACCTAAATAAAATCTTCGAAATCGATGTTTTGTATTCCCCATTTTTCTTCTCCAAAACTGGACGGATTTAAAAATTTTTTTTCACTAACTGTATTAAAAGAAAATATTCTATGTCGGTACGTTTTGCTTTTTTTCAAAATACATTGTTTAGTTTGTATACTGAACGTTTTTTGACGGCGTTTAAATTAGGCAATTTTATTCATTTTTGGAAGGTCGTAACTTCTATGAGAAGTAAATTATCAAAAAAAACAAAACGTACCGACACGCTAGTGGTCAATATCTATATTATGTAAAAAAAAATTTTGCTCTAGGGTCAAAATCCAGAGAGATAAACGGGGAATACGTTTGTATAGAAAAGCGCAGCTAGTATTTCCTCTTAAGCCGCACATTAAGATTAAGACACCAATTTTGTTCAGTTTAGATTTAGATGATTAACCCGTTTAATCACAGCAGACCACGTTTGTCCCAGGTCACATAAGTAACTCCCTTACTATCGTAGTGAGAAATATGTTCTAAGCGGTGATAGAAAGGTAAAACACCAGGCTTTATATTGAAATCTAAAAAATAATCACCAAAAAATAAAAATGTACACCATTAGGAAACCAAAGTTTTAAATCGCAATTTGAATTTTTTTTTTGAAATTTTGGTAATTTTTTATTAATTATTTTCGCAAGGAACGACAAAAAAGTGAGGAGACAATAATGTTCGTTATACATTTGTGTAATAAAATCTGTATGTGTATTTATTTATTTTTTGTTATCAGTAATTTTAGTTAGAAAAAACGTAAGATGAACCATTTTTAAACTTTTTTATATTTGCATGGAAAATTTAAATATTTCAAAAATTATATGTTTATTTTGAATTATATAATATGAAAGTGTATTTCATCACCTTTCAAAAAAAGTTTTTAGTTTTCAGGTATGTTCAGAAATATTTCATTTATTCGCATTTTACCTTAAAGCTGTACCATCTTAAAAATATGCCAAATTTCTGAAGGGTTAATAGATACCCAGTCAATTTTATTTCAATCCACACAAAAGTTTTTCCTGCTTTTGTGTACTATTCCCAAAAATCAAAGAAAGAACGCCTGAATATTGTGAATTCAATGTAAATGTTCTTAGTTCTTTGGTCACGAAATCTTAACATAAAACAGGTCTGTCGAAGACTAGAAGCGGTCGTACATATCGACTACGTAAGATTAACTCATTAGAGCTAAGGTAGTTTTATCCAGAAATGGAGTTAAATTAAAACAGATAACCAATTAAAATGTCATTGCCTGCTCTTGGAGATTAAACAATTAATTTGCAAAAAAACCATTAACTTTATAATCTTATAAATCAATAGTTACAATTCTGCATAAAATTTTATAAATGTAAGTTTTATTAGCTTACCCTGGTGGCTGTATCGTTGGTGCTGTAGTCGACAGGTTGACAAGAGAGGCTATAGTCTCCCCACCAGCCTGACATGAGGTGCTGAAAACAAATAAATAAAACATTTTATATTAGCTATTCAAACAAAAATGCAATAAAACACGATAAGTACACTGTAAAATATAAAAGACTTAAAATAATTTATCAAATGGCATTTATACTTCTTTTATACATAACAAAAAAAACAATACTCTCAAAAATTCTGGTTTCGGTTGACTGTGCTTTCTGTATAATTCTGGTTTAATGAATTCCAATTTGCTTTGAGTGTAAGTTTCATTTTCAAAATATGAACTGATTACAAGCGATAAAGTACCTGCCAAAATATAATATTTAAACAGATAATGATATAAATTGTCCTTTTCAAAATTGTAACTGATTTGTTAAAAATTCAGCTTAGCCCGTGATTTGCGCTAGTTTAATAATAATACCTACTAATGCTCGCAATGGAGCGAGATAAGGTTGCAAGTTCAACATAACCTGGAAATTGCGTAAAAACCTACGGATATTTCACAAGGCATTTAAAAAAGTATTTAAACAATTTTCGTAATATTTTTTGTATCTAAATTATTTCCCAGAGAATGCACGACACATGTGAAATCACGAATCCGCAGTAAAAATAAGTATGCATTAATAGGTAGTGAGAAAGGTATGAATCAGAGTTTTTTTGTAATGCGAATTGTACATAGAACGAGCTAAGTGCATTATTACTATTACAAACGCCGCGTCATTTAGCCCGAATCTCCTTGTAAAATTAAAAAAAATTATTATTAAAAAAATTAAAAAGAACCCTTCCATCAGATCCATTTTCCTTGCCCCATGTAACTTGTCCCAACCCACTCAATCGGGTAACGATCCCATGGCTCCACAACTGCACCAACAGCCAGGAGACTAGTCACAATGAGGTTCAAAATTTCAATTTAAACAATAACACCTAAATTAAAAAGGTAAAGAAACAATAAATAAATAAATATATAGGGGTTATCGTATCCCACAACTTTGTCAAAACTAAAAGATCACACGGATGACATTTCTAAGATGTCACTTACACTATAAAATAAAATCATATTTTAATGAAAACGGGCACTTAAATGGAATGAAAACAATAATGTTGTGATCAAAAAGGTTTCTTTCATATTAATTTCATAATTATTTGATAGTCACTTTAATATTGTACAGGGTGGGGCAGAGTGGAGTTACTAGTTTTAAAAAATCTCTGAAGACCCCCCAAACCGAGGAGAGGGACGGGGCGGGTGCTGTTAGATCTGGGAAATGATGTCATTTATGTTAGTGACCATGCCGTGGTCAGGTAAGTACCGGGGCTTTATTGTGGAGGCATTTTTTAATAACGGGGAAAGCGTTGAGGCTATGCATGGAGCTTTCCGAGTCCGGTTCGAGTTAAATCGTGATGACAGTGTTCCTGATCCCAAAAACCACTCGGAAATGGATCAGTAATGTAAGGTGGACAGGAACTGATGATCTTAAAATACCATTTGGGCGACCTAAAAGTGTGCAAACGCCTGAAAACATCGCGGTAGTAAGAGCGTCAATTGAAGAGTCTCCAACCCATGCAACATGCCGCTGCGCTTGGAATATCGTCCAGAATTATAAGGCAAATCTTTCACTCAGACCTTCATCTGTACCCCTACAAGATGATGCGTACACAGGAATTGAGCCCATAAGATTTTGTGAAACGTAGAGATGCTTGCATTGCAATCGTAACTGCTGTATCCCTCGGCGCTGTTTTTTGCACTGGCGACGAAGGATTAACCATTACCGTTACTGAGTTATTCATCTCACTATTGTGAGATGTTGGAGAACCTTAGGCGTCCCAAAATGAAAGAGAATGGCGAGGAACACGACACAGAATATGATGAAGCCATGGCCCATGCTGGCAATGGTTCATGCGAAATTTTGCAAAAGCTCTTTCCAGGTCACCTGATTTCTTTGCGGGTGATATTCCATGGCCCCTCGCTCTCCCGATTTGACCCCGAGTGACTTTTTTCTGTGAGGATACGTCAAAGCTGAGGTAAACAAACTTCGACCTCGAACCCTTGAAGCTCTAAACCAGGCGATTGAGGACGTTATCTCTGGAGTTCCGCAAGATATGCTGGGAAGAGTGGCCAAAAATTTATTTGAAAGGTTCAATATGCGTATTGCTCGCCAAGGCCGCCACGCCAGACGACATCATTTTCAAAACATCTTGAAAAAAAACGGCATCATTTCCCCGACCTAATGCTACCAGCCTCGCCCCTCTGCTCTGGGGGGCCCTCAGTGAGTTTTTGAAACTAGTAACTCCACTCTGCAGCACCCCGTATAAGAAAGATTCGCTTTAATGTAATCGCTTATAAATCTTTGTTTTTTCATAAAGTTATTTTTTACACATATTTAAAAAAAAAACCTTAAGGATATAAAATTTTTAAATTTTATCTATTGTTGAAAATGGTATGAATTAATGATATAATGAATGATAACATTTTGTTTGATCTCTCAACAATTTGTTGTTAATTCATATATTTTTATCACTTATAATTTTCTCTGTTTATCATTTTATTTTTAAATTTTATTATTTTGCTTTTACTTAACTGTTTGATGACCGATATTTGCGTGTGTTATTTTTATTAAACTGTGAAATTATTAACCCCGATACAGGCGAACCCTAGTGGGGTTAATAATTAGAAGAAGCAATAAACAAAAAAAACTATTTTATTATTTTTATATACTCCCCCCTAGGTAAATTTTAGGTAAGTTAATAAATAATTAAAACACGCTTTCTAAAAATACACTTGAGACTTACCTCATAGAACATGTACGAAGAGAGTAAGACTTGTCCCGCGTTGTAGGCTACGAGGGTGTTTTTGAGCTTGAAGGGTTTCCTATTATTCATCGCCTGGGGGATGATGACCATCACGAAGGCAAGGTACACTACCACCATGGCCAGCGTGGGCAGGGGGGTGTTGAACAGGAACCATCCTTCCACTCGAGGATCTGCACACAAAAATGGCAATTAAATAAGTATTGGAAATGAGTTGCACAAAGACACCACTGAAATAATTTTTATTGAAGAAGAAGATAACAATAATAATCTAAATGAAAATATGAAAGAGAACAAAACACAGAAAAACAAAAAAGATAATGGTCGCAACTGGGACTCGAGCCGAGAACCTCTCGTCTAACCGGGACGTGTGCGTTTACCAATTCCGCCAATGCCATCTTCTGTCACACCGTCACATTAGTCATTTCATATTCTATATTCTTCAATAATATATTATATTGATGGGGATAACCTGCAAAAGTTATAAAAAGAGAGTTTTTTTCTTTGAAAAATTGAATATTCATTTAGACTTTTTTAAAAGTCAATAGTTCTATATAAATAAAAATCGGATATATTTATCCTGCGTTACAAACCAAGTCTTAGTTTGCTTCCAATAAAAAATGTAGTTGTAATAATATGAAAAAAAAAAGTTGAAGATAATATTGCCAATTCTAAAATTTGAAATATGAGATTGACTAATATTATGACGGTTTGACGGAAGGTGCGGCAATGGCGGAATTGATTAATGCACATGTCCCGGTTAGATGAGAGGTTTTGGGTTCGAGTTCCAGTTGCGACCAATATCTTTTTCTGTTTTTCTGTGTCTTGTTCCCTTTCATATTTTCGTTTAGATTATCATTGTTATCTTCTTCTTCAATGATATAATATTACATTGATGGGAATAACCTTCAAAAGTAAAAAAGAGAGTTTTTCTTATAAAAATTGAAATAAGTTTCGTCTTTCGATCAAAAAATTACATTTGCAATGCACATCAAATCAGCACAAAAATAGTTATGTTTGAGTCAATTTTAAAACAAAAGGGATCGATATTTCGTCGCCACGCCACTGAAAGCTCATGGTATTTTTCATTATAGCGTTATTATTTTTTATCTAATGAATAACTTATTACTTTGTATAAAACCACTATATATATATATATTTATAGTGGTTTTATACAAAGTAATAAGTTATTCATTATATGAAAAATGATGCCACAAAATAAATTTGCGAAGTTTGAAGAAGTTATTATTTTTTTATTTTAGCTAGCGTTATTCGATGGCATACTGAGAAGCAAGCTGGAGTACGCGAGCGATGTTTGGGCACCGTACCACCAGAAGTACATTGATGTGTTAGAGCAAATCCAGAAGAAATTCCTCAGGTATGTTTATATGCGGAAGCATGGATTCTATTCAAGGTTCATGCACCACATTGACTTACGTGAGGAAACTGATTCTGTGAGTCTAGAAACTAGACGGAAAGCAAGTCTTGCTATTCTGTCTTTCAAAATTTGGAACAATTTCATCGATACATCGGGATGCTACGATTTATATGTACCAGACCACTACAGCCGAAGTCGACAACATGACTTATTTAAAGTACCGAACGGCAGAACAGACGTCTTGGCAAAGCATAGCATGACGTGGGAAGTGGTGCTGTTAAATGAAATTGCAAACCATTTGGATGTAAGTGACTGTTCCTTACATGCCTTCAAAATATTATTGAAGAGACACTTGCCTAAATGCCGATAGGGTTACTTGATAGTACTGTAATTGGAATTATTCTGTTGTACAATAATAATAAAAAATAAAAATAAACAAAAATTACGGATCTATGTTTATTTGGAGGTAGCCCGTTTGATTTTATTTCAACAATTATTAACAAAATTTCAAAATCATCTGCGTTTGTATAAAATCCAAAGTGGTAAAGGTATTAACAGCATTTTTAATATCAAAATTAATTCTTCCGCATGATATTTTGGTATTATTTGAAAAATAAAATTGTGCATTTATAGCAAATGGAAAACCTAACGAACCTCCTTAGTGTGATATTATCACATTATACGAAACAAAGGTATAAATCACAGGAGTGCTAATGAAAGGAAGGTCGATTAAACAGGTAAAATAATAAAAAAAGTGGTAATCACTAGACATAAATCTTTATTTACGTTTCGGGTCAAGAAAAAAGAAAAGTGAATTTTATTTTTAAAAAAATTCTGCATAACAATGTTGTTGCTTAATTCTCATGGACTGTCCTGTTGATACAAATTAATGTACAATAATAATACGTTATATTGGTTAGATGTAATAAATTCAACACAAACAACAAAAAAACATTGAAGGATATTCGAATGTTAGTTTCGCCTTTCTGGCTGACATTTGAAATCTTCAAGGATATAATAAAATACAATGAATATACTCAACGATAAAAAACAAGGTAAAAAAGAAGATATTAAATGCCAATAACGCAGGATTCGCCTATGTTGTGCATGCGATTAAAGGCCCACGTGAAATAATGTAGGAATATTGTGTCACCTATTGTTATTGTAGTCGTTGAGCACATCCTTTTTTTATTCATTTTTATTCCAGTAAAAATAAAATCACATTTTCACTTATTTAACTAGAAATAATTAAACACATTAAATTAAATTGAATATAACACAATACAGCACTATTCTATGTCATTACTTTGTTTATTAAGATTAAACTTAAATATTTTTTTTTATATGTACCCAGCTTATTATGTTTTTCATGTCGTTTGGGATGCAATTATATAATTTGCCCCCTTCGTAACCAATGGATTGTTTACCATAGTTAGTGTGGATGGTGTTTAAATGTATTTTATCGTGTAAAGTGTTTGTGTACTTGGGACGTTTTAATGAATTCTGTGTTTGAATGTACGAGTTTATTATTTATTTTATAAATAAGGAGACACGTATTGTATTCATATAGTTTTCTTAATTTTAATAGTTTTGTTTCCATATATAATGTTTTTGTGAATGAAATGCATCATTTTAACCAAAAAAGAAATATTTATTAGTAAACTAAAAGTACTTTAACTTTATGAGTAAAACCTCAAATTGTAATATTTAATTAAATGAAGATAATATTAGCGAAACTCGAAAATCTGGAAACAGAAAAAAGAGAAAAAGATATTGAAACCTCTGGGACACGAACCCAGGACCTTCTGCTTTCATGGCAACAGGTGTCAATATCTTTTTCTAGTCCCAGAGGTGCCAATATCCTTTGTGTTTCGCTAATATTGTCTTCATTTAATTAAATATTACATTTTGAATTTTAACCCATAAAGTTCAAAATGAAAATTATTTTTCATCCTAGACTTGCAGAAAAGTCAGTAGATGTTGCATATTAATAATAAAATAAACACAACTTTATCCAGACACTGTCTAGATAGCATTTAGTTCGGGTTTGAATCTTGCAATCATGTAAAAAGATAGCAGCCAATAATATGTGCGTTAAGAACATGAAGACGTCGTTGGTAGTTCTTAGTCGAAGTATGATACAGTTAAAAGTGACCGAATTGGATAAAGATTCCTTAGCTCAGTTGGTAGAGCTGTTGCCATGAAAGCAGAAGGTCCTGGATTCATGTCCCAGAGGTGCCAATATATTTTTCTGATTTTTCTGTCTCCAAATTTTCAATTGAATTTCGCTAATATTGTCTTCATTTAATCGAATACAAAGAGATAGGTATAATTTTTTTCATTATTTTTATTAAAAAAATTACATTAGATTTCTACGTAGTATGAGATTTTAATACTACCCTTCCAAGAAAGACATTAGCTTGTGGTATAATATTAATGATAAATCTAACAAAAGTTCAGTTCCATCTCCAAAAAACGTACATTTTCTTAAATCATAAAGTGTTAAAATATTTTTCAACTTAATATTCGTATCCACGTAAATGACTTGATTTAAACGTAAAGTACTTACATAAAAATAGAATGGTTTTTAAATTTACCCATTCTTCTTAAAAATATTCTCCGAGGAGACACTGATTAAAAAATTTGAAACAGTAAAATCAGAAAAAAGATACGGTCACAATTAGGAATCGAACCCAGGGCCTTGTCTTGCCGGGGAGTGCTCTCGATGGATTTGATTCATAGATGTGACAATTTGGTAGGCGGGTATGCGGTATTACCGCCGCCCCGGGAACCAATATTGATAACCAACATCTCTGCTATAGGTCACCCAAGTGGTTCGATACGTTTGGTGACTTAGCAGGGGTGCCCGGGTTCATGGGGTGAGGTACGTCCAGGTCTTAGCGGCGGATGCGTCTGCCCACCAGCTGCATGGCAAGCCTTTTGAGTTCAACGGCTCGGCTGTGGAACGATTTGCCGGCCTCTGTGATTCCTCCCTCCTACAACATAGGTCTCTTCAAGACCCGTGTTCACTCCTTCCTTTCCTCAAAAAGACCCTCCACACAGCATCTTCAAAGATGACATAGGCCCTGAGGGAAGTTATTTTCCTCTGGGCCCGCTGTGTGGAGTTAATGTAAAAAAAAAAGAAAAAAAAAACCGGATTGGGAGAGAATGGTTGAGGGAGTCCCTTTGGCTTCTCCAGCTGTCCGTCACTCCTGGACACACTGAGCCCCAGATTCGTACCCACCCCTAATTCCCATTTCATTCTCAGAACTTCCTCTCCTTCCTTTCCTAATAAGACCCTCCATATAGTATCCCCAAAGATGACATATGCTGTGCGGGGAATTATTTTCCCCAGGGCCTCCTGTGTGGAGCTATTGCAAAAAAAAATTATATACTGTTTCTTTTCAAATTTTCGGATGAGAGTCGTTAATATTACCTATTTGTGTTAATGCGAAATGTAAACAGAAGTCATGACAAATATATATTTTTTAAATTATGGTGTTTTAATCATCATCAATATGAAATCTTTAATTAAATATAAATCTATCTGTGAGACTTTCTATTAAAATTGAATGCATTTCATATGCATCATATACGTGAGCGGAAATCATTAGATGCAATTCATTGCCTGCATTGAAAGAAATCATCACATCATTAAGTTGCTGAGTATAAAAGAATTTCATTTTCTTCTTTTCTTGCTTCTTTTTTAATCTGCCTGGTAAAAACCGACCGCCCTCAGTTATTATGATTGTAATAGGTACCAGAATTCTACAGAAAATACAATAAATTACCTTCAAAACCTTGACCCTGTACTAACCCCGGATTGTTTTTTTTCTTCCACAAACAGACCACTTAAACAAAGTAACTTCTATCGTGTACAATTATACATCTCATCATTACGACTTGACAATGTACCTACATACTAGTAGTTTGCTGTAACGGTTTTCCGATTTAGAAAATATTTTACCTTGAAACAGAAATTGGAAAAAAGTTCGGCGCGAAAAAGTAAAAAAGAATTTCAGAGTAGCATCAAACAGTATTAATACGTTTGCATCTGCGTGGTTGAATTCCAGAACCAGACTTCCATTGCAAGTCCGACGCCACGCCTTATGCGCCGCGCCACAAATAACATCAGTGTTCGTGAAATTTCAAGCAAAGCTACCGCTATAATTCGGTTTTTAATTCAAGAATCTGCCAAAAGATGGCGCTACTTCCGTCAGCAGCTCGCGTATGGACATTTATTCCCTAGGTATAAGTACTAGGATTTATAGGCGGCTATATGTAATATAGTGTCTGGTCAGTGGTTGAGTCGGCAATAGCGCTTGGGTCCCACCCGAGCGTCGCGTGTTCTATTCCTCGGCTGGCAAAGTCCTCCATCACAACACCAGCAACATTTTCGGCTTTCTGTGGTGATAGTAGGAGATTTTTAAACATTGTTGGGTTATTCGTAGCCCGGGAATGTTTGTCTTTAGTTTTATAAGGAAAAAAAAAATTACATATGGCATCATTGCGTGTCTCGGTTACTTTGTCGCGGTTACTTTGTCTCGGTGACTATCTGTCACAGTGGATCCGAGTTCCTTTCGGACTTTTAAATGGTCACCAACACTCAAACTGGGCGAAGCCGAACTAAAAGCCGCCCACAGGGCCTAGCAGCAAAAACAAGTTTTTAACTGCTAGTTTTCATTATTAATCAATCCAGAGTATCTTCCACGCTGGAACGTGCCGCAAATATACTATAATTCATATTATATTATTTTAAATGAATAGTGGTGAAATAAGCAAGTTAATCAAATAAAATTTATTTGCACACGCCGGGTTTTGAATCCGTGACCTTCGGATTGCTAGTCGAGAGCGTTACCCCTGTGCCACGTAATATAAGAAGACAATTTTTTATTTTGTATAATAAGAAAGATATGTACACATATAATATATCTACCATACTTGTAATTACTTACATTTATTAGTACCTATTTAAAATATTTAATTTTTAAGGTCGTATTCACTGAAAAAAGTTCAGGCTCAACGAAGTGTTAAAGTTTATTTGACCCAGTTAAATCAATATCACTTGGCAAGTTGTTGAACTGGTATTGCACTTTATCATACCCCATCGCTCACTGATGCCATAACGATTAACTAAGTTTTTTTGCCTGCCAATAATTCATGGCAATTGAGATGAATAGAGATTAATGAAAGAATGAATTAACGCACCAAGATATATATTTTTTTATAAATTGTAATGATCCTTGAGTCATGAACTAAATATGCTCAATACAAGAAGCTTTAGAAAAACTACTTAAGTATACCAGCGTACAAATTAAAAGTTTCGCCATTGATAATGTTGTTATGTCTCAGCTGTTAAGGTCATGTTCAAATACATTTTTTACAACAGTAGTTGGTGGCTGAATTGGCATCGCGTTTCGGCCCCACCCAGGCGCCGCGTGTTCGATACCTCGGCTGGCCAAGTCCTCAACCACGACACAAGCAATATTTTCCGCTTACTGTGGTGGTAGTAGGGGATTTTTCAATATTGTCGGGTTATTAAAAAGCAAATAGCAATAGTTTTACAGACTTACTTCAGTAGTTCGCTATGTGATGACTTCAACAAGGAGCTATATTTTTAATGTACATACTACCTACATATGCCACAAATAAATTTACCAAATCAAACATCGACACTTCGTTTCCATAACTCACCCAAAATGGTTAGCTATGTTTGGTGACTTAACAGGGGTGTCCATGTTCATGGGATGAGGTTTGTCTAGGTTTTGGTGGCCAATACGGTTTTCCCCCTACTTAATGGCAGGTAGGAACGAAAGAGATCGGTTAAGGGAGACAGTTGGAGGGATGGATTCATACGTCCGTCACTCCTAAACATATTGATCCCCAGATTCTTACCCACCCCTCACACCCTTTTCCCAGAACTTCTCCTGTCCTTCCTTTCCATAAAAAGACCCTCCACACTGCATCCTCAAAGATAACAAAGTCCCCGAAAGAAATTATTTTCCTCAGGGCCTCTTGTGTGGAGCTAATATAAAAAAAATCAAATAATGACCAATGAGAATGACCTGACTTCAAAAAATTGCTTTCATTACTTCGAAATTAAGCGAAGAAATTAATTTTAAGACGACGACTTTTCAGAAAATAACACATGTTTTTTTGAATGGTTCTAAACGAAAAATTGACAAGTCTGGAAATGATTCTTCGGCGTTGTTATTTATCCGACGCCACCGTAAGCCATTTCCGTTTCAACGTACATCACTTTCTTCCGAGGTATCGCCTGTAGTCTGTAGCCTATAGGCAATCACCGTAATCCATCAATGCGAACAAAAAAGCTATTTTGTACTCGTGATTTTCGCTTTCACTGGCTGACTTAACATTTCGTTTTCTGCAAAGGTCATGTTCAACTGCTTTTATTAGTTAGTAAAATATTCAAATAAATTTTATTTGAGATTTATAAGATTAAAGTGGTTATTATAACAAGAATGCAAGGTCTTTTGAAATAGGTAGACGAGAACTCTAAGTTTTCTATGTATGCCAATCATTTCTTAATTAGTTAAGATGAACGTTAATTTATAGTTTGTACTTTAATACTTTATATTTTAAACTATTCACTTTATAATTTACTTTTATATATTATTGTTTTTATACACTACTTATTACCTTACTTTTTACCTTTTTTCTTAAATTTGACTAACATTTATATTGTTATTCTTCATGTTGTTGTACTATTATTACAAGTATGTCAATTATGTTAATGGCACGAGTTGTGCCGTATATGTGTGTAAATAAATAAATAAATAAAATAAAATAAATGTACTATCGACTCTGTTCAGAAACGGGCGGTCCGTTTGATAGATTCTCCCATCTTAACAGACGGATTGCAATCTTTAGAGCACAGGCGTCGTGTGGGAATGCTATTCTTGTTCTTCCGGTATTACAATAGAAGATGCTCCTAGGAAATAGCATCATTGATCCCTTCGGCACCGGTACATAGTCGAGAAACACGCCAAAAGCGTGCGCAACATATGTTCATGAGAACGGGTCGCTTCTTCGACTCGTTCTTGTGTTCAACAACTCGGCTGTGGAACGATTTTCCGGCCTCTGTATTTTTTTTCCTTCCTACAACATGGGCCTCTTCAAGACCAATGCTCATTCCTTCCTCTCCTCAAAAAGACCCTCCACACAGCATCTCAGATGACTTAGGCCCTGAGGGAAATTATTTTCCTTAGGACCTCCTGTGTGGAGTTAATGTGAAAAAAAAGTAGAATCACGAAAAACGTGCATAAAAAGCACATGATTTAAGAAATGATGGTCATTATGGTTTAAAGGGTTAATAATAATTATTGAATCCACAAAGTTATGGAAAACAGAAAAACCAGTGAATAAAACGTGAATTTGAATAAGCTGTGGAAGCATCTGGCAACTAATTATCTAATATGGGAAACGTAATTTCCACATTCAAAAGCTTTTGACTTAAGACGTTACTTGTGGTTTAGCCGAGTTTAACGAATGATATTTATCTTCAGATAATCAATGCCTACATAAAATCTAGTTGGATTTAAACTAGTGTACGAAATTGAAATTAAAATTAATGTAAATTTCAAGGAAAAAAATAGTTAACACAGAAAAGAGATTACTTTTTGTGTTAATACATCAAAAAATTTCTCCGCAATGATTTTAAATGAGGATACAGAATTGAAGGTATAATTTACTAACCAAAATATTCTAATCCATAGAAATTTCTACGCGTAAATAAAATTATTTATAGGATTAATAATCATACATTATCCCCGTACTAATAATCGACGTGTAAATATTACCTGACGTGCCAGAATAAAATAGTGAAAAACGGTACTTATTAACTATGGAATAGGTAAATAATATGGTGAAACCGAACTTTTAAACCCAGCTTATTGCCAGCTTAAACGTACCATCGTCGAACTAGTACGTAAGAATCTAATAAGTAAGACGGTTTATGTAGTATATTGTGAGGAAATCAAGGTACTTTTCTTGATATTTTTCTTTATTATTTATTATTACTTCAAAAATAAATCCCATAGGTAGGTGAACAATATCTTCACTCCTTTATGTATTTTCTTATAATATCTTGTTCATAAATTATAAAAAAATCTTAAATGATTTCAGACAGACAAGAAGTATAAAAATAACCAAACGTGTTATTGTAAACATTACGTGTGATTGACAAGTGGGTAACGATAACAAGATAAGTTTTTTCTCGATGTGCAAATTTACTTATGTATATGTATTCTGATGTATGTGTAGATGGTATCTATTACTAAATCGTAGTTTTTGATGGCCGTGAAGATAAATCTCACGGCTAGTGGAATAAGGCTTAAAGTTGAATACGACGATTATAATATCAGCTACTTCACTTATAAACTAATGACTACTTAGTGCATTAAGCATTAAAGACAATGTTGAAATTACTTTAATCCGGCAGTTAATTTAACGTTCTTATGTTGTATAGTTGTGTAAATCATAATAAAACTAATTGAAAAATCTTATTTTGAAAACATAAAATTGCAACACTTTAGAATTTCATTATTGTATTTTCTACTTCTGATGATTAAAATGGCAGTAATGTCATTACAATAAACGATCTGAACTTGGCTAAGCTTTTGAACAAGTCTGCACCTTTTTTCCGGCTTTCTTTTGCAATAATTTAACGCTTTGATATTTCTGGTCCTGTACAAATGTTAAATCAATTTATATAAAATATTTATTGTCATACTAGTTAGTCAATTGGAATACCATCCTGGACGCCTAATACGGTCGATCTATAACTATTGTGTCGATAACTTTCGGTAACTTCTCATATTTCTCTAGCATGACTGCCGATCGCCAACGAAAATGACAGTTCACATTGACTAAGTGTTCTTAATATATTCGACGTCAATTCGTCACTTCATTTGGATAGGGTTCTAACTTCGCTTCACCTTGTTTTGAGATATGAGGTGTCAAAGTTTGCAAATTTTATTCTTTCTACATATTATAAATTAAAGTCCTCCGAGTCGTCTGTCTGTCTGTCTGTTCGCGATAAACTCGAAAACTACTGAACGGATTTTCATGCGGTTTTCACCAATATGTAGAGTGTTTTGTGATGAAGGTTTAGGTATGTAATTTGTCAAGGATTTGTGTAAATTGGTTGAAACATAACGATATTTGTTAGAAGAGTCGGAAAAAGTCGAGCCGCCTGGTAGCTTTCATCGAAAACGCTGCCTAATCCTTTTGGGATATAACAAAACAATGCATGGTGGGATATTCCTCTTTTATAGATCTACAAAAAAGTCCGCGAAGGCATCTTTTACGGATGGCTTACAATACCCATTCTATCTTCTTAAAAAATTGTCGCGAACATTCGGTAATGGAAAAGTTATTTAGACGGATACAGTATTAATCCTTATTAACTTAAATACGTTAGTTACCCCAAGCATTTCATGCACATTATTATAATCTTTCACACCATCTCTACGTATTATAAATTAAAGTTCTCATTATCTATTTACCAATTTCCTATTTTGAGGTTGAATCTTGTGTAAATTTTTTTAACTGATCATATTTTAAAGGAAAGTATTTAAATAGGACGTATACTTACCCTTTTGAAACATACTTAAACTTGCAAACAGAACCCTGTGCAACCAGCAAGGGCATAATAATTCATTGCACAAGGTTCTAATTACTGGGTTATAATCAAAGAGATTGGAATATAAGTAGATGTTCTATCTGCTGTTTTTACTATGTTGGTCTGCGCTTCCGGGTGTCGCCGATATTGTATACCAATTAACAAATAAACTAAAAGAACAAATAATTAACGAATAAACCAAACGAACGTTAAACTAAATGAACGAATTCTTTCCTTATTCAAAATATATTGTTAACCAATATTAATGCACATTTTCAAAAAATCAACGATATGAACAAATTCTTTTTGTATGAAAACTACGCTAATTAGCGCGTAGTCCGGCGACAGTTGCGCGGACACCATAGCATATCTCTTCTGTATTTGAATATCTTTGGTTATAATTAAGTACGTTTCCCTAATGAAATTCCAAGCTAGGGCCACGTCCTATTTAAATATTTTTAAGTAAAATATAATAAACTAAAATCCTTAAATACATAACGAAAATTCGTCTTTGGAAACTTAGAAACCTTAGAAAATGGTAACGCATAGTTACAGCCCTATGCAAATGAAGTGACGAACCATAATACACCTCGTATTTAAGATCAACTCTCAGATACAAACAAAATAGAGAGTGTCAGTGATGTCAGAACCTTGTAAAATGAATTATTATTTAGAACTTTGTCTACGAAAATACAAAACAGATGGTTCTGAAATATTATTTTGGGTATAGGAATGAGCAAAAGAAATGCTTTGGCATTCAAAGGTCATTTTGGAAAAAAAATGACAGTTAGAACCCTATCCAAATGAGGTGATGAACTGTTGTTTGTACGTTTGCGACCCTAATGGTCTGGCTGACGTTATATTGATATATTTTTCATTAATAGTTGGCAATGTTCGCTAAAGCCTTAGAAATTTTCATAAAAAAAAAGATTTCTAGATTACAGTTCATTTACATCACACAGTAATAGCCCTTCATGCTAAAGAGTTGAGGAAAATACCTCTTTATCAAATGTAAATATAATATGAAAAAATTAATAGGCATAAAATATATTTATAACGTGCAAATCAATAAATCATTATTACAGGTTCTATTAAATTCACGACTTTACTATATGCAAACAATAGTATGTGTAGGAAGTTTTATCAACACATACTGAATAACTAATTGAGAAATTTTATTCACCTGGTCAAATACTATAGAGCTAGCACCACTAGACAGCTATGATGGCCTCCGTGGTCTAGGGGTAAGGCTCTCGACTAGCAATCCGAAGGTCACGGGTTCAAAACTCGGCGTGTGCAAATAGATTTTTCTTGATTAACTTGCGTTATTTCATTTAGTATATTTGCGGCACGTTCCAGCGTGGAAGATACTCTCAGTATGCCCTGGTGTATGACCACCATTCAGAATTGAAAAGTTGATTTCGTGATCAGATCTAAATAACCAAGTACTTCCCCACCTTCCTTTTTTACAACTCCGTCCCCTCACAACTACCTTCAGCCATACAACATACCCACATTGGAGATGCAATAGTCTCACTGGCTCCAGACAGGAGCAGTCGGATTCTTGTGCGGTATTCACATAAAAAATAATGAAAAATCAGCTGACGCATGCTTACTGGAATGCCACTATAACACAGACGTCAGCCTAGCATGGTGGTCGAAAAATCCACTAATTAATGTAACAATAATATTTATGCAATGAATAAAGAAAAATTAAAAAAAAACGAAAAAAACCTCGCCAAGCTTCCATTCCACTTTAACATATTAATTAGAATTTACGATCAATACATTTATTCACATAAAATAATTACTTTTACAGTCTTACAAATAGGTACTTTATTATTAAAAACATAACCTTGATTTTCAAAAATCGCAGACATGATGTGTCGAGCAATAATATTATTAATAAATGAATATAATGTTGTATTAGTACGTGTGTATATAGAACGGTTGAACTATGAAACGGGATATTTCACTTTCGGATGCGAGTAATCGTACTACCGTAAAGTTGGCCTTCTTAGACCTATCAGAGTGGAACAACTGAACGTAAAACCTATATTACCAGACGTGTTCATGAAAAAGACACCAACGCACGGGTGGCGGATGCACTAAAACCCACAAGTTGTTTTACTTGCTCGTGGATTTTTGTTCGCTTTTATTAAATTTCGTTATTTTATTATGACGTCTCTAGAATATATTTTTTAGCTTTGTCTTTGTTTAACACGCTTTTTCAAAATCTGAAAATAGAAAAATTATATTCTTTGTATTTTAAAGAAAGGCTTTTTCTCTGTGTCCGCTTTTAAACACATTTAATATCTATGCAGGTATTAACTGTCAAAATATTTTTTTAAATTACACAGTTTAAAAAAAAAAAAAGCTGATAGTGTTATTTCGGAGTCGATCAGAGTTATATTGATCTATAAATTTTAAATTTTTATGTCGCCAGAGATCACAATTTGAGATTTTTTTTCTGCTTCACCTTATAAATTCTTCTTTATTTCGTTTATTATTTTTACGCATGAAAGTTTTGTTTTCCAATCTGACAGGATTAATATCCTAGCAAATGTATGGTTTAAATTTAAGATTCCGACTCCGAGTACAACGTGAAGTTTGTGGCTAAGCTACTATCATAATAGCTAAAAATGCCAAAAGATTCCGCCACTTACGATAACGGCTATCATGAGGAACGTCAGCTGATAGGTGTAAGTACTCTTGGATTTGCATTTCATAAATTTCGACTGGGCGGAGCTGAAGGTTTTTGCCAAGCAGCAAAAACCTACGGAGCGGGTTTTTAATTGTTAGTTTAGTATTAATACGAACTGGTATTCAAATTTGTAATGAGTTTTCGGTACAAAATAATATCGAAAACAAATAAAAATGTAATCCCGAGAAAAACGTGAACAAAATTACTTTAAATTATCATGTGTAAATAATTCAAAAAATAATTTGTCTAAAAGTATTATTGGTTCGTGATTATTAATTCTATGGTTTAAATTTAGCAAATTCCCGTGATATTTTGAACGTAACTATTTCTTTGTTAAGAATATTATGAACTAAATATACAATTTGGCGGTCCTGAAACGGGTTTTCTGCCCAGTTGGACAGACAAATGATCACATTGTAATGTATTGTAATATATATGAAAAAAAAAAAAAAAAAAAAAAAAAAAAAAAAAAAAAAAAAATAGGTATGATTTTCATTCCACAAAAAGCTTAAAATAAAACCAAAACAAGAATCACATATCAATTTCATTGACAAAATACAACCAAATAAACATTTAAGTGTGATGGCAAAATTGGCAGGTCGGAAATGACACAAAAAGGTGTTAAAAACAGTAAGATGCTTTGAGAAACAAAAGTTTTTCACACATCTTATGCAAAAGAGTTTTCTTTTATTTATACATGAGTTTATTTTATACTCTCAACAGAAATTTAAATAAGGTCTAACTATAATCATGGGAAAATAATGAAAAATGTATTTAAAAAATATTAACCTTTCCTAGCTACAGGATATTTGACAACCACTGTCGCTGAGCAATAAACGTGTATAATTATAACCATATGGAAATAATAAAATTTCTGTGCTTCTGGTATTTCGTTCTTGTCGACAGGTTCACATTTTGACGTTTATCATTATTTTGTGTAATAAGGAACTTGAGCGAAAAATTAATGACTTTAAAAATATATATTCACGTAGATCAAAAAATGCTGATTATGAATATATACATTTAATTATAATGTGTAATTACACGTAGAATTAATAAACCGTAATTTAAAACGAATAAAACAGTAAGAGATTTAAACGCCCTGTGATTGGCAGGCGGGTTCTGCAAGAACTTACACCGCTACCTCAAGGGTCGGGCGGCCAGCCGCGTGTATTAATAACGCGGACAATTTTGTGCTTGACTCGCACACAGGTTACAGTGTAAAAATTATTTTAAAAGAATTTATGTTATTTGGAAATTTTTCTAAATATGTACATAAAATGGAATTTGTTGATTTCATACCGACCCGGTGGCATTGACCTTACTGTTAACCCTCGAGGTACGTATGCCGTCACGCGTGCCCTTAGAATTTTCAGTGGCGAGTTTTGACAAATTTTGATGGGTTTTTGAAAAATGCAAGCTTTGAAAATCATTTGAACTATGAAATCAACATTTATGAAAAAAAAGGTATTTAATAAGGTGAAATAATGAATTTAAAACTGAAATTTCTTAAATTAACACAATTACTCCGTGACCTTTCTGTGCTCCTGGTATTTTGTCCCTGATGATGGTTCACGTGATGAAGTTTTTTTATTTTATTTTAAAATACCTATCGCAGACCCGCTAAAAATACGGGATATGATTCCAATTTTGAAAAGGGCAATGAAAATTATTTTAAAATATTATATTTTTACAGGTGGGTCCCTACTTTATCGCTTGTCTGAATTTTCACTCAATCAGTTCCAATTTCGAAAATGACACTTAAATTCGAAGCAAGTCCGAATTTGAGAGTTCATTAAACCGGAATTACACACGTACAACCGAAATTAATAGTTTTGATTTGACCTGGCTGCATTTAAGTTATTTTTTCTTACTGAACAATGTAATGGATAAAGATGAATTGTCGTACAATTCTTGATAATTAAACAAATATTTTTTAACTGAAAAATAGTTATGATATTCAAATATCAAACGGAAAAAACTTTGCAAGTCTCAAGATGACCAGCGCTGGGCGTTTAAGAGTTTTCAACAAACGGATTTTTTGCTTTATAGTTCAGATATTCTATTTGGGATTACAAAAACAATAGATTTCAACATGTGTAGAGGAATATTAAAAAAAATGATTGGTGGATTCTTACATTTCAAAAAAAAAAAATTCATTGCAAAAAACTTACAGCGGTCCAAACATATCCGAATTAAAAACTTTGATTTAAATTCTCGACCATAAATAAAATAAAAAAACACAGATTTTAGGTTTGCTCCTTAAAGTGTCAAAGATAACAATCAAACACTGTTAAAATGCTTGAAATCCATTTATAAGGTAATCATTCGTCTGCGGTATTCCACAGTTCAAGGTTATACATATACACACGAAGTTTACAGGTTTAGGTATACAAATTTTCTTCTAGATTATTAAAGTATCGACAAGTTTTTACAAGGATCATTAAATAAGCTATAGATGAAATCCAAATCTTAATCGCTTTATGGTTATTATGGAATTTCATATTATTATTTTATTCATGGATTGATGCCAATAAAAAAATACACGTGAATAAATATTTTTCAGCTAGTATAAAGTCTCCGCTTAAGGTTGTGGTTACTAAGTGGAAAATCAGTGTAATTTATATTTTCATAATTATTATGAATCGAGCAGTTAATTTGTTAATTACATGAACACGTGAACCTACCATTTTAAAAACGTGTTCCTTTTCAATATTGTAACTTCTATTTATTTTTTTTGTTTAATTTGTAATGCTATAAAAAAATTATGTTTTTCGTTCATGTGTTTTTAATATCATTTTATATTTTCGATTATATCATTGATTCCGTTCATACGATGCCCGCACTAAGCAATGAGCCACCCCCAACTAGCAAGTACGCTAATAAATTCTTTAACATTGATAGTAAGACCCGAATACACTAATATTTATAATCACAATTGATTACATAAAATTATTTGTGAACCATTTGCTGAAGTCTGTTACAAATAGCCAACGTTTCGGACAGCGTTACAGTGTCCATTATGAGGGCAGATGTGTGACGAAGGAGGAGGTAGCGCAACACGGCATAACACCCCAAAAACAAATAACAAAAATACTTTTGGCCGTGAAAATCTAAAATCATATCTGTTACAAATAGATTCTCATATAAGTAAGAAAATATAAGAAAATGATATTATAAAACCAATTATAAGAAAAATAGCGAAATAGACTGTTTTAAATCAAATAACGCGAAAGGACGTCCACAGGAAGACACAGCACAATAAGAAAAAAATACATACTAAAAAATAAAATAACAGAGTTTGAATGAATGAAACCAAAGCTTGGAGTATTTTATTCACTAATTAATTTTATAGTTATATTATTTAAATTTATTAATAAAAATATAAACATTTCCTTCTACATATATATTTATTTTATACGGCCAATTCTACGAGTATATTAAAGTAAGAATGATGTGTACACTGTATGATTTCGGTATTACCGTGTTTCGTAAACACCTCACTAGGAAAACCTGTGATGAGGTGTCAACTTGTTTTTGCAGATAGTATTGTACGTTGATTATATTATTTAGATTAAAAAATATTATTAGATATTATAAGAAAGACGAAAAAATATCGATTGATAATGTGTAGGTACTATAAATGGTTTTAAAAATATTAAAATATTTCACCCGAAGAACCTGTAATGAGGTGTTCACGTGTTAAGGCAATGGTGTGGTAGTTAATCTTTTAATTAGACCCAAATTAAAGTGGTCCTTGAACAGCTGATTCCAAGTACTATGCGTCATCATAAAATACCTTACTATTTGAAACCGGTGACGATATCTTTATCCTTCTTTTAACAAACTGTAAGGCCCTCTTAACCACCGAGCGGTAACTAATTGATTGACTAAAACATATAATATACTATTTACCGTTGCTGCCCGCGGTTCCCTAATTAACAGAACCTAAAAGAATCCCAAACATAAGAAGAGAAATAACGTTCATGAGATCTGCAAGATGCTTTGTTTCAGTCAGCGCTTTGCCTTTGGCGTTAAATCATGCTCACGACATTGTGCGTCGCTTGTGCGGTGGCCAAGTTCGAGGCGACGAAAAAAATGCTGATTTATAAAATGGAAAGGTGAAAGTACCTACCCTATAAATTACACTAGTAGGCACAGTGGGCAGGAACTTTCGCTATTTTGGTCAGCTCATCAGGTGGTGGCAACTGGCAACACTACTTTCTTTTTGGCGTTATGGAAGTTATGTAGATTTGGATTAGTACCGAGTGACGTAACGACCATTAAATAGAAATTTCAGCAAAATGTTAAAATGGTCAGTTTTCAAGTTAATTTATCTTCCATAATTTTCAATGGTGTCTGGATATTGTTGTATTTACTAAATGAGTAACAAAGAACTTACCAGCAATGGTTTCCGCTTGCATCCAATATTTATTTATGATAGTTGTCCAATTATTATCTGAGTAGTAATCGTCCATAGCAATTTTCACAAAACCCGACATCTTGATAGAGTTTCAGGTTGACTTTCAAATTAAAAATTTACCACAAACACGATTCCACGTGCACTTTAACACTTGAATTAATCACACTTTAAATTTAATCCAAACTTAAGCCAGTCTTCTCTGCTGGAAGATGGTCTCGAGCTGCGTTCTGTAAAAAAAACAATAATTAAATTATGAAGATAATAAATAAATAAAAACTGCTTTTTTGAGATTTTTGCAAAAAATCTGATACAAACAAAAACACATTTTCGTGGGTCATACATATCACGTAATTTAGTTATTTGTTTGGGATAAACAGGAAAATACTCTTTATGTTTGAACTCGAGCCGCCAAGGTGGAAAAAACGATTTACAAATTATCTAATTGCATTTTTATCCAATTTGTGTAGCTATTATGTTGTGCTATAATGAGGAAATCAAAGCAGGTAAAATTTTAAAATTTTCATGGAGAGTCGCTATGTTTCTTGTAAGATTCCAGAAAATACAGATATATTAATAAGATCTTTCGTTATTATGCCAACAAATATTTTTAAGACCGCAACCACTTTCATGAAATATTGGTGCACAAACTATTTGAAGTCGCTTAGTTAAGTATTGCAAAGATATGAACACCTGATTAAAAAATAGATACCTATGTGTGATGCCTTGATTTCTTGTTGATTGACTGATTGATTGTTGAAGAAAGCACAAACATGAATAAACTTTTCAATATTTGATTTATTGTAAATAATAATGTGAAGCAAGTTTCATTTGCGGATGGAAATTCCGGAACTAGAGGTGTCATAAAATGAAATCGACGCTCGGTGAAAAAAAAAACTTTCGCCAGAAACGGAATGTGCTCTGAGCGCGGTACGGCGGCGCGCGGATAGCGGCAAGTACTGTTTATCTCATCGCGGTTGAAACGTGAATGACTCCACACCGGGCCCGATACGCGCTTGGACCCGTCAAAATATCCAACGTAATTCACACACAGACTCGCGTTCATATCAAAACTTTTTTCGGTGTGTAGAGCCAGGTATTTAACCTCCGAATTGCGGCTTTTCGAGGTAAGCCCGCGCTAGGCCGTGACAAGCCCCTTTCGAAAGAATGATAACTCCGTCGTTTTTGATTTTTTTGAAATGTGGCAATCCGTGTTTCCGTGATTTATGTTGACCTTATAACCATTAGTTTTCACATATCAAATACGTGATTAAGATAAAGGAGTATGGCGAATCTTGTTAGATATATATTTCAGGCCTATTCGTGTTTCAGAGGTCAGAAAAAAACTTTATTCAATTCGTACGTTAACAGAGTTCGACCAAGTTCAAGTTCCACGTCCTTGCTAAACGAATTCAATCGTACATTTAATTTTATCATGATGTTATTTCAACAGCTTTTTTTAAATATGAATACCTCACAATAGTCCCAGCTGCTCCCGTCTGGAGCCAATGAGACTATGGCATCCCCAATTGGGGTATGTAGTGAGGTTGAAGGTAGTGGGGAGAGAAAGGAGATGGGGTACAGGAAGGAAGGGAAGTACCTGGCTTTTCAGATCTGGTCACCAAACACGGCCAAGACCATTTCAAGCAACGCTTCAATTCTGAATGGTGATCTTACACCAGGGCGATACTGAGAGTATTTTCCACTCTGGAACGTGCCGCAAATATACTATATGTTATTTTTAATAAATTAATTGTGAAATAACACAAATGAATCAAATAAAATTTATTTGCCACGCCGGGATTCGATCCCGCGACCTTCTGATTGCGAGTCAAGAGGCTTATCGCTCGACCACGCCGGCCGTCAGCCTAATTACAGCTTTATCGATTTTTTTTTCATGGTGGCGAAGTACGTATTTATAATACTTTTATATCTACGAACAAAACAGCAGAGTTGCAGTCAAATATATCGCACATAGTAACGGAACCTGTCTTCCGCATCCCAACCACTTGTGAACTACAAATGGTATCCAAAGGTCAGCCGAGGTTCGATGTACGTAGAGACTTCTTAATTGAAACCGGCTTTAGAATGAAATTTAATCGTTTTAACCACCAGTTTTTAAAACATGACATTAAACATGAAATTTTGGGTTCATTAATTTTTTTATTTGAATATGAACACCGGCTATCTTTACAAAACCACGGTTACTGTTGGCTTAAATAAAGGGATATACCTACTCAAACTTACATTTTAAAATTGCAATAATTATATATTATATTGTTTATATTTAGAGTATTAAAAAAAATTAAAGTGGAGACGGTATATTTATTTATTTATTTTTTCAGGTTCTCCATAAAACAGTTATACACCAAATTATTACGCAGAAGATTACAAAATTCAAGAGAAAAAAAAGTCCAAGGGGCAGTTTCACTATGTTGAGACGTATGTCAAAAGATAGTTACTGAACTGTCTGTAGGTAACATTGAAGATGTCAATGCTCAATGACATTGACATCTTCAACTGTATATATTATATATATACAGTTCCGGTGAGCACTCAGGCCAAGGACCCACTGTTCTATCTCCCATTTTACCCCATTCCTTTGATTTTGTTTCCAGGTCCCGTGAGGGTTCTTGTTTTCCCATGGATTTCCTGGAGAATCGTGTGGCGGTAAGGGTTTTCTCATAAGAAGACCTTCTTTATGTCGGTTCCCTTAAGGCCCCCAGAGCAGAGCGAAGAGTCCACGGAAATGACCTTGGATCTCTTTTCCAATTCCCCTTGATTTTTTGAAGGCCCCATGAGGTAAGAGTTCACGTTGTTGGCCTCAGCTCTCCTCTGCATTCCTCCTAGTTTCCCTGAAGGCCCCACGAGGAATAAGTCTTCTCCCAATTGGTTTCCTGAATGCTCCAAGAGGGAAATGTCCACAAAGGTGGCCTCAGCTGTCCGCAAAGACCCCAAGAAGGAAGAGTCCACCGAGGTGGCCTCAGACCTCCTCTCCACTCCAGTGTAATTTTTAGATTTTTCTTGAGCACTTTTTTCTCCTTCTTTAAATTCGTCTGTGTATAAGTATATCAGAAAATGAGCGCATAAATATTTGGCGAGCTTTCTACCACCTGATAATACGATAGGTCAGTCGCAACAAGCGGTCCTCCGGAGAGATGAAAGAGAAAGACAAGTGGATGGGAAATAAAATGCCCCTCGGGCGATCGGCGGCTTCAGCAAGTTTCCAAGAACTGGTATGCCGACATCCAACATGCGTTCGGTTGGTACCGAGATTATGCTGCGCATTTTTCACATGTAAGTGACGATAGAGTAATAGTTTTTTTGTCATATATATAATACTAGCTGACCCGACGAACTTCGTACCGCCTCAGAATCAATAACTGTTGAATTAAATAAAGTTTAATGAAATTATTTTTACTTTGTATAAACCACTTATTTGATGTGCAAATCCGACCGGTTTCGGAACAAACGTCAGGGAAAGCTTATACTAATTAGTATAAGCTTTCCCTGACGAAGGAACGTTTGTTCCGAAACCGGTCGGATTTGCACATCAAATAAGTGGTTTATACAAAGTAAAATTATTTCATTATTCTATAATGGATAACCACAAAGTAATAGCTACATTCAAAAATATAAATAAAGTTTTTTTATTAAGTCAAAAATTACACAATGAAGCAATTATCGATGCCCAACTGTCCGTGTTTTGTTTTTGTCAGTATCAGAGATGGCGTTTTGTACGGATTTATATGTTTTGTGATTATCTTACTTTTCCACTTACTTACGGGAATTTTTGAAAGGAAGCGGGTACGGGTGCTGATGCCCCGCGAACCATTTATTGGATAACCAACACCTTTGCCATAGGTCACCCCAAGTGGTTCGCTACGTTTGGTGATTTAGCGATGCTTTAGTGATGCCCAGGTTCATGGGGTGACTTATGTGTGGGTCTTGGCGGCGGATGCGTCTGCCCACCTGCTGCGTGGCGGGCCGGATCGAGAGAGACTGGTCGAGGTAGGCCTTTTGACCTTTCCCGATGGATCCTCTCGACCAATAGGTCGAAAGAGACCGGCTGGAAAGGTCAAGGTAAAGGGTCAATTTCGGTCAAGGCAATGGCCTTGCACCGCAGTTGGAGGGATGGATTCACTCCCGTATACACTGACCTCCAGATTCCTACCCACCCCTCATGCCTTTTTCCTTCCCAGAACTTCCTATCCCACCCTTCATTAAAAAGACCCTCCACACAGCATCCCTTAAGATGACATAGGTCCCGAGTGGAGCTTACGTAAAAAAAATGCGTTTCATTTCAGAGATTTATTAATATTGTATTTTTCATTGGAGGGGTGCAAAAACAAACGTTCACCGTTTGGCTCATTTTCGACTATTGACAATTAGTGTGTAAGAAAGAGGGGAAGCCTATATGATTAAGAACAAAAGCAAAACAATCAGTGCATTGACATTTGACGTTTTTTTAATTTTTGGAATTCACGCACAGTTAAATATTGTACTTTTCACAATATTGCTGAATTTCTTTCAAAATATGAGAATTCGTTCCATACAAAATGAATGAAAAAATTCATAACTTTCTTTTTCGTGAATTTTTGCGATGTTTTGATAGTTATTCTGTTATCCGGGGCGGAGACAAGTCCAACAAATCAAAGATCAAAATCAAAATCGGTCCAGCCTATCTCGAGTTATAAATAGTGTAACTAACCCGACTTTGTTTTATATATTAAGATGACTCACATAATGTTGTAGTTTTTGCCTGATCTGTTTTAAAATTATAATATTAATATATTATCATTACAACGTCTAATTTTCTTTAAAGGTAATTTTCTCCTTTATGTAAGAATTCACTTTCAAATATTTTCCAATTTACACGATTAATCAAATTTCATGATTCCTTGATGTGGCAAGGAATTCAGATGAGGCTATTAAATTCTGAACTTCGGTCGAGGTCATCGATTTTGACACTTTCTGTTGTTCATACTTAATGCACTTCGATAATGGATATTCGACATCTTCGATTTATTCACATTTTAGCACATTGGACGTGAAACTTGAGCCTATCAAACCCAATATTATTCCCATTGGTAGAGTATTAGTAATAGAAGTGATTTGACAAGATTAAACAAAAAAAAACTGCTATATTATTCTTTTCGATAATCCCTAATTGGGGATGCCATAGTCTCACTGGCTCCAGACGGGAGCAGCTGAGACCCTTGTGAGGTATTACTATAAAAAAGGAATGGTCGCCTGTTACAAAAGTGATTCTGAGAGAATCTATCGTGTGGATCGTGCCTCAAATACATAATATTGCATAGAAATTACAAGTAAGTACGAATTAAATAATGTGTATTTGGGTATGTCAGATACCGAACCCGCTATTTCTGATTCCGAAACTTGGATTTTAACCACTCGGCCACTTTGTCTGCCAGGAAAATACGTTGAATTTGCAATTTCCTGCAATGGTTTAAAATCTACACACGCAATTATCTACATTAATTATTTCATGATAAAAAATGCTTATTCATTTATCGCACCTAAAGCTTTTTTCCATTTTCGCAATATGACAGATAGCATCACACGATAGCACATGTTTTCCAGTCGTAAGTTACTCGTATATCGTTGACCAATAAACGCAACGTTAAAGCACGGATTAACCAATGCAAGCGAGCTTCGGTACCGAAGTACCGACTATGCGTCAATAGATCTTGCACATTGAATGTAATTATCCCAGAATGCAGTCTGCAATAGCAAAGCGCTTGAAGTTACGGCAAGTTCTTCCCGTTTGCCTACTTGCATACAAGTTTGACGACCACTTTCATTAGTCGGTAAAGTTCAAACCACTAAAGACCCACGGTACTAGTTGGTTATACAAACACTCGAAGCATTGACTTCCAGCTATTATTATCGTAACAAGCGATACGCTAGTCTTGGACTTGAATCGTAACAAAAGATTACACTTGGAAGTTCGGAGAAGTTCAAACAAATTTCACGGAGAAATTATTATTAGCGGTGATTACGAGATTAATACAGTAAGATATTGTTGATATAATTAAGTGAAGTTTAGATGTTTGTCGGTGTTTTCCTTTAAAGGTCAGTTTTGTGACTTTAATGAGAAAATTAATCAGCACAAACACATGAAATCACAAAATGGGAAGGACGACATATATGAATGGGTTAAATTGTTTAATTTTTTTCAGGAGAATTAAAGGAGAGTAAAGTCTCCTCCATAAAAAATCTAAGACTAATGAAGAAACATATCCGTAAGTAAAATCGTTAAATTCAACGGTGTAAGATGTCAAATTTTAATATTTTGATATCCTACATGACACTGTCCGAGTAAGAAATTTTAATAACGACTGTGATCAACATTTTTAGCTAAAATTAGATCTGATGATTTTCCTAAAGAAAAAAATCATTGAAAGTTCATTCCTGACAGGATTTTATTTAAAAGGAAATACAGAATACAACTTTTTAAGATTGGATTTTATAGCTGAGAAAATTCGTAGGGTTAAATTTGGAAGCTACTTATCAGAAATGTTATTAAACGTTAAAAACATAATATTAATTTGTTGGATAAACAACACCTCTGCCAAAGGCCACCTCAAGTGGTTCGCTGCGTTTGGTGACTTGGCAGAGGTGCCCGGATTCGTGGAGTTAGGTTGTCTCGGTCTTCGGATCGAGAGACTACTTAAGGGAGGTCTTTTTTCCTTTCCAGGCGTTACCTTGCACCGCAGTTGGAAGGATTGATTCATACGTCCATTACTCCTGGACTCATTGACCCCTAGATTCCTACCCAACCCTCACAGCTTTTTCCTTCCCAGGACTTCCTCTCTTTTCCTTAAAATAACCCCCTATACAGCACCCCCTAAGATGACAAAAGCCTCGAGGGAAATTATTTTCCTCAGGTCTAATGTAAAAATAATGAAATATGGGTGAGTGACTAGTTTATACTTTTTAGCTGTTCGACTGAACTGACTGCGCCATTAAACTATAAGATAGTGGGAAATCTACTTTGAAATAGATTTTCCGTTAGGTAGAAGTGAAAACTTGGTATTACAGAGAATGCACCGAGAGTTGCGCCATAGGTACTCGTGTATGTATAAGTATGGGTTTCCTACCGGTCGATCGTGAGCCCAAACACCTTCGCCGGATTGGCCAATGCACCAATGCACCAATGCAGGCTGTCTCTAGTGCAGTGGAACGTTCTAATGCGGAGAGGAGAATACCCACTCCTTTGTACCACCTAATATGCAGCACATTGCATTCGATGTCGAAAAACTCGTTTATGAGATAATTCCCGGGCGAGTTAGTTTACCGCGACTGCTACTGCTAGCTGGCTGCGTAGCGAAGGCATGTGGACATGACCAAAACTAGTTGCAGTGGCGGATTGAAAACCAAAAGAAACCTTCTTCCTCTCAAGTCGGCTCCTCATGGCTGAGGATCCGGACTCCTACTCCAATTACCTAGTGGAGAAGGCTCCTCTGCTCTTCGCGGTCCTGCGCTGCGCGGAGAGCTGCGAAAACAGACCTACCAGATGGCAGTGTTAGAATACATCTTGGTCAAAATAAAACTGGAAACTAATAACGATAAGCCCTTTGAACTAGACTTTTGATTTTTATTGTAATGTTTAGTGGAAACATTTCACTCATATATCTGTAGTCTAAAATCAAGAAGGAAAAACGTTTTAACAATCTAACATTAACAATATAATCTTTGAATCATTTGCATTTTGTGGTTCGTAACGTTAGAAGTTTAGTTATTTTAGGACAGATATTTCATACACTTTTAAGAATTTGGTAGTCTTAACTCAATTCTGAGAATGTGGGTCTTTGGCAATGGTGGAACAGATACTTTTGAAGCAGGAAATAATGAAAAAAATCTTCCCACCTAGGATGACGAGAGCATAAATTGTTACGATACACAAATACGCCACTGCGCAAACTACAGTTTCACTCCCTCGCCGCTAGCTTACCGGCGCGCTACGGGCGGCGGAACCCAGCAAGCCACCGTCGATAGCGGGCCGCCAACCGCCACTTACTAGAAGTGGGTTGATTCACTCATTTTACGGAATCAATTCCGGACCCATATTCGACTGAGTGGACTCGATTCACTGGACTCGCTCCTTTGATTCCGGCGATTCCACCGGACTCACCGAATCAAACTCATTGTGGCGCTCCGCCGGAGTCGTTGAATCGGCCGGAATCAAACTCAGTTTGGCTCTTGCTGATTCAATGCCAGAGTTGATTCCGCCGGACTCGCCGAACCAAACTCATTGTGGCGCTCCGCCGGAGTCGTTGAATCGGCCGGAACGAAACTCAATTTGACTCCTGCTTATTCAATGCCGAGAGTTGATTCAGCTGAACTCGCCGTACTCGGTGGAATCTTGGAACGTTACGGAGTTAAGGAATCATGTGTTTAAGTAGCCGGGCGTGTGTACATTAACATGCTATTGTTTATTGCGAGCGAGAAGTCTTATCTTTATATAGCTAATAATAATGTATTTGACATGAGTTATATCTTTGTCGGCTTTATGAGAACCGTGTAAGATATTTACGATAAATTTGAAACTTACGAACAGTGGAGTCCTTGTATAGCAGTGAGCCATGGAACCGGCAGAGGAAGGATGAAAGTAAACTGAATGCTGTTGAAATGAGATCCCTGAGGCGTATATGTGGTGAAACTATGTATGATCGTGAGAGAAATGTGGAGATCCGCAAATAATGTAAGGGTGATTTAAGCATAATGAGTAATATTAAGAAGGGGACCCTCAGATGGTTTGGGCAAGTAGAGCGAATGAACGAAGAAAGTAGTGTAAGGAGAATATATGGCAAAATGTGAATGGTGGAAGATGTTGGGGACGCCCGGGGAAGACATGGCAAGATCAAGTGAATCAGATACTTGAGTCGGGCCATGTCAAAAGTCAGAATAAAAGAAGAGTATGTTTGAGACGATGTATGAATGTGAGTGAGGCAAGGAGTGTGTGCCAAGATCGAGTTGTTTGGCGGTCATTCCTCTCAGGAATGAGAAGAACCCCTGCGGAGAAACGGCGTGATGGTTAGTTAGATATTTTACGTTCTTCATAAAACTAGTAATTCACCAGAGTATCACCGGCGCGAACTTGCGGGAAGGCAAATTTGCTCCGTGATGACCGACAAAAGGTAAAAAGCAGTGCTCCTTGCTATCTTTTGACTAAGATATAATGCTATTTCTTTTGGAAAAATGTTTTCACGCTGTCATCGCGCCCCGCTAGAGCAATACAACGCCGCCCCGCTTGCGCCACACACCTCATCCCGTGAATGAGTCCTGTATTCTCACTCTGTCACTCGTTCCCGAGTGATAGAGTGACAAATCCCCGCCCGGCCTGCGCCGCGCACCTCCTCCCGTAAATGATTCCTGCCGCCCGGCCCGCGTCGCACACTTCCTTCCGCGTCAACCTCGCCCGAGTGCGAGCGACTCCGGAACTGATTCATAACATTTTGCGGACTCGGAACGAATCAAACGCATTCGGACTCGGAATCTTTGGATTCGTTCCGGCCGGAACGACACACTTCTACCACTTACTCGTAGCTCCTGGTCTAGTAAGCACGCATGGCGTGGGGACCGTTCCGCGCTCATTCTAGAAGTTTCCACGCGGAAAACAATGGAACGTGTTTTGCTAAGTGTTACACTGCGACACCAAGAATGGCCGAACTCTTTCCCGACACGGAAGATACAGGAGTCCAAACGCTCACTGTAAGTACCCAAGCTGTTTTCCCCCTTATTTGCGTGTGTTCGCAGTAAATTCACCGCGGAGATAAATAGCCCTTCCAGAGAGATTATAGAGACAGATTCCTCCTTTTTTAGATATAACTGTTATTGCTACCCTGAATTACTATGTATGCATTATTGTGATATTGTGTTTACGCAGGTGTTTTACCCAATATAACTGATGTTTACCCCGATTACTGGTTTCACTGCCTTCTCCCAGCCCGTAGAAATTTGAGCTTTATTTCAGGAAAGACCCACACACGCCTCACAGATCCTACCACCCTGGTGGTGAGGGCCTCTCCCGCTCTGCTGACTAAAACCTGAGCTAGTCTGTCGGCAGAATGTAGGGACCCCCATTTAGGTCCGCTAACAAAATATTTAATTATACAGGATGTTAAGAGACGTACTTGACTTAATTTAAGTGGAGTAAAAAATGTAAATTAAACATTTTTGAAGTTTTTTTCAACTTGAAACATAAAAAAATCATTAAGTATTGGACAGTTGGGACCAGTGATGACAGGTGGAAGAATTTTTTTAGGTTTATAGGGTAAAAAAATTGAAACAGAAAAACATTAAAAAATCACCGGCGACCAAAATTTCATAATTTTTTCTTACTCCAAATAATGTCAGCAATCACTAGTTAACGTAAGTCAAATACGTACCTTAAAATTCTGCATAAATTTTATCATACAATTTTTTTTTAAAATTGTAATATGATAAGACATTTGTTTTTTACATCTTCACAGAATTGAGCTCTCATCTTTAGTATTTTAACCTGTAAGTTGAAATTTTGAAAAATTTGAAATTTTTAAGTTTTTTGAAAATAAATAAAAACTTGCTAGTCCACCCCTGACCAGGAGATACATTGGCCAATACCCAGACAGGTACCCACCAACCCGACTAACTACGTTACTATTGCGGTTATATTTCCCCTTTCCTTCTTTACCCGACTTGTCGAGGTCGTCTAGATTAATGTTGCAAATGGCTTCAACGTGAAATACAATCAAAATTAATACAAATCATGCGTAAAGTTATTGCGAACACTGCACTTACTTCAACGAAATACGAAACGTTCGAATCAGAATTAGGTACACCTAAATAAAACTATTTTTCAAAATATTCCCTACAACATCTCTTATGAAATTTTTACAAGGTCCATCAAATTAAATAACCAATTTCACAAATCGGAAGCAATTTTCCAGAATGGGTGATTTGATTTGAATAAATTACCTGCTTGGGAATTAATTTTAGGAGTGTCGATTAATGACAACGATGATTCTGCTTGTTTGTTAACATAATTTTAACATTAGTTAAAGCTTGCAGAGTGCTGATAACTAGTTGTTTTGTACTGAACTAATAAATGCTTTGTTTGTTACTAGGTTCGACAGTAATGTATGTAGAGAGAACTTTCGTAATGCATATTGAGTCAATGAAACTTCTTTACTACTCCTTTGTGAGATAGCAGCTAGAATATGCAACTCCTGGTCTTCTATTTACACCGCTTGGAGAATGTACAAATGAGGTTTCATAGAGATGTTGAATATAAGATGAGACAACCTGTAAATGATGTCTGATACAAAATATTAATCTTTTTCTTCTTTATGTGCCGTATCAGGTCCCCCCGACGTTGGCGATCACTCTTGAGAATATCTCCCTGTCTTGCGCTACCCGGAATAGCTCTTCCACACTTCTAATGCCGGTCCACTCTCGTATATTACGCAGCCAAGACATTTGTCTCCTACCAGGCCTTTCAATATCAAATGGAGCAAGTGATACTTCTCCCCTCAAAGTATACGACCCAGATATGAAATTTTCCTGACCTTTATTAATGTAAGCAGTTCTCTATCTGCTCTAGCCCGCCTGAGAATTTCTGTGTTGGTGATCATGTCGGTCCATGGGACCTTGAGCATTCTCCGGTGAAGCCACATTTCAAAAGCCTCTAACCTGTTCATGGTATTTACTTTCAAGGTCCATGTTTCACATCCATAGAGCAAGACCGACCACACATAACATTTTGGCATTCTCTGCCTTAGTTTTAAGCTGATATTGTCATTGCAGAAGAGGGATTTCATTTTAATGAACGTAGTTCTTGCTGCTTCAATTCTGCATCTAACCTCCACATCTGGGTCAAGAGTCTCTGAGAGTGAGAATACTGCCGAGGTATCTAAATCTTTCCACCTTTTCGACATTGCAACCATTTAACTGTATCACTGATTCAGAATGATCTAGTCGTCCAAATGTCATCCATTTAGTTTTATTGACGTTGATTGTTGGGCCCAGTTGCTCACCTGCATTATTAACAAGATTTAATAGGTCTTGGAGGTCATCGATACAGTCAGCTAGTAATAAAGTATCATCTGCGTATCTTATGTTATTAATGACTACTCCGTTGATCTTCAGACCCTTCTCAGTATTACTTAGGGCTCTTTTAAAGAAATAGTTAGAATAGAGATTAAACAATACTGGCGACAGGATACAGCCTTGTCGTACTCCACGCTGAATGGCAATTGCATTAATGTCTATTCTAAAACTCCCGCTAATTTCCTCCCGGAGAATGATTAACGAAATTCTTATATTTTTCAATTACTGAATAGCGGTGTCTCTGTTAGATCTACTCGACTCATCCAGTGGCGGCTCGAGCACTTCTTTGGTGGTGGGGATCAACATTTTTTTACGTACTGTACCGTAATCTCACCACCCGTAGAATATAAAAATTCCGAAAAAAAAATTTGATGGTCTAATCATGATAATCGGATATCTAAACACAAAATAACATAAAATGTCAATGTAGATATATACCAATTTACAAAATGGTATAATAATAAAAATAAAAATAATAAAAGTTTTTTCTTGCAAGATTTTTATCGAACTTAATTTGAACGCGAGCGATTCCCGCCCGTAACTACGCAAACAAATGGTTCAGTGAGGATCCAAATAATTGTCCCCACGGTATTGGAATTCACATACGAGTGCGTCTGCGCGATTGCATACGATCACGAAACAACGCAAACATATAACGCCTATGGGGACCGCTCGGATTGTCCCCCAAGTGCGCAGTAGATTCTGCGCACCGAGAAATAGACCCGTTGTTCTCATGCGCCGTACATTGTTCTCTGTACGCGCGTCGGGTCTTATTAAAATCATCCGGAATAAATTTTTGTATTTTATTTCTGCAAATCTTATTTACTTTTATGTTTAAAGAATTCGTTCATTTTGGTGAAGACAAAGCATCGACTGTTGTTTCCTTTAGTAGGTTTCGAGTGTAACTGGTGGGGACTATCCCCATTGTCCCCCTGTGAAGAACCGCCACTGCTCTTCGACTGTAACAACCACAGCATATAATAGGCCACTTGCATGGATTTCATAACGACTTGGAAAAAATCATGTGGATAGATCTTTTTACTAAGATTAAGAAAATGTTAGTAAAATTGTTTAGAAATGTACAGTTGTTTTTATTTTTAAATAAATAAATCCATTATTTGGGCTCATGACGTCACTACATGAAAATGTCCCGTCGCCGAAAATGTTCCTATTAACTTTAAAAAATTCCACACTGATTTATTTTTTTTATATGGCATCACTTTGATTTCAGGCGAATTTTTGAATTCGTTCACTAGATTTATTGTTTGTTCTCTGCGAACTTATCATTTGATTTCACTTTTTGACAGATGTTCTGAAGAGAACCCCGTACATTTTAGATGTACGGGGTTCTCTTCAGAACGTGAAGAAGATGTTGGTACGTGTTTTAGAGTTATAATGATTATGGTGCTGATTTTAACAAAATAAATTGATAAATAAATAAATCATTGGATAAAGGTGAAAAATGTGCCGGTATATTTATTGATCTCAGAAAAGCTTTTGATAGTATATCCCATGAGATTCTACTAAAAAAACTAAACAATATAGGTATAAAAGACAATGCAATTAAATGGATTTCGAACTACCTAAAAAATCGACCGCAAGTCGTAAAAATAAATCAGATTAATAGCGATAAAGAAATATCAGACTTTGGAATCCCTCAAGGTACAGTAATCGGACCAATCCTTTTCACCATATATGTTAATGACATTTTTTTTCAACCACTACATGGCCAAATTACTTCATACGCCGATGATACGGTACTAATAATTAGCGATAAAACTTGGGAAAAAATAACATTTAAAGCCACCGAAGACATAAATATTTTAAAGAATTTCTTCGACGTAAATTTACTATCACTAAATGGTGATAAAACATTTGTAATTCCATTTGCAATACACAAAAATGATACCCCTAAAAACATTGACATCATCATCCATGATAATTCCAAAACACACAGTAAAAATTATTGTATCCAAAACTGCACAATATTAAAAACAACAAACACAATCAAATATTTAGGAGTCATTATCGATAAAAATTTGAAATGGAAGGAACAAATTTGTCAAGTTGTAAAAAAAATTAGAAAATTGATTTATATATTTTTAAGAATCAGAAATTTTTTATCTGTAAAAAACTTATATCTAATATATTACGCTTTGGTTCAATCAACTTTACAATATGCTATCATTAGTTGGGGATCGGCATACAAAACTAATCTTTCCCCAATTGAAGTTGTGCAGAGGCTAATAATTAAAATCATATTAAAAAAACCTTCTGACTACCCAACGGATCAATTATTTAAGGAATTTCAAGTACCATCTTTCAAAGATCTATACAATAGAAATGCATTGATTCAAATTATAGAAGAAAAAGAAAAATATCAATTTATAACTGAAAACCGTACTAGACATAAATATATTTTTTCATGCCCAAAATTAAACACTTCCTTTGCACAAAATTATTATACTTATCAAGGAAGACTTATTTTCAACCGATTACCGGATGAAATTAGAAAAATTCATGATAAAATCCAATTAATAAACACTGTAAAAAAATATTTTAAAGATAATCTCAAAAAAAAAAAACAGTTTCCGACTAATCTAATCTACTTATAACTCAGTTTCCAAGTGATACTCCATTCTTCAAATAAGTTAAATTTTGTATTGTTTTTAGCAACTAATTACAATAATTCTGGACACATTATCCAAACAGTAAAATTGTTTTGATAGTAGATAAATACTTATAATTACATATCACCGAACTTACAACTTATTGTTTTTTACATTCACATTGTAATTTAAGAACTTAAATATAGCATTAAAAAATGTACACTACTCTTCCAGACACAAGCTAACGCTTCCATGGAAGAGTGGTATTAACATATTTGAATATGAACATGTAAGCAAATTAATACATCATCTAAATGTACATTATATTTTATATGCTAAAAAATAATTAAAAAAAAAAAAAAAAAAAATTTTTTTTATAATATTCTTATTATTATTATAATTTACAAGCACAAGTATATTACATTGAATTTAGTAATATATACGCTGTACAATATAATGATTTATGATCAACAAGATGGATCAAGGAAAAAAATATTTATGAGATGTAATATTTTTGGTATGCCTCGTTATTCTCCTGTGCCATTCGTGTGGAAAACGTTATTTTTTTTTAAATGATTTTCGGCTATGTAATTATCGTTTTTTCACACCTATAAATTATGTCCCGTATTTCCGGTTTATAAAAAATGGTCTGATTTTTCGGATTGAAATTTTCAAAAAATCCCCAGGGTTTCAAAAATACGATTAAAAAAAAAAAAATACAGAATGTCTTAGAATATTTGCCTAAACCGGAAAAAAAATTAAAAAAATGTGATGCAAGTGGCCTATTAATCATATAACTCACCACTAGCATGTCTTCATCGTACTACCACTACCTGCCTGTACAGATCTGTTTGACCAAGAACCTAAAAACCTCTCCGTGCTACATCATTTAGTTCTGGGAAAGTCTCTGATATATATGTATTATACATTTCTTAAATTTTAAGTTTCTTATAATATTTTAGCAATTTTTAACTGACTAATTACCTAATCCAATTTCTACCCTGTTATTTTTTGACATGTATTATGTTTATAAAAGCCCTACCTACGTCCTTATCTTGCTAATCTGTTACACTTCTTATAAACTCCAGACTCTTCAGTCTAATTTGCAAGAATCTTTAAATAAATTTCTCTGAATTTTACATTCGAGTCAAGAAAAGATAAGCAGATTAATATTTGCGAATATTATGTAGGAATGATTTGGATGCATATAGTGTTACAAGGCTACTGAAAACTTTTCGCAAACTGATCAGACGTACAAATGTAGTAATACCTACCTAAATGGGTAACCATTTAGAATTTTTTTTAATACCTTATTACAATTTTTTAAACTTCAAGTATATTAATATATTCAGCGAAATCATTGAATTAACAGTCACATTTTTTGTGCTATAGTTTCGAAAATCAATCGGAAAGTTTAACAGCATTAAGTAAAATACATTTTATAAACCAGTTATCCAAAATAGTGACCATAACATTAATAATCAAATCAGCGCATTAATTTCAGTCATAAAAAATATGTAAAGTCTAACGTCCTCCTAGCGTTAATCAATTTGAACTGTTTAAAAAGAGTTTTTACTTTTTAATTGAACTAGTAAATGTGCTTGGATCGTACGATACACGACGTCCCATGCCATTCACTTTTGGCAACGACAAATTATTCACACCGGAAGTTGTTAGTAAACTGATGGACACGTTGACTGGAGGCTGTAGTGTGCGAAATATGCTCTAGATAGGGGAGAAAATATTTGTACTTCTAATCAGCACTATTTATTTCGACCAGAAACTGCATGTAATTGCCCTTGGTAACTTTAATTTAGTTAATTCATTCAGTGAGTAGTACAATTAACAAAAATTTGCCATTCGATTTAACCTAAAATTCCGTTTGATTTGAATCGCAAAAACCATTAGAAAACTCCAACAACTTATTCAAGTAAAATATTGAGTTGGCATTTAAGGTCTTGTTTTCCGCCACATACCAATAAAATAACCGAGATGAGTATTTTTTCATTTTATTATTTACATTTTCAACAAATATACTTTATGTAATTAATAATAGCAATAAAAAATAGCAGTTTAGTAACTGCTTTATCGAGCGAAGTATTTTTTAAGATTACTGATAAACATACTAATTTAGCATGATGTGAATTATTCCGGAGTAATAAACTCAAATTTTCTTTGAAACTTTCAAATTAAAAAAAAATGGAACTGATCTGATGATTGAGTGCATTTATACAAGCGTTAAAGTAACTTAAGTAAGTAAGCGATAACTACCTGTAATCAGAAAATTATTTTATTTTTACTTGATTAATAATTCCACATTTGAAATTAGTATTTATTTTGTTTAAAATTATGAGAGATGATTGTTCATGTTCACTAAAGGTGTTCATTCGCAAGGTACAGTTTTGACATCTCCCTGATTTGTCACACAAAAATAATATTATAAAAAAATGATTTTGAACGACAATGTGATACTGATCATTAAACAAATATTTTAGGAATACTTTCAGCTTCGTAAATCCCACAATTATAATATCCCGTGATTTTTCTATGGTCTTCGCCAGTTAATTTCTAATTAGAGTAGTTAACTAGCTCCTTGCATACATTTTCAAAAAAATAACTTTAATGAAAAAGTTATAACAAGTTCATTAACCATAAGTTCATTATTTAAAGGGTGAGCAAGAGTGCATTAAATGCACCGTAAAAGCTTCGTTTAGTGACACAAAGATTTTCTAATCTAGATATACGGGAAAAGGAATTAAACATATTAATTTGCATTTTGTGGCAACATAATATCCACTAAGAAGGTACTCACCGTAGTAATGATACATAGATAACGTACACTTTTCACTCACACAAACATATTTGATATGTAAGTGATAAAAGATTTGTGTACTACACTACTTAAAAAAATGTTAATACATTTTTAATATATTTTGTATGACGATATTTGCCATTTTAAATTCGCAATACGATAAACACTGATTTTAAAATTGAATACTCTACTTAGTTTAGTATTGACATTGTTAAAACTGCGTACAATTCGTTAATTAGCCAAAGATGGGCAGTCCATTTCCATGAGCCGACGGTAAAGCGGGTAGAGCGTATGGCATTTGGGTCGCGGTTCACTCTCTCGCTCAGACTGTCGTACACTTGAACTCCAGCGCCTTGCAGCCGTGCTCTCGCCGTAGTTACGCGTTGGATCTTTCGGTGAGAGAGAAAGCGCTTCTCTGGTAGAGATACGATTGTAAATGTTTCAAATAGGAGTTGCACGTAATCTTTGGTTGTTTCAACAATATTCTGTTCAACCAACTTATTTTTTATTTATTATCAAATATGGATAGAGAATAAATGACGAGGGATTTAGAAGACAATCAGCCATTTACTCAATTCAAAATTACATGCACCATTAAAATTCATTCAATTTCATATTAATTTACGACAGAAATATTTTAAAAATGTTAGCTACACTTTCGATCAAGGTAAAATTATGAAGATAGTTTGCGTAATGCGACCTCTGTCTAAGGATATAACCGGTCTGTGGCTGAGTTGGAATCGCGTTTGGGTCCCACCCAGGCGTCCCGTGTTCGATTTCTAGGCTCGGCCTAAGTCCTCCATCACGACTCAAGCAACATTTAAGCATACTGTGGTGGTAGTAGGAGATTTTCAAATATCGTCGGGTTATTCGTAACCCGGGAATGTATGTGTTTCATTAAAAAAAAATAACAAAGATTTAGTCAGATTAATAAAGGCTAAGACATAATGTACATAATTATATAAAAAATACTAATTAAGTAGATATTAAAATTCCAAAATTGTTAAAACTTAAATGCCGAATGAGTTACATGAAAGAAAAATTTCCAAAAATTTCAAGAAGACATTTAAAAGTAATAAATATATTTGTAAAAGCATACAATTATTGGTCAAAAATTCTTTTGCGCTCATAGTAAATTGAAGAAAACATGTTAAATAAGAAAAACAATCAACAAACAAGCCAAACTTCTAGAAAAGAAAGCTGCTTTTATTAACTAAACAATATATCCCCGACAAAACATTTTCCGACAAAATATCCTTTGGACAAAACATCCTCCAACTAAATATCAGTTTTGTTAGCTTAGGATACGTTTTAGTAGATATTTTGTCAGAGGATATTTTGTCAGGGATATTTTGCCCAAAGATATTTTGTCGGGAATATCCGTCAAAGGATATTTTATCGGGGATATTTTGTCCAAGGATATTTTGTCGGGGATATTTTGTCCAGGGATATTTTGTCGGGGATATTTTGATCAAAGATATTTTGTCGGGGATATTTGTGAAAGGATTTTTTGTCGGGGATATTTTGTCCAAGGATATTTTGTCGGGGATATTTTTTCCAAGGATATTTTGTCGGGGATATTTTGTCCCAAGGATATTTTGTCTGGATATTTTGTCCATGGATATTTTGTCGGGGATATTTTGTCCAAAGATATTTTGTCCAATGATATTTTGTCGGGGATATTTTGTTCAGGGATATTTTGTCCAAGAATATTTTGTCGGGGATATTTTATCCAGGGATATTTTGTCCAAGGATATTTTGTCGGGGATATTTTGTCCAAGTATTTTGTTGGGGATATTTTGTCCAGGGATATTTTGGCCAAGGATATTTTGTCGGGGATACTTTGTCCAAGGATATTTTGTCGGGGATATTTTGTCCAGGGATATTTTGTCGGGAATATTTTTTCCAAGGATATTTTGTCGGGGATATTTTGTCCAGGGATATTTTGTTCAAGGATATTTCGTCGGGGATATTTTGTAGCGGGATGAAAAGTCGCGGAACCGGAAGAAATAAATCATTTAAGCAAATACGTGTGTTAGGACAATTTAGTTCGTGTTTCGAGGTCCAAATGTTGTCTTCCTCTCAATTTTTTGTGTACGTAGCTACTTGCGACCCCACCCATCTCTCCGCTTGGATCGGAAAGCAGTTTTCATTCTGCGCGACGCCCCTGCTGAAACTTGAATTATCTCGCCTGTTACCACTAGCACAGGCACTTAATCTTCACTTTCATTCGCATTTTATCGCTATGAATTCGCTACAGAGAACATGTGTGGCGTTCGGCCTGTACCCGTTTATTATTATGCTAATACTTAGAAATAATTAATTGTAATAAAGCGAAAATCAAATTTGGTGAAATTCTAATTAAATATGTGCATAAGTAATTTGATGAATTAAAAAAGTAGATCGCTGATTTTTAAAAAGCGTCTTATAACTAATTATTTTTAAAATCGTAATAAAACGATTGATTTATTTTTGCTCGGTTTGTTTCATACATTGATCAATGGGTTAGAATTAATAGTTAGAATAATAGCTTATTTGGTTTTTTTACTTTGTTTGAGTCTTGATGTTAAAGCTATAACTTATGGTTTGTGACAAAATAAAAAAATCATCTCGGGTTTCGTTTTGTGTGCGTTGAATATTTTTGTACTCTGTAATAGCCAGTGAGAATGATCGAAGTTATATTATATAAACGTATTACTTTTGTATTCTTTGCTGTTGAGGATATGAATATTATTTAAAATGACTTTTTGCGTTGCATTGAAAAATTACCCCGAGTGCGCTAGGAATTCACATAATATAAAAAGTAATACATTTTTTAATTCTACATAAAATCTAATTATGTTTTCAAAGTTGAATAATTAAAATAATATTGACACGATACATCGGTTAACATTTTTTTTGCTTATAAAAATAAAAGTGGTTAGTTACTACAATGTTTTAATAATCATGATTTTTATGTTAATCTTCTGCATCGTCTCGTTATTCTTCATTATAGTCATCATCACTGTTATTAATAGATCTTTTATTAATAGTTAATTAATTATGATTATGAGATCATTCTCATTTTGTGAAACGACTCGAAAAGTTGATTTGTAAATCATTCTGGATCAAAACACCTTCACAAACGAGACTGATCATCGAATGATTCCGGAACCAGTTATAAAGTTGTCATATGTAATTAAGAAATATGCTACTTAGAAATTTTTTTGGTATTTTTTATGGGTGTGCTAACAAAATATAAAATAACCTCTATAAAGAAGCTAGCAACACAAATTATAAACTTAATTTTGACAAAAACCTTAACACGAAAGGAAAACCAACATGACGAAATGATTTATCATTTCGTATCACTATAAGCTTTTTAAATATCTAAATCTTTTCATCTTACCTGATATCGAAATACATTTAGTTACTCGGTTTTAATAAAATACTTAGTACTAACTTAATTTAATGGGGATTCGATTATGCCTACCGTACCCGCAATACTTTCAGATTTGGTAATTTGTTGATTGAGTGATTATGATAGGCCGTGACATGGCACATGATATACCACGTGCGATACATTATATATCAAATCTTTATTGTCAAATTGAATATAAACAATTGTCAAATTGAATCTAAAAGTAAAAACGATGGAATCACAACTATATTTCTAAATTTTAGGGACAGAGTTTCATAACACTCATCAAACAAACGCTGTTATTTTAAACATTTATTTGAATAACTCTTAATTCTGTGTTTAAAATATGAGATCGAAAAACATGACATAAATAAAATTACAATGGCCGAGTTGTTAGAGGCATCGTCTCAGTAAGACAGAGATCCTGTGTTCAATCCCTAGTTGCGATCTGTATCTTTTTATCGTATTTCGTATTCGGTTTCGTGTTGCGTTTATATTTATTGGTATTACCTTCTTCTTTTAAAATTTGACTTTTATTTTTATTTTCCAACCGACTTGTTTGCAGACTATCGACGCCGTCCAATAATTCAACGGTGTTTTTCATTAAGAGGTGCTTAAGATTAGACCAATTAACTTGAAATATGCATTCCGTCGCGTAAACATACAACATTGGAAACAGGTTTCTTCTTAAATATACTAATTAAGCGTCATGCATTTTGGTATTTGAATGTTATAGTTTACCCAAAACAAAACTTTGGAAAACAAAGTAAAATATGAATTTACTAATATTGCGGATTACACCAAGGAACACTGAGTTTAACGAACGAATGCTTTGTTTCTATCTTAGAGTCCCGTTTTGGACATGTTCCCTTCACCGTCCATTCTATCTCCTCCCCACAGTCTTCACTAATCCCCAATCACGCCCCCACACCCACCCAACACTTAGTAGAGTCACGTGGGGTAACCGTACGCAATTTTTACATTGGGATTTTTGAATTAAAACGCTTTAGGTATTTTGCTCATTTTTTTGTTTATTGATATGATTGATCATTAAGGCATCTCAAACAAACATAAAAACCTTATGTAGTTCATAAATCAAAAAGTTATATAAAAATGTTTACATGCACGTCGATTACGAACACTTACCCCACGTGCGGGGTAAGTATTCGCATACCACAGAGAAGTGTTCAAATCAGATTAGGGAACGTACCCATACTACGTGACACTTTTAGGGGGGGGGGGGGTCTTCAAAATGTCACGCTCCATACAAATGAGCGGCAGATTGCTTAGGATTTTGGTCACCGGGGGGGGGGGGGGGGGGGGGTTAAAAATTGCAAAAAGTTGGTCACGTAGTTTGGGTACGTTCCCTTAGTGGTTATCCTTAATAGAATTATCACTTTGCACCCGTGTAACTAACAATATTTTACCAAAAATTATCATAGACCACATCGCTCTGACACAGTTGGTTACACAATAGCACACATCAAGCAAACATGTCGATAGCAGATGACAAAATTTAAGAAAAAGCACGAAAAACAGTAATTTACCTTCCAATTTTTATTATCAAATTAGGATTCACTGTACTCATATCCTGCTTCAATGCGACCCAAAACGCTACTGAATTAAGGAACGTGCGGGCGCGAAACAGGCACGACCACCCCGGAAACATCATTGCGAACACTTACACTCTGCTACGGTTACCCCACGTGAATCTATAGTATTATGTTCGCCCATTGTTTTGTACTGCCAAATTAGTATATTTTTCCCCGAGGAAGGAATTTTTCGACATGATTCCCTGTTCATCGGACAGCCTATATAATAAAATATACCCAGTGGTTCAAGCACAGACATGTTGTTTTATTTACTTTATTTCTAATTAACAGTCATTGTTTGATTAATTGAAGGGAAATTCTTCGTTAAGGATCTTCACTTTAATAGTTACGGAAATTATTATTTATGAATGTTAGCTGTAAACATGCAATAATTCTAAGCTGTTTAACGTCATTTAAACGTAGATACGTGTGAGAGACAATGAGTGGAATGGGCTAATTGAAATGTCCTTGCTTTTATTAAAGAATTTTCCAGGAAATATACACATCGCGTGATTTGAGATTTAATAAACTATACACCATGCTAAAAAAAGGTAAAACCAGTCAAAAGTCCACGTTCTGGGAGCATTTTAAAGGAATGTACGTGGTAACTTTTTCCATTTTTTTATTTTTATTCTTTGTGCCCAATTGCCCATATAATAAGCCCACTGTGCTATCTCCCATTTTACCTCAACTCTTTAACAATAACCCAGTCTTTTAATTTTAATTTTTTTTTTTACATTAACTCCACACAGGAGGCACTGAGGTAAATAATTTCCCCCAGGGCCTATGTCATCTGGGATGCTGTGCGGAGGAGAGGAAGGAATAAACATTGGTCTTGAAGAGACCCATGTTGTAGGAAGGAGGAAACAAGAGGCCGGCAAATCATTCCACAGCCAAGCTGTTGAACACAAGAACGAGTCGAAGAAACGACCCGTTCTCATGTGACAAATGTCAACCGTGTACACATGTTGGGCACGCGCTTGGCGGGTTTCCCGATTATGCACCGGTGCCGAAGGGATCAATGATGCTAGTTCCTCGGAGCATCTTCCATTGTAATACCGGTAGAACAAGGATAGCATTCCCACCCGACGCTCTAAAGGTTGCGATACGTCTGTTATCATGGGATAATCTATCAAACGGTCCGCCCGTTTCTGCACTGAGTCGAGGGTATTTTTCAGGTATTTTGAAGCTCCAGACCAGAGGTGGCTGCCAAATTCAACCGTGGGGCAACCGCACTTGTAATTTGTACAAAGTTCATCAGAGTAGACTTAGCCACATATCATTGGATATGTGGCTAAGTCTTCTGGTACTATAGTGTATCTCCCCAGGTGTCTGAGCCTAGTTCCCACCAGGGCAGGACGTTGCCACCGTAAGTGAATTGGAGTCTCATTTTTTACATCTATTGGTGTTTTCCACTCCTTGAAAACTTGGTTTTTATAATATTGGTGGGTGACAAAAACCATTCTTAAGTAGGTACATTATTTTTTTTCAAGTGTTTTAAAAATTCCAACATTCAAAATTCGGTGATCATCTTCATTTCATTAAGTGACATTTGAATTTAATCAAACAATTTGAAGCTTTACAAATCTAAAAATAAGCCGTCCCGGACAAGAACTTTTAAACTTCATAACGATTTATTTATTTATGCTGGGTCTTTACGGTTGTCTCACTTACGTGAGAACAATCCAATGATAAAAACTCAGTTAATACAAAAATAGGTACCAATAATAATAATTGCGTACATCACCGACAACATCGTATAATTTTTAGGGTAAAATTATTAAAGAATAAGTATGTAATTAATGTTAAATGTATAACTCAACCTTCGTTAAATTTAATGCCATATGTGCGTTTCGTCAGATAAAGCATTTAATTTTTCGCATGTTTTTATAACTGGCCATACCATAATTGTTCCACAATTCGAAAGAAACATCGCGAAATGTCTAAAAACGTGATTAAGATATTAAACATTCTAGAAAATTCTTGCATTTTCGTTTTTAATGCATTTGATATTGATAGATTCAATATTTTTCATACCAGACGTATGAGAATGAAGATTTTTGTGAACGGCTTTTAGGACGATTGTCGATGATATGCACATGGACTAGATATCACTACAATCAAGATACATTTAGATTTCTTTTTCGTTAACTGTCGTCAGATGCATGTAAATAGTCTTCAAAATATCGTCAAATTTATGAATCCATTTTTTTAATGTTTTCGTATTAGGCTCTATATTTTTATTGACGAGGTACATAATAATAAAAGATCAATGTATTTATCATGGAAGTGATTTAGAACTTGATTTGTTTATGAGAAGAATTTTCCTTATTCACACACATAATTAAAACACTTCCTGTTTACAGTTTTCACAGATTCCGTAAGTATAATTTATTTCGTCGAAGGTACATTATATTTCTAATAAACACCGTTGGCTGTAATATTTTTGAAATGACTAAAGAATTGGGTCAAAAATACTAATTTTGGTTGTATATGTACGAGTATCTTGCGTAACGCTGGTTCAATGAACTCTGGAACTCGAATTTGCTTTAAATTTAAGTATTATTTTCAAAATTGGAACTGATTGCTTGAAGAAATTAGAGAAGCGATAAAGTACCTACCCGTAATATAATATTTTAACAGAAAAATTACATTATTTGTCACATTCAAATTGGAACTGATTTGACAATAATTCAAACTATTCCGTGATTTTTAGAACTCTTTATGTATTTATTTTTTTATGTATTAGGAGGGAGGAAACACAGAGGCTGGCTTCGATGGAGCCCCTGTAACTGAGCTTTTATTTAAGTAAATCCCACGAGTATAAACACGTTTTTTTATCAGATTTCGAATATAGATTGTATTTTTTAAAGTACGGATTACGTTTTATTTATTTTATTCTCACATGATTGAATTTGTTGTAAATTACATTTTTCCAATACACAACTCACGCAACTACCACTGTACGCAACAATTCAGTAGGTACTTTAAGGATTAAGTCATTCGTATAACAGGTTTTTGAAGAGGAGTACTAACTGAGAATAATAATAATAACTGAGAATAATTATTGTTTAACCCATTGCGGAAGAAGAATTGATTCGAGAATTAACATAATTAAATGTGATTTTATCAAATGATTGTTGTTAACCTTATATATCAAAAAGGTTACAAAGTATAGGTATATTAACGTAAGGATTTTACGGGTTGCTAGAAGGAAGTTTTAAGTTGTTGTGCAAAAACCGACAAAGTGTTTGCATAATTATTATCAAGTTATAATCAACACATTTACAGTTATAATCAACACACAAAGCATGACACACAAAAGGCTACTGAAATAATTACATGAAGATTTTATTATCCTTATGTTATTCATAACTTAGGTAATTTAAAGATTTACAAAGCATTATTAAAAATCCTGTGGAGTCAATCTATTTTCACGTACAATTTTCTAAGAATTTTTACAAATACTGTGTAGTCAATCTATTTTCACGAACTAAGAATTAGAATCACGTTTCAAAGAATTATTTCAAATTTTGTGCAGCCAATCTATTTGCACGTACAATTTTCAAAGAATTATTACAAATCCTGTGTAGGCAATCTATTTTCACGTACAATTTTCAAAGAATTATTACAAATCCTGTGTAGCCAATTCAATTTTCACTAGTCATATTTTTTTCTCGAATTCTGTCAATATAGTCTAGAAATTGTTTAATGATTACTGAATTAATTAATACATTTTTATTTTTTTACTTATTTTTTTTAATGAAGCTATAACTTTGTGGTTATCCATTATAGATAAATGAAACAATTCAACTTTGTTTGAACCACTTATATAATGAGTAAATCCGACTGGTTTCAGAACAAACGTTCCTTTTTCAGGGAAAAAGTATACTAATTTGACAGTTTCGAAATATGGATGGGAACAATGTTTTATTATGGTAGAGGTGGAGCCGTTGCTAGTTATTAATGTAGAGTGGGTGGGTAGGTATTAATGTAGAGTGGGTGGGTAGGGGAACAAATCCATGATTGGGCTATAAGACAATATTTTTTGTTTGTTGATAATAGATTCATTATTTTTAAGGGATTTTTAATTTCCAAGGCTTCTAAGTTATCTAAAGGTTTTCCTTTATGATTAATATGAAGAATATTTATCCCTGAATTTTTTTCAAAACTATGGTTATTTTCAATGATATGGTTAGCGAACTCAGAAAAATTATTATTATTAAAACACCTTAAATGTTCTTTGATTCTGATTTCAAAATTACGAGTTGTTTTTCCAATATAAAATGAGGGACAATCATTGCGTTTGAGTTTATATATTCCGGAAAATATAAAAAAAAAATTAAATTTAGTGGTTCAAACTTTGTTTGAACCACTAAATCTCATCAGCAGCTCATCCCAAATCTAGTTTTCAATCATTTTAGCTCAGTAGGTATTATTTGCTTTAAATAAATTTTCTTGTCATGTTCAATTGTCTTGTTTCTTTTCTCTTCTTTTCTTTTCCATTAAGTTGTAATCATCCATATCTGTATAACCTTGTTCTCTTTTTCTTTAATTGTTTTCCATTGCTGTTTATTCTACTCAACCTGCCTTTTATTTTTCTTCTATATTGTATGTGAATTTTATATTTTAATATCCAAATTCCTATGTAAAATTTTAACTATTTCCTCCCACCCATGATTTGTATGTTCCTCCTGTCCTAAAATGAGTTCTGTAACTAATCGGGATTGCTATAGCAAGAAATAAAAACATTAAAAAAAATAATGATTTAAATAATAAGAAAAAGTAGGTATATTAATTGTAACAAATAATTTATTATTTGCTTCCATTAATATGACACTTTCTACACCGCCATAGGCTTTATCACACAAAATTTACAAATAAGCAATAAATCTAAAGCATCAGGGCAAACATCTGATGGCGGACAATGTGACTCTATCTGAAACGTTGGCTAAAATAAGGAGGATGAGCAACACGGTATAAAAACCCAAAAAGTATTCGCGATAATACCTATGGCCGTGAAAATCTCAAATCGTGTCAAAATATTTATTATGTATATTTAAGTAACAAAATTCATTTTAAATGCAAAGAAGACATGTGTTAACATATTTTTTTCTTCATGAGATCAGATTAAAATATAAAGTTACTTAATAGCAAATTTACAAACGTAAAATTGTTCAAAACCTAAGAACTGCAGTGACTGTAAGTTCAGGAAAAATGTATTGTGCGTCTCGTTAAAGCCATAAAACTATTTAAGTCAATAAGTTATTGAAACCGTTTTTCCAATTAACTTACAGAAATACGAACAAATAATTAAAAATAATATAAGTAAATAAACGAATAATTAACACGACACGGTAAGAAGAACAGCGTTAATAATATTACTTACGTTTCCCGTAGTATCTACACGGAATTAACACAGGCCCGGGGTACCAGTCAGTCTGTATCCTTTTATCCGCCGTGTATGACAATCCTCGCTAGAATTTAAGCGGGCTTAATATGCTGCTCAACCCTTAATATAATAATAATAAATAAATACGTTTTTCATCAATAGATTGTTTTACAATATTACAAATTTTGTTCTTTTATCATTGATTCTATTGACGAAAAGGTCACTGCTCAGCTGTAATTAAGGATTTCTCCGAAGAAGAGTTCAATTTTTAGATGTCCAGGGGCTAGCGGTCACATATCAAATCTGACATCTACGTAAATAATTGAATAATTCCATGTCACCTAAATTTACGAAAATTTTATAAGTATGGACAATTATACTTATCGAGCGATGAGGAATGTAGGTGTTTATGTTGTAAGTGTATATGTTTAAAATCAACCTAAAATAGTTTGGTAAGACATTTTAAAAGTTTGAACGTCAGTACAGTTTCTTTTCACCGGTTCATTTCATGAATAGTGCACGACTTTGATAAACCAAATACTATTTTGAATTAGTATCCTCGGATATAGCACCATGCTGATTAATGTGAACTGATAAAAAATCAACTCGCCTAAAAATATTTTAGGTTCAAGAAATAAACTACCGTGGTTGTCATTTTCAAAAATCGCGATCTACTGATGACAGCAGAAAGCACATATAGATATACGTCCCACGTTGATAGTAGGTTAGTTTTTCCAATAAAAAAAAAACATGTTCCTCTTTTAAAATCATAGAGAATCTGTGTAATACTGGCGACATCCAGGCTTGCGATCTAAGGGTACGATCAGGTACAAAGCGGGTTTCGGTTTTCTGATTAGTCGGCGCATGGGCGGCCGACTGGCGCAGGTGTGCTGATAAGAATGTTTGTATGTCAACGTATCAGGCCGAACATAGTGAAGGCAGGTTCAGATTTATGTCCGCGCGAGGCGGCGCCGATAAGCTTTACCGGAATGAATTCTTAATTCCTGCTCGCCGGTGACGCCGGTCATAATTTGATATCAAAATGAGCGACCTGTTAATTGCCGCTATTTTCAATCAATCGCCAATCTGGGATAAAAGAAATACATTCCATACCACCAGAAATGTTGTTGACAAGTGATGGAATGAAATCAAAAAGATAAAATTTTGAAATAACCTCAAATGTCACAAGTGAATTTCTTTCAGGCACGTACTTAACATATTATTATCATGTTCTCCTGAGGTTTTTTTTTTCATATTTAAGGATACCTATTACCAAATACCATTGTTTTATTCCTTAATTTTAAGAAAGGATTCTCCAAGAGTAAATAATCGTGGTCTACGAACTCGACATTTCGTAAAAACTGACAGCTGCTGTCAGGCTACCGCGCAGGTAGCGCAAGTTTTATCCGCGTTCTGTTTGTCCACATCTCGGCGTCAACTGCCGCCGGTGGAACAGGGCACTTAACGCCGTTAATCTGAAAACCGATACCCGCTTTGTACCTGATCGTACCCTAAGTAAGGATTATTTTCTAAATCGCCCAAAGCTCGAAATTCCAACAAAGCCGAGCTTAAAATTAATTGTCACACCGGGCCATGGACCAGCGAATTAAGTAAGACTCGGTGTTTAATTTAGAGGAGTTTTCAGAGAAATTAATCTCATCTACAGAGTTGTTTTATTAAGTAAATATGACGAAACCTTCGGCGAATAAACGTTTTATTCTGCTATTTAATAAAACATATTATACTCATTAATGTTGAAATAATGGAAAGATGTCGTTAAATTTGCTTCAGACGACAAAAAAAAAACATTGCACAGAAAACATGCGGATGTCTAAATATGCATTCTACTGATTTTTTGTTTACTTCGAATAGCTGAAATAACGATTATAATGACATTATTATAGTAAACGTGACATTTCCATAGATTTGAATGCCAACAGCAGCAAAACTAGTCGAGCTATGTAGTTTTCCTATAAAAAACTAAACTAATTGCTGTTCCCGCGCGTATTCCGATAAAATTATTTTATGACTGGAATTGCACAAGAATACAAATTTTGTAATTTTACGTATTAAATTACTTCCATACCATATCCTGTCCGTAGGTCAGAATATTACCGCATTGCATTAAAATTCAAATAAATGGAACATTTGTAAAGGTATCCGAAAACTACAAACTTTTTTTGAAAAGTGATAAATTACGCTTTCAAATTTTATTAAAATTTTTGAATGCAAACTTTAAAAAGTTTTCAAAATGGCTCACTTAACGTTTTTTCGTACTAAAATTGCTGGTAATGAAAAAAACAAACTCACACACATATTTGATCAGACAATTATATACTATAAACGTTATCATCATATCACTTTTTGTCATTTAAATGTAAAAATAATTTAAACGACATTTAATTAAATCACAAAGTTATTTTTTTTTTCAAATTGCGGTCGGGAACTTTGCTTTCATAAATGTGTAGATACATTTTAATTATTTTGTGGTTAACTTTTAAGTTTGAATATATAGCGTGGTGAGTTCTCTTTCCAATATCGTTTAGATCATATTTAAACTATGATAATAAGGGAGACACACCGATTTCTATGAGACCTTATGAGTTGTTTCGAAAAGCGATCAAATCAGCTTGAGGGGTTAAATTTATTAAGCCCAGAAGAAAACGTTTTGTTTTGTACAGTTAGAAAATATGAATGTAACAAACCTGTATGTGCATAACTTACTAGTATAATTCACTTTTGATTTTTTTAGTCTGCATAATGATTTGCCTTCCTCTTTGACATGCTTCACCGCTTACATACACGATGAGACAGAGACTTCGCAGGCGGTCGAATGAGGGACTAATAATCGAAAGAGCTAAATATTTGCTAAAAACATATTTCCGTACAAACAATATCTACACCAGCGACGTTGCCGACTGCAAAGTGTTGTGACTGAAACACTACTAAAGTTCGCTAACTTCAGGAGATAATTTTAAATTTGACGGCCTACATGGTCGAAGGGTAAACACTCTCTAGACTAGGAATTCGAAGGTCGCGGGTTCAAATTTCGGCGTGTGTGCGTTATTTGAGTCGTGTAATTTCACAATTAATTAATTAAAAATATTATGTGGCATGTTCCAGAGTGGAAGATGCACTCAGTATCACCCTGGTGAAAGACCACCATTCAGAATCTAAATTTTACTTGACATAGCTTTAGCCGTGTTTAGTGACCAGACCTGAATAGCCAGGTACTTCCACGCCTTCCTCTTCCCCATCTGCTTCCCCTCCCTACTATCTTCAGTCTCATTATTCCCTAATTTTGAAATTATTTCTTTTCGGCATATCTACAAATATATTTTTTTATAGGTGAATATTTTTTTCCATACAAACTTTTCAAATTTAAAAAGAATTACCTATCAATTTTTTTTTGTCTTTTTTTATTTGTTTTTGGAGTGTTATGCCGTGTTGCGCTACCTCCTCATTTAGCCAACGTTTCGGACAGCGTTACAGTGTCCATCATCGGGGCAGATGTGTCACCTATCAAATTTATTGCATTTTACTCCCGGACACTTATCCAGAATATTATATTATTATCGTGCTACTCAAAATGTTGAATTTAAAATACGTATTGTTAGTAATAAATAATTTATTGATCTTCAAATTAACTAATTCATTTTTTCACAATTATTATTTAATTATTTTTTTAACTTTTGTGAGTAAAACTTCAAATTGTAATATTTAATTAAATGAAGACAATATTAGCGAAACTTATTATTAACTCAATCGAAAATCAGAAAAAGACATTGGCACCGCTGGAACTCGATCACAAGACCTTCTTATGTGCTCCTTTACTCTAGTTTCTCTTTCTTTTACCATTTGTATATATATATGTATATTTCCCTGTATTTGTCAGTATTTTATATTCAGTCCTGATGATGGTACGGAGGTACCGAAACCGGTAGACGGAAGAAATATCAATAAAGTGACGTAAACAAAGTGTTTTCTTTTTATTTATTTATTTTTTTTTTAATTATGTAGGTATTTATTTATTTAATTATTTGATTACAGTTATGACGTACTGTCCATCTCACTAGGTGTGAAACGCCTCTGTTGAGATGGCAATTTACAGAGTGGTTGTTATTGTTATCTAGGTTTATGTTGACGTAATATGACAATGATAGTTATGAAAATAAAATAAAATAAAATCAGTTTTTTTTGCATTAAACAATGCAAGTATGAATGTAGAAGATTAAGAAAATAATTTTGCAGCAATTAAATTTCAATTTGACAAAAAGGGACATTGATAAATTATACAAAAAAGCAAGTGAAACTTAGTCAAATGTAAATATATTAATTACATAGTGTACATATATACATACAGTCGGCGTAAATGTAAATATGTAATGAATACGTTAATTACCTGTAAAAATAGTTACGTATTTACTTCTGTATTTTTAACGTGCGCTGAATATGTGCTTCTCTACAGTTATCTACGGGGATATATGTCGTTATTGTAAATTCTTTATTTGCGTACCTGTGCGTGCGTTACGGACGCGTGCAAGCGTTTACGTTTTCAGTTACGTGTAATAAGAACTTACTAAACATTTTTGTTTTTTCCTGTATAAGTAGTGACGAGAACATCAAAGCATTTTAACGATCACGGTGTTTGATCCAGAAACATTAATAATAATCGAATCATCAATCGCCTGGGAACCGAGGAAAATGCTGGTTTTACAAAAAAAACTATTGTCCGCCAATTTGATCTCCGTTGTAAACACTATTTTATTAAATGCATCTTTCGTGAGAAATATGAAGAAGAAGTGGTGTGTACATGGGCGTAGCCAGGTTTTGATTTAGGGTGGGGCAAAAAATAAAAAAAATCTAGAGTATGTACCGAAAATAATAAGCTGCTACAACACAATCATGCTTTAGGCTGCATGAATACAAAAAATATGAACTTAGGAAGGGAAACCATCCTATGAAGTGCTGTAAATTTGAAAATGCGACTCGGTCGACCATCCCAAAGATCATCGGTCCACAGAATGGAGCAAACACCCCACCTTGCCCCACCGTGCCTATGCCCATGGGTGTGTATATATTTTCTTTTACGTACTATTTCCAGCTTATGCCATACTAAATCATCGTATTAGTATTTTGTTAATATGCACAAAATTTTATTACGTACATATGTGTTGTTTTCTTACAATTACTAAAACTTTTTTTATCTTTTTACACTTAATCAATTTGTAAAATGCTCATGGAAAAGCCCACTGGGGCATAAATAAATAAATAAATATAAACATATTTTCCAATGGAAAAAAATACGATGCCTACAACCGGACGTTATTAATAGCCTTGCGTCTGCATGGTTGAAATTTAAGAACCCTACCTCGAATACATCTGACGTCGCGCCTTATGCAAAACCATCTTCGTACTTGAAGTTTGTTAAAAAGCTACTTTTGTAATAGAACCGAATTTAAGCAAGTAACCAATAATGCCAAAAGATGGCGCCACTTACGGTAACAGCTGGCGTAAGTATCGTCCGCTGGCAGGCGAAAGTACTATTGGATTTGTAATTTCGTGAATCTCTCCTGGTATGGAAAGATACAAAATACATATGATTATTATCGTATCTGGCACTTGTGAATAATAAAAACACGCGCCTATATATTATATATGACGTCATTGCCTTTGTCCCGGTGACTAGCTGTCACTGGATCCGAGGAACCGGATATTTTTGGAATCAGTTCCTATTGGACTTAGGTATATAGGTACTGGTAACTGGTAACCCACACTTAAACTGGGCGAAGCCGAACTAAAAGCCGCCCGCAGGGCCTAGTAGCAAGAACCAGCGGGTTTTTAACTGCTTGTTTAATTAATTGTTTGTTTAGCGACATTTTACTTACGATTACTTCGATTATGCGTGAATATTAACGATTAAGACAAATGTATTAAGAATGGATATTAACAAGTACACATTTTGAAGATGAATGTGCAAAAAAATTATTGTTTACACTTATTTACAGCGCCTATTAAGAATTCATGATAGCTTAAGGCTTGTTACCGTACAAAAAAACAAACCAATTTTAATCCAAACACGAGGTTCTACGCACTGATTATAAAATAATAAATAAGAAACATACTTATAAATACTTATACTTATAATTATATATGTGGAGTTTATGATTGGGTTCTTCCCCACTGTCACCTCTTCGTCATTCCGAAGGCCGAGTAAAAAAAACATCGTAACATTGTGTAACATCGCAACATGTAACGTAAACATCGAAAGCTAACATCCGTAAAGCGTAAAGGCTCCACTCGCTTCTTTGTTCGCTCAGCTGGCCTTAGCATCGTTTTCACTTCAAACACCATCCGCTTGTAAGCGATGTATTAAAGTAAAGTATCGGTTTATAAGTAATCATCGCGTTAATTCAACCAAATTAAAGATTTTTTTATCGATGCAGGCCACTGTTCACTATTGTTTATGTAGCGATTTGTCCGATTGTTGCAGAGCGTGGAGCGTGAAATATTCCGGGTGTTAATTTCATACTTAACTAACCGAAATAAAATTATGGTCGTTAACTCTAAAATGATAATTTTAAATGGTTGGTAGTAATAAAAATATGGGTACTCTTGAAATAAAAAAATAAAAAAAATTCTATCTGTTCCACAGGAAGTTTTATTTATATTGCGTTTAAAAACATGAGTATTCGGCAGGTTACTTCGGTTGTTTAAGAATTGTGTCGGTCTTCATAGCTTTTTGGTCAAGTTGCAAGGTTATATTTTCGGTTTTGATATATTTATAAGAATGTTTTATGTGCATACAATTATATTTATAAATGATAAAGGACTGTGATGATTTTATTCATTGTTTTATCAACCATGTATGTCTCATCATAAGGAACTCCGGTGAAAAATATTATGTCTTTAAAAAATATGTTCATATAGATAGACCAATAAACGCAATAGATATACCAATAATATTAAACGCAGTGTTTTTAAAAAATAATTAAAAATTCCGTTTTTAATCGGGTCACAGAAACACGCCGTCAAGTTGGTATTAGTTTAGTGGTGACGTCACTGATCACCTTAAAGTCATTGTATGGGATTGTAGGTATGACACAAGCCATCGTATTAATAACGTTTCATCTTATTCGTTTATTTACATACTATTTATAGAGATTTAGTTGTTGTGTTTATTGAAATATTATTTAGGCCTAAATAATTCAGTTTAAAAAATAAAATAAATAATTTTAAAATTGTAGATGGAATAAATAATTTTAAAAGTATGAAAGGGGATGAGGTTTATAAATATTTAGGATACCCGCAATCGAATAGATTAGATCACACTAGTATTAAAAATGATATTAGGATTAAATTTCAAACTAGGATCAGAAAAATTTTAAAATGCAATATATCTGCTAAAAATTTAGTAAAAGCAATAAATACTTGGGCAAAACCTCTACTAACGTACTCATTTGGCATAATTAAATGGTCCAATACAGATTTAGATAGTTTAGAACGATTAATTAGAACTACGTTAACAAAATTTAATTGCCATCATCCAAATTCAGCTATAGAACGAATTAATTTACCTAGAAATTTAGGAGGTAGGGGTGTAGTCAAAATAACATCTTTGAAACACAATCAGGTAGAAATGCTTAGAAATTTTTTCCATAGGAAAGCTAATAGCTCAGAAATGCACAAAATAATTTGCAAGGCAGATAGAAATATTACACCTTTAAATTTATATGACGAGAATGCCAACATTCTTATAAATACTAACCAGGAATTATTAGATTCCTGGTCAAATAAAATTATTCACGCAAAACACTTCAATTATCTCAACCAAACGTATGTTGACAAACTTTCGTCAAACAAATGGTTGAGTATTGGAGAGTTGAGCGCAGAAATAGAAGGATTTATGCTTGCCATTCAAGATAGAGTCATTAATACTAAAAATTATAGAAAGCATATAATCAAAGATATAAATCAAATTGATGATTTATGTAGAAAATGTTTGGCTTTTCCCGAAACTATAGAACATATTATATCGGGATGTTCTATATTAGCGCCTTCCGAGTATACATTTAGGCACAATCAGGTTTTAAAAATAATTCACCAAAGTTTGGTAATTAAAAATAACTTGATTGACTGCCGTAATATAGTACCATATTATGAATATGAACCAAATTCATTTTTAGAAAATGAATTTTATAAAATATATTATGATAAAACTATACTAACAGACAGAACAATTAGTCATAATAGACCTGATATAGTTTTACATGACAAAATTAAAAAAATAACTTATATCATTGATGTAGCTATTCCAAATTCCTGTAATATTCAAAAAACTATTTCTGAAAAAATAAGAAAATACACAGATTTAGGAAATGAGATTAAAAGAATTTGGCATTCTCGGACTATAAAAATATTGCCATTTGTTATTTCGGCCACTGGCATAATACCTAGGAATCTTATTCAAAATTTAAGCATATTAGATTTGTCAAAGAATTTGTATATAAAAATGCAAAAATCAGTCATTTTAAATACATGTAGGATTACAAAGGATTTTTAAAATATTTATATTGAGGGATCGGTAGGATTTATAGGTTCAATTAGAAATGCCACAGAGCCGAACCCTCTGATATGAAAATATCTGGAGTTGGTGAATTATATTCCCATTTGGTCTCTAGTAGGTTGTCATGTTGTTCTTATATTGTTTTGTATTTATAATACTTATATAGTGCAATTGCATAGCGTGGGTTGACTAGATGATCATTTGGGGAAGTGTGTGAAAGGGTTTAGTTTTTCCTTCTTTTTTTTTTTTTTTTTGGGGAAAATTTAACCCGGACATTTAAATCTGGTGCATAAGGTATCTCTTATTAGTTTATCTCTTTTATTGAAAATATTAAAAAACTACTGCACAAAAAAAATAGTAATGCTACTCTAGGGAGACTACTTCGAACTCTGAATTTCAAAATGGCGCCAGTTGAACAGCTGATGGCCCGATATTATAGTAACTTTTCGGGAGTTATGACGTCACACGATTCACTACACATACGGTGGTTTTCGGGGATCTTGAAAAAAAAACTTTGACAATTATTTTAACTGTTAAAACTAACTCTAAAAATAAAAAAAGCAGTTCTTTAAGTTAGAAGGTCATTATTCATTAAAAAAAATTAAAAAAATTAAAAAAATTGAACTGGAGTTCCTTCTTGTGTATTTTTAAATCGTAACTGTTAAAAAGTTGGGGGAGTTTTAATTGTTGAATTAAGATCCAAAAGTTTTAAGTTGGCTTTAAATAATATTACCTTTGGTTATATTGTAATCCATCTGAGGTTAAAGGAAAACTGCAGGTACAGTTGAAATGAAAATAACAAGAACAAGATAATTGCAAGAAACTTAAAAAGTGTAAGGTTTTGAACGCCTGTTAGTGTGAATAATGATGGACTGCAAAAATAATAAAAATCGGAAACCATTTTAACTGCTTTAGTACAATATGGTAAATAGTATGTAATTGTGTCTTATGCTTACATTTATAAAGTATTTAAATCACGTTTCACTTTCATTATTTTTTGAAAATAAAATATTTTCCGGATCCTACAATTACTTTCAAAGATAACCACTGAATGTACACTAATTTGCAACGCTCACTTCAGAACATCCAATAATCACTGTTTGTATACGAATGGTTTGAATATAGATAACTTCACATTCTGCGCACCGTCAACCCTGCCAGTGCGGTTATCTCCCGATGACTAAACGTGCTTCGGCCGGCGCACTCTAATATATATAACCCAAGCACGCGCCGGCATCAGAATAAACCAAGCACAAGAACAACCCAAGCACAAGAAAGTATTTAACCTAAAGCTTTTAATATTTAACCCACACCCTCTGTGGACAGTACTTAGTGCATCGGTAAAACGATGACTTGTACAACATTTGCATTGCACCGGTCTATTGGCGCACTCTGACGTCGAACGAGGAAAGCATACAATATATACCTACACTAAAACAAGAAAGCTTTGAGCTTGTCTGTTTTGTGTATACTCCTTTTATATTTCCGCACCTTTGATTAAACACGTTTGTTTACATGTATTAAGACTTACTTAAGTTAATAAGTGTGTGCGACTTTAAAACCACATTCTAAGTTACTGAAAGAGAATTCTATACCCATAGCACACCTATATGGAAACATACTATCTCTAATTTATCTCGTGAGTGTATAGTATAAGCATGACAATATCTAAGATTATTCATTATAAAAAATTCTATTTGGTTGTATTACGGTACCAATCTTCTCTATTAGATTGATTGCACACTGTGCCCAGTACCGCATAGGAAACACCCCACTGTGATCTCTGAAAAGAAAACTTATAAAAAAAATAATAATAGAAAAACTCTCTTTTTATAACTTTTGAAGGATATTTCTATCAATTTCACCATTGCCACCTTCTGTTAAACCGTCATATTTGTAAATCTCACATTTCAAATTTTAGAATTAAAATATTGTCTTCAAATAATTCTTTTTTCCATATTATGAATATGGAAAAAAATTAGAAATTATAAATTGAAAGTTAATTACATACTAAAAAATTATTTATCCGAGACACTATCCAGGTTACAAACCAATCCTTAAAATGATTGTTTCCAATAAAAAGGACAGTTTCCCATAATATGGAAAAAAATAATAAGTTGAAGATAATACTGTTAATCTAAAATTTGAAATATGAGATTGACAAATATGACGGTTTCACAGAAGGTGGCAATGTCGAAATTGGTTAACGCGCACGTCCCGGTTAGAGGAGAGGTCTGGGTTCGAGTCCCAGTTGCGACCATCATCTTTTTCTATTTTTCTGTGTCTTGTTCTCTTGCATATTTTCGTTTAGATTATTATTGTTATCTTCCTCTTCAATGAAAACTTATTAGTTTTTCAGTATTGTTTTACATACCAGTCATTACAAACTGTTTTCTATAAACTTTTTATAAGCTGCGTCTTAAAAATAATTTCTGAATACCTGAAAATGGAAGTTGTGCACCCAAAACCAGTTCTTTAAAAATACCCAGTAGGAGCATTCTTGTTTTATAAATTATTGGTTTGTTTTCAATACAATCAGAACGTTTTATTTCTCATTTTTACTCAAATGAATTCCACAAATGAATTGACTTTTACATTATTACAGCAATTCTTCGTTCCTTGTTCAGTTAAATGATTGAAGTATCTTTATCACCCGGCATCGCCAATTTTAACGAAATCTAAACATATATTTTTAACTGGATTGAATTTAAAAAAAAAGAAATACACGGAATAAACAGTATGATGCCCTGTCGAAGTTTCATAGCTTATGATGTGATCTCCGTAGTTAACGTAGACAATTAAGACGGCTGGGCAACTTTCATGACGCCAGAGCACATCTCCGATAGTTTTCTTACTTTTTACTTTGATATTTTGTCTGTACAGCAATCCTGCTTTTTGAACATGCCTATTTAATTTCAACACATAGAGGTAGTAAAAAAACTGAACATTGAAACGTCTTTTATTTATTATATTCCTTAACATTAATATTTCAGTTTATCTCAAGTCGATTCACTCCTACCCGTATGGGTAGAAGTGAATCGACTACTCGATGAACTACCGTACTCGATGAACTCGTTGTACGTATGTCTGCACCTTTTGTCCGTATATCTACTATCAACTATCCTTTTCATATGTAACGAACGAGAACAAAATAAGTTTCAAATTCTCCAAAGCAGGGCAATTACAGTAATACTACGGCGAAACAGATTTTCAAAAGTAAGCAAAATGTTAAAGGAACTGAATTGGCTAACAGTGAAATAGATGCTGACCTTAAATAAGATGATATTAATACATAAAATAATTAAGAACATTTTACCAAAATACTTCTCAAATAAAATTATATTCAACAAGAACATTCACAGACATAACACAAGGACGTGCAAGGAAATCAGGCTTCAAAAAAAGTCCAAGGCGAATACGCAGAACAGTTTACTGTACAAAGGGATGAATTTATATAACACGCTACCAGCAACTTGAATGTTCACACCAATTGGAAAGTTCAAGGCGTATTGTAGGAGCTACATAAAATTAAGTACATAAAATTTAGTTTGCTATTTGAAATATTATAATTAATTAGAAATTTCTAAACTTAAATGTACAAATTACTAAAATAAAATTAATAAATAAAAATTAATATCTGGACCCCTTGTACGTATGTTTGAACCCCTTGTAAGTCAGTGGCGGTTTGTGAGTTTTTAGTGAGCTACAGTGAAGATTGAAAAATACGACGTTATCAACGTTGTTATAGCAAAAAAAAAATTTTTTTTCAAAATTTCAATATTTTGTATGAAGATTTTCAGGATTCTTTCAGTTTGGGGATGCGCCGCATCCACATTTTATCTATATCTTCACACAAAAAGTTGAAATTTTGACAAAAAATAAATTTTTTTCAGCTAAAACAATATCAAAAACGTCGTATTTTTCACTCTAGCTCACTGAAAACTCACGAACCGCCACTGTTGTACATATGTCTGAACCCTTTGTCCGTATGTATGAACCCCTTGTACGTATGTCTGAACCCCTTGTACGTGTGTCTGATTTCCTTATGTATATGAGAATATTAAACTAAAAAATATGCCATAATAATTTAAACAATTTTCTATACAGAATAATGTAAATTTAAATAAATATAACCTCTCTAAAGATAACCCAAATTGTCACCCGATTGAGGACGCTTTTTATTGAAGGCATTGACAATGGAAAATTGTCGTCATCAGCATTTTAAATTTAAATTAGCTAAGAAGATCAAAAGTTCAATGACAAGGAGGTAGTTATTACAAAGTACATTTTGATAATTTGGTGACATATAACAGTCTGTGCCGTATATTACTATATACGTATTGTGATTCATAGCGTATTCATTTAGCAAATGCAAAAAAAGTCTTTGAAGACACATCGTTTGCGAGCACAATGTCATTACGCCTTTATTTCTGAAATAATGGCAAATTATTGTCGCTTGAAATAATGGAGATATCTAATGATAGACACTGTTTTCTTTATTATAAGGAGATGTAATACATTGCATAAACACGTACATATATAGATACTTAGGTTTATATATATCCATGTATGTGAAGTGTGGAATGTGTTTTGTCGCGTTCCATCATCTCTGTCTACTAAGCGTGGAAATGATATAATGGTTAGTTCCGATAATGTTGAGTTCGATTTTGAATTTTTTAAAAATAAATAAATCGATTTTGTAGTTGACGAGGACGGGTAAATATTAATATTTTGAATACAAAGATTTCGGTTCGACTCCCGTTCAATCATATTTTAAGATATTTATGAGCATCGTAGGTCCTCGGGTGTTATGATATTTATTATGTTGACATTTTATCTTGCAACGAAAGGTGGAAAAATATTAAATAATTAAATATTTTATGATTCCAAAAAATAATGTTTTTTTTTTCAAATTTGGTGGATCATATTGGGCACAATGAGGAAAGACAATAGAGAAATCCCACACTAGAAGTAGGTATAAATTCAACACTCAACTTTCTCGATCTCACCTTATCGATTGTTGATAATTAAATCAATTTTAATATTTTTAGAAAACCTAACTTCACAGACGCTGTAATCCGTAATACATCCAACCACCCAATCTCCCATAAACATTCAGCGTTCCACTCTATGAACAATCGCTCACTCACTACTCGTTTATCAAATAATTTCCCTCAAGGCCTATGTCATCTTTGAAGATGCTGTGTGGAGGGTATTTTTGAGGAGAGAAAGGAGTGAACATGGGTCTTGAAGAGACCCATGTTGTAGGAGAAAGGAAACACAGAGGCCGGCAAATCGTTCCACAGCTGAGCCGTTGAACTCAAGAACGAGTCGTAGAAACGACGCGTTCCCATGTAACTAATGTCAACCATGTATAAATGTTGGACAATTGGGTTAATTCTACTTAAACGGGCAATTAGGAGCAATTAAACTAATAGCTAATAATAATAATGGATATAAAATGGGCCTTCTCGATAGAATCCTAACTAAAAAATTTACATTGATTTCCATAATCGAATACATTCACAATAGTCCACCATCTATTGAAAATAATAACCTTAACAACCAATGGCAAAGGATTTATATATATTTATAGCCTTTCCTCTTCATGTACAATTAAATTACCACCAGAATTTAAACCAGCCTTTTATACTAATAACAACTTAGAATTTTTTTAATAAGCGTTAAAGACAAAGAGGATACTGAGATATTAAGATATTAAGAGGGATACAAAGAGGATACTAAGATATTAGGATATTAAGAGGGCATTACCAGAAAAAGCCGGAAATACGTCATTTTCAAAAAATTTTTAGACGTATTGACTCTTTTCCACAAAAAAATATAAATGGATTTCGAAAGATTGTTCTTTTATCTAGTGAAGTTATGTAATAAATTTTTAGAATTTTTAGTATAATAAGGTTATTTATTCCATAGGTCGTTGGCAGATTTGTTAAATTTTTAAAAAAGTTTTTGTATTATACCACACCCATTTCAAATAATGTAATCATGCAGTAAAATAAATCAATACATTATCTAGCAGAGTTATGTATTAGAATTTAATTTTAGTTTCAATAAAATCATTAAAAAATATGTACGTACATGTGTTTCTTGACGAAAATTGGTCCATTTGTGTATTTATTTGCGCACTTACAAACTAATGTATTTCAGATTTTTTTAACATTCTTATTAAATTTAGACATTATTGAAAAATGATAAATACTTATAATCAAAAAATAACTACAAAAAGTACACTATTTTAATAGTTTTATCATCACGCCTTACAGCATTTTTGGATGAAGGTATAAATTAAAGCTAATTTGGATTGAAATAAATTCGATATTGAGTTATAATTTTAAAAAGCTGGTACGGAGAATAATTAATCTTTCTCATTGTAACCGCCCTGCACGATCGGAAAAACAACTTTCGACGAAATGTGGATTTTCTTCCGCTGGCTGGTTAAACGCTCTTAAGCCACTCGGGTATTTATAAATTTAGTTGTAATGATTGTCTAGCCTTCTACATTTGAAAAACATCACGTAATGTAGAAAAAAAGAACACTTAAGATGCTTAACCAGTTCAGATTTATCAGAGTTCTAGAAACATTTTGATAAAGATCATACTTTTAACCGTGATTAAGCAGGAATTAAAAGTCCAACACAAAAATCGAATAGGTTTAAGACGTAATAGTTTAGAAGCATTGGAAATAAATAAAAAACGGGAAATTTAGAGATTGAAATCACTAATAATCAATTAAATTTAACCTTCAGCCCTATTTTAAATATTTTCCCCGTTATTTCACTTATCCCATACTTCTCTCCCCCTCCTCCTTCCCACAACTAACGCACTGTCCCACTCTAGTATACTTTCCCTTTCTTTCTTATATGTGTACTTCTGTATCTCTATATGATAGCATTATTTTTATGCTATCATCAGCCCTGATGATGGTACGGGGTACCAAAACCGGTAGACAGTGAAAATAAATCAATAAAGTGACTTAAAACCAACCAAATGGGACAAAAATAATACAGACATCCTGTAAAGACAATAAATTATTGTTCAAAAATACTTTCAAATGTTTTCTTCTCATTTATTTAAGTTAAAGTATGCTTATCATGAACGCATTTGTTTAGGAATCTCGTTCGGATAGATTTTTGGAAATTTTTCCTTGTGAATATGAGAATAACAACAAAAAGGCTCTTCACCTCACCAGACATCATTAAATTTAGGTAATGCCTAACGACATTAAATTTAATGATGCATAACATATAAAATATATTATTGTTTATGGCAATAGACACCGCAGGATCCTTAAAATTTCGGCACTCTGTTAATCAGATATTTCCAACCTGTGGCCCACAGGACATAGCATTTTTATTATAACAACGGGGGATTTTGATTATTGTGTGAAAAGTGTCAAGCGCATGCCCGCATTAGGAATTTATTTTAGCAATCAATTCCAAGCAGTATATTTTTTCCGCACATTTCTCGGAAGATCGAATGCATCTGACATGATTTTAATAAGTGAACGGTGAGTGCAAAGGACGCACATAGGCGCGTGTATAATCAAATTTATGCCTTCTAGCATTGAAGGTAATAGGCGTAATAGCTATTTTGGACCCCGAATTACCGGGAAAAATTAACGGTATTATCCGCCGTTTACCCCCCCGCCCTCCACCGATTGGCCTATCTAGGCTCAGAAATATTTTTTTGGCCCACAGACAATTTGGGTTGGGCTCCCCAACTCAAAATGAAATAATGATGGTTAGCTTATTCGAAATCGACTTGGTTTGTGAGCATTAATTTTTTTTTTTTTTTAGAATTTGCAGTGTTGACAACAGAGATAATCTTAAATTATTCTTATTCAGAGATAGCCTTTAGATTCTAAAACAGTTGGTACTAATTTAAAGACGCTGAAATAAACATTCTTTCAAAGTATTTCAACTTTGTAACAAGATCGATGCTCATTTTTTGTATTTTTTTTATTTTTATTTATTTGTTTATTTGGCACAATATTATACATTATTTATTAAATTTTGACTGCCCAACTAGGAGTATTATCCCGTTTTAGGACAGTCAAATAATTATGGGTATGAACATGTGGAGAATGATTTGTAAAAAAAGAAAGAAAATTGCTGAAATAAAAAGAAGAGAAAGAATATAAAATAAAATAATAAAAAAAGCTTAAAATATAGTACCTAACTGTTATTTGTTTAGCATAGCAAAAGAAAAAAAGGAGAAGAGAAAGAATAAAATAAAAATGAAATAACCAATTAAAACATAAAATAGCCGTGGATTGTTTAGCATAGTTGTTGAAATGATAATAGTAATAAATAAAAATGTATTTACAGGCAAATGCTTAAAATATAAGGTGGTTATTTCATCTTATTTGTTCCTTCCTCGGACTAATATTTTATAAGGCTGAATTTATTTTATTTTTTTGATTTTATATTCAATTTTAATATAAAATCAATTAAAATAAAGTAGAAATCATCAAGCAGCTACACAATTAATTTTAGATAAGTCAAATAAATATTATGACAGTTCACGGAACTACTGTATTGGACTTTTCATCATTAGCAGGTGATATTAATGATCCTTCATTATTGCCAGGTGGCTCGGCGTTTTCTGTTAAATGTACTTTGGAGGTAGAAGAGGTTATTTTACGTTAAAATATGAATAGAAGCGGGTTACCAAAATACCACAAATATATATTTTTTTCATTCATTTTGACGCATCGATTAAAAATATTATTCAATAATTTTTTTATCCTATAATGATTATTTTCATGCGTACGTGTGTCTTGATTTAACTCTCTTAGGATTTATAGTTTTTTGGCTAATACTGGTGGCAGGTGGATTTGGTGTAAAGGTTATTTTAAATATTTAGCAATGTAAATCATTGCTGTATCAGCTTTTAAAAAAGCGCGAAGACTTGGCTTAAAATCAGTTTTTCCTTGTATTGACGTCACTTCCCACATGCAAGAAAATTATCAGTACTGTGAACCGTCTCACGTTTTTTTTTGTTATTTGAAAATGTTATTTCGTTCTGTTTTATTTTTTTAATTTGTTAGCGGAATAATTAATGACATCTACGTATTAGATTTATGATAATGTTGTAAATCACAAATATATTAGCTTATCTTAGGTTATAACCATTAAGTACATTTAAAGCTTTTTATTAAATGCAAATTTTATTTCATGGTATGGTTTTATTTATGTGTATTAGTGTTAAAAAATGGCTGAATATTAGGTCAATATAAACACCAAATAATAAAAAAAGAAAACTAGAAGTACCTTTCATATAAAGTTGATTGGTAACAAATGTTTCATTTAGCTTAATAGCCCAGCGCTCCGTCTCAATTACACGCCCCTGATATCGAACATCTCCATCCCATTTGATTTTCGTAAACACAGTTCAGTATTGGAAACATAAGCCTCAATTAGGCAAAATTTGGATCACGAAACACGTCCATAAGGCGCTTCTTCTGATAATATTTGTTCTGCGGTAAATATCATCGCAGAAGTAAACTGAAGTAACAACATCGCCACCACCAGTGAGTTGATTATTGTAAAAGACTTTCTATTTACAAGTGAAGCTATAATCATAAAATATCACTACTTGAATACTTGGATATTTAATTACAAAAGCATAAAAGCTCTAAACTATGTACATAAGTATTTTGGAATAGCTACGAAATTGTTTTAACACATTCTACAAAACTTGGTTCTACAAAAACATCACAAAGAACTGCCGTGGAGTGAACATTTGCACTCTGAAGTCTGCCTGCAGACTTGAAATTCTAAAATCCTTACGAATATAATAAATTATAATATTATTCCCGACGCAGTTAGGTTGCCAAGCCGAAACAGTCGACTAAACTCGTTTGTTTAAATATTCGTAGGTAAGCCATAAAATTTGCAAAAAATATTAGTAACGGTTTTTTATAAATTGGTTTTAATTCTGTGTGGGTTTTATGGTCTTTTCGATGTCAATTTATAATTTTTGACATCAAGGAAAATCCCAAAATAATATCTAAAGATAATACGCATCCGTAGGTACTATGAAACTTAAAAATTATTTTTCAATTTTTTTTTTGAATTTTTCGCTTTATCCGTTCTAAGTCACCATTTCAAAATAGATAAAGTGAAATTGAGGAAGTGAATTAACACATTAATTTTATTTAAATAGGCAAATTTCAAAATTACATGGATTAGAGTAGAGTTCAGACTTGTTGATTATAGGGGAGGAAATTTTAGGTAAGGCTTGATAGAAGAGAGTGCAATTGTTTAAAGGGGCAAAACCAAAACATATATGTTTTAAAGTTTCCACTTCCAGACCACGGAAAGTACAATCTGGTGACTCATTTTTATCCGTTTTTTGTGCGACGGGTAGTACCGCCGCCCCGGGACCATTTATTGGATTATCAATACTTCTGACATTTATTCGCTATATTTGGGGATAGCATAAGCTTCGTAGCTGATCGGATCGGGAGGAACTGGTTGAGGAAGACTTTATGACCTCTCTAGCAGGACTCTCTCGGAACATCGCCCTTAACCGCAGTGGAAGGGATAGATTCATACGTCTGTCCTGGACACATGGACCCCTAGATTCCTATCTACACCAGATACACTTTTCCTTCCTTTCCTAAATAAACCCTCCACATAGCATCTCCAAAAATGACAATGGCCCTGAGAGGAAACATTTTCATCAGGGCCCCCTGTATGGAGGTAATATAAAAAAATATATTTGAAACATGTCAGGAATGTCCACAGTGCCGACGTGCCTGTGTGACACGTGCTAAAGTCGATTTTTCATATTTTATAGTAATTATGGTGATATGACTGTTAAAATGCTTACAACTTAACTGGCGGGAATTTTTATGCGAAAAAAAATGAATGGAATTATTATTATATTACTGACCTCTCTGACGTATTTACCGAAGCTTCTATCTTGTTTTGAAGATCCGCCTCGTGAATGAACTCCAATGACGTGTTATATCTAAAGTACCTGAGTTTATTATAGTATCGTCTTGGTACCTCGTTTATAAGTCTGTGTGTGAGTAGTCGGGGTCTTCAACCATATAGCAGTCTTCAAAACACCAAATTCCGCCAATTGAAAGCAGAATTGTGTAGAAAATGAAATAAGTGAAATATATTAAAAAACTCATTGCGATTTTTTTATAATCCAGAAATATGGTATCGAAATTAGGGGAAAATCATACAATCGATTTGGTATTTTATAAAATCGTATAATAGTCAATTTGTAAGTTCTTATTATTTTCTATGAACGTAAGTAATGTGTGTATGTCTTAGTCAAGGATTTTCTTGTCTGTTGATTAGTAAATTAAATTCAGCTTTTAATTAAGCTTAATTCCATTAGAAAACTGGTTGGGCGGATGTTGGAGTTGTCCGCGATTCCATCTATTGTGCTGAGAATATCATCTGAAAAAGAAATGAAAAAACGTTAAAATTATGGTTTTTATCGAGAAAAAGTAAGATCAGACGGTCAAGCGTCGTTTAAAAAAGGTTTTAATATATTCTTTGGCAACTCAAAGCAGGTATCAACATGTTGTTTTCTTTAACGAAAAACGTTGGGAATACATTCATTTTAATTACTATAATTTTAATATCAATCTAAATTTTTTCAACAAATTTCAAACCAAACATTGACAACATCCCGTAAACATATTTTTAATTGTTATTAACATATTAATTCTCAATTCGTAAAAAAACGCAATAAAATTTTCACAATCACGGAAAATCGAGTCTGAAAAACATTTTTGCATTATTTTGCATATCTGCACAAAAGCTTTATCAGATAATTGAGTAAACAATTTTTTCTAACAATATGTATATGACCGATCATTATAAATTCACGAGGTAGTCTTCTTGCAAAGATCAGGGACATCGCTCTAATTATTTATGGTTTTCAGGAAAACCAAACGACCTACGCTACAACCTGTACTCGTGTAGGAACAACTTTCATTCTCCGGACGCACTCTGGGTTCGGCGACACCGCGAGGCCGGCATGCGGCATGCGGCATGCGGCATCCCGACTGCAGAGCCGCACGGAACCAATGATTTAAACCATATCAAAGAAAACTGACAATTACTCGTGCTCTAAGTACGTATTATTAAATACAAAAAGTTAGTACTTATGATTAATACATCAACAAGAATTATTGCAGAGAGGGTCAAGATCCTCAGCAATGAGGCACAACTAAAAAAGACGGAAATACGATATGTTTTATTTAGTTGAAGTGTAATTGTGTTAATAATTTCCAATCATTTGTGCTATCACGTACCGAGTAGGTTTGCTAATGGGGTTTAATTTGCCATCCCTTATCACAAGCTTTGCATTCTGCTTCACCAATATAGATTCGTAGTTTACCTAGAGATTTTATTATATACGAAAATTTTATTATAAATCACAATGGGAAACTAATATGAATTTTAAACTATAATTATCGGTAAGCAATATTTTTTATGTTTACCTTCACCTAACCGGAAATTGTATATTTAATTCAATACAACTACCTACAGAAAGAAATTAATCACGTGTTTTCATTGAGTTTGGAGGCTTAATTCACGCCACGTCCTTAGTTTATCAAAAAAATGGTTTGAATAATTTAAATTTGATATTCAGTACAAAATTTCCCAAAGATACGTTATTTAACTGCCTTGATGTAACAACGTAAATTCTGTCACTCTTTGATTTGTTACGTCGTATGAATACATAAAGCTATTAAGTTCTAAGCACTAAATTAAGCACATTAAATTTTATCGAATTATATTGTTGATTCTATGTACAAATACATTTTACTAGGGAGACAATATATTATATAACAACATCTGCGTTACCACACAAAAGAACGTGGTAATGCATTGTAACTAACAATCAAAGAGAGGATTACTACTTCTTTAGAATTCCGATCATTAAGGTCACAAGTTATGTAATTTATTTGCCCATATCAAATTATCTATTAGCAATAGATTCACTCGCTTTTCATTTAAACCAGGAAATTGTTGATCAAAACTTTGCAAATAGTTTATCTAAAAATACATGTTGCTGGTTTTACCTTCCTTCAGATGAAGGAAATCTAGGTAAGGTTTTGATTGCAACAACATTTGCATTTTGATGTAATATATGTTTATTCATTATAAATGCATTTAATATTATTTTGTTATTAATTATTATTGTGGAATAATGTGATTTGCGGTTAGAGCAGGATTGTGCAAAACTGACAAATTAATCTCTATTCAAACGAAGTAGGAAAATTAAACTTTATAAACATGAATACATGATTTACGATTTTCTTCCGTCCCAGGATAAACATTATACAGATATCTTATAATGTGGATCTAATATGTACAATTTATTAATCAGTACATTACAATATGATTTAAACGAAATGAATTTCTACAGCGATTAAATGTGACGCAGTTTCCACCTCAAAATTTTTGTGCAGTATTTTTTTATGCATGTTATTTTGTTTTTAGTCAATTGTCTGATATCAGGTTAATATTAAAATGGATATTTCACTTAGAAATTATAAACGATATAATTGTATCACTTGTCAGCCAATCGAATACAATGAAATAAGTAGTTTAAAAAAAACCGAAGAACTAATAAATTAAAGTGAACGTTGGACAGGGATCGAAGAATTTTATTAATCAATTGTGTGACGGCAGATGAGGTGCCAATTACATGTTTTTTGCGATCTGTATATGTTGATTTATACATATAGAAGTATTTTTCAAATCGAACCATATTTGGTTGTATATTCAAAATATATGAGTTTTTTCAAAGGATTAATAGTGATTTAATATCATTAGTTGGTATGCTTAATGATGTTTTTGCAATTTTTTAAATTGATTGTTTACCATTTGTATTTAATTGCTATAATACATTTCTGAAGCTGTTCAACTTACACAAAAAATCAGGTATATCGCCATTGCAGCAAAAAACGTGAAATATTTTACGAGGAATCATTCAAAACAATTATTATGAGCACTTGTCTGTGGAAAAGGGAACCAGGATGTCTCATGAAAATATAGTACGATAAAGTGAGATAAATTCTAGTTGCGGGTATTCTCTTAGAGTAACGTAAGAAGCAAATTAATAAGCAAAAGGTTTCTTTGATATATAGTATTACATACTTTCTAGGTACGTTTAATGATAATAATTGCAAAGCGTAGGATGCTACAGACGAAATGCTGAATGCTCTTAATATTGGCTTGGAATACAGAACTCGTCTCGAAAAAGGAAAATTTAGAATGTTTGATCAAATTTACAAGGATCCGGGTTGAAAGATGGCCTGAACTCGGAGTCGCTGATTGAACTAAAATCAACTCCAGTTTTGGGTGCTAGGTGTGATTGCTACAGACGTTCACGGTTATCCTTCGTTCTACATTTCTATTACCTGTGCAAAGTTCATCTTTCTTTTGCCTAAATATTTACCTTTTGACTTATACTTTTACTCGTACCCGGATAATCTAATTTTATTTTTACTTTGTTTCATCAGACCGAGTTGCGACAATTATCTTTATTTTTATGTGTCTTGTTCTTTTTCATGTTTTCGTTTAGATTATTAGTGTTATATTCTTCTTGAATGATAAAGCTATTTTTATTTTTTTAATTTCTATATTATTTAGCTTTTGACTTTTACCGCCACAGCTGAACTTCTTTATTTATCTGTTACTGTTTCAACTAACAATTATTTTTGGTCTTTGCTTGTTTCATTTGCTCCACAACAGGCAATGCTCTATATATGTATATCAATACTATAAATATCGAGGCAACAAGGTAGTGATGCCACCATCGCTCAATAAAACACTAGCGCCATTTCTGTACCAATATTTGTCACTGTTTTTCGCTTATAAATATTATTGTTGCTTTATTATACCTTTTCGTAGGTTTTCTGATCGCCATGCGCATTTTCGCTGGGACTGCTCAGCGGTTAGTGGAAAGCCTCCCCTCATTGTTTTATTCTTATTATTATTATTTTCTTTGCTATTCCGTTTTTTAAAAGGACTTCTTCTACAAACTGCTGCTTTTTAAAAATAAATATTCTGAACAACAGAATAAGGAAAATAACATATATATTTAGATGTTTAAGAGATATTTTAAACGAAAAATTACTTAGAACCACATGCTTCGCTTTCTGTCAATCAATTATACAATACGGCATTATAGGATGGGGCGGTACATATACAAATCAAACACAAACAATATACATATCACAAAAACTAATAATAAAAAAAAAATTAAAAAACCCTACTCGTATTCATCAGAACTGTTATTCACACAATTTAAGGTCAGAAAATTAAGTGCATTATACGTTTATCATGCAACATTACAAATTCATTAAGGGTAATATTCAAAATAAAGTTGCACCTTTTAAAATAACAGAAATCTTAGACAAAGGTCAATACTTCCTACTCCAAAAAGTAAAAAAACAATAGGACAGTTATATCATAAATATCTCGGAGTTAAATTTTTTAATTCCCTACCTGAAAAAATCAGAAATATGCACAGTAACATAAAAAATTTTAAAACTCAGCTTAAAAATTATACTGAAAATTTAAACTGAATAAAAAAAATTAAACCAATATAATAACACCCCCCATACACACAAACAAGCCCTGCTTATTTATGGGGGTGAATCAAATACGTATATTATGTAATTAATTATTGTATAAAATTTATTGTAATTTATGTATCTTTTTGTGAATAAAAAAAAAGTAAATACTGACTTGCGTACTACTAACTAAACCCCGACGCAAGGAAGTTGCGGGTGTAGATTCTTTCAAAACGTTAAATGAAGCTTCTTTTAGATAGAAAAAAGAGAGTACTTGTTAGAGCGTTGAAGGAGTAACAGTGGGAAAGCGGTGGGCCACCTCCAATAACGCAAGTTTAATGATAAGATTGTTATAAAAATTTAAATTCAAGGCAAAAAAAAAATTGAAACTTAAAGTAACCAAATTGTAAATAATTATAATATTTAATTAATGAAGACAAAATTAGCCACACTCAATCGAAAATCTGAAACAGAAAAATCAGAAAATGATACGGTCATATCTAGGAATCGAACCCATTGCTACATATCGTTAATAATGTCTTCATTAATTAAATATTACAATTTGAGGTTATACTCATTAAGGGTTCGTCCATTAATCACGTGATGTTTTTTAGCAACTTTTTAACCCCCCCCCCCTGGTGATATGTGGTGAGGTTTTAGACTATTCCCCCCCCCGTAATCTCGCGTAATTTTTTAGTACAAAGTATTTTGAAATTTTCAGAATATATTTTTTTTTTACAGTGAATACCGCACAAGAATCTCAACTGCTCCCGTCTGGAGCCAGTGAGACTATGGCATCCCCAATTGGGGTATGTTGTGAGGCTGAAGGTAGTGGGGAGGGAAAGGAGGTGGGGAAGAGAAAGGTTGGGAAGTACCTGGCTATTCAGATCTGGTCACCAAACACGGCTAAAGCCATTTTTAAGCAACGTTTCAATTCTGAATGGTGGTCTTACACCAGGGCGATACTGATAGTATCTTCCACTCTGGAACGTGCCGCAAATATACTATATATTATTTTTAAATGAATTAATTGTGAAATAACACAAATGAATCAAATAAAATATTATACATATTATAACGAAAAATAAACACACGTGTTATCTCATTATACCCCCCCCCCCCCCTCGTGATATTTCGTGATTTTTCCGAACCCCCTCCCCCATTTCGAGCCTCACGTGATTATTGGACGACCCCAAGTTAAAAATAAAAATTACGTTATTATTTATTCTATCCGAAATATCCTAGCGCAGTTTCAAAACCTAAATTATCTATTATATAAAAAATAAAATAAATATGAATAAAATTAAAACTTATAAAAGATATTATTGATGATTTCTCTCGTTTCTGCCATCCACGAGTAGGGGCAACGTAATAATACGCCAATTAATAAAAATATTATTACTTTAAAAATCTTATTAATAACTTCTGGTATTTGAACCCGATTAATTATTTCTTGACTCACGCTTAAACTTGCACGGTCTATCTACAAGTTGTACAATATCTCCACTTTTCTGAATGAATTTTGAGTTTTTTTGTATACTCGTCCTAAGTCACGTAGAATACGATGTATTATTATTATAACCTACGTAGGTAGATGCTCATCGTTGAGATATTAATTTGTTTACGCCAATTAAAAGGCTTTTACGTATACACTTACATAGTTTATATACAATATACTAATGAACAGTATAGAAGATTAGTAGATATTTTAATTTGGGAGGCAAGTATTGGTGCCGCCGCGCCGCGAACTATATAGGTACTAGTATATTGGATAACCAACACCTCTGCTACAGGTCACCCCATGTGGTTCACTACGCTTGGTAACTTAGCAAGGGTACCCGGATTCATGGAGGGATGTTTGTCCGGGTCTTGGCGGCGGATGCGTCCACTCACCAACTGCTTAGCAGGTCAGATCGGAAAAGACTAGTTGAGGGAGACCTTTTGATCTCACCAGCAAATCTCTCTTGGAACATCGCCTTGCCCCGCAGTGATAGGGGTAGATTTATAGGTCCGTTACTCCTGGCCACACAGACTCCTAGATTCCTACCCACCCTCATGCCTTTTCCTTCCCTGAACTTCCTCTCTTTCCTTTTTTAAAAGACCCTCCACACCAGTGGCGGTTCGAGAATTTTTAGTGAGCTAGAGTGCTAAGATTGAAAAATACGACGTTATTGATCTTGTTGTAGCAGAAAGTGAATTTTCTTTTTTTCAAAATTTAAATATTTTCATTTTATGAATATCTTCATAAAAAATGTAAATTTTGAAAAAAAAATTAAATTCGTTTTCAGCTAAGACAACATCAATAACATCGTATTTTTCAGCATCCCAAAGATGACATTTTTTTTTACATGAGCTCCACACAGGAGGCCCTGAGGAAAATAATTTCCCTCAGGGCCTATGACATCTTTGGGGATGCTGTGTAGAGGGTTTTTTAAGGAAAGGAAGGAGAGGAGAGTTCTGCGAAGGAAAAGGGTTTAAGAAGTGGGTAGGAATCTGGGTTCAGTGTGTCCTGGTCATCCGCTTTCAAGATCTAGACAAACCTCACCCCATGAAGCTGGACACCCCTGCTAAATCACCAAACGTAGCAAACCACTTGGGGTGACCTATGGCAGAGATGTTGGTCATCCAATAAAGGTTCCCGGGGCGGCGGTACCCATTCCCACCTCCCAAATTGAAAAGTATAGACTTAAGCCCCGAGGGGAATTATTTTAAGAGGTAATTCACAAGAAAGAAAATTAATAATTTATATGTACACTAGCAGACCCACCCACACGTTGCTGTGGCTAACGAAACACAACGCCATTACCCAAACTTTATAAAATCCACACTACGCGCTTGCCAGCTGCCAGATGCCCGCTGCCCGCTGCCCTCGGTTTTTCTCTACCATGATAAGCATGTATTATACATATAAACCTTCCTCTCGAATCACTCTATCTATTGGTGAAAACCGCATGAAAATCCGTTGCGTAGTTTAAAAGATCTATTCGCACATACATTTTGAGCGACTACTATGTAATGATGATATTGGGAAGTAATTTATTTATTTATATTTTATTAACGCCCTAGTGGGCTTTTACAAGAAAAGAAGCAAATATATAATTAACAATATTAATTACATGTATTACATTAACAATAAAACAGAATAAATATGAATGCAATCGACTCGTTAGGTAAAGAATATTACAACATAAAAAAGAAATGAAATGAAATAGTACAAGTTGTACTTACAAAAAACTAAAACAATTCAGCTTTAAATATTTATACATATTATTAACAATAATAATAAGACCTGACATGGAACAAAGTGTAAATAGAACTGCAAAAATATTATAAAGTAAGTATACATTTTACTGGTGAGGTTTAGATGAGAAAATATTTTATGAGAAAAACAAAAAATAATAAAAGTTAATTATTAGCAGATAGAATCGAGATTAGTTGATTTTTGAAACATTCAAAACTGTCAACACTAAATATATCTATAGATTCGCAGTATTTATTCGCAAGGTTATGGATTCTTGGAATTGGTGAGTATATGGAGTAATTAGTGTTGAGTTTATTGTTGCATTTAAAAATAACTTTACTACGAGTTTGTCTAGCGGGTATGCTAATGCAAATTAGTTCCAACAAATTAGGGCTGTCAATTAAAGATTTTATAATTTTGTATAAAAATTATAAATCAGTTAACACTCTTCTATCTGATAATTTAAGAAGTCTGGTTTCAGCGGGTAAGTAATTATAATTTATAAATTCGATTGGAATTTTCATTTTAAAATTGATGTACCGAAGAAATTTGTTTTGTACCTTTTCCAATGATTGAGAATTGTAATGTAAAAGTATAACACAATGTGATGCATTTAACCAAAGAACCAACTCTCTTTTGCACTTCAGTTATAACAGTTTCATCACATAAATCAGCTCTAGAAATACGAGTAAATGAAAAAAAAAAACGTAAATAAATAGCGTATGTTGCAATGCAATGCAATATATTTAGTTCATCGAACTAAATATATCAACATCATAGGAGCATGTGTTTCCCGAATTTTGAATTCGTCATATAAATATGTTATTAGTATAACCCACGTAGGCACACACCTACTGTTGAGATATTATAATATTTTTTGGATGCGTCATATCATTTTACCAAGCAGATTGAGATTTGCATATTTTGAGAAAACACATTCGGAAATAATATAACCTACGCAGTAGCACGTGCAAGGATGTAATATTGTGGATCAATAAAAAAATCATTCCTAGGCATTTGTATGTAATTATTATTTTTAATTGTTAAACTAACGTTTAAGACAAGATTTTTATGCATAGCACAAAGGGTAACAATTATTATAAGCAATAATTGTCAGCCTGAAACACTCATTTACATTGAAAAATCTTCCGAGAAAAGATACTTGCCGCCAACGGGACTTGAACCCGTGTCCTTCTGATTGCCGGTCAGCTGCTCTCCCAATTGAGCTATGGCGGCTTATCTTATACCCGCCAAATGATTCAATATATACTAGTGTTTCATTCAACAATTAATGCTTATTATATTTTTTCCACCTGAAAACAACCAACTTTATTTTTACGAGAGAGACATTGTTAGTGTTAAATCCATCGCTAGGTGGCGTCGAGACAAATTATGTCTTCATTTATTGGGGAAATACTTAAACTTGTCAAATATTAATTATTATTTTTAATTGTTAAACTAACGTTTAAGACAAGATTTTTATGCATAGCACAAAGGGTAACAATTATTATAAGCAATAATTGTCAGCCTGAAACACTCATTTACATTGAAAAATCTTCCGAGAAAAGATACGGATTAACACTAACAGTGTCTCTCTCGTAAAAATAAAGTTGGTTGTTTTCAGGTGGAAAAAATATAATAAGCAGTAATTGTTGAATGAAACACTAGTATATATTGAATCATTTGGCGGGTACAAGATAAGCTGCCATAGCTCAATTGGGAGAGCAGCTGACCGGCAATCAGAAGGACACGGGTTCAAGTCCCGTTGGCGGCAAGTATCTTTTCTCGGAAGATTTTTCAATGTAAATGAGTGTTTCAGGCTGACAATTATTGCTTATAATATTTGTTTGTAAGTTTGTAATAATTCTGACCTGTCAGTATTTGAGTTGGCGTCGCGTTAGATCACTTGAAAGCTTTGCTTTGGGCTCCACTTAGGCTATGTGATGCTATTTCTGTGATGCCATTCATTGCTAATTAAGTGATCCCATTCAGGCTAATGTTATTTTTTTAAATTAAATGAAGACACTTTTAGCGAAACACAATCGAAAATCAGGAAACAAATAAAACCAGAAAAAGATATTTGCACCTCTGGGACTCGAACCCAGGACCTTTCGCTTTCCGGGCAAATGCGCTACCACTGAGCCAAGGTATTGATATCTGATTCATTCATTTTAAAATGTACCATACTTCGAATAAGAACCAAAAACAATATCTTCATTTTCTTAACGCATATTTTATTGGCTGCTATCTTTATGTGTGATTGCAAGTTTCAAAACCTTATTCGACACAAGGCACTTCTTGTCTTATTATTTATTCTGTGTCCTATTTTACGGTATTTCCTACACAAAAGTTTTGTATTATCTTTTGAATAAGTTTGCATCGCGGGAGATTCTTAGATTTTATCCTATTTAGCTCGTAACCAAATAAATGGTATTATCTTTCCACATTAAAATACGTATCCGAACATTCGTTAATTTTTGTCAAGTATTTTGAGGAAAACGTTAAAAAAATCATAGCTTACCTTAAATTTTTTATGAGAAAACCAGAAATGACATAAATAATTATATATAATATTAAAATTCTCGCGATAATGTGCTAAATATGGTTAACTTTACATAATGCGGTTTTTCCTTAACAAGTGGGAAAAAAGTGAAAAAATATTAATTTGATATTATTGACCGGTTATTATTATTGGCTGAGTTGGCATCAGGTTTGGGGTCGAGGCACCGAAGCGACGCGTCGTGAGTTCATTTCCTCGGATGCCTAAATCTACCATCACGACACAAGCAACACTTTCCGTTTACTGTAGAAGAATTAAAAACAAAATTTCCATGTTTTTCGTTACCCAGAATGTTTACCTTTCTTATTAAAAATAAGAGAAAAGAGAACCTAAAACAACGAAATATTTTCGTTACTATCGGTGAATTTTTCAAAAAAAGTTATACCGGTGGCATAAATAACACCATAAATATCGGTGATAAATAAATATCATAACATATTATGAATATGTTGTATAATTGTTAATATATATTACAATCGGTGCCATAAATAACACTATAAAAAGTAGTCGCCCCTCTTATGTTTTCCTGTGCGACTGCCCTTACGACTTTTCTATTGCTTTTTGTTCCATCTGGTAGGTGAGGCTTGTCTAGGTCTTGGAGGCGGATGACTAGGATAAACTGAATCCCAGATTCTTAACCACCCCTTAAACCCTTTTCCTTCCCAGAACTCTCCTCTCCCTCCTTTCCATAAAAAAACCCTCCACACAGCGTCCCCAAAGATGACAAAGGCCCCGAGGGAAATTATTTTCCTCAGTGTGGAGCTCATGTGAAAAAATGTAAGTTATTTGAAAATACATGAATTTCTGATTTTTTTTCTCATCACCTAAAGATCCTAGAGCGAATAAAAATTTGCACTTTGGGTTTACAATTAATGGTATAACTGCCTTTGCGCGTTTTTTAAATTGCATTTTAGCTACTATTTAGTTCAGGCGGTGGCAGTTTTTATATTATTTTGATATGTGGTTTTTGTGTCTAATCGCGACCATAATTTTTCTCCCGATATTTTTTAGATGTAAGTTCGGAAGGTATTTTTTAAACGTTTAATTTTACATACAATTTTTTTAAATTTAACAAAATGTGATATTTTTGGTTTACAGAGTACGATTTGTCATTTTAAGTGAATCACGCCCACTGTCACCTCATGTTCTTTCAAATGAAAATTGGAATAACTTCTATCCATTGAAAAAAAAAACAAAAATTTTCAAATAACTATATCAATCAAGCATCAAGTACGTTGTACCATTGTCAGGTATAATTCAAGTCTGAAAGGGTTAGAACGGCAAAATTATTTGTTTAGAATCCACAAATATAATACGAATTCGTCCTTCTTTTCCGACAATGAACTTTATTTCGGCCAAAAATATTAATTTAAAACTACAACTACAATAACTACTGTATATTTTCAAAAACGTTTTTCAAAATTCTTTGATTTTCCTCTCTAGTAATTATTAAACCCTATTTGGTCGTAAATTTGCATATTGACAACATAGAAAAATCATTTATGATTCCTCTTCTCATCTGACACATCATCGTTTTAAAACTTGAAATTAAGATTGTCGGTCTTCATCATTGCTTGCATCATGTGACCTTAAACTCCAGACCAGAACTGCGGTCCAAGTCAGGTGTTGCATCACCAACACCACTCTGTAAAAACTCGCCTGGTCAGGTATTTAACCAATTTTATAGGTGGGCCGAATCTAGGAGCCTTGTACACGCACTTATATGTGCTTCGGCGGTCGACAGCAGTGATTCATAACAACCAGTAGTTACAATTTGGCTTCAATAGAGATATCCCCCAAAACATCCGAACTGAGAGTTTTGGCGCCATAAAGTGTTTAAAGATTTTCTTTCTAGATTTTTTAGGTTAATTCAACTATCAGTTATTTATTTATCAACTTTTTAAACAAGTTATTTAAAAAGTTCGCTGAAGAGTCTATGAAATAGTCGTTAATTAAAAATAAAATAAATCTTTATTTTACGTTAATGCATTGGTATATTGAAAAAGATGATTTTATCTCATTTGTCCGGAGCAGGTGAAACCATGGTGACCCCATTGAATCGTGTTATTAGGCCTAAGAAAATGCGAGGAATGGGTTGTAATACGGTTGAAAAGTACCTGTAAATTCAGATGTAGGCACTCGACATCGGTAAGTCATTTCAAGAAAAGTAAGTGCCTGTTCTGAAGGGGCGAATTTGCCGCGAATCGTTACTAGGTACTAGGCGCCAATACTAGGGATGTCGAAAGTGAAAAAAATATCGATATATCGAATATTTAATCAAATATCAATATCGACGTCGATATATCGAGGAAAAAATATCGATATATCGGTCAAATTTTCAAGAGATTTAGGTTTTTAAAATAATAGTGTATTCAGCTCAATATTATCAATAGTAATTTTTGTACACAATTTGCATTTTTTAATGTACAAAAATCTCAATAAAAATGAAGGTATTTTTATCACTATTCATTTTTATTACGCAATAATTACAAAAATATCAAAAACTAAAAAGCTGTCTTCCAACTTATATGCAAACTGAGATGCATACAAAGTTTGTATGCGTCTCAGTAAGTTTCTATTGGCGTATTAATCTGTCAAAAAGGACTTCGTGATTGGAACAAGGTATAGTCAATAATCATAGACAATTGGGAACCAAAAAATAGGAGTGGCTTAGAAAAAATTGGCGAAAATAGCATACATTTCTATGTATGTACCTACACACATGGGATAGCATTGGTGATCACAAATACTAATGCAAAGACAATAGATTTGTAAGCTATTAATAGTTAAAATTTCAACCGCCAGATGTCATGACCCAATACAGTTGTTTTTGATACAATTTTCGATATTGGATATTTTGTATCGATACATCGGATCAAAATATATCGGCTAAGAATATCGATATATTGAATTAAAAATATTGATATATCGATACTTTTTCAACAAGCCTAACCAATACTAGGTACTAGGCGTCCAGAAGCACCGCGCGTGTTTAAAGCACAGTACCCTCTTTAAATATACATAAAATGTAAAACTATCAAAGATCTTAAAAAATACATATTTGCAGATGAACTGTTTTACATCCAAATTTTTTGCGTTTTACATTCAGATCATTAGAGATTGTGAAAAAAGTGGTAGGTGACATCAAAGTAAGGCCAGTAAGCCCCCCCCCCTCCGGTGACCAAAATCCTAAGCAAACTGCCGCTCATTTGTACCAAGCGTGACATTTTGAAGACCCCCCCCCGAAGAGGTTACGTAGTATGGGTACGTTCCCTAAACATGAAGGTGAGGAAATTATAAAAAATATGAAGACTGGATAAGTATAAAAATATATTTAGAGAGATAATTTTAGACGACCACATCAAAATAAGACAAAAAATATAAAGATGGGAAAATTAGTAAAACGTGATAAATGTTTATTTTAGACAAATAAAAAATAAATAATATTTTAAAAAAAAACTTTATTTCTCGCGGTGGTCCTGTTCGGATTATAATTAAATACATTAATAGCTTGTCATAAAAAGTATCTAAGTTTCATTTTTTTTTAAATTTATAAAAAAACGTATCTAAAACTTGTGAACGTGTTGAAATGAACCCGCCGACTTTGATATGCTTATCAAAGATTTCGTGGCGTATTACACGTAGTATTCCATTTACCAGAACCTGTTTGAATAATAATTGATAATTATATCCATAAATTTACTTTATAAAATTGAAAAAAAACTTTGGGTCATCGTCAAGTGAATTTTTTTAGTTAAAGTTATTTAATAATTTGTATTAATATTTTTATTTATTAAAAAAACTTATTTATTTTTATGCACCAGATTTAAATGTCCGGGTTAAATTTTCCCCAAAAAAAAAAAAAAAGGAAAAAAAAAAGGAAAAACTAAACCCTTTCACACACTTCCCCAAATGATCATCTAGTCAACCCACGCTATGCAATTGCACTATATAAGTATTATAAATACAAAACAATACAAGAACAACATGTCAACCTACTAGAGACCAAATGGGAATATAATTCACCGACTCCAGATATTCTCATATCAGAGGGTTCGGCTCTGTGGCATTTCTAATTGAACCTATAAATCCTACTGATCCCTCAATATAAATATTTAAAAAATCTTTTGTAATCCTACATGTATTTAAAATTACTGATTTTTGCATTTTTATATACAAATTCTTTGACAAATCTAATATGCTTAAATTTTGAATCAGATTCCTAGGTATTATGCCAGTGGCCGAAATAACGAATGGTAATATTTTTATAGTCCGAGAATGCCAAATTCTTTTAATCTCATTTCCTAAATCTGTGTATTTTCTTATTTTTTCAGAAACAGTTTTTTGAATATTACAGGAATTTGGAATAGCTACATCAATGATATAAGTTATTTTTTTAAATTTTGTCATGTAAAACTATATCAGGTCTATTATGACTAATTGTTCTGTCTGTTAGTATAGTTTTATCATAATATATTTTATAAAATTCATTTTCTATAAATGAATTTGGTTCATATTCATAATATGGTACTACATTACGGCAATCAATCAAGTTATGTTTAATTACCAAACTTTGGTGAATTATTTTTAAAACCTGATTGTGCCTAAATGTATACTCGGACGGCGCTAATATAGAACATCCCGATATAATATGTTCTATAGTTTCCGGAAAAGCCAAACATTTTCTACATAAATCATCAATTTGATTTATATCTTTGATTATATGCTTCCTATAATTTTTAGTATTAATGACTCTATCTTGAATGGCAAGCATAAATCCTTCTATTTCTGCGCTCAACTCTCCAATACTCAACCATTTGTTTGACGAAAGTTTGTCAACATACGTTTGGTTGAGATAATTGAAGTGTTTTGCGTGAATAATTTTATTTTACCAGGAATCTAATAATTCCTGGTTAGTATTTATAAGAATGTTGGCATTCTCGTCATATAAATTTAAAGGAGTAATATTTCTATCTGCCTTGCAAATTATTTTGTGCATTTCTGAGCTATTAGCTTTCCTATGGAAAAAAATTCTAAGCATTTCTACCTGATTGTGTTTCAAAGATGTTATTTTGACTACACCTCTACCTCCTAAATTTCTAGGTAAATTAATTCGTTCTATAGCTGAATTTGGATGATGGCAATTAAACTTTGTTAACGTAGTTCTAATTAATCGTTCTAAACTATCTAAATCTGTATTGGACCATTTAATTATGCCAAACGAGTACGTTAGTAGAGGTATTGCCCAAGTATTTATTGCTTTTACTAAACTTTTAGCAGATAGATTGCATAGTATTTATTGCTTTTACTAAACTTTTAGCAGATAGATTGCATTATGATTATGTGAGTTAAATGTTTTTTTTTTCTAATTTATTTAATTTTAGTGATTAGGCATTAACGGTAGGTAACGGTGGGACGTGGCGTCTAACCTGATTTGAAGGTTCATGATTCAGGAATCCCTAAATTTAAATTTGAAAACTTTATAGAGTATGAAAGAATTATAAGATTCTGAACACCAAGCACGGCTAAAATGATTACAATTCTTACATCAGAGCGATACTGAGAGTATCTTCCTCTCTGGATAAAATATTTTAAATAATTAAATTAAATATGATAAATAAATTTGTTTTTGTTATTAAATTTAGAAAGTTGAATTTGAAACTTTCATGAACAATTTATCTGAATAAAATGTATTGATAATAAACTAAAAACTGATTTATTCAGCATTTCAATCATTTACACTTCAAATCAGGGGTAGGGAACCTGCAGCCTGCCAACCTTTTTGGTGCGGCCCGGAAAGCACCACAAAATATTACACTTACAAAGCGAAAACGGTTTTCTTTCACGGTGTTTCAGACACATTTTAAAGTTATTATTACAAAACCCACAGTTTATTAGTATTATCATGTTATTACAAATAAAATAGTTGGTAAGTATGTGTTTACGTACTCCCATATGTTACTGGAAATCAGTTTAAATACGAATAAATATTATACTATAGTGAAATTAATTTTGAAGAAATATTGATGGCAACTCTATTCAGAAAAAAGATGTGCTTTCTTTATATATTGCCACACTTCTATCATAAAAAAATGATATATAAAAATAAAATCATTCCTTGTAAATTATTGTAAATAAATAAAAAATTGTAAAATTTTTATTGCAGTCATTAAATTTTCTTTAAGATGCAGGAAAAATATTCATGTTTTCTGGGTACAGTATATACAATTTAAGCTGGTGGACTCCTACGCACATCCATTCCAAAGTTAAAACACTCTTGTATTCAAAAATTCAAAACGCAAACTCTTAGTTGCGGATTTATCTGCTAACGCATTATGAAGGAAACCATCCACGTGTTCCAAATTGCATAAATTGGAATAAAACCATTTTCAGTAGTATCAGTTAAATCTGTGGACTCGCATACGGATTCACTCTTAAGTTGAAACCAGTTTCATGTTCCGAATGATCTGCCGAAATTCCCGTTGCGAGTTTTAAACTGCGTCCAAAATGCGTCAGCAGATTACTGCTGACGCATTTTGGAGATAACCGTTCTAATGTTTCGAGTAGAGTTAAAAACCATAAGCTGCAAAATTCGTAATTCGTAGGAAAACCATATGCATATTATGGGAGTAATACTATCTAAAGCCGGGGACAGACATACAGATTCACTCTTAATTTAAAACCAGAATTGTGTTCAGAATGTAATGATTAAATTTCAGTTGTGGATTCATCTGCTGGTAATTTAAAAAAAAAACCATTCTCATCAAATTCTAGTTCATGTATGTGCTGCCATTTTCAAAACAAAACAAAAACCATTTTCATGTTCTGAGTATAGTTCCCCGTACACATATTTAATTAAAAACAGTTTTTTGTTCAGAATATAAAGATAAATTGTGTAATGATTATTATTTATGTTTGTGGAAACAAACTTAAGCTAAAATCTTCCTTGTATTCTAAACACAATTCAAAAAATCGAGATGCGAAATTCTCTGTTGACGCGGCAAGTCAAGGGATACCATTCTCGCTTTCCGACAGCAGCAGGCATACATTTCTAGTTGCAGAATTTGTGTACATGATTTTTTATTGGAAGACTGATCGTCACATGTGATATAATTTCAACGAGTCACAACGGTAAAACAATCAAATGAAACAACGGTGCTAAAGAAGTTTTCACTTATACGAAAAGATTTCTACCCCTCTCCCCCCAGGCGCTTGAAAATCTATGTGCGGCCAAGGGGTAATACTACAAACATCCAAATGGCCCTTACGGCAAGAAGGTTCCCCACCCATGCTTTAAATGAAAATTCATCGTTTATTTAATTAATTGTTAAATAACACAATTTAATCAAATTAAAAAAGGTTTGCTAGTAGTTGTTGTAGCTATTGGAAAAATGTTTTAACGAAAGATTAATACAAATATTTTTTATTAATTGAAAGTGTTTTTGGTTATTATTTAGAAGCATGCGAGAAAAACAAATTATTCAACAAAAGCATAATTTGACACTAATTAAATTTTCATCATTATACTAGATAATTTGTATGAAATTGTATTATTAAATTAAACATTGTATACGTTAGATAAGTTTTAAGATTTTCACGGTCAAAAGCGAAAAAAAGCGAAGCACGGCAATAACGAAAATTATTTGTTTTTGGGGTGTTATGCCGTGTTGCGCTACCTCCTTCTTTAGCCAACGTTTGCCCTGCCACAACTGCCCTGATGATGGACACTGCAATGATGTCCAAAACGTTGGCTAAAGAAGGAGGTAGCGCAACACGGCATAACACCCCAAAAACAAATAAAGAAAATTGTATACGTTGATCGAATGAAGACGATGGATATAAAGTTTCATTTTTATAATTTTATGAGCTTAGTAAGGGCATCCAGGTAATATAACGACTGTGTCAATGCAGTGTGCAAAACCGGTACCTACCTAAGTTTTTATTGCATTCAGAGAAAGGTTATTTTGGAATAATTACAAATAAGGTTTTTTTTTCAAAGCAGATTAATGTTTCAACAATACTGGGAAAACCCGACTAACAACCCAACATAAAATTTAAAAAAGAATATCGCGAAGTCTTGAAGCACATTCATCGACCGTTGAAATTTAGCAATAAAATATAAAATTTATGGAAAACAGCATAAATTAAACAGGTCCCTTAAAAAAATTCAGACGTCCAATAATAAATATTTGATCGCTCTTGGAAACTGAGACCTATATTGGCGATTGATGAACCGTTGCATAACTGTTTATTTTTTTCTAGTGGTCATTTGAATAAATTTTAAATAAGGACTTTGTAATAAAAACATGTCTGCTTAAAGACGTCTTTGAACCGAAGCAAAAATAATGAGAATGGTAGTTTTTTCTGCACTTTGTCAGACGACCGAGGAAAAAATAATGACGCAAATATTGTACTTTGGGAGGAAATGATTATGCCACACACACACGAAGTTCGTATTCTTCTTCGATTAGCACAACGGCCACACAAAGCACTCATCATCGGTTACGACATTGTCTCATTTCGCATCGAAGCGTTACTGAATTCCGCAATATAAACGTCAAGAAAAAAAATGTCAACTCACTGAGAACCTAGTACATACCGACAATCATTTAACCGTGTTAAAATGCACTTTTTATTGAGTTACTTAACTAGATTTCTGTCAAATCTAAGTCTGAAAAGAAAATTTGGGGCAGTGTACTTTCTTTTGATTTTTTACAATGACTTTTTGTGAAGGAATTAAATAATATAAAATCGATTACAATCGGATAATTTGTTTGTACCCGCTTTATACTACCCACTCAAGCATGTCGTTCGAACGTATTGTTATGCAAGTCAAATTTATTTGCTGTAACTTATTTGGCAGTGATGGTAGCCTAAATTTTATAACAATTACGAAAAATATTTAATTCCATCTTGTTTTTTCAGAATTTCATTGCATGATACGTAATCTGAAGTTCTTTCATAAAATGATAGTTCGTTTTTCGTTTGTTAAAATAACCAGACCCACATATTGCAGGGATCAATTAACTGCGTGGTACGGCAAAAGGCCGTGATTAGGTGTAATTTGATGCACTTAAAAAAATCATTATAAACCATTAATTGCGTATATTCACACAGTCACGTAAATGCAAGGGATATCGGTCAGGGTTTATCCTTAGCCAGAACCTGAAAGTGGAGAATGGATATGGGGCAGCCAAAAGTGCATCGTTTAATGAAGAAACTACCAATCACCGATGGCAGCTGCTTTATTACGTAATTTTTCAATGAGTTAGTATTTCGAATGTAGGTAAATCATAATCATAGGTTTTACGTAAAGATGACCCAGATATTTAGTTGTCTTAAGCCTTGATTAATTTGCGAAATACGAAACCAGTTTTAGACAATAAATCAGATTTCAAGGATAAATAACGATTACACAATGTCTTAAATATTTTTGGTTGCATCACACCCGTATTAACGATATAATAATATTGATCGAATTGCGTCCAAGCGCAGGTGATAAATATTGTAGGCGTTCTACCCAATTAATAAATGCATTTTAATTTTAATAGTATCGTTTTTATTTATTTTTTTTTGTTATCAAATTTAGATAGTTGAACTGGAAACTTTTATGAAAAATCTATCTGAATTAAATCTGTTGAGAATAAAATACAAACTGATTTTTATTCATTTAATATAATAATGAACATTCTGAAAGCAGGACGATTTTTAGAATTGTTTTATTTTTTATTTTGAGCCCTAATGTCACGAAAGTGCTATTTCTAATAGTGTTTAGTTATCCACTGTAGTCTGGTCAAGAGCTTTTTGCGTACCTTTGCTGTGAATCGGAATGTTTAACGCATTTTTTCATTATTAAATTCCATCCACAAATTTATTGCTTCCTTCCATTATTTTTTGTTTGTTTTTAAGTAGATTTGTTAACGTTCTAATCACACTACTGGTGAATTAAAAGTGAGTGGATTAATAGTTGTTTTACAATATTTTTGATAACTATATAATTTTGCCAAGTAAACTATAGTTAACTATACAGTTTTACGATATGTTTTACAATATTCTTAATAACCATATAGTATTGCTAAGTAAACTATAGTTAACTAAATAGTTTTACGATATGTTTTACAATCTTTTTAATAACTATATAGTTTTGCCAAGATCAATGCTTATTAACACGAAGATATTGTTCAGTTTTCTTAATATATTCCAAGGTTTTTGACATTTCTAAGACATTTATGAACCATTAATGCTTTTGAAACGTAAAAATTAAAATTATGTAATGAGTTAATCTGTTTTTAAAACTGGTCCGTAAATCAAGTTAAATTAAAAAACATAAGACAAACATTTATTATTTATATATTTTTGAATGTAGCTATTACTTTGTGGTTATCCATTATAGAATAATGAAATAATTTTACTTTGTATAAACCACTTATTTGATGTGTAAATCCGACCGGTTTCGGAACAAACGTTCCTTCGTCAGGGAAAGCTTATACTAATTTGACAGTTTCGAACAATGTTTTATTATGGTAGGGGTGGAGCTGTTGCTAGATAATAATGTAGATTGGGTAGGTAGGTATTAGTGTAGAGTGGGTGGGTAGGGGAACAAATCCATGATTGGGCTATATGACAATATTTTTTGTTTGTTGATAATAGATTCATGATATTAATCAAAGAACATTTAAGGTGTCTTAATAATAATCTATGTACGTACGGAACCTATGTACGTCATTGATTAATCCAAAGTCCGTAATTGTGAAAAACCTGCTCTTAGATTCACCTAGTCACCGGTGTTGACTTATCAAGATGAACAGTTTCAATTGTGGAGTTTCTAGGTAAGATTGAATGATCTAATGACGATTGTTTATTGAGCATGTCACATGTCCTACTTCGGGTTGCCTTGAGTTGTTCTCGAGTTTGGTGAAATTCTAACTCCAGTCGGTAGATCAAATAAAGTCTTATGAAATTATTTGGGCCGGCCCAGACGACAAGACAGTCATGGTTATTCATAACTCACAAACGATGTAGATATTATGGCAGAGTTGTTTTTTTATGATATATCTATATTTGTTATTTTTAAATAGTTGCAGGGTTAATACTTAAAAAATTCTTTCATAGATAAATGAAACAATTTAACTTAGTTTGAAACACTTTTATAGTTGAGTAAATCCGACCGGTTTCAGAACGAACGTTCCTTCTTCAGGGCAAATGTATACTGAAGAAGGAACGTTCGTTCTGAAACCGGTCGGATTTACTCAAGTAGAAAAATGGTTTAAACAAAGTTAAATTGTTTCATTTATCTATAATGGATAACCACAAAGTTATAGCTACATTCAAAAGCATAATTCTGTCATAGTTTTATTTATCGGACTCTAATGAAAATATGCAGTTTTCTTTTCAGAACTGACCACGAACCTAATCAAATTTATATAACGGCCCCTTAGGGACAAAAAAACGTATCTCATTTTTCTCTACTTTACAGGAGAGCAAAAAAACATAGTTCTCAATCAATCAATGTTGTCTACTTTTAAACAAATGAAACATATTGATAATTTCTTCTCGTTTAGTTAAAGGGTGGTATTTTGTGCTTCTAAATCATCTTTTAAATATAAAATAGTAATTCATTTTCATATGTTTTTTTAAATTTAAGTGCAGCTATATCTCAGTTACGTTTCTTTGATCCTAACCAAAGTGAAAATTGCAATCACTGAACTCAAGTTACGAAAAACTTCCTTCAATATTTGACTTTTTTTACACCCGAAAATTTGTAAAGATGATTTTTAGGAATTAGGATAGTGGTGGAACAGTAATAAAAATATTTCAAGTATAGAAATTTTTATTGAAAAACTTATTTAAAACAGAAAAACATATAAAATATTTAGGTAACTATTTTCCAACTGATACTATTGTCAAAAAAAAACTTAATATGCTACATAATATTGTAACTTGCTTAAAAAACTGGAATCTTGTACCTGACTAACTTACTAACTACCTAACTAACCATCACGCCGTTTCTCCGCAGGGGTAGGCAGAGAGGACGGACCGCCAAACAACCCAGTCTTAGCACACAGCTTCACTCACTTTACTTCAACCAACACCTCTTCCATAGGTCACTCCAAGGGGTTCGCTATGTTTGGTGATTTAGAAGGTGTGCCCTGGTTCATGGGGCGAGGTTTTTCTAGGTCTTGACTAAGGAGGCGGATGACCAGGAGACACTGAACCCCAGATTCCTACCCACCCCTAAAACCCTTTTCCTTCCCAAAATTCTCCTCTCCTTTATTTCCTAAAAAAAACCCTCCTCACAGCATCCCCAAAGATGAAATAGGACCTGAGGTAAATTATTTTCCTCAGGGCCTCCTGTGTGGAGCTAAAAAATAAGTTCAACTCATTGCCTTGTTTTAGGAACTTAATAAATATGGTCAGGATCTTCTTTTGAATGTGATTTTTACTAGTTTACATCCATGCCATTTTTCTGTCTTTTTGTTTTTAATTAATTGTTTCCTCAAGTTGATGAAACTGAAGAAATACTCTTGTCCCATCTCAATGACATCATATTTGGATTTTCTGGAAGCTAATCTAACTGCTGGGTACCACCATGAAGGATCAAATATATTTTTTTTCTTTGTAGAAGTTTTGATATATCAACAGGTATCACTCATCAGAATGAATTTCTTTCCATTAGCATTAGCTACCAAATACGTATACATACATGAAGCGATTTTATCTGAGCCACGACCAGCCACTCATTCATGTCACATGTAATTTCTAGCTTCATTGCTCCGAACATTAAAAAAAGTTTAATTATAAACTGCCAGGTGTCGTCTAAAAAAAATTATCTTCGAACGTATTCTAAATTAAACTCGATGAAATTAACAGTGGATTCATAAGCAAGGGTTTTAGATTGGATTTTACAATTCTGTACAGCAATTTTGCGTTATCTATGGCGATCATAATCATTCAAAAGAGATATTTTTCTTCCGTATTAGCATTTTCGTATTTAACACACGAGTCGCACATATCTTCGCGTGGTTGTTGGAACTATAGGTTACAGGTGTTAAATATGTTTCGGTTTAACCATGTTTTTTCAGGAACATAATTTGTATCCTTACACAAGTCAACATACATAGTGTACATTACGTATGTGTAATGTCAAATCGGTGGCTAAATATTTAAATGAAGTGTTCGCCCTACAGTAATGTGACGGTACTGTTGGAAAAGACATAATGTGGTCCTTAATGATTTTTTTAGATTCTTCTGGTATTTTATCTCCAGGTAAATGTTTTCCCCTTTTGTTTTGGAGAACTTTTCCATTTTCCAAGCTATTATTAATTATATTTCTAAAAAAGGTTTCAGTAATATCCAATGTAGTCAAAAAAAATTCTTGGCATTCTTGGATTCTCGAATCGCTCTTAAAGAAGAAGAACTCTTGACTTTTGGCATCGTGAATCCTGATTTTCTGCTATTTTTATTTTGGTAGCAGTTGTAGTAACATCAATTTCGTTTTTGGGGATGCTATGTAGAGTCTTTTTAGGGGAAGGAAGGATAAGAAATTCTTAGAAGGAATAAGGTATAAGGGGTGATTAGGAATTTGGGGGCCAGTGTGACGGACGAATGAATCAATCCTCTCCACTGCGATGCAAGAGAATGTTCCGAGAGAGTCCTGCTGGAGGGTCAAAAGATCTCCCTCAGTCTCTCCCGACCCGGCCTGCCACGCTGTTGATGGCAGACACATCTGCCGCCAAAATCCGGACAAATCTGACCCCATAAACCCGGGTACCCCTGCTAAGTCACCAAACGTTATCCAATAAATGATTCCCCGGGCGGCGGTACCCATAACCGCCTCTGAAATAAGATATTTTTGGCACTTGAAGAATCTTCCTTATTATTCAACAATGCCACTTCCATTATTCACTGAATCCGTGTTTTGTGTGTTTTCCTTTCCATATTCGATTTATATTGAGTCAAAACACACAAAAAATAACCAAACTAATATTCAAACCACTCGTTAAAATAAAAAATGCCGCAAACACAACTGCCAAATCGTAAATGAATGACGCGTAAGTGACATTTCAGTAAAACAGTTGCATAATCTATGCGGGTGAATCGAACGTAACTAAAGATGCGTTTCTTTGACTCGCAAGCAAATATCTTTTTATTCAAGTTTAAAAAACGCAAGTAACGATACACTCTACTGACATTAACAATAAATGGTTTTCTGTAGATACGCAACGATGTAAATTTGTAACCGTTGAACCTGCAGATACGTGTCTTTGTCACTTAACGTAATGTGTTATTTTGTGTCTAGTACCATGCGTAACTCAAAATCGATAAAAATTGAGATACGTTTCTTTGACTCTAAGGGGCCGATAATTAAGTACCTTAGAATTTTTTTTTTAGGAATCTCTAAATCGAATGAACCCCCACTGCAGAATATGGCAACCACCTCTTATCTGGAATCCCAAAATACTTAAAACACTCTTGACTATATTCAGAAATGTTCCGTTTGTTAGATTCCTTTAGAGTACAGGCGTCACGTGGGAATGCTGTACTGTATTCCGAGGAACTTGCCTTTTTATCCCCTCAGCACCGGTGCATAGCCGGGAAACACGCCAAACGCGCGCTCAACATATGCACATGGTTGTCACCGAGAACTGGTTGTTTCTGCAAGTGGTTTCGTGCATTCAATTGCTCGGCTATGAAATGGTTTATTAAAGTTGAAGCTCTTTACTGTTCAAGATAAATAATTTTTTTTTTTCGTTAACTCGTAACCTTATTTCAGTTATTATTTTACAAACAAAATATTGTTCTTAAATTCATATAGATACTGGTTGGGCGTTTACACAATAAATAGCTACACTTACCTACGTATATCTACATGTATCGTAGACTCTGTGCTTGTAACTTGATTGCCACATATTCCTTTCCTATCCATCCCTATCATGTTCCGTTTCCCCATCCTATCCCATCCCTATGTACCTGTCAATTTCGTTACCATAACAATCTTTATTTATTTTTATTTTTTTTTAATTTAATTTTATTAATTTGTACATTTAAGTTTACAAATTTCTAATTAATTATATATATATTAATAATAATATATTAATTATATATATTAATATAATATTAATTAATATAATATATATATTAATTATATATTGCAAACTAAATTTTATGTATGTAGTTTTATGTAGCTCCTACAATCAGTTTCGTCAATCGAAACTCACCGCGTAAGCATATAGTTGTCCGCTCCCCCATCCTCAAACTGAATCCGCATACCGCAAGTATATAAGTGCAAGAATAAACCAGCCAAGATAGCAGAGTGTCACAAGCTACCGCAGTAAGTCCCTTCCTTCCTTTCCTTTAAGTGCATTCTTTCTACTTGTACAGTGGTCTTTCAAACACCTATATTTCAAAACACACACAAGGTCATTTAAAACACACATCAGATACAAAGGAAAGGTTTTAAGAAGTATCAATGTCCAAATGTTCTCTAACATTCGATGAAAAATTGTTTTACAGATTGGTTGGGAAAAACAAATTATGGATTGCGTTTATTATAAATAAATCTTTTTATCTTCTTTACGTAAACTTAACCTTAGATTGCAATTATTTAAAGTTACTGACGTCATTTTCTTAGTATATGCCTGATTTAAGTAAGATTCATTAAAAAAGCCTAAAGCCACGATATTCGTATGAATATTTAACTTTTTATTTTATTTAGGAGAAAATACATTTATTTAAATTTGAATACAATGTTTTTATTGACATAATTATATACAAATATGATGAAATTTCACGACACATCACTATCAAATACCATGTTTTTTTGGCATTTCAACGTTAATATGTATCTATACGTAGACTTTTCTTTTCAGAAAATAATTTTTGCATTAATAATTTACACAAAGTTAGTAGTTTATGGCTAATCTTATTACGATAACATAATACTCAGAAATAATGATGAATCGTGTCAAAATCGGCTATTTTTTTAACTGCGGTTGCGAATAAAGCACTACACTCGTTGACATGAACCCGGCAGAATAGATATTAGCACTATTTACTGTTTTAATATCTGAGATTTGTTTTGCATATCGATACTAGCACTATTTACTGTTTTAATATCTGAGATTTGTTTTGCATATCGTTGAGACAAAATACATGCTCATAAGCAAAAATAACGCATTGGATGAAAATCTTTATATCGCTGGATCAAAACTAGAGAAGGTACAGAGTATTGTATACTTGAGCTGCAATGTAAATGATAGATGGGATCGTTCACTTGAAATCAAATGCCGCATTGAGCAAGCTCGTGCAACCATTATCCGCATGAAAAAAATGTTCTGCAGTCATGATCTCAACCTTGGATTACGAATGCGAATGGTCAGATGCTACGTGTTTTCGATATAATTTTACGGAATGGAAGCATGGACGCTTACTGAAGAACTAATTAAGCGACTTGAGGCATTCGAGATGTGGATCTACAGAAGAATACTTAAAATAAGCTGGATGGACAGGATTACAAACGAAGATGTTATGGTTCGGATGAATAAGGAAAAGGAAGTAATTAAAACTATAAAAATCCGAAAATTTCAATATCTTGGACATGTGATGAGACATCCAGAGAAGTATGAGATCCTGCATCTCATAATGCAGGGAAAGATTGCTGGAAGACGGGGCCCTGGAAGAAGGAGAACCTCATGGCTGAAAAACCTGAGACAGTGGTTTGGCCAGTCTACCTCGGAGCTGTTCCGGGCCGCAGTACGGACAGGGCACAAGAAGAAGAAGAATCGACACTGGCCAAAGGATTTATTAGCACTTTCTTGAAAAGTATTTAAATCTATATGCTGATTTGTTTTATCTCGTCATTATTATGCTTAACTCCTGGACTCCTCACATACAAATATTATACGTAATTAACACCAAGTCCAGAATAATCAAAATAGAGAGTCCTTACAAAACTTATCTAACTTCAGACAATATCTCATTTCTCGACAAACTTTATTAATGCTGTTAATTGTAACTTATACTTTTTTTGATAATGTTGGTAAGAACTTGCTAACAAGTTATACATAAGTATTGAAGAAGAAGATAACAATAATAATCTAAACGAAAATATGAAAGACGCAACTGGGACTCAAACCTAGAACCTCTCGTCCAACCGGGACGTGCTCGTTTACCAATTCCATCAATGCCACCTTCTGTCAAACCGTCATATTTGTCAATCTCATATTTCAAATTTTAGAATTAACGATATTATCTTCAAATATTTTTTTTTCCATTCGCGACTATTAGATATCTTTTTCTGTGTCTTGTTCTCTTTCATATTTTCGTTTTTTTTACATGAGCTACATACAGGAGGTCCTGAAAAGGGTTTAAGGGATGGGTAGGAAACTGGGTTTCAGTGTGTCCTGGTCATCCACCTCCAAGACCTAGACAAACCTCATCCCATTTACCCGGGCACCTCTGCTAAATCACCAAACGTAGCGAACCACTTAGGGTGACCTATGGCAGAGGTGTTGGTTATCCAATAAAGGTTCCCGGGGCGGCGGTACCCATTTCCGCCTCCCAAATTGCAATTACGTTTACATTATAATTCTTCTTCTCCAGTGATATATTACATTGATGGGAAATAACCTTCAAAAGTTATAAAAAGAGAGATTTTTTTATAAAAAATTGAATATACATAATTAATTTTTACGAATTAAGAAATAATTAGTACTGGTACAAATTATACAATTTTTTTTGAAACCCAAGAAAAAATCGAAACTTCTTTATCCCAAAATTAATAATTTTCAAAATATGAACAATCGTGGGCTAATAAAAAATAATTTTTTGCTGCTAATTATAAAGCGCTCTTAAAATGATTTTAGCGCTAAAAAACTGCGCATTTCAATTTTCAACTAATTAGGTATAAAAATAATTTTATGTCAGGGTTCAATCTGCAGAACTACGCTCAGTTCATATTTTTGAGAGAACCGGTTTATTAATAGGATGGGTCACGACTTATCCGCTTATTAAGTTTAGAACTTGACGTCTTTGCCTGTTCCGTCCTCTACCTAAACTTAGAATAAAATTATAAAATACAGTTCACATGCTAGTGACGATTTGTTTCTCAATGTGTACCTGTGCTATTCCTACACAAAGGTATTCAAAGTGTGCATTAGAAGAACTTGTTATTTACTATTTTATGCTGGTATTCTCAGAAAATCTAAATTACTCGAAACAATAACTTTTTGAATTAAAACTTCTTTACGCACGCTTGACTTGGGGAGTAAGCTGGTGAATGCGTGACGAGAGCGTTATGAAAAGTGTGATCGGGCGAGGCGATCGGTCGTTCCTTTACGAACGCTTGACGAGAGCGTTATGAAAAGTGTGATCGGGCGAGGCGATCGGTCGTTCCTTTACGAACGCTTGACTTGGAGAGTAAACTGGTGAATGCGTGACGAGAGCGTTATGAAAAGTGTGATCGGGCGAGGCGAACGGAAGTTGAGAGGGAGATATAAGTTAGTGAAGTATTACTTCAGTCGTTTGGTTTAAAGCACACCCGTTTTTTATTCATCTACACATTTTACCACGTTTTAGTTTCTCTTAAACTCGAACAAAATAAAAATGTTTTTATTTCTCCTTGCAATAATTAGCATATGTACACAAATAACTTGACAATGTTTGAAACCTCCCTAGTCTTTATAAAAACATTAGAATAATAAAATTTTAATTATTATAAATAAATAAATTGTTGCTTGGGCAAAGACAGAGGACTTGCTCGCGCTGGAATGAATCTAAGACACCTGAGAGCGAACCTGACGCTTTAGACTTTAGAGTCTTTAGACCAATCGGTTACAAATCAGTCATTTGTATGTCATCACGATTCCGTCGTATTGTGGCATAATAAATAAAAATATTTCATTACAAGATACATACGTTTTTAGATTTTCACGGACAAAAGTATTTTTGTTATATGTTTTTGGGGTTATGCCATGTTGCGCTACCTCCTTCTTTAGCCAACATTTCGTACATCGTTGAAGTGTCAGTTGTTGGAGATCCGGTAGATCTGCCGGATCTGCCCTGATGATGGATATTGCAACGCTGTCCAAAACGTTGGCTAAAGCAGGAGGTAGCGCAACACGGCATAACACCAAAAACAAATAACAAAAAAAAATCCATTACAAGTCCATATTAAGGGCGGAAATAATTATGAAAAAAAAAACAATATTGTGAAGCGCCCTTTATGTGATGATTTTACTGTGTTTGTGTTTAACTGTTCAATTATAATCGATTGATTATTCCTTCACAGTACCTAGTGCCGTAAATAGCCTGTTCTGCGCCCTGTGCGAGCTTCTATAACTGCCCTATTTAAGTGGACCCTTCGCCTATTATACCACCCACTGTGTCTCACTCACTAAAACTCAAACGCAAGTTCACTAGTGCAAATGCGTTGCCCACTCGCTTTTTTACTCGCTTTTTACGTTTTCAGGAAAATCGTCTTCAATTTCACATTCTTCACAAACTTTTTTTGCCTTTTCGAAAACGTTATCTACAGTCTCGCGAATATTCTGAATCTGCCTTGTTAATCCCTTGATTAATTCAGAGAATTTGTCGATAGCAAGAGTTTTCGACTGTAGAGCTACTTTCACCCTATCAACAGACTCCAAAACTTAATCCCAAATTTGCAGAGTACGTATAAATTTATAGTTTATTAGACCCATAATGCTTTTAGCTGTAGGTATTGTTTCTGCATTGGAATCGAGCACTAGGGGCCCGGCGGGGCCGGGAACTTATCAGGAGCAAAACGAAAAAATAATAGGCCATTCTTGCGCCCCCCAGAGTCTACGCCCTGTGCCTGGGCACCGGTGGCACTGCCCTATTTACGGCACTGCAGGTAATCAAAAAAATGCGCTAATGACGCAGCAGCAATTAATTTCGGTATAAATTGCCATTTGATGATGAATAATACAAATATTAAAAATTATAATACTTAATTTAAATTAAATTATAAACTTAATTAGATGTGTTTCTAAAAGTCTGATTTTCATGATATTAAAGGTTTACCAACAAAATATTATTAACGGCCTTGTTAATTTCCCAACTCGGCGCTCTGTGGCTTCCCTTGAGCTCAAATTACAAATTGATATACCTCCTCGGAAACGTACACGTGGTGCGGCGTAAACATTAAAAATTGATACTTTTAACGTAATTTGTACCGTAATTATGAAAGATTTCATGAAGCATGCAAAACAATTATTTAAGTCCATGACAATAATGGTACAGAGCCATTTAAAACTACCGGCATCCGTACAAGTTGAAATATTCTTATTGAAATTTTATGACAATCCAATGAGCCGTAATATGATTCAATGCAAAGTTCAATAAATTGGTAAAATAATCGATTTCTTTATAATTTTTTTTTATTACCATATATCTGGTAAGTTAGTACTTATGTGAAAATTAAGTACAACATTAAGTTTAAAAAATATATAAAGATTTCACTAAGCACTCAGTTAGAGAAGAATTATACGATTAAAAAATCAGAGTGTGCAACTCACACGCGGTAGAAGTGAAACCTTAAAAAAACTAAAGTAGAGAAGAGTGGGGTGACTACGGAACACTTTTTTTTCAATGTGAAGGATGATTTTTTTTCCATATTTTTCTCGTCGAATTCCAGTACATTTGGTCATCTTATTAGCACCTTTTCCTATATATTTGGTCATATTATTAGTATTTGTGTTTTCTTCCTCTGAGTCGCTAGATGTCGCTTTCTTTTGTGTTTTATTTGTCTGTTCATTTTGGAGTGGTTTGAAGAATGGATATTGATTTTAAAATTATAAAAATAATGACTTTTTTGGATTTCGTAGAATTCGATCCTTGGTTCTCTAAATATCTCCAGGCGCTTTATACCACTACACCAAACCAGACATGCGTGGGGCTATGGATTTATTGGAACGGAGTACCCATGAATTAAATGAATTTTTAATTGCTATCTCATTCTCTCGCAGGCTAAATCTTATAGATACATGTCTTTTTTTAGTGCTGCTCGTTTCAGTTTCATTGAGTTTCAAATCACAACGCAGCTAAAGTAGTTTTTACTTCAATAATAAGTATCATTTCACTCAAAAAGCTGATCCTCGTTCATTGATTGTGCTTTTTAATTAGATGCTCGTTTGACGTCACAGCTAAATCATGATTTATTATTTGCGATGTTTTTGTACGATTATCTGTGACGCTTATGTTGGTTTAATTATTTACCAGTATGTTATGTACCAGACTACATGTTACAAGCTATTTTTCGTATCGATGACAATTATTATAAAAAAACGTGGTATTAGTTGGTATCACTGAAAAACATTAAGGGGCTAAGATGTCGGATTCAAGAAAGATCTAAAATAATTCAGGAAGTCTGAGATCCTTCGCTTAGATCCTCTTAGTAAGAATAAACTTTTTACATGTATTTTTTGCATATGGTTTTTTAGGTAGGTATCAGATCAGATATAATTTATAATACGATTCTTAAAAAAATATATTACCACAATGGTGTTATGTTGGTTGTTTTTGGGGTATTGAACCGTGCTGAACTCTTTAACCCTTATTGAGCCAACGTTTCAGATAGCCTTGAAATGTTCACCACAAAGCAAATCATGGACATTGATGTAATTTGCAAGGCCATCCGAAACTTTGATTAAAAATAGTTGAAGATCAATACACGGGTTGTACGATTTCAAATAATAATAAAGTTACAACATGGTGGGAAATAAAATAAAGTTACAACATAAACAATAAACAAAAACTAGGTTTATACGTTTTCATTTGAAGTTGACATACTTATTTTATTCTAAATTATAGAGTATATTTTAATGCATGGTTGTTTTTTTTAAGAAATTGAATAAAATGAACACAGACACACATTATAACTTATTTTTTGGCTACAATTTTTCACAAAATAAAGAACCGCACGTTTGTGATAAAATTCGTTAGACAAAATAGATGATGAAATCATTAACATTGCGTCAAAACTGAGCACAATTTCAAGAAACTTTGTTTAAATATCACAAAAAATAAATATTTTCATAAAAGACACCCAAGGTTCGGAGAAAATGCGTTCAAGGTTAGCTCATCGAGAGGGTAGGGCGGTGATTTGCTAAAAATTCGTGAGGTAACTTGAAGTTCATGATCCACTGGGAGATTTGAACTGATTGCAATACAAGTGGTAGTGTTTTACTTCAAGCTACGTCACACTTTCAAAATTTTGAAAGCGACTCGAAGATTTTTTTTTTCGAAAAAGAGCTAACCTTCTTAAACACATTTTCTACGAACCTTGGAAGACACCGGCTACAAATATTACTTCATTATGTGTTATTTCATAGCTTGTTCAAAAATTAAAACATAGAATTTCAATTTTTATTTCAAATAGGTACGTTCTATAAAAAAAATCAAAAATGGTATCAGGCGTCAATTTTATCATTATACAGGCGTGATTTTTATCATAAAATTACACAGGCGTGAATTTTATCATTACACAGGCGTGGTTTTTATCATTACACAGGCGTGAATTTTATCATTACACAGGGGTGAATTTTATCATCACACAGGCGTGAATTTTATCATTGCACAGGTGTGAATTTTACGCGGTACTGCTAGGATTATTACACATGGACTGAATTAAACATTGACGAAATTACACAAGGAGAATTTTTAGAACTTTCTTATTTTTTAAATTTTGTTTTTTACACCTACTTAAATTTCACATAAATGGATTTACACGCGCCAAAAATAAATTCCATATTTGAAAAAAAAAGTTCTTGCGTATTTTTTTTGTGAAACTCCAGTAGGTGACGGCCGGCGTAGTCCAGCAGTTAGGCTCTTGACTGGCACTCCGAAGGTCGCGGGATCGAATCCCGGTGTGGCAAATAAATTTTATTTGGTTAATTTGTGTTATTCACAATTCATTCATTTAAAATAATATATATCTAGTATAATTGCGGCACGTTCCAGAGTGGAAGATACTCTCAGTATCGCCCCAGTGTAAGACCAGCATTCAGAATTGAAACGTTGCTTGAAATGGCTTTAGCCGTGTTTGGTGACCAGATCTGAATAGCCAGGTACTTCCCCACCTTCCTCTTCCCTATCTCCTTCCCCTCCCCACTACCTTCAGCCTCACAACATACCGCAATTGGGGATGCCATAGTTCCAATGACTCTTGTGCGGTATTCATGTAAAAAAAGGTGTTATTTTCTCTGTGTGAAATTCGTCCATGTGTATGTATGTTCGTCCGGCAACATTCTGGCAGTGTACCGGTACGTGAAATTTACACCTGCGTAATTTAGTCATGTAACCCTTTAAAGTATTGTATATGTATCCATAAATGACCCTGGGGTGCAGTCAACCTCCAATGAAGTCAGTGTAGTTGTTTTTCGGGCCCAAACAAATTGGCAAGCAATTTACGCAAGTACCAAATCCTCAAGGCTAATATTTCAATTATTTATATTATTTTATACACCTTCACGAAGTTCACTGCTCCGAGATTAATATTTGAAGGATATGAAAAGTTAAAAAACCTCTCCAAGTATAAAATAATGATTTTTTATTATGAATAATACTGTACTTATAAACCAATTAATTAAATTTATCTTCGCGCCTTTCAAAATTTATCAATATTTCAAAATATCCTTCATAAATATTTTATTGTAGCATAAAAATTTCAGATTAATCAAATCGACCAAAAACTTTGTTCGACGGATGTGATATATTGCAACAAAACTTTTGTCCATGACTCGTTTCAATCAATTGATAATATGAATAAATAAACATACTACTAAACATACTACTAGAAAATGCACAAAGTGACCTAGAAAGAATTTGCGGTTGGCTCCAATCAAATATCCTAACAATGAATATAAAGAAAACAGGATACATGATTTTAAGTTCAAACCGTAAAATAATTCCTCCACATGTACCATTAAAAATTGAAAATAACGATTTGCAAATCCTGAAACAGGAAAAATATCTTGGGCTGTGCATCGATAAGCATTTAACTTTTAAACAACACATTCAAAATGTAAAAGATAAAATCACACCCTTAATTAGCGTTTTTAGCCGGTTATCATATCTATTACCAATTAGATTAAAAAAAAGTTTATACTATAGTCTCGTACACTCACACCTAAATTACCTAATTGAAATCTGGGGAAATGCGTATGAAACATACATCAATGAATTACAGGTAATTCAAAATAAGATAATCAAAAAACTATTTCACTACGAATCTAAAACATCCACAAAAAATTATATTTTGAAACAAAACTGCTAACATTAAGAAAACTATACGAGTACAATATATGTGTCCTTATATACAAAATAAATAATAAACTCATACATACAAACACAGAATTCATTAAAACGTCCCAAGTACACAAACATTTTACACGACAACACGATAACATACGTTTAAACACCATTCATACTAACTACGGTAAGCAATCAATTAGTTACGAGGGGGGCAATTTATATAATTCCCTTCCAGATGATATCAAAAACGAAAAAAGTGTGTGCAAATTCAAAAAAAAATTGTTCATGTTTATTCACAAAAAACAAAGTAGTGATAGTGAATAATATCGTATGGTAATATAATATCATGTAAATGTTAGTATTGCAATCTAATGTAATCTAAGGTTATGAAATGTAAAAACTATGTAATGTAAAAACTGTACATAATTCAATATTCTAGTTAAGTAAGTGAAAATGTTATTTTCTTTTTTACTGGAATAAAAACATATGAAAAAAAAACAATTGTTTTAAAGATATATTACTTTCCGGAAGATTCACACCTTTACTTACAATTCATTTATAATCGCGCACAACCCTAAAGGCGACGTGGATGAAAACGTCAGCTGAGATGGATTCTAGACCAGAAAAAAAGCGACAAACAGGCCCTTCGTACGCAAAAATAGTAACAAACCATGTGATTGTGACCGCGATTCAACCACAAGTCGCCTGCTGGTCTGCTACTCTTTAGAGTTGGCTTCCTTAAACGGCACTACCCGAATTACACTGAGCTTGATATTTTTTTCACATGCAGCCATTGAATTATAGTAATATGTTTTCTCTATCTTTGTCATAATCAGCATCTATATTTTTCATGAATTATAGTAGTAGTAGTAGGTTTTATCTGTCTTTATCGTAAGATAAAAAAAACTATCTAAAATACTATTTTGGGTTTATCCATACAATGAAATTAATATTAATTGCTGGGCATTCGTCGACGCCGAGGGACTACATGAGAATGATGTCAAATTGACTTATTATCCAACCTCCATATACGCCTTCTCTGCTAGATCCTTTGTTACGAATTTCGGTTAATTATTCCGGTAGTTTCCCACTTCTAGAACAAAATTAACAAAATCAAATCATGCTCGAATGCCATTTCTGTCGAAAGAGTAGTAGATGCGTATCTACGCAACTAGCGTAGCGTGCCTCCATTACTGTGGGCAGCGTGCAACTGACGTAAACCCGTTGTCAACGTGTCACGTTGTGTACGAACACTATCAAAATAGTATAGCTGATACTCAGTTGCGACGCTTGTGCAACGCTTACAAAACTCTAGTCACTTGTAAGTATCTCCGAATACAGATGGCCTAAGGGGGTTCAGTGTTCTCACGGCTTCGGTGGCATCGGGCGTTGCGTATAGAGAAGTTACGCTACAAAAACTCCACCGTTATCACTTAGTCAGAAAAGTGAGTGTAATCAAATCGACAAAGTTTTCATAAAGTTCTTATGTGACAGATATAACAGACGCTCGTTTTATTGAAAAAAGGCAAGGACTTACGAGATATTCGCAATTTAGGGGTTAACAAACCGATTTCTGCATTATGCATTCCTTGGAAGCGAACTCTCTAATATTCTAAATGATGTTTTGAATTTTTTTTCCTTAGTTTATTTCAACCTTAGTTTCTCCATAGACGGAAATGAGTGATGAATTATAACAAAATTTCCAACAAATCCTTAAAGTTTTCAGTGTAAAAAAATGTTCCGTACGGACTAAATTTTTTCTCGATTTTACTAGCCCAAAAGTTGTGTCAAACCGGAATTATAGTACATATGTTATCATTAATCTGCGAGGTGATTTTCACGTTCTTTACCGATACATATTTATTTGTTTACTTATTTACGTCATGTTTGCTGAATGTTTGTTCACGGTCGTAACCAATTCCGACCAAGAACGGATGGAAAGTACGGCCAATGGGTGGGCTTACTTGTATATTACCGAACACATTCAATTCATAACGTCTGACCTTCTCCGTTCCAAATTGAAGGTCCGAATTGTGAAATGTTATATCTCGACCATCTCAAATGACCCAGAACGTAATATTTTATGCAACTAAATAAATTGTATCTTAATGTATTGATGGTATTTAGAATAAATTGATCAATTAAATAATAATTCATCTCAATTATACACCTAAATAAGTGATAAAGTGACTTATTGATTTTGTTAGCCTTAATTTGCAAAAGTTCAATTCACTTATTCGACAAGAGCAGCGTTAGGCAATCCGTCCACAAAGTGCATGCCACTTGGCTAATAGTAAACCAATTAATTATTGGAAGCGTTGTTAGAACGCTTTATAACCAGAACATATTTCTATATTTTATAAAAATGTTAAAATGCATTTTACAACCTTATTTAGAAGAAAACAGAATGCCCGTTGATACTTTTATGGCTCGGTCATTCACACAGAGCGCTAGGCGCTTTTTGCTACATGCTCGCTGTCAGTTTCGTCACGTTTACACTTTGTAGACAGAACTGACGTTGATGTTAATAAATTATAGTGTCAAATTCCGTTCATCATTCGCCTAAAAACGAAAAAATTAAACGCGGGATCAAAGATGAAGTGCGAATATTGACGGTAACAGAAACAGACTTGTAGTAGACCTTTCTGTTTACAGACTTATTTCAGATTCCATTAAAAATGAGGATGGAGAATATTGTATCACGCTAAAAACTCATTTTAAAAATGAGGCTTTATTATTGCTACACAAAAGACTTGCCCGCATTCTACTATTCACTGAACACGCGACGAAAATGCATCTTCACATTAATATTCAAAACTATGTACACGCAGGCTAATTGCGCAAGTGGTCAGTCACGCATTCATCTTTCGTGAAGAATATTACAGTAATTATCGCTTCATTAGATGCCATCATGCATTTATGAATCTGGTCCCAAATTTCAGGTTTTATAAAATGTTCAAGGTGAAAGAGTCGGGCGCTAATGTCCTCGGGCGCTTTTTATCATTTATTTCTATCATCTTTGGTCATTATGATGTTATGATTGTCTTTATGTTACTTTGCGTAATAGAATTTACACATGACGTTAAAATTGACACAAAATTTTAGACCTTTGAACTAATTGTTTAGCAGATGATGAAAAATATTAAAAAATCCTGTAAATAATATACGAAAATTAAGGTTTTAACTCATTTTCATTATCTGCGGAAAAAGCGGAAATGTGCCCATCGCAAAAAATGTTTGCTTTGAAATTTTGCCGGCTTAGCTACCTTTTATATCGGCTTTCAATAGTAGAAATTTGGTTCCGGATATTATGTTCTTTTAAGTAGCTATTACATGACATTGTCCTTGAAATCTTCCTCGTTTGGTAGAAATATTTTAATATTGCTGCCAGAACTAGGCAATCTAGTCACTGTCAAAAGAAATATTTAATAAGAAACTTCGTAAAGTCTACATTGAAAAATGTAAATGATTTCGTTGAAAATATGTGAAAATTTAATTAAATGGCACTCATACCATTACAACACATGTCATATTCACCAAATATGGGTTTGGTTGCGTTTGAAATGAGCCGACAATACAAAATTTCAATTAGTTAATTAGTAATTTTGCACTCTGGAAAGAAGAAAATATTTTCACCAAATTGGTTAACCTTAAGATACCTACTGTGATACTTAAGTACCTAATAAGTAATTATTGTTAGGTTAGAATAGGAAAGAAGAAAATAAAATATACAATCATGTCCAGATTCAGGGAAATATTTTCTGTACAATATTAAAATCCTTTATGTCGAGGTCTCGCAGCATAAAAACACAGTAGGTATCCACATACAATCGTAGAGCTCAGAAAAAAATGAAGCAACGTTCGACAAAAAAAAAACACAGACTTACATGCTTTGACACTATAAACAATGAATGAACCACGCTTAAACGAATCGACCGTACCGATCCAAAACACCATCAATCGAACACAGCAACCCGCAAATACTGGACAGGACCGCGCGGCGCAGGCGCAGGCAACCTGATGTAACACTATAATATCTACTAGTAAACTGGCAGCAGCCGGTACTGAAGCTTTGGCCGGCGTTGCATCACTCCTCAAGGTATACCTGCTGGCTGCTGCCATACCTGCTGGCTGACTAGCGTCGGTTTGTTCACATTCAGGCGCTCTGCGGACGCCGATTCTGGGGCGATTTGGATGGAAATCGCTGCCGTTGCGGCATGTCGCTAGATACCCACTTTTCAAACGAAAGGCTTTTATTTTTTTGTTGCCGATTCTGAAGGCTGCTTTGCTACTGCGAATTTCAACAGTTGAATCGTTGTAAACGGCGAAGTCAAGCTTTTGTAATGCGGTAATTGATCGTCAATTCAGCGTTCTCATTTTCTGGTATTCGTAATGGAAAATTATTGAACGTGAAAATTGGTTTTTCAAGACATGCATGTGATTGAGAACTATTCCATTTATAAAAGAACTGGTCAGTAATAATCTTACTAATATTATAAATGCGAAAGTTTGTATGGATGTACGTGTGTTTATTAATCGTTCACGCAAAAACTACTGAATGGATTTTAATGAAACTTTTTAATAATATAGCTCATACATTAGAATAACACAAAGGCTATAATTTATAAAGCTAGCTAGGAAGGGGACTCGGGAGGGGAACGGGGACGCACGCGAAAGGTGATTCAGGGAGAAATAATGTATTTCTTTGAATATAGCAGTGCAACGCATGCCGGGAACCAGCTAGTCTAATAATAAAACATGAATATGAAACAACAAAATATGTCTTATTGTACAATTGTCTTATTTTCGTATTGTACAAAATTACTAAAATATCTGAGAAAATGATTGCACTGACCTACAAATTGACGGACAAACAGATCCCTGCTATAACTAATTTTAGGTTTTGCGACAATGTAATACATTTTTTACGGCTTTTAAAACTATCTACAAGCCACTTGACTGCTTTTTGAAAACTCGATATTATTGGTGAATCCTGATTTTCAGCACGTACTCGTATGCCTTGAATAAGGCTGACGGTTAAAATAACTACCATGTTTTAACGCTGATTTACGAATAACGTAATTACGATATGAGCGTAAAACTTTATAAAAAAGTTACTATCAAAGTCTGCACGCCAATTTTTTTATAAATAGCGTATTCGTAGACGTGAGGTCATAAGCGAACACTTTTGTATTAGATTAAAGTTTAGAAAAAAACTTAGGAAGGCTGTATCCAGTCACACACGCAGGAGTGTGTGCTATACCACGTCACGAGATGTTAAGGAACAACACATTTCCGTCAGATGAAATAATGAGAAAGATCTTCACGCGTAGCGGGTTTTTTCGAAACACAATTTAGTACTAGCTCAGGAACCTCGGTTCACCATTTTCAAGGTCTCCCGGACCTTCGCAGATAAAACTTACGATGTTTACCTTTCATCCGAATCACCAATGCGAATGAAACGCAAGTATGACGATGAAAGTGTGTGGTTTTGAATAAATTGAGATGAGATTAACAGAATTGTTTTTATCACACTATGAATTATATTTAATTGGGCAGCTCTGAATGGAATTATGTTACCTTGAACATTAAAAATCTTTGTTTCAGCAATGAGTTACGATTATTGTAAAAGTTGTTATTGAAACGTAAATATTTCGTATATTAACATTGGTTTATGTATTACAAAGAAAATTGATTTGAGAAAATCGTTTGTTTTCCACCGCGTTTTTTGCGGAGGGCCCATATGTATATCTATATATTTCACTATAATTGACAAGATAAAGGTATAAAATGAAAATGGTGTATTATTGTTTAGCCTAAAATTTAACATATTCCAACTTAATTGATTTAAGACCGATATTGGATTTTTAGAAATTTAATTAAAATTAAATTCGATAATGTTATTATCGAGTTCTGCAAGTTTTTTGGTTAGTGTTTTAGTTACAGCTGTTTCGACTTGTAAGGTCATTTTCAAACTGTGGTGAAGCCACGTACGGACGACTTATTTATAAGATTTTAAATGTCAATTTTTAAAGGTGTCTAAGTTGATTTATTACCGGTTAAACCAATTTGTAGAGACACTAATTGAGAGAGTGCTAATGTGGGATTCGGAGTATTTCCCTTTGGTTTGCCTTGCACTAAGTGTAAGGGTTTTCTTAATTGATTTAGAATGACGTTATTGCTATGACTCATTTAAGTGCATTATATTTCTTAGGTTTGGTAAACATACTAAGTAGTGGGGAATATATAATTTTCCTCACTTTATTAATTAGTGTTATGTTGGGGTCATTCGTTCGTTTATTGATTTCTAATTGTTCAAGCAAATTTAATCTAAGACCCTTTCGTTCAATATGTAATGATTTTGGCTGGTTATTTTTAAGTGGAACGTGATTATTCACTAAGAGATGTTCGGCGAATTTTGAAGAGGTGTTTTTATTTTTATAACAATTTATATGTTCTTTGAATCTAGTTGAGAATGCCCTACCTGTTTGTCCGATGTACGTAGCGTTACAGTCGGCGTGGTCACATTTTAATTCATATATGCCACCGTTATTGAGTTTAGGATTTCTACTTTTTGAGTTTTTAAGGCTTGTTCCCATATTATTATTGGTTCGAAAAGCTATATTTAAACCACATTTTTTAATTTCTTTTGCAATTTTTAAAAATATTGGGCCGAGGAATTCGAGACATGCAAATTTTTCTATTTTTTTGTTATGTACCGGATATATTAAATTAATTTTATTTTTGTATTTCTTGTTTTTTATTATTTTCTCAATGTTTTTTGCCTCATAGCCGTTATTAATCGCGATTATTTTAATAGTTTCCTTTTCTTTTACGTATGCTTTATGATCTAAAGGAATGTTAATGAGTCGATGTACCATTGAATGGTAAGCTGATAATTTGTGGGACCAAGGATGAGTTGAATTTGCATTTATCGTAGTATCTGTAAACGTTGGTTTTCTAAATATTTCGAAGGTATGTTTATTATTACTTCTACCAATTGTCAGATCTAAAAAATTTATTTTGCCTTCGATCTCATGTTCAACTGTGAAGCAGATTTTATTATTAATGGTGTTGGCCCAGTTAGTAAAGATATCTAACTGTCGGTTGGTGCCGTTCCAAAAAATAAAGATGTCGTCTACATATCTGACATAATATATTATGTGTTTTGCTAAGGGAGATTTAAGCATTATATTTTCATTGTAATCCATAAATATCTCTTAGCCTTAAAAACTCAAAAAGTAGAAATCCTAAACTCAATAACGGTGGCATATATGAATTAAAATGTGACCACGCCGACTGTAACGCTACGTATATCGGACAAACAGGTAGGGCATTCTCAACTAGATTCAAAGAACATATAAATTGTTATAAAAATAAAAACACCTCTTCAAAATTCGCCGAACATCTCTTAGTGAATAATCACGTTCCACTTAAAAATAACCAGCCAAAATCATTACATATTGAACGAAAGGGTCTTAGATTAAATTTGCTTGAACAATTAGAAATCAATAAACGAACGAATGACCCCAACATAACACTAATTAATAAAGTGAGGAAAATTATATATTCCCCACTACTTAGTATGTTTACCAAACCTAAGAAATATAATGCACTTAAATGAGTCATAGCAATAACGTCATTCTAAATCAATTAAGAAAACCCTTACACTTAGTGCAAGGCAAACCAAAGGGAAATACTCCGAATCCCACATTAGCACTCTCTCAATTAGTGTCTCTACAAATTGGTTTAACCGGTAATAAATCAACTTAGACACCTTTAAAAATTGACATTTAAAATCTTATAAATAAGTCGTCCGTACGTGGCTTCACCACAGTTTGAAAATGACCTTACAAGTCGAAACAGCTGTAACTAAAACAATAACCAAAAAACTTGCAGAACTCGATAATAACATTATCGAATTTAATTTTAATTAAATTTCTAAAAATTAAAATGGAGTTCTACGAATTAAACACAAAAACAATTAATACCGATATTGGAGACTAGAATAGAAAAGAAAAACCTTTGTTGTTGGTGTGATTGTAGAACAATCTTACTGTAAGCCCTAATGCAATTATTATTATGCATTTCATTAACAGATATAGCTTACGGTTCATAATGCATTTGAATTCCTTCATAGCGACGATACAAGCGCACTTACCCACCAAGGAATCAATATTTATTGTAATTAATTTAATGTAATTTAAGCTTAAATCTATTACTGCAAGTAAATGACTTACCTTTATGTTCACATTTGTTTTGAAATTTTGAGATTCTATTTCAAGGAATTGTATGCAAATTTCCAATATAATTCATTCAAAGTTTATTTTTTTAGGTGTACTTTTAAGTGAGTTTCGCTTTACACAAGCATCTTCAGAGTATAAAACGGTTTAATTTTATACCCTGAAGATGCTTGTGTATAGCGAAACCGGTCGGTATAAAAAAAATTAAATCGTGGTTGCAAACTAAGTTATTGTTTTATTTCAATTAATATGTCAAACCACAAAGTGACTGCTTTCTATCAAAATAAAAGAATATAATATTGTTAATTCTAAAATTTGAAATACAAGATTGACTAAAATGATAGTTTGACAGAAGGTGGCAACGGCGTAATTGGTAAACGCGAACGTCCTGGGTTCGAGTCCCAGTTGCGACCATTATCTTTTCCAGTGTCTTGTTCTCTTTCATATTTTCGTTTAGATTATTATTGTTATCCTCTTCTTCAATGGTACTTTAATTTATTTATTCCAAAATACGTCTTTATTACTTGTGCCTAATCTTAGTTTAAATCATTTGCGCAAGGTATTTTTTTCACGGAACTAAAGTCAGATTTATCATAACACTAAATAAATATAGGCGAAGGTTTGCTACAAAACCCGTACATTAAGTTTAATAGAGCCGGTTTTCAAAAATTTCAAGGGAAACACGTCTTCCAATTTTGACAGTCGAATAGTATCAACTAAACAAGTCAAGCAACTAAATAGTTTTCATTTTAATGAAAACAAATAACTTTGTATAAATTATTATTTAAATTACGATTATTAAAAAAAAAAGACAATCAGTTTATTTAAAAAAAAAACGGCTATAATTAAGTATTATCATCGCTTTACTTAACCCTAGTAAGATAATCTACGTCTCAAAGACGTAAGAAATACACAAGAATTGCTACTTTTTTTTATTTCGCAATGTAGCACGCTGTCTGTTTCAGTTAGCTCAGTTGCCGAGCAGAGCTACGCGGAGCGGCTCTGTCACTATGGTAAGTACAATAATTACGAAGAAATACATACGTCGTACGCAGTGGCGTGCACAGAGTTTTTGATTAGGGTAGGCAGTAGGAAAACCGCCGAATTTATTCAAATAAATTTTTAAAAAACTCACTACAAATAACTCCCTTCGTACAAGTTTTCACTAAGTGTGCTTGCTGCTGGTAAGACAACTAGTTGATAGACATAGATAAAAACAGATCTCACTGTCGTCACTGATTGCCATTTGCTAATCTTGTTCCAAAAAGCACTGCCTAATACTAACAAAAAAAACCTCATAGAAGCAAATTCAAAACGACAGTTCTATTCTATGCTATGTGCATTTCGTAAACACTGATATTATATCTTGTATGAAGTTAGCTCCAAGCAGAAATAATTCCAGCTTAGGCCACATTTTAGTGAGGTAGTCGGAGGGCGCACATGTAGTTTCTAGTTCCAGTTTACGCCACGTTTGTAGTATGCCATTTGATGAGGCGCTCATGTAGTTTCGGTTGCTCTGCTTTTCGCGCTTATTTTTGAAAGTGTGTATTTATTTTTAGCAATTATTTAATAAATTATAATATTTTTTACATGCTTATGGCAGTGCTTATGTGCCTGTATGGAGTGCACGCCCCTGGTCGTACGTCTATTACCTTTTGTGTAACTTTCAGACTTGTTCGTATAGATGTGATTTTGCGAACAAATAAATATATATTTTTAAAAATTATAACTACTAATTAGCATTTAAACTTTCGTAGAGTATAAAAAATACGATTTTGACTTAAAATGAAATAATTAAAAAAAGACTTAATATTTTGTAATCGACTTGCAGGAGGTTTACAGAATTTTGTTATTTTTTTTTTATTACTTACAATATACTTTTTAAAATTATTTTGGTTTTATTTAAAGTACAAAACCCTAAACCATACATTTAACTACCTTTAAACTGTGAAGTTTGATAATATGTCAAATACACACTTTTAAACTTCAGTACGTCTCTAAGACGTATTATTATCTTTTTTAGGTGATATTTGTTATACTTTTTAGGAAATATTTATATCTAGGCAGAGCGTTGCTAAGTATAGTTATAATATGGTAAGTTTACACATGGTTTTTAGTTATTTTATTGCATTGTTAAGCGCCCTTGAGGTGATATTTAACAATTTTTTTTTGCTTTATTATTAAAAGGCTATCTTTCAATAATTCCACGTTATTTAAAGATGTATTTTTTTGATTTCTAAAACTACTTTTTTATTTGATCTTTTTCATATACGTATTTTCTTTTTTATATATAACAAATTGTAAACATTAATATATGTTAAATTTATTTATCATGAAAATTATCTATAATTAGAATTAGAATATATAAGTTCTTCAAAATAAACATAATAATTTATTGAACATAAGGAATCAATAAAAATAAATTCAGTGAAATAATAACACATTTTTCCTTTAGCAAGAGTTTGTTCATAAGATATTCTCGGATCTCCCTTCTTCTGACCTGTCACACTTAGGTGTTTTGCCGTGGCAAATATTTGCCCCACACATATCCTTGTCCGTTCTGCTATCTGCGGTTACGTCAGACGTGTCAACGGGGACTGGGAAAATCTGGAAAATAAATAACAGCAAACATTACCTTAAACGTCAATAGAGAAAACAGAAAAACGATGAAAGGATTTGTTAAAGTACCTACCTAAAAAATAATGTTTTCTGAGATGCTGAGTTTGTGCGTAGCGCTCATGAAATTTAACATAAAAAATGAATGTGCAATAGGTTAGTCTTAGACGAAGTATAACCTCAAGATGAATGTGGGCTTGGCTTATAAGCCAGCCTGTGGGGAATGCGGCCGATATGATTATGTATATCTCTCTTCTGTGACTAGCTTCAACCTTTAAGGCTCTGCAACCGGGCTGGAAAAGAAGAAGATGGAGAGATACGAAATTACGAATGTTAGAGGAGAGCGCTAACATTTACAGCGACAAAATCGATGCGAAAATTGCGAAAATGTTTAATAAAACACGACTCGTTTAAAATAGAGCAAAAATCTAGCGGGCACTGTGAATTTTTACATACATATAACTTGTAAAATAACTGAAACAAACGTGTTTATAATAATTTTTGGAGCATACTTTGCGATTTTTTTCTATCGAGGGAATTTTATATAATTTGCGTTTCGGCGCGGGCAAAGTCTAGATATTATCTTCAAGAATAACATATATTTTTTTAAGAGCTTTAAAACTTACCGTGTTTTAGGGAAATATGTAATAAATCGGTAGAAATCCGGCTGCTGGCCCTTAAAACCCCTCCGAATTTTCGAGAATATTCGCTTTTGGTGACTAACAAAATGACATTTTACGAAAACTTTTTGTTATTACCGCTTCACAATTAAAGCTCTATAAATGAAACATTTCTGAACGTAGCCGAATAGTAAAAACTGTTTTAAAAAGGTTACAAAATAGGCTTTCAAATTATTATATTACAAATAAATATTAGCATTTGTAAATATTAAAATTTAGAACGCAAACATTAAAAATAGGTAAAAATGACTCACGTGATGTTTTTATGTGAAAACGGTACTAAAATCACAGATTATGTAATCAACAATACTTATTTTATTGTATATATGTGTAATAAACACTTTTGTCACCTGATTTTTTTTATCATTTCATATAAAAATATTTAATAAAAATTTAAAATGTGGAGCGCGGTGGAGACAGCAAATAGGCGCGGGTAAATATTTTTGTCAACTACACGACTGACAGCTGATTCCTGTTATGTATTTCCATAGACAACTTGATAGGGATGTGCAGCTTGATCCACTATCGACCTTTTACTTTTTGTTTTAGGGATGTAACTAAAACAATAACGGAGTTAGAACGATTTCTATGGGAACACACGCGCTGACGTATAAACACGCTTATTGTACTTGACTGCTGTCCTATTTCTAACGCTTATATCTACTTACGTTGCGGAGGGGTATACGATTTAAAATAATTCACTCGGTAGTTAAGAACACCTACATAACATGAAAGCAATCAATACTTTCTTTGTTTTAAGAATCATTTTTAGCTTTTGTTTTTTACTACTTCTTGTTGATGTGTCCTGTCTTTCCTTTGATATTACAAGGTTTTTCCCCTTTGTTTTTATTTATAATTTTTATATTATGTAGTCAATGAGGCATGGAACTGGCAGAGGAAGGATGAAGTAGACTGAATGCTGTTGAAATGAGATCCCTTCGGCGTATGTGAGATAAAACCATGTATGATCATTTAAGAAACGTGGAGATCCGCAAAGAATGCAAGGCAGATGTTAGCTTAGTGAGTAAAATTAAAAAAGGGACTCTTAGATGGTTTGGGCATGAAGAGCAAATGAACGAAGTTAGTAGTGTAAGAAAAATATATGACGCAAATGTGAATGGTAGAATAAGTCGAAAAAGACATGGCATGATCAAGTGAATCAGATACTTGAGTCGGGCCATGTCAAGAGTTAGAATAACAGAAGTGTATCAATAATGTGAATGAGGCAAAGAGTGTGTGCCAAGACCGAGTTATTTGGTGGCGTCCTCCCTGCCTACACCAGCTGGAAACGGCGTGATCTAGCTTAAGATAGTTAGTTTCTCGTATTTATGTCAATTCCTTTGATGACTTACATCATTAGATTCGCGTATTGAACATCTTCACAAGCGCGTGAAACACATCCTTATGATTTCTTCATCTCTTTATTATTGATATTACATTATAATATACTGTGTTTGTAGTTATTTTTTCAATGTACAATAAGATACAAAGGGACCAACGGCAAAAGAACCCATTTAAAATATTTTTTTCCCGTTTTCACCTTTATTTATTAACAAAGTTCTACGAAAAGTTGCTTTGGATCGAACAAATTGAAAAAAAAGAACACTTAAGGTGAACGTCCATCCGTCCGCGCCGGCCGCAACGCACCCACGGTACGCAACGGATTTTTCAATATCTTTATATGGAAAAATCCGTTGCCCGTACCGACCGCCGGTATTTGCCGATAGTGGACGCAGTGCTGTACTAATTCATATAAAGGTATAGAAAAATCCGTTGCGTGCCGTACGTGCGTTGCGGCCGGCGCGGACAGATGGACGCTTACCTTTATTCCTCTTTTTCGCTATGTATGCCAGAAGAAATATTCTTCGGGACCAATTAATTAATTATGGCACTCCGAACTAGGTAGCATTACGAGGAAAAAACTCAGAGTGTGCAATTCACACGCGGTAGAAGTGAAACCTTCAGAAAACTAAAGTAGACGAGAGTAGGGAGGCTACAAGCACCGCATAAAGAGGAGACCGATATGCCACGAAGCACCCCACAAAAAAGAGATCGATTTTTCTCTCATTCTCTCGCAGGCCAAATATTATAGATATAGATGTATATGTTTGTTTCTTTTTAATGTCGCTATTAGTCGTTTCATCGAGTTTCAAATCACAACGGTGCTAATGAAGTGTTCACTTCAAAAAGGAAGAAATTGACGAAGAAGAAAATGGGTGTGAAGTTTGTTTGCAACTAGATTCTCATGATCTGTGATGGTACTAAGAATTACTGAGAATTTTTTCGACATAAATAATAAAAATATTTTGTTTTTATTAGGTACTTACCTATATTAGGCCTAAATACTAGTATCATGTGCCTCGTAGAACGGTTCGTCACAAGGCACCTTACCATTGTAACAATTCAGGTACCAATGCAGAAATAAACTCGGTAATGAACCGATTGCACAGTGCAGGGAATAAATATTACATGAAAACCAATGGTACTGAATCAGCCTATAAAAATATTGTTATTAAATCTGTATGTCCGTCTTAATGTTTTTAAATTTTCAATATGTATCGAAATTTATATGAATGTGCATCCTATATCTTACTCTGTTGTTTTTTAGTTAAAATTTTTATACTTGGTACTTATTTTATTTGTTATAGCTCTATATTCTTTGATTATATAAAATGTATTATTAATTTTACCATATGTAAAAGCCCTAATTGGGCGTATATAGTAAATAAATCATTTATAATGTTGAAACGAAAAATTAGTACAATAATATATACATACGCAGTAATACTGATCGATAAAGTGAGGTGCATATGAAATGCATGTCCATTATTAGTCGATTTATGCATAAATATTCAATAGAATTTCGGTAAATGTACAGAAAAGTAGGACACGGTTTATAGGCACATTTTATTTTAAAAACACTTTGTATCAGTTAGATAACAATGAGAAACAAGTATTTCAGTAACCGAAAATGGAAAATAATGCATTTTAAGAGCCATTTCGTTCAAAATACGGATAATTTGACGTATTTTCTTCACGTCATGTTTTGACATAATAATAATAAAATATTTATGCGTTTATCCTGATAAGGAAATCATTAGTTTCAAAATGTATCGATAATTTTGGAATTATAGTGGTATATAAAAAGTTATTTGTTTTCATTAAGTTAAAATGACGCCACAAAGTGAATTTGCGATTATTGAAGAAATATTAAATGTTTTGGCTGTTTAAAAAAGAAGTTTTTAACCAAACCAAAATTGAGAATGTTTTTTAGGTTAGGGTTAATATTTGGGTTAAATAAGATAAGAAAAAAACTAACCCTAAACCTTTCACACTAACAACAATGACCGCCAAGTGAACAATCGACTTTAATTTTAAAGAAATAACTAGTTATCAAAATGAATTATTTTACATATAATAGTTGTTATTTAACTTAACAAAGTGTTCGAAAAATAAAATGTGCTTATTCTTCTTTCGTATGGTGGGGGGTCAGAGGGGGACGTCTAGGTCTGCGAGCCAGTCTAGGGCCTCAGCCGTTGCCCTGTGGACCTCATCAATCCCATCCCTCAAGCCCGCCTTTGAATTCAAATAACTTATTAAAAAATATATAAATAAATCAATCTTTGTTATGTATGTTAACACAAATCTGTGTTACGTATTTGTTTTTGAAAAAATAGTGCATTTCGAACGGCTTAACAAACTCAGTTTTAAGATTTAACTACGATGGATTTTTCTCCATTACGCGAAATTTCAATCCGGATGAAAAGATCATATCCTAATATGACAAAAAAAGTTAACTCAATTTATGTTTCCATTTAACCCTAGATCACTAACCTTCGTCAAAACGACGACGCGGACTCGAAAAAAGGGGTATAAATTTTGAGTAGTGCGTTGTCGTACGCATTCCAGATTCCGGCTTATCTCAGATGACCCACAGCTCGGCGGGGTACTGTGTGTTTTTTGTGTAGGGGCCCTATACTCCCTGTGTGCCCAAGTGCAACAAATCCTTGTGTGGCGAACACAAACTTGACATTGTCACAAATGTATTAATTAATAGTTTTTTTCTAAAATGTTTATTTCTTTTGTTGATTTTATTACTTAATTTTAATATTTTAAGTATTTCTTTTTTTTAGTTAATAAGATTTAAGCATTTAAAAAACAAAAATGTTCAAATGAGTAAAAACTCTGGTCTCAATTAAAAGACTGTCAAAGTAATTAAAATGTGATTTTAGTAAATAAAAAACTAAACAAATGATTAATGTAATAAATAAGTAAAACACATAAAAATATTTGATTGCATAAACCCTTAGAAGCCTCCCTTTTATACGGCGTAGCCGAAACGACGAAGGTTAGTAATAAGCGTTGTAAAATAAGGTTAGTGATCTAGGGTTAACGTCCCTTTACCACAGATCACTACTGTAAAAGAACCATACCATAGAGTCGTGACCCACCCTTTTAACCGTGCCCCACTTTTCCGTATCTGTACCTATTTATCAAAATTTATTGAGCAAAGTGATGCATTCAAATTCAACGTTTTCAAAACAAAAACGGTAGGTATGTGTTTTTTCGGGGGACTTGGGCTTGTTTCTGCGCTTTTGTTTTTTATTATTAGTCTGGGACTATGAGTAGAATGCCCGGTTTTGCTAAAACATATCCAATGTTGCTAATGAAGGTCGCGTAAAACATACTCGGCAGAGCCTTGTTTTGGGAAAATCTCTAATATTACTTCAATCTTACAACACTAATATTTGCAAATGTTAGTTTTTAACGGTGTCAACCTTACAGTTGAAACGATCAGACGATAAATAATATTGACAGACTTTTGGGATTGAAAAAATATCAACGCTCGGATAAGAACTAAAACCCATTTAAAATCAAAGAATGATATTTTTACGTTAAGTCGGATGTAAGTAATTATTAAAATATGTTTAAATTACTTATTAAATATCCTTGTAAAATACGCACTGCTCGATTTCCCGGTAATGCATTAAATCGAAAATTCTAGGTTTGTCATTCGTCCGGTGCCAGTTATGGTTATTGTTATTCCTAGATGCTGATTTTTATAGAACACTCACCTTACAAACAATGCAGGTTAAAAAAACAGGATTAAATACTTTAAAAAAAAAACAGAATGTACATATACGGCCTCCTTGGTCAAAGGTTAAGGCTCTTGACTCACAATCCGTCCAAGATCGCGAAATCGAATCCCGGCGCGTGCACAAATATATTTTTATTTTTTTTATCTTACTTCACAAGTGATTAATTAAAAATAATATATAGTATACTCATATTTGCGGCATGTTCCAGAGTGGAGGTCTAACACCACCATTCAGAATTAAAACGTTGCTTTAAATGGCTTTAGCCGTGTTTGGTGACCAGATCTGAATAGCTAGGTACTTTCCACCTTCCTCTACCCATTTCTTTCCCCTTCCCACTACATCCAGCCTCAGAACATACCCCAATTAGGGATGCCATAGTCTCACTTGCTCCAGACGGGAGCATTTGGGCATCATGCCTGTCTCATGTCCTATAAAAATATGTATAATAATAATACGTATTTTATGAACATGTCAAAATTGAACATACAATAAAGAAAATTCTTTTCCACTGGCAAGATTTCCATTGCATTTAATTTTATTGAAAACTCTACAAGACTCTCCCTATCCCTAATAAAAGGTCCAGAAATACACTGATTTGATGAAATTTGTCGCGAACTTAACCGGATACTAATTTAATAAGCATTTAAAATTAATTGTATTGTCATGTATGTTTCATGGAAAAGCACAAGTGAAACAGTATTCGCCAGTTTTATCATTTTTTTATCGCATATTTTGTTGAGAACTGTTACTTGAATTTTTTTATTTTAAGTTATTTTTACATACTGTTTGACAATTATTTTAAAGCTCAAAAACACTGTATATAACGAACACTGTAAATCACATTAAAAACAAACATTTTTTTAGATATAGATATTTTAAGTTTTATTTCAATAATAACAATGTTAACGCGCTTTGTTTCAATATTTGCTGACGAATACGTGTTTTAAGTGTAATTTAATTTTATTTGCAAAGATATACAACGACTATCATAGTTGCATTTTTTTCGCAGGTTAAGTAACATCTGAAGTACCATCAGGCGGATTGTCAAGGAGAGCGAAACAAATGGGGGTAAATTCGAGACTCCAGGAAAAATAAGATAAGCCCTCTGAGAGCTATAGATATATAGATATAGAGTTAATAAAATAGATATAGAGTTAATAAAATTGTTTGTAATAATGAGATTCTATGTAATATTGCAAAAAACAAAAACACGTTACTATTTATACAAAAAAAATACAAGATCTTAAGCCTGGGCAACGCTGGATAACGTTTAAATAGGTACTTATGATAATATTAAATATATGTGAGCAATTACAATTAATTATAAAATATACCAAAATTTGGCTAAAAAACACTGAAACAGATATTTTTTCTTATAAGTTTATAAAGCCATTAAATATATCTATCATTGGACAGCTTTTAGAGAAGATTTATAATATTGTTTGCTAGTTTATTTTGTTTGTTTTTTATGTTTTTAAATTGCACTTGTAACATCTATTCTTACAAAACTTACAAATACAATAATAACAGTGCAGACTGTTATTATGCTGTAGTTTTTAAATGCATTTATTCAGTTACTTTTTTTTAAATCCCTTATTTATGTATAATAATAATAATAAATTTGGACAACTTATATAGCGCTGTTTTTGCGAAAAATCGCCTCAAGAGCGCTGTACAAATTAACAAGGATTTTACATTAGAATTTACTTAACTTAGGAGGCTAGATAACAACTCGTCTTGCAGCTATCAAGCGCATGGATTATTGAAATTCTAGCCCCCCGATAAATTAAATAAAATATCTTTTTATACGTACGTATTTCAATTTACTTAACTATGTAGGGGGCTAGATAACCACTCGTCTTGCAGCTATCAAGCGCATGGACTGTTGGAATTCTAGCCCCCCAATAAATTAAATAAAATATCTTTTTATACGTACGTATTCTAATTTACTTAACTATGTAGGAGGCTAGGTATCAACTCATCTTGCAGCTATCAAGCGCATGGATTATTGGAATTCTTGCCCCCCAATAATACATTTACCTTCTGTATTTAATAATCTACTTAACATCCTTAGTCTAACTTAATCTAACTTAATCTACTTAATCTAACTTAACCTAACTTAGTCTTACTCACACATACTCAAAACATATATGTATTTAATAAATCTGCAGTTCATAAAAACAATTGCAAAGAAACCATAAAAATAACACGTAATCAACGCTAACGAAAATGTATATATACTCGTAATACACTGTGATAATAAATTGTCACTGTGAACTATTAATTAATAAAGTTTTTTAATTTTTCATTTATCACTCCATACGTACGGCACAGGTAGAAACCGAAGGGCGCGGGCTCAGTCCCATGACTTCCTAGTCCATGTGCTTAGGGGCGGGGGGCAGGCGCGGGCGGTTGGCAGCGGGGGCAGCTAGGGATGCAGAGATTGCAGAGGTCATCAGTTGGTTTTCTTCTCTGGTGCGTTTCTTAGAAGGCCGCTTCGGTGGCCCACACATATGGTCCACAGTCGTAAATACAGCGACTGCGGGCGTAACAGCGAGCAGCGGGGTTGCAGTAAAGGTGCGGGGGGTGCGCAGGGGTACGGCTATGACACCCAACAACCGAACAAATGACCACATCTGGTAAATGTTCGCTACCGATCCTGGGTTTTAAACACTTCGCATCTAATGAATCACGATAATATCTGCACATATTCTTAAAACTCGTTATACGTCCACACTGCTTACGATAAAATTATTTTGAGTTCACATATGTAATGTTCACAGAGTAATAAACATTATTTGACACTTTTAAGGTCTCAAAATGTTAATTATCCCTCTTATTTAATAAGGGATAACGAGACCGGCCAGAATGCGTCAGGCTGCTCCGAGCGCCTGACGCATTCTTCTTAATATTACGCATATTACTTAAAATATTCACTATAACCATAGAAATAAAAATAAAAGTAAAAAATCTATATTATACCCACCCACAGGCGTTGCCTTTGTGGGATTTTTTTGTTCATACATTTATTATATTAAGTTTTTTATATACTTTTCATTATTTCATGTATGTATTATATGTATTGTATCAAAAATTTTCAAAAAAAAAAAATTTCAAAACTGTGCTTTTATTTTTCTACGTTATTATAATATAATATCTTTATTCTTCATTAGAATATACCTATATGTAATTCTAATTTTGAGATCAGTTATAAATAAAAAATAATTGTTCTACTTTTATGTCTTTAATTTTTCACAAAAATGTTAATCTAATTCAAAAATTTTGAATTTACAAATCATTCTGCAGGGAATAGAATTCATTTATCGGAATGATATCTCGGTCCAAAGTCCAACACTCAGAGCATTACTCTTTAGAGAGGGTACAATAACCACTGTAAATACTATGAGCAAGGTAACCCCTTCTTCGCGATAGAGCATGTGCCGGCAAGTGGATAAAGTGATGCAAGAAAAGTAGGTACCATTGTGAAGGTGTCCTAACTAGTCTGCCATCCGGTATTTCAAATGCTGGTCCAAATTAAAAAACATACATCTGATCTTGACATTTTTTGCGCATTTTGAGCTACGTTATTCTCGGTTAAAGTAATGCTTTGTAGGTGTTTATGAATGACTTTTCCTTTAAAGTAGAAAATTGGTGAGTTTTGGATAAATAGTTAAACGTGCTTTAAAATGGGTATTTAGATTTTCACAGCCAAAAGTATTTTTGTTATTTGTTTTTGGGGTGTTATGTCGTGTTGCGCTACCTCCTTCTTTAAGCAACGCTGTCCGAAACTCAGTCCGAAATCCCTTTTTTCACTTGTTGGCTAAAGAAAGAGGTAGCGCAATACGGCATAAAACCCCAAAAACAAATAATGAAAAAAAGTGCATTAAAATGTTTACAAAATGTACAGTTTTCTTTGTTGTTTGATGAACCTTATTATTGAAATTTATTTTTAAGTACGTTATTAGCCATGAAAAATTCTTCGAATGGTATAAGCTGTTATCTAGTAGCAGCAATATTTTTTCAGATTATTACAAAGGTTTAGTAAATATTTTAAAAACTTCAAGCGACATTTATGTTTTTCCCAAAATTAGCAGAGGTCCGTACGTTTTTTGATAGAAATAAAGAGAAGATATTTTATTATTTATTTTTTTAATAATTTATTTGCAAAATACAGCCTTGCTTTGGGACGCATTATTTGTTGATTTTTTCGGTGGCTTCGAAGCAAAATATTAAAAATGGAATCATCGGATTTATCATTATTTAGGGGTATTTTTTGTTAGATCATTTTGTGAGTAATCAATCACTGTTTTACACTTTCACTTTCAAGATGTTTTTTTTTTTTAAATGCGTGTGATAATAATTTTTTATCATCCAAAACACCAAAGCTAAAATAGACGCAAAATATAAAACACAATCGAAAAACATTTGTTTATATAATTTGATCATCGAACATCTGTTGATAGACTTTGAAAGCTCGCTGCAATAAACTTACAGCCTTTATTCTAGATGGCTAATATACCATTAGCATTTTCCCAAAAAAAAAGTTGTTAATGTTCTTCGCATAATCCATAATGAACAATAATTTGGATAAAATGTGTTACACATTTATGTACGTACTGATTGGATTTTTATTCTACTATTGTTTACTTTCTGAAAATTTCCCGTAAACAAAAATCAAAGCCTTAAAATGGAACTAGCTTCACTAAAACTTCACCACGAATTTGACAGATGGCGCAGTATTAAAATTATTACCAGGCCGGGCACGGCGTTGGTGAAATAAATATATTGATGCGATTTGCCAATTTAGCAAAGTCTTATACGATGTAGGTACGCAAGCATAAACGTTAGAGGTCGCTAGAGACTGCGTTGAATGACACAATAAGACAGTGCAAGTAAATAACCAGGTATGATGGGATGCCTAGAAGCACCTTGTCATAGTCTCTGAGAAGACTAAGATCGGGTTGTTTCACAAAATTTGAACAATTCATCAAATGTCAAAGCTACTTTTCAATCTTAAGTTTAAGTTCATCTACTAGTAACAATAATATGAGTTTTGAATAAATATAAACCTTACTAGTAAAAGTAAATAGTAATATAACGTTGTAACTTTTTTTCACTTGTTTTTAAAAAAAAGTTAATGGTTTGCAATCAAAAAACTCATATAAGATTGAAAGTTCACCATGAGGAGTCACCTGTTTAAAAATAATTAGAAATAACTTTAATATTAGTAAAAAATTCGGAATTTTTTGTGATTAGTTTTTCAACATTTAACAACCTCTGTAACAGTAACAGTGCTGTGCACATCCTGCATTTCCTTTTCTCTGTAACCCAAGTCGAGAGTTCGAAACTCAGCACATAGAATTTTCATATAATTAGAAAGAACACTTTTAAATCCATTTTTCCTTTATTAATGTTTGAATCAATTACTAAGATCTCCCTTTCAAGTGAAAGTCAAGTACCTACATACCTTCAAATATCTCATTTAAAATATAAGCTTTTATATAAGGGTTATTTACATATGCTTCTTCATTTAATTTGTAAAAGTATGTAAAAATCACAATATGCTTGCTTATATAATGTATATATTTAAAGGAGTTAACTATGCATTGCTAGGTAGATATATTGATATATAGCATGGGAAATGTTTGAATTATCAAAATACCTTCTTTCCACCCTCGCGAAGGTTTCTGGTTTATTACAACCACAAGACAATACATCTAAAATTTTTTAATCATTACAAAAATTTCACAAATGAAACTGTCAAAAATGTCACAATTTGAGAATGACAATTTGCAAACCATCGATTGTTCAATCAAAATTCAATTTTCGAATAAACTCTTTAAATTAATGAATTTTATCAAAGTCCTCACCCATGGTACTAACCAAAATCGAACACTTTGAATCTAATAAAAAATTACATTTGTTTTAAATAGGTATCTATGTTAGGTACTAAATTTAATTGATTGTTCTTATAATATACAAAAATTAATGTAAAATTAATAAGAAAAATGAAATTTTGTAAAAAAAAAATTGTAATAGGTGGCACGCGAGCTGTTTGAAAATCGGACTGTATCGGGACGCGTATTTACAATCCCTACCGCGTTTCAGTCGCTTTAAATTTTCAATATCAAAATTTAAATATATAGAAATAAAATTATTAATTTCTAATATATACATTGGAAAGTTAATTTTATCTAGATTTTAGAACAATTTTTGTTTTTGCAAAGTGATAAAAAATTAGCAATATAGAGGTGTATTTACAATATATGGGAATAATATTAAAATTTCAATATTTAGAGATAAAATTATTAATTTCTAATATACACATCAGAAAGATTATTTTATCTAGATTTTAGAACAATTTTTGTTTTTGCAATGTGATCAAAAATAACCAATATATAGAGATATATTTAAAATGTAAATTGTCGTTACCGCGACTGAATCGGTATAGGTTTCGTAAATACGCTACCGGGACTGAATATATTGAATGCGGGAGGGGGGGGGGGGGGTTCGCGGGAGAGGAAAGAGGGAAGGCGGGGATGGTCCAGAGGAATGCATGAGGCGAAGGGGACATGGGAGGGGAAGAGGAGGCGCAAAGGGAACTAATGGGCAAAGACACGCAGGGATAAACAATTTATTTATTAGTGGCATTGCAACGCATTCAGAGAATTCTCTAGTAATAAATAAATAGTAATAACATAATTAAAGCAATGTGCTATTTATTGCGTAGTTTACCCTTGCATGATTATTTTATTATAATTATTATGACGTCTTGCATTAAATAAATAACTATTAATAGTCTGGGATAAAACCTGTTGGTGCAGCGGACGCAAACATGTGATAGAGTGTCATTTTGTGATTACGTAGCTGCCCTTTAATTTGTGTTTCCAGAAATTCAAGTTCACATTTAATTATTAATTTAAATAAACTGTTGTTGTATTGTTTCATTACCTTTGTACGTCTACTCAATTTTCAAACCGTCTAGCGTCACCTCGTGACTCGTGACGTCGCGTCGCAACAATCAAATAATTTTTACGACGTTGCAATAAGAAGACATTTTATTTTCTCGAAGATGCGGTTTTGGAAATAATGGTTCAAAGTTTGACACGACAAGAATTTTTAAGATATTATTGATTTACCCTTGCTAACTTAATTTAAGGTTGAAACAGAACAGTTTATTTGTCAATTATTCTTACTTAATATAAGTAGAAACTCTGGAGACTGGTAAACTAGAGATCCTGCTGGTTCTATCCAAATGGAAATCTCTGGGCACTATTTAAATGTAGGTAAACGTCTGTAAAATGTTACCATCATGAGAATGTTTTGTTTTTCTTTCAGGGGAATGAATTTTTGTACCTCCCTTAAGCGGGGTATATAAATGAAATGATTATACTGACAACAAAACTCGTTTTGTTGACAATGGAAGATAATTGCTTCATTCTTATCTCTCGTCTAGGGAATGATAAATAATCACTAACAATGGGAAAGAGTGTTTAAAAATGGTCCACCTGTGAATATTTTTTTAATGCTCAGTACCTACCTCCAAAGCCGAAATATTTTGGTTGCGATATTATAAATGATTTAACCAATTGAATGCTATCGAGATGCTGTACAGATGAACCAAGTTATCAGCTGATATAATAAATATAGAGATGTGAAAATTATGTTAAACAGTAATCTTTGACATTTGCGTTGCGAAAGTAAAAACGGACCAATAGCTTCTACGTGATATGACGAATATCATTAGATTTTTTTATTTTTATTTTATTAGAAGTTTTGGTGTTAAGCCATGTTTTTATACACATGGAGTTGGTGGCCACTGATAGGGCCTTCGTTTTCTAGTACCTAACGATAATCGAGATAATTATTTATATGAATTTAAATATTAAATAGCACGGGGTACACCATTTCCCATTAATCTACGTCATTTACTTGCACTTTAAAACCATGCAGATAGAATCGAAATATGGCCGTTTTTTTATATACAGGATGTTAAGGGACTTAATTTATTTTAAGCAGCGATAAATGACATTGTTTGGAGTAAAAAATGAAAACGAAATTATGGTCTCCGTTGACATAATTGATTCGTATTTTTTTTCAACTAAAGGGGTATACTAGTCTAGAAGCGTGCGCTATAAAAAAAACCAAATAATATTTTTAGTAGCCATTATTTTACTAAATTAAACATTAAAGAATACATAAAAAATCGAACAAAAAAAATTGAAAATTCAAAAAGTTACAGGGTGTTGAAGTGGGGGATCTAAAAAAAATGGCGGGCCCTGGTTGACACGATTGCAACCTTCCTAGTAATAAAAAAAAAAAACAAATTAATTCTTAATCCAAAAAATGCTGCTATGGCCCGAACAAAGAAAAGGAAAAGTAAAAAAAATATTTTTTCGCAAAATGGCGGCTGTCTGAAATAAAAATACATTTTTTACCAAAAATCAGGCCATCTTTTATATTGGGCTAATGGCCACAATTTTTTTTACATGAGCTCCACACAGGAGGCCCTGAGGAAAAAAAAACCCTCAGGGCCTATGTCATCTTTGGGGATGCTGTGTGGAGGATTTTTAAGGAAAGGAAGGAGAGGAGAGTTCTGGGAAGGAAAACGGTTTAAGGGGTTGGTAGGAATCTAGGGTTCAGTGTGTCCTAGTCCTAGACAAACGCCCCAAATGACAAATGAACCCGGGCACCCCTGCTAAATCACCAAACGTAACGAACAACTTGTGGTGACCTATGACAGAGATGTTGGTTATCCAATAAAGGTTCCCGGGGCGGCGGTACCCATTCCCGCCTCCCAAATTGGTAAAAAATTTAATTGATAATAAAGAATTTCGATTTTGGTTTTAACGGCTTTCTTTATTTCAAGGTGCTTTAATTGAAGACGTGCTCTCTTTCTACGATCAATATATAGAATAGTTCATACGAGGCCCAAATAACACAGTTCGACTACAATGCACTCAGCATTAGTGAGCTGTCTTCTTCTTAAGTAGCCTTCTCTTTGCTGAGCAACGTGACCCTTACTCCAATAGGCCACTTGCATCACATTTTTTTAAATTTTTTTCCGGTGTAGGCAAATATTCTAAGACATTCTGTAATTTTTTTTTTTTTTAATCGTATTTTTGAAACCCTGGGGATTTTTTGAAAATTTCAAACCGAAAAATCAGACCATTTTTTATAAACCGGAAAGACGGGACATAATTTTATAGGTGTGAAAAAACGATAATTACATAGCCGAAAATCATTTTAAAAAAAAAGAACGTTTTCCACACGAATGGCACAGGAGAATAACGAGGCATACCAAAAATATTACATCTCATAAATATTTTTTTCCTTGATCCATCTTATTGATCATAAATCATTATAATGTACAGCGCCTATATTACTAAATTCAATGTAATAAACTTGAACTTGCAAATTGTAATAATAATAAGAATATTATAAAATTTTATTTTGTTAAAATCAGCACCATAATCATTATACCTCTAAAACATGTACCGACAACATCTTCACGTTCTGAAGAGAACCCCGTACCCATTAATTGTACGGGGTTCTCTTCAGAACATCTGTCAAAAAATCAAACCAAATGATAAGTTCGCAGAGAACAAACAATAAATCTAGTGAACGAATTCAAAAATTCGCCTGAAATCATAGTGATGCCATATAAAAAAATAAATCAGTGTGGAATTTTATAAAATTAATAGGAACATTTTCGGCGACGGGACATTTTCATGTAGTGACGTCACGAGCCCAAATAATGGATTTATTTATTTAAAAATAAAAAAAAACTGTACATTTCTAAAAATTTTTACTAACATTTTCGTAATCTTAGTAAAAAACTCTATCCACACGATTTTTTCCAAGTCGTTATGAATTCAATGCAAGTGGCCTATTTCCGTTGAGGATAAGGCTTCTTTACCCTCGTGTTTCTGCGCTGCGTAGAGAGCCAAGGTCACTGGCGTACCAAATGTCAGTGATACTTGGTTACTCCAGCGAATTGATGACTTTCCTCTGCTTCTCCCACCTTCCACTTTGCCAGTGACCATAAATTTCTTTAAGTTGGAGTACTCAGTTTGGCGAGCAACTTACAACTATCTTAAAGTACATTGAAGTCGGATAATTGAAAGCCTATTGTGGATGCCTTCAAAGCACTTCCAGAATGTACACAATGAAGTAGTCTTAAAACCCGTCTAATCACAGGAGACCCAAGTTGTCCCAAAACATCATATGCCGTTATAATAACAGGAGACCCAGATTGTCCCAGAGCAACAGTGCACTATTAAAAGTAAGATATCTCTCTTCCTGTCATGCGAATATTTGTGATTTCTTTTATGTTAGAAACGGAATGAAATAATGCTTCTCATTGTCTCAGAATTATATGAGCTGGGTTTTTCAGATATTTTACAAACCCGATCAAAAGTAACGGTTTAATTTTTCGCCAATTTGTGACGTATCACACATTTAATTTTAAAATAAAATTGTACGAAAGTGATAAAAAGACAGGAGACAGCTTTATTACAAATTTTATTTAGAAAAGGAGTCTGTATTTTAAATTTTAAGTTTATTCTATTTTAATTACTTTAATTCGATTATTCGCAGGTATGCATTTTTTAGCCAATTTAAATTTCCAATATTAAAATTTTAATATTTAGAAACAAAAATGTTGATTTCTAATAAACACACCGGAAAGATTATTTTATCTAGATTTTAGAACAATTTTTGGTTTTGCAAAAGCGTTAAAAAAAAACCAATAAATAGGAACATTTAAAATGCAAGGGAAGAACCAGGAATTTTGCGCGCAAACCTTCATAGGCAAAATTTGACAGAAAATTATTTTCTTATTATTCGATGGGTTAATTTGATTAATTAAGTCAAAGGATCTCTTTTTTCTGCCTAGTTTCCACTCGATAGGAATTCCAAACACCGTATATCACCGTATACGATTCTTTAATTATACTGTCCTTGGCAGGGTCAAGAACTCACAGTTATTTATACACGTAACCACATCTTTATATTATTGAACAAGCATATTTAATAGCTTGAATGTTCACCTTGAAACGAACGTAATATACAAGTCACCCATTTAGAAAACCTACGAACTACTTTGCGCACTCGAAGTGAAATGTCACAAAACTGCGCTACGTAAATATAACGTTATTATTATTACAATATTTTAGAAAAGAATGTTTTTAGATAAATGAAACAATGTTACTTTGTTTGGGCCACTTATATATTTGAGTAAAGCCGACCGGTTTCGGAACGACCACTTCAGGACAAACGTATACTGATTTGACAGTTACAAAATAGTGGATGGGAACAATGTATTGTTACTAAGGATTGTGGTAGGGGTGGAGCGGTTGCTAGGTTTAGTTTTTTAGTTTTAACATTATTATTACCCATCCACTCTTCATTAATACCTAGCAATGGCTCCACCCCTACCACAATCCTTAGTAACAATACATTGTTCCCATCCACTATTTTGTAACTGTCAAAATAAAAATTTAAATAAATGAAATTAAATATAATAAATAAATAATTTAATAAATTAAATAAAATACATATATAAATTCAGTATACGTTTGCCCATTTAATTATATAAATATAATAATTTATCCTACTAATATTATAAAGGCGAAAGTTTGTATGGATGTATGTTTGTTACTCTTTCACGCGAAAACTACTAAATGGATTTTAATGAAACTTTACAATAATATAGCTCATACATCAGAATAGGCTATAGGCTATAGCTTAGAGCTCTGGCATTATGAAATTTATATACAAAAATTGCAATAGGTGGCACGCGAGCTGTTTGAAAAATGAATGTAACAGGTATGGAGGGGTGGTGAGGGGGGGGATAGGATGTTCGGCCAGGGCAGAGGGGGGAGGGAGATGGAGGAGGGTGAGGGGTGAGGCAGGATTTGTGGGGGGAGGGGGCGGAGGGGAGAGGGCTGAGAGGGGGCGGGGGAGAGGAGGAAGGGGGGATAGGCGTGGAGGAGGCGCTGTGGGTACCCCCCTAATACTATGCGAGCGAAGCCGGGGGCAGCAGCTAGTATTAAATAAATTAGAGAATTATCGTGGATTTTTCGAGTGCGTGTCTGTCTCCCACCGCAATAATACAATACAATCTCTTTTTTTTTTTTCAAAAATAAAATTTGTTTAATTTTTTTTCGAAGCATGCATATAAGCATGTTCTTATTAAATTCAGTAAAATAATAATAATAATAATAATTGGATGACTTCTATAGCGCCATTTTCGTGAGAAAATCACCTCAAGGGCGCTTTAAACATTCATTTATATATTTAATCTATACCTACATATATACTACAAGTGGCTTACAACTAAGATTGATAAATTTTGATTACCTAAAAAAAAACACAATAATAAACGACTTTGACAGATACTGAACACCGGCATGTATTTGAGAAATGGATCAATCGTCATAAACTTCAATTGAGATACAGGGAAAACAAACACAGCATTCCATTCATGTTTCACGATTGCAATCCTTCCTTTTAGTTATATTAATCTATCAAACGATAATCTATCAAGCCTGAGGCGGCTGTCAAACTTGACATTTTGGCGCACTTGCAATTTGTACAAGGTCAACGGATGTGTACTTTAATAATATCTGGAGGCTTTATACAGAGTGAGCAACTTCTGAGATGCTTACTAAACTCTTGCTTCAATGGGTCTCCATTTCTGGGCCGCTAACGGATACGTACGTTTTGATATCTGAGCTGCAAAAGCTATATGTACGCCATGTATGATAATATTAGTTAGATTGTTTTCGTTGAAGAAGACAAAGTTTCGTTACCTTTGGCCGCAATGGCAACGGTTACATCAAACATCAAATTGGTCGAGGTTAACCTTAATCTAAGAGGACATCCTCTCTACATAACCGTACATTTTCTGCTTCAAAGCCCTCCGAGTCATCGGCGTTTCTCCGACCTTTGAAGGTTTATGAAACAAAAAGTAATCAAAATCTTTTTCATCATAAGCCGTAATAAAAATATGTTTATTTATTTATTTATTACACGCCCTAGTGGGCTTTTCTTATAAAATTTGTACAAACTATTTGTATCAAAGTAAATACTTAAAAATTTAAACAATAAGGAAAATATAAAGATAATGACAAAAAACGTTGCAACAAAGCACAAAACAAAACACAAAACAAAATACATACCTAGATAAAAATATAAACAGAAACTAAGAATCCTCATGCATATATGTAATTGAATTTAAGAGATTCTTCCAAACAATACAGTAGTAGCACAGAAGTTATTTGGTAGATACATAGGTCTATTTGTGTCTTAAAGAATAAAAGTGAGAAAATATACAATATTTATACCGATTAGTTTTAATATGAAATATATCGCCCAAATTAGAATATTTATTTCCGAGACTGTGAAGTCTCGGAATAGGAGAATTTTGATAAGCTAGTTTCTTGGTGTTATTGAAGTTAAAGGGTAATAAATGTCGGCATGATTTGATGTTGGATCACATTAGGCACAAATATACAAATTTATTAACCCTTCACATACTTGGCAGAGTCTGAGAGACCCTGGGCACTTTAAACAGCTGTAACAATTTAAAATTTTGCGAGGAATTATTTCAGCATCTGCCGCCAATGAGATACTGTAGTATCACATGAAGAGAATTTAGTTCTGCCCACGCTGTCCTCGGAAGCATACGTAAGCCTACATGGCTTACGAAGTAGTTTTTTTGTAAGTAGCTATCATTTTTTTATTTCGTTTTTCTTAAGCAATGTTTATTGTTTCCTTAAGCTTTTATTTTTTTAAAGATTGAACTCTTCACAATTCACAATGTCTTCGGGATTAACCGCAAACGATATTGAAGCATTAATAATTGAATAAAACCGATTCTGAATACACATGTAAGTTTGATTCACTTATATTCCGATACAAATTTAATTTTACACGTGGCGTTGATGATTCTCAACCACCTCCCTAATATAAATCATCAATATATAATCATGTGTAAAACATGTCCTAACACAAAACATCGCAAGAAAAAGTATGCATGTCGCTCTTGCGGGAATCACATGCATTCAGACCACTAAATTTTCTCATGTAAAAATGCTATGCTATTTTCCAAGCCAAAAACTCTTTCGAAGCATAATCATAAATATTATTTTCCATGTTGATTCCTGAACAACACACAGCGCGTCATTTTTTTTAAGGTTTTATTATATTTTAAGTTTTACGCGATTTAAAAAAAACGTGAAAAATGGTGAAAACTAAGGGACTTGTTTGTGGCTCATCGTAATAAAGGAGTAATAGTTTCTAAAATGTTTTGTATTTATTTATTGTACGAGTAATAAAAATTTACAAAGAAACGAAAAGACAAAATAAACAATAATGTATTCAAACAATAAAACAATAGATCGGGGTCCGGGTCCCACAGACCCTATACTAGTGTTATAATTTTACAAAGCATGCAAAGGTTAATCGCGAGAAAGCGGTGCTAACGTCGGTAAATTACTATGAAATTGAAAAGAATCTCACTTAAAAGTCGGCAATCCACATTCATGCACAAGGACGCATAATCTTATCAATTCGTAATCAGATTGTTCAAATTGAAGATCATTGCATTGGTATTTTTTCTTATTTTAATGGTTCACTTACAGTTTAATACATATAACTTTGAGGTCGGTCGCAGTCACTAGTGTGTCAAGCTCTACATGATGTACCCCGATCCGATTTTTCTATTTTTATTGAGCCCATTGGGAACAAGGACTACACACAATACCACGAGGCATCTTGAAGAATGGTAGATAAATCATTTTGATGAAATCTTCATGTTTAAGTAGGCCAGCGCCTGCAGAAGAGCGCGAGAGACGTAATCTGCGTATAATCCAAACTCTTACTCTACGCAGATATTGTTTATGCAATGTTTGCTGAAGACTGGTGTCCTCCGGAGCTCAAGACTTTATTCTGCAGCACTTGGCCTCAAATTTTTAGTTTTATTTGATTTTGAAATAGGATTGACACGAAATCAGATAGGTATTTTATTATTGAATTAATGTTAACAACCAAAATTAAATTGTTTTGTTTTAATAAATGGTTTTTTTAAGGTTTGAATTTTATTTGGCGGTTAATGAATTTTATATTAATTAGTTAGCTGCGAGCTGATATTGGTAATGTTGGTCTAGAGCAGAAGCTCCCAACTACTTTTGGGTCACGACTCGCGACCCCATTTCGCGACCTTGGTGGTCGACTTGGGAGGCTTGTGCCCTTTGGACAACAATTTTTCATCTGTCATTTTTTCCAAACATCAAAAAATTCAGTTACAATAGCTTTTTCAAAGTACTCATTCATTTTCTTATAAAAAACAATTTTTGTTATATTTTTCGGGACTCAAAATTTGAACCTTAATACTGAAGATTCATGAAAATCGCAGATGGAATTGATTGTTCCGAGGGAATGACTTCTGGAGAATTGAATTCCACGCCTGGGGGCAGCACTTGACCGTGGCACACACCCACCCACACACTATAATTCTAAGCTAGCATAAAACGTATGTAGTACGTGATCAGGGATTCGCGGATGATTTTAACGGTTACGAATATTTAATAATTAGCAGGTTATGTTATATTATCCGGATAATGGATATAAAATTATAATATCACCAAAATTCGATACTCACTGATTCAAAATGAATATTATTAGATTTCGATATATATTTGTCGACCTCCGTGATCGAGGGGTAAGGCTCTCGACTAGCAATCCGGAGATCGTGTGCTCGAATCCCGGCGTGCGCAATTAAATTTTATTTGGCTGATTTGTGTTAATTCACAATGTAAACATTAAAATTAATATATATTTAACAAATAGTCGAATATACTCTTAGTGGCGCCCTGGTGAAAGACCACCATTCAGAATTGAAACTTTGTTTGAAATGGCTTTAGCCGTGTTTGGTGACTAGATCTGATTAGCCAGGTACTTGCTTACCTCTCTTCCCCATCTCTTTCCCCTCCCCACTACCTTTGGCCTCACAATATACTCCAATTGGGGATGCCATATCACTGGCTCCAAATGGAATCGGTTGGGACTCTTGTGTGGTATTTACATTAAAAAATAGTAAAAAATACAATAAAATATTATTTTAATGTTTCGGGCGGCGACCTCACAGAAAACACTTCGCAACCCCATTTGGGGTCGCGACCCATTAGTTGAAAACTTATGACCTATTATTATAGGTTTCAGGCAAAAATAAGAGTAAGGCCACAGGTTTTTCTTCTATACACCAAAGATTATTACTTACTATCTACATTTTGCTACAGATCATTTTCAGCACGACATTTTATTGAAAATTGTAATTCTAGAAAGAATGTTTCACGTTTTTCGTCTCTTTAGATTTGCACATTTGTAAGTAATTTATTAAATCTATTAGTTTCTTCACGAGAACTTTTCTTCACGAGAACTTTTCTATCACAGAAAATATCACAACATGAAGAACTTGAACAACAGTGAGACTATGGCATCCCCAATTGGGGTATGTTTCGAGGCTGAAGGTGGTTGGGAGGGGATGGAGATGGGGAAGTACCTGGTTACTCAGATCTGGTCGTCAAACACGGCGAAAGCAATACATACATACATAAAGCCATAGACAAAACATTCCCCAAAAAATATCTACTAAAATCTAACCTGAAAATGTGACAAAAATAATACAGACATCCTGTAAGGACAATAAATTATTTTTATCTGTATTATTTTTGTCCCATTTTACTATTTTTGAACAAATAAATAATTTATTGTCGTAATTATAATTTACAGGACGTCTTTATAATTTTTGTCCCATTTTTTTTGTTAGGTTAGGTTATGTTTAAGTATTCTTAAGGGAAATTTTGTGTGTAGGATATTTTGTCGGGAATATTTTGTTGAGGGCTGAAAACGCGCAGTACCACATGCCATATATTATTTTAAATGTTTAAATTGTGAATTAATAACACAAATCGATTTAAACACACGGATTCCAAATCAAGAGCCTTATCCCTCGACCACGGAGGCCGTCAAATATAGTGATTGCTGGTATTTAAAATCATGTTTAACTTTTTTAAATTAAAAATTCTTTTCACATCTACCAGATCTGCCGGATCTGCCCTGATGATTGACACTGCAACCCTGTCCGAAACGTTGGCTAAAGAAGGAGGTAGCACAACACGGCATAACCCCCTCAAAACAAATAACGAAAAAAAATCTTGTGTTTCAATTAGGACAAGATTTATACTGCGAAATACCGGTTTATTAAAATTCTGATTGATTTATATAATATTTTGGTTTCAATATCGTACAGAAAATATTCATGTACCTGTCCATAATTCTCAATTAGGTTTAGAATATTACATGCGATAATCGAATGAGTATAACCTATTAAGACACGGTTTCCTGCATTTCTACTGATTTATTACATATTTTCCTTAAATACCTTAAGTTTTAAAGCTCTTAAAAAATATAAATGTTATTCTTAAAGATAATATCTATACACTCCCCACACCAAAACGGCAATTATTTGAAATTCCCTCGATAGAAAAAAATCACAAATTGTGCTCCGAAAATTTTTATAAACACTTTTTTTTCAGTTATTTTACAAGTTAAATGTATGAAAAAGTCCACAGTTTTTCTTTAAATTGTGTTTTAGACAATCCCAACGAGATTTTTGCTCTATTTTAAACGAGTCGTGTTTTATCCAATGACGTTATATGATGTAGACGCGTGGTAGAAATCTCAAAGTGGGAAGCCAACAACAAGACAATTGTAGAGTACTCGATTTCAAGTACTTTAGTACTAAACTGCCACGCGTCGAGTAAGGTCGTGTCCTACCAGTAAGTAAATTGCATTAAAAAGCGCCAAAATTCCCTCCTGTGTAATGAGAAAATGTTTCCATTACACGGTAAACAGTAGTAAAAGCGAAGGAATAGCATTTCATTCGTAAATACATGCAAATTACTCATTATTATCGATTATATAAATAATACAATTGCTTTCCGCCCAAAGATTTTATGCGTCATTAGAAAACTCAAGGCCTACTAAAGTACAGGTCTGGATGCGCAATAGCCAAATTACAAAGTCGATGCCCTCGCTAAGTAAAATTTACTTTTTATAATAATAATCTAATGATTCTTTAGTTACTTGCCTGCGGTAAAACAACACACAAATCAGCAGAAACAACAAATACAATAACAATCGACGCCATCACTATCGTTGTTCATTATAGCTTGAAAATTTGACACCTCGAAATTCGACTGGTGTCCAGGCCTCCTACTTTAGTCGGCCTTGAGACAGTATTCGACGGAACTTTTGAATTTTGAATACGAAAATGCCGCCCGCCATCTATCTTTTGTTTCGTCCATATGCACATATTCTTTAAGCGTCTATCTTTATCACACATTGATAACTTTTGAATTAAGAAATTATTGAAAATCGCTGAAAACAAAAGAGTGTTGATTAATTGCCACATTATATCTTGAGTTTGTGAGACTATGGTAAGCATATTTATATAACGTCATTGGTTTTATCAAACATTTTCACAATTTTGGCTTAAATATTATCGTTTTAAATATTAACGCGTTCTCTCCAACATTCGTTTTTACATTTCTCTCCATCTTCTTCTTTTTGAGTGGGGATACCGCGCCTTAATTATGTGCGCAAAAGCATGAAAGAGGTGTGTCAAAACAATTCAAAGAAAACAATTTCACTCGCAATTTGAATTAATGAAATTACGCTTTATTCCCCTAATTTCTTTTCTTTGCTAGTATTACTAAGAAACTAAATAACTCATTTTGTCTCACCCCTTTTTCCTGTCGCTCAATAATCCTGTAGGCCATCATCCATCATAGATAATCTAAACTCTAGCTTTAAATGGATATTTAAAAAAATAATAAAAATAGATTCTGATCTTATAACGTACCCCTGCAAGATCAGAATCTTTGCACGTTAAATGAAAAGAGATATTTTTAAGTGTTAAAATTGTGGTGTACGTGAAAATTTCAATTTTTCAAAGCATTAAGCTAATTAGTATGCGCGCTAATTAAATACTGGATGCAAATATTGAATAATTATTGCAATTATGAATACCGTTAATATTAGCTGTCATTTACAAAATAAATTATTAACATTTTGTATATTTTTGGCATTCCGGAATTAACATTGAATTCTGAGATTTTAAACTGCTAATAAAATTTGCTGCGTAGGAAATATATAAGAAGCATAATATTGTATTTTAGGTTCGTATTTTAATTTTTATGGCATTCAGAACGGCATTTTACCTTCTAGTAATCCGCAATCGACTAGGAGAGTATTACTACTTCCAGAAAAACACACCACAAATGAAGTAAGATAACTCTACAACTTTTTCACTATTTGACGATCAAGCATAGAAAAAGATTTATACTCATTAAAATATCATGAAAGAATTCGATTATCGATTTAACCGTACAGGGTGTTAAGTTAAATAAAAAATAAAATTCAAATTAATAGATAACTTTGTATTAACCACTTAATTATTTACAAAAACCGACATGTTTCATCAGCAAAGCTGACTTCTACAGAATATAATATAATATAATATAATATAATATAATATAATATAATATAATATAATATAATATAATATAATATAATATAATATAATATAATATAATATAATATAATATAATATAATATAATATAATATAATATAATATAATATAATATAATATAATATAATATAATATAATATAATATAATATAATATAATATAATATAATATAATATAATATAATATAATATAATATAATATAATATAATATAATATAATATAATATAATATAATATAATATAATATAATATAATATAATATAATATAATATAATATAATATAATATAATATAATATAATATAATATAATATAATATAATATAATATAATATAATATAATATAATATAATATAATATAATATAATATAATATAATATAATATAATATAATATAATATAATATAATATAATATAATAACTAACCAAAGCTAAATGCTTACCGCCATCTATCGTATTCTTTCCATATAAAATACTTAATTATTCTACATTACACCCTCCCCGACCTAATCTCAAGCCCTGGCTACAATAAATACAAGTCATGTTCTTTTCAAAGAAGCTATACAATTGACAAAAATGGGATTTTAAATATTTCATTTTTACACGATTTTATACACTAAATTCAACCAAACATAGTCATGATTTTAAATATTTCATTTTTACACGATTTTATACACTAAATTCAACCAAACATAGTCATGATTTTAAATATTTCATTTTTACACGATTTTATACACTAAATTCAACCAAACATAGTCATGATTTTAAATATTTCAACTTAAGTACTTCTGTTTCTCTGGGAGGGACCTCTATGAACGCTTTGAACGGAGCCTCCTTTCCCAAGGTCTTAGTTGAGTAGTTTGCTCTCGATCATCCGCTGGTAATCTGAAATCAAGAGAACTCCACGTTAGCCCCTTCAACAAAGCTGAGGTCCCCAACTCGTCTGAAGCGCATTTCGTGACCTCAGACGCGGTGGGTGGGTTATTATCTTCACTCTCCTCTTCCCATTTCACAGATAAACTCTTTAACTGATCAATATGCCTCTTCCAAGTCAACGGAGTACCACAGATCCTAACGATATAAACTTTTTTACCCACTTTCCTTTCTACAATACCTCTAACCCAACAAACTTTATTCACCTGACGGAAGTCCTTGACCAGACATTTTTGTCCAACATGTAAATTCCTAATTTTTACGCCCCCATAATTCCTTATTTGATTATCTTGACTCCTTTTGATATTATCGTTAGCTATTTTTCTCTGTTCTGACACATCTTCCTGAGTGGTTTTAGGAATTAAACTACTGAAAGTTGATTTCAGTCTCCTACCAAACATCAAGACTGCCGGTTCTAATCCCGTGGTGCAATGTGGCGAATTTCGATAATCAGATAGAAAATCACATAATCTACTTCCATAATTTACTGGAAAATTATTCCTAACCATAATTATTCCGCCAATATTATTATACAGATCAAGTTCATCAACCCCTGAAATAATAATATCGTCTAGGTAAAAGGCTACGCCTTTTAATCCTTGTAAACAACTTGATATTGTTCTTGCGAAGATGGCCGGAGCCGATTTAAAACCAAAAACCAACCTGTTATATTGGAACAGACCTAAATGGGTGTTAATAGTTGTAAACTTTTTACAATGATCCGCTAATTCTAACTGAGAATATGCTTCTTTAAGGTCTAATTTTGCAAAAACTTTGCCCGAACTAACCTTATGTATGACCTCCTCAATCTTTGGCATCGGATATTTCTCTAAATTGGAAATCAAATTAAGACTCCTTTTATAATCTACACAAATTCTTATATCCCCATTTTTCTTGACCACCGGAACAATCGGTGAAGCGAACTCGCTACTTGTAACCGGGGAGATTATACCTTTTTCTACCATCGACCTTAATTCGGATTCGATCTTCCCTTTAATAGAAAAAGGAACCGGCCTTGCATTGAAAAAAATTGGATCCGATTCCTGGTTTACTTTAAAATAGACTTTATATTTGTTAAATCTTCCCAACTTTTGCGAAAACACTTCCGGGTAATCTTGAAAAAACTTTTCTCCATTCCTCATTTGAGGCGTCACTAAATTAATTGTCTCCTGAGAAGTTATCCCAAGATCGAAACATTCCATAAAGTCTCTACCCACAATTAATTCTGTCCCTTTTATTACTAAAATAAAATTAATATTTTTGTTCCTACCCTTAAATTTCACATCAAAAATCGCCTTTCCTACGACTTTTAAACGATTATTTCCATAACCTGAAATAATCCGCTTGTCTTGTGACAAAATGATTGAACTAAAATGTCGTTTAAAAATACCCTCCGGCATCACACATAAAGATGAACCGGAATCAATCATTGCCGTAAACTTCTTGTTATTAATTTCAATTTCAGCAGTGATCGGACTAATTGACGCAACTAAAACTTTACTATCCCTGTGATTTTCAAAAATGGGATTTACAGGATTATTCTTGCAAAATTTCTGTAAATGCCCAACGCCCTTACATTTAAAACATTTCGCATTACGAAATTTACAATCAAACGATAGATGATCATTCCTTTTGCAAATAAAACACTGTTTTTTAACATTACCCAAGGGTGATCTAAAATTCGTACCTGAATTTGATCCTAACCTATATGCTGGTTTCCTGTTAAAACTACCATTGGGGCTCGTCGATCGTTCCCTACGCTGATCTCGCTTGAACCCATCGCTAGTAACTCGTTTTTTTACCAGGTTTACTTCTGATTTAACTGTATTAGCACTATCCAAAGTTGACATACTAACTGCAAGTCCTTCTATTTCATTAAACGATAACATTTGCCCTTCCACAAAAATTTTCTCTTTCGCGCGCCCCGGTAACAACCCGATTGCAAACATGTCTATAAGTTTTTTTTAAGCCTCGTTTCGAATTGACAATACGTTGCTAAAGAACGAAGTCTAACCGCGAAATCTCTTATCGTCTCGCCTTGTTGTTGTCTCGCTAAAAAAAAATTCTCCCGTTCTTTAAAAACTGAACGATTTTTGTTACAATGTTTGTCGAGAAGCGCTAAAAGTTTATCAAAAGATAAGTCCGTTACTTTACTTGGAAAACACAGATTAATTAGTAAGGTTAACGTTTCTGATTCTAGGATATTCAATAAAAAGCCCGTTTTTTCTCCACAGACGCTTTGTCATCATGGATCACGAAAAATTGCTCTATCCGAAGTCGAAACAATCCCCAGTCTCCGGAGAGATGGCAAAACGGTGGTATTCTACCCGATTCCATAACTCCCAACAGATAGATCGGCAAAAACAATCAACAAAAAAAAAACAATAACAAATAATCCCTCTCAAAGAAGCAAAAGAACTTATCTCAGGAACTCTTCTGGTCTCCCTCTGGGTTTTATCCTTGTCTTCTGATTAATCCAATGATTCGTCCTTGAAACGATTAACCCAATGATCCGTTTTGACCTTGAAACCAATCCAATGATCCACAACCAGATCGCCTCCTTGCGGTATTTTACTTCTGTTCCTAGAACAAAAAAATCTTCTTATCCAGCCCGTAGCCACGGAAACAAATGCTCCTTAATCCCGAGCAGAATCTCTTCCGCTTCCTTTGCCAAAACTGCAAGAGTCATCCGTGTCCAGCACCAATTATTATTCGTACGCGTAACTTCCACACAATTATACTTTTACGGCTGCGCCAGTTGTTATGTCTGCCCTTTCCTCGGCAGATATTAATTATTAATAAAGGTTCTTTTATATAAAATGTGTTTATTACTTGAATAACCTAGCTGGATAGCTACGACTGTTTACTATTCGGTGATAGGTAAATCTCTGGGCTCCTGCCTGGGGAGCTCGTAAAGTCTATGTCTGATACTGCTTCTTGTACGCCAATGCCATCTGGCGAGCTATGGCGCAAGCTAAATGCTTACCGCCATCTATCGTATTCTTTCCATATAAAATACTTAATTACTCTACATTAGCCAGGGCTTGAGATTAGGTCGGGGAGGGTGTAATGTAGAGTAATTAAGTATTTCATATGAAAAGAATACGATAGATGGCGGTAAGCAGTTCCTCGGTATGAAGTAATATGAAGTAATAATATAATATAATATAATATAATATAATATAATATAATATAATATAATATAATATAATATAATATAATATAATATAATATAATATAATATAATATAATATAATATAATATAATATAATATAATATAATATAATATAATATAATATAATATAATATAATATAATATAATATAATATAATATAATATAATATAATATAATATAATATAATATAATATAATATAATATAATATAATATAATATAATATAATATAATATAATATAATATAATATAATATAATATAATATAATATAATATAATATAATATAATATAATATAATATAATATAATATAATATAATATAATATAATATAATATAATATAATATAATATAATATAATATAATATAATATAATATAATATAATATAATATAATATAATATAATATAATATAATATAATATAATATAATATAATATAATATAATATAATATAATATAATATAATATAATATAATATAATATAATATAATATAATATAATATAATATAATATAATATAATATAATATAATGACCCATTATTAAATCTATTCCCCTTTTAAATGTTTAATTGTTCTATATTGCCCCTCGTCCCTTACACATTATTTTCTTTCAAATTTTATTATTGTTTATGTCTATTATTTTTCTCTATTACCTATGTATGTCTATTTTTAAAATTAGTTCTGTCAAAACCCTGAAGAAGTCAGCTTTGCTGACGAAACATGTCGGTTTTTGTAAATAATTAAGTGGTTAAAACAAAGTTATCTATTAATTTGAATTTTTTAAATGTTACCGCAAAATAATTTCGCACTATTAGAAGAAGTGAAAAAATAAAATTTTGGTTAATAAAATTTTGGCCTCCTGTGATTTTTTTAATGATTTTTTTTTCAAATTATTTTCTTCAAAATAAAAAAAAAACCTTCCGCATGTCGTTACTGGTCACTCAGCCGAGTAACTGACCAACCCCTAACCCCGCCTCCAACTGCCAAACAGCTACCATATTTCTTATATTTTTGTAGAAAAAAAAAACATCTCAAAATCAACATCACCGGGGACCAAAATTTATTAACATTTTTTACTCCAAATAATGTCAAGAATTACTGGATAAAGTAAGTCAAGTACGTCCCTTAACACCCTGTATATGTATATTTACAAAAATCCGTTCGCTTTTCCCCTTCCATCAACGAGTAAAAGGATGAAAATATATCTACATGTTAAAACTACATTATTTGACGATCAAACAGAGAGATGTATTAACAGGAATTAGGATTTCTAAAATATTTCCAGTTTCCACATGTGATCAACAATAGTTGAATTATTGACTAGATTCATACGTGGCATAAAATTTATAAAATCAATATATTACCTGAGAATTCCAAATGTGACCAAAATAACAAAATTTTCAAATAATTCACACTTTGAAGTGGTTATAACCTTAATATTTATCCGTCAGATCTCCCGGGCACTTGGTCTCCACCTGTGCGGACTTACTACATACAAACCAGAGGGGATTGCTTCACGTCTCACTAAGCACCGCCGTATTTCCAAATAATTAGCGATATTCAAAGCGTGCGTGCTCACTCAGCATTACATATTTGCAAACGCAACGCATCACAACCCAGCGGACACATCCATGTTCATGGGTCTCTTTGGACTTCATTATTGTGTGTCAATGGCTAAAATATGTGGTTTTTTCATAAATTTCGCTGGTCACAGATTGCATGTTAATATCACGTGCTATCCTTAAAATGATGTGGCGATTGCATGTTTTTTTTTCAGAATACACGTAGCATCCGATAATTTGCTAAACACATTTATTATTTAAAAAATAAAAGCAAGGAATTTAAAATTAAATAAAAAAATAACGGATGAAATGTAAAAAAAATGGGTTGGGTCGGGAGATAAGAACTAAAGAATAAGGTATCCATCTATATGTTCGTAAGCGGAGTTGTAACTGAAGGATTTTTATTTTAGGAGCCGACAAATCGTGGTGCAATTCCATTATAATGATAATTTAATAATATTTTTTCCTTTAATTTCCTTTCAACAGCTTATTCCGGCCAGTCTGAAAATGGCCATGATAGGCTGAAACCGATTACGATCAGGAATAAAAAAGTGGAAAAAGTTAAAAATTATTTCTGTACTCGTATATCATAAAAAAGGTGTCTAAGATAAAAATATCCATTTGCATTTACGGAAAGTTCTAAAAAAAAATTTATCGATTAGAGAACGAGTTCGCGATTTGCGTTCACTAAGCGGAGCGTTTTGATTCGTTCACCACAGTTGCATGTCTGCAGTTCGCATGTTCATTTCATAATCAGGTCATTTTTTATTCTCAACCACAAGTTTATACATTATGCCTGAGCTCTTCATTGGCGTCATCATTTACATTAAATAATCTTAAAACTTATAAACACTGTCCGCCTAGTGTGAAAAACCCATGAATTTCCGTAGGGAATTTCTGTTCAGGTAGGTACTTTCCCGGATTATAATGATGTTTTATCAATATGCAACCGCACATAATATATGCAATTAAAATGATAAATTTATGATAATGAATACGGAAACTGTTCTTTTGTCTATGAAGTTATCAAGATGTTCGAACACATTATTGTTAACTATTAGTTTTTAACCCCCGACGCAAGGAGCGGTGTTATAAGTTTGACTTTCTGTGTGTCTGTCTGAGTGTGTGTGAAGCATAGCAGCTCCTAAACAAGTGGACCAATTATGATGCTTTTTTTGTTTGAAAGCTGACATGATCGAGATGGTTCTTAGCTATAATTCATGAAAATCTGTTCAGGCGTTTCAAGGTCATCAGCTCTTTTTTGTGTCGGGGGTTGCTTAAACTTTTTAAAATTTTACTAGTTATTTTTTTGAACAGAGAAATATTTGGCGTGATGAAAACCTTTGGCTTCAATGCTTTGTTTAGAACCGCTGTGGTTAGACTTTCAAACCAATCTTATTACGATCTACAGTTTTATGACGTTTTGAGTCATAATGAACTATTGCCATATTTTCATGCAATTTTCTGACACGTGAGGTCAATAGTCATGGAAGTATTGTTATATTGGCACGTTAACATAACAACACAATCGTAAACATGTTTATTTATGTTGTACTTAATATACACAGAAACACTGATTGATACTAAAAATTGAATAAGACGTTGGATTCATAAGTTAGTAACAGATTTATTTAGCTCAAATTCTTGTAAATTCTAATTATCAATAGATTGACTGTGTCCTCATCGTTACTATTTATTTATTTGTAAGAAACAAACAGCTTTCACATAATATACAGTGATAATTAAACAAGTGAACTGAAGTGAAGCCACGGAAGTTTCTTATGCTAAAGTACATCGGAAATGAAGTTTTAATATCTTAAAATTAATTTTGGGTTATTGGAAGGGGAGAGGAAGGGGAATATAGGAAAGGGATAGGAGATGCTCCCAATACATTATATACTATCATATTAATAAATCGGTCGTACGCGTTACTTTATATCCATATTTCTGTAGGTTATTACTAAAAATGTCAATACCGTGAAATTTTGTATTATATTGTTACAATCGATTAAGGCCTCAGCATACTGTATTTTTTGCAGTTATTTTTAATTCATTTTCTGAAAGATGCATTTGTTAAGAATACTCTCGCCAAATGTTTTAAAGAAATTCGTAAAATTGACGGAGATACAGCATTTTATCTGAAAACGTTTTAAACAGTTTGTACAATGAATTATCCTCCAGCAAAGCTTTGTACGTTCTTTTCTTGAAACTACGCTTTTCAACCTGGTTGACAACATATTACAAAAAAACTATACATCCGATTTGCATGCACCAAGTCTTAAGCGTTTCGAAAATAAATCCAGCCTCCAGGCCTTAAATTTCTTATTGTTTTCATGTCAAACATGACGTTAGACAGCCATGTACTGGGAGGTAAAGTTGACCTTAATACTGCTTCACTGGTCCGATCAATGGCTCCTGAAATAAGAACTATCAACAGACTTCAAACATTCGAGAGCTGGATGTAGATGAAAATACCTAAATAGGTAGATGAAAATAGAGTCCTTCACACGCGATACTCAAGATTTAAACAAAGACAACTTCTTAACGTTGATGCTAAGACCACCTTCTTGAGATATATTTAAAAAAGACCAAATGAAATCTTTTGAAACCAAGGTTGATACAGTAAGCGAAGATGTCCGTGGAAAGAAAACAAGAGTGGTGGATATATGCTGTTGAGCCTGACATGGCTAGAATCTGTAGAAAAGTGGCGAAGTGCACATCTAGTAAATTTAACCTTTTTAGTCGTTTCTCCATTTTAAGAGCTCCAAAATGTTGGCGTATAACATTTAAAATGGTTTTTGGGACAATACTATATAGATTTTTTCTATAGATGGGTCAGTGATCAAAGCAACCGGTGCAAAGTTCGATAACCATATTTATTTTGTAAAAAAATAATAATTAATTATTCAACACTTACGTAAGAAAGCAAACATCCAAAATTTGATTTCTCCCAAAAAAATCTTAAGCGCTTGGTTTAACAGTAATTGAACTTTGTACCGAAGCATTGTGAGCTACATGCTGATATTGTATGAACAAGTATATGCTAATTATGGTAAGAATATTCTCCTGTTCAATGTTTGAGGTTTGCCAGTACTTTAGAAGATCAGAATTTTTTACTCCAATCGTTTCTCAAGGCTATTTGCCCAACAAGTTTAAAAAAAAGTAGGTAGTAAGGTCGTGTAAACTCTGGAAAATATGATTCAAGATAAATCTGTTATAAACCTTCGGTTTTCATTGAAAATTTAACACCGTGGATAAAGATATCAAGAGAAAAAAATATTTAATAAGACCACAGTACTACGGTAGCAGCTGTCAATGGGATAGATATAGAATACGCAATATTGGTCTAAGCGTTATCAAAAATGACCCCACACCTGAGAGATGTCGATACAACCGCATCATCATCTGTTACTGTAATTTTATTGTATTCCGATGGTTCCATGCCAACTCAGAACCACCTTAGAAAGGTCATTAAAAGCAATAAAATCTTATTTTAAAATAGCCGGTAACCCTACCTTAACCTATTAACCTGTTAACCTATTTAACCATTTTTTTAATATTATTTTATCATCACTCTTAATGACCTTTCTGAGGTGATTCTGAGATGGTTTCATTCTGAGTTAGCCGGTCACCCATTCCGATAGATGGTACAAGTTCATTTTACGAAGATAGCCGAATTTACACTTACTCGATTACTATTTACTCGAATTTGGCTATTAACAAAAAATATCAGAAGACTTACCTATATTTTTAAAGAACTTCGTCATATATTGGATAAAGAGAAATTAAAATCTGTCTATTATGCCTTAGTCCAAGCTCGACTTTCTTACAATATAGTTTGCTGGGGATCCTGTCTAAAGTCCAATGTAGAACCACTAAATATTGCTCACAAATTAATTCTTAAAGTCATGTACAAAAAAAAATTTCGTTATCCATCTAAACTACTTTACAAGGAATCTAATGTTATGTGTATAAAACAGCTGTACATTACTAAAATAATTTGTAGATTTTTTATCAATACTAAATCTGCAGAAAGAACCCAACAAATCCATACCACTAGAATTGGCTCAATAATGAACTTTATGGCAATACATACTAAAACATCTTTTGGCCAAAGAAACTATTTATACCAAGCTCCAATTATGTTTAATATTCTGCCAGACTACATTAAATCTTCCAATTCATTAGCTAAATTTAAAAAGAATGTTAAGATATTTGTGTTAACAGAGGATTGGCATACTATTTTTTCATCTTTGTCCTTTTTTAAATAATAAGATTTCAATTTTTAAACAATAAGATTTGTTTTTTAATAATATTTGTTTTTTGAATAATAATCTTTTTATAAAATAAATAGATTTTATAGTTCCATTTGCCAAAATTGGAGTGTCACCCTAGATGTTTTGAACTAGCTTTGTTTCTTGGTGGGAATAGTAATTAAAGATTTATTTATGGTCTATATTGTTACAAATCATACTTAAATTACCCATCTGGTAACTAATATGATATTTTTATTTCTTACTTTATTATAATATTTTAGTATTTTAAGTGTAGTGTATTTTAGTATTTTGTGTGTGTAAAATCACTCAAATTTATAAAAGTTAACCTCAACACAGGCCTAGTTCTAGTGAGGTAATTTTTTTTTGTATGTAATAATAAAAAATAAGAATAAATGGTGAGAAGTTATAAATAAATAAATAAATGGGTGTGTTCTTGGACATCGGTTCAAAGTTTAAGAAATAAATAAAGAAGAATTCATTCTTAATACATATATATATATATATATATATTTATGAAGGTCGCTTAATGATTTTTCGGTAACGTTAAAAAAATACAATGGTTTAGACATGGGTTTTTCACACCTGGAATTGAATTAAAGATAGGACCCAAACATGTGGTCTGGTTGTTATCTCCTTGACTACTAAACCTACTTATAATCCAGGCAATTGGTAGTTATGTGAATAAAAATATTAAAAGAATAGGAAAATGTTTTAATTTCGTATGAATCAGGGTGGAGTTTCATATTTTAGAAATTTAGTAAAATCAATGTCCTAGTAATAATTTGAGTGCTTAACAGGAACAAACATACTTGGGCACATTTCAATTTAATTTCTTAGTAGCACCATCTCGAGTATTTTATATGAATGGAGACTGGAGTGCCTGTGATTGAGCGTAATGCAATCTTCCACGCTTGCGTCATTTCACTTCTTCGCGCAAACGATAAAATTCTCGAACTTACAGATTTAAGAGGGACGGAGACAGTTTACAAGTTGTAACAAAGTTGGTACAAAAGGAACTCGCAGATGTTGAAGTCTCCAATTTACACTCCGGTGTTAATTCCTCTTTAACAGAAGACATTTCTGTTTGTATAGCCAAGGTGAACATAATTAGGCATTTCTTTCGATGCACAAAAAAACCAGTTAACAAATAATATTATAATAATTATTAGTCAATTAAGATATTTCATATTGCATAAAGACATGTTTTCCATTTTCCAATCATTTAACATGATTTAAGATTATGTCACCAACTTTATTTAAAAAAAAAAACAGGTAGATAGATTCTGTTAAAATATATAGGTTAGCGTTGTTATTCCGCTAATATTTTAAGCAATACCTTTTCAAATCAGTAAAGATTCTACAGTTTCGTATGTTTTTTAATCACAATCCAAATTTGGTCCGTTGAACAGATATCAATTTGAAATCTCAAAATTGGTGGTCTCCGACCCCGGTCGGAATCGAGATGTTTTCTTTATCACTTAATATGAACACAAAAAACTTTAAGTAATCTTCTCTTCTTGTGAGGATTTTAAAAAAAAAGGTTGTTCTCTATATTGGAACCTGTGTAGGCCGTAGGGTTACTTCTACAAATAAGGTCGCAGAGAACCTGTTCATGTTTTATATTTAGGTTGGAGGAGTACAAAATAGTAATATCCTTGAGATATTTTTCAGCACTACAAGAAATCCTTTTGCAAAATCGACATATTGAGCGTGAGAGGAAAGACAGGAGCATCGAGGAACCAGTTGCTAGAGGTCGAGCCAGGTAGGCACACCTGATGGGACCTGATAAAGGCCACTAACTTGTATCTGCCTAGGAACATGTGGTATACGAAGGATTTCAGGAATCTGTTGCGAAGTAGACTTTTGCCAATCTACCACCAAAAACGTCACCACCTGTCTACTTAGCACGTTGAACCAAACCTAATATTACAAATTGAACTATTTTGAACTTCATATTCATAATAATTAAGTATTGTAGAAAGAAAGCCAAAACACACGCGTATGGTGCAATACGAGAAAAAATCTAATTAGCTTCAGGCGAAAATAATACTGAAAAAAGTTCTGTTCAATTTCATAATGTATTGTGCTTGATGCGTTATGGTTTATACTGGTCGATGTTCATATCAATAAATGTACATATGGTTTATACTGGTCGATGTTCATATCAATAAATGCACATATGAACATCGACCAGTATAAACCATAACGCATCAAGCACAATACATTATGAAATTGAACAGAACTTTTTTCAGTATTATTTTCGCCTGAAGCTAATTAGATTTTTTTCTAGTATTGCACAATATGTACATTTATTGATATATATTTTTAATTATAATTTATTGTTATTACCTGAATTTATTATATATTTAACGAATCAAGTGACCAAATTTGGTTACGTGTGTACGTAAATTTCTCATTTTTATTGACCAGCCATCGACTAGTTTCATATATTAATTTTGGTCGTGTTTGAATGTGAGATTATTCACGTTCTATTAGTATTGAATTTGTGTCATTTTAAAATTTGGATCTTCCTGTGGAAGAATAATTCAGACAAGCGTTTAAGTGGGTGCCTACTTATCATATAATATTTTAACAGAAAATTATTTTAATTGTTTTTTTTTTATTATAATGTCTCGCCGTTTTCACAACAGTTAATATAAATAACATACCACTTTAAAAATACCAGCGTGACAAGTTGAAAAGTGAAAAAAACGAACACACGCAAGGTTTGAAATCGAATTATTACTGTTACGAGACGAACATACAAGAAGACTAGTAAATTCTCAGGGTGTGAAAGGTGGCCTTGCTCCATTTTAAATGAACTTCAATTTGTTCACGACCTGAGTGAGATGCGGAATGAATTGAGGATTTATTGTTTTTAAAGAAGATCACATGAATTCCTTTTCAGAAACGTAAAATAAAATAACTGAAGGTTGGCGTGAACATTACCGAGGGCATTTATATTTTTATCTTATATAGTAAAATAACGAAACTGTGTTTTATATGAGTGAAAGGTATTATTATTTTTCATGTTTTTTATTTAATCAAGTGTCGCAATTGTTCCAAAGTTATGAAAAAAAAAATTGGAAAAATAATTTCCCAGAATTCGGAAAACGTGAAGGAAGTGGAGGGGGGATGGGATATAGGGATGTTGAGAAATACTTAAATCAAATAAATAAAGAAGAAATGTAAATGTTACAAAAGGAAAAATGAAAAACGATTTTTAAAATCTAAATGGTAATCTCTCAGCAAATTTCAAACCGTCTACTGGGGTAATCTACAAAACTGATGTAGAAGTAACTGAGATCTAATTAGAATTGAGATCTAATATATGGCTTCTAATTAAAATTTGTACAGATTTTATTATATTATTTTTTTAGTTAATTAGTCCAGTCAAATAATGGTCTAAAAGAAGGTTTAGAGTGCCTGAGCAGGTACCTAAGCGATTCCTTCAGAAACTTATTGAACATACCAAAAGTCCTGACGTGTAGGTGGTGTGCTATGGGTTATGGGGGGGGGGGGAGGTCTCAATTTTCGGGTTTCCACTTATATCTCGAAAACGGTTCGTCGCAAACATTTTCTGCAATTTAAATTTTTTTTTAATGTTATCATTTTCAGAAAAAGCTATTTTTATCTGATTACACTTTTGTTAGTTCGCCTAATAATATGTGTGACCACACTTTAAAGCTAGATATTAAATAAAAGAGATAAAATTCATATTACTTGAAAAAATTAATATTGTATTTCATAATAAAAAGTGTCATGATAATTACACTCTCAACTTTATATATGGATTCACGATTTCAATGTCTTTGGACGTGAGAGTCCTGACATATAAAAAGGAATTTAATTACATATAAGTTCTTCCAAATGATTTTCTTTCTCTGATGAATATTTTAGACGATGTGAAGGAATGTTTGATGAAAAATATGAGGTAAAATGATTTTTTTCGAAAATATTTACTTTTGTGAAATGTGTAACTCAAAAACGGCTGGTAATTCGGAATTCACGTGTAGAATAAAATTGGAGATAATTTTATGAGTTTTCATTTATTTTCAGAAAATTTTACCTTGAATTTTCCGTTTTTGAGATATAAGCAGAAAACTGAAAATTGGAAAGTATACCCCCCCTCACCCCTAGCTCACCACCTAAACGGCTAGACTTTTGGTATGTTCACACCCTAAGCACCCTGAACAAGTTTCTGAAGGAATCGTTAAGGTAAATGCTCACGCGCTCTACCCCTCCCTCCTTGACTGGATTATAATTGAAACTACTCTACGCGATACATCAGTTCAATCAAGAGCTATGAAGAAGATTTGAAATATTATTTCAACTGTAAAGAAAATACGACATTTCCTTATATTTTATTTTAATTTTCAGTTCATTCTGAAATAACTTAGGGAAGAATTGTTGAAAAACTATTAGTTAGTTAGCTTACTGGGTCCCTAAAGACTCTTGGCTTTGTTTTGAGAGCTGCAAAAGATTTAAATGATTTAGGCACATTTATTATATTATATAAAACCCTTGTCAGATGCCAACTTAAATATAACTCTACGTTATGGTCTCCCTTTTACAACATTCATTCAGACAACATTGAAAAGATTCAACGGAAGTTTCAAAGGTTTATAAACTATAAATTGCATATTCCTGTACTAAACATTGATTACAATTACCTCCTGGATAAAACGTCTCTATTGAAACTTTCAGAAAGAAGAATAAGCATAGATTTAATACTATTACATAAAATACTGCATTACAAAATTGAATTACTTCAATTTGTCAATATCCATGTTCCCAAAAATCATGTCGACATTTGTTACTCTTCTACTTCAATAACACCAGGACACTAGCTTATCAAAATTTTCCGTAATATTCTAATCTAGGTGATATATTTCATCTTAAAACTAATCAGTTTAAATGTTGTATATTCTATCGCTTTTATTCTTCTAGACACAAATAGATTTACATAATTTCTGTAATTTTTGTTTCTATTGAATATGAGACTTCTTATCATTTTTTCATAATATATATTTTTATTTTATTACTAGCTGGTCCCGGCATGCGTTGCTATGCCATTTAATAAAGAAATTGTTTCTCCCTGAGTGTCCTTTCCCATTCGTTCCCGTTCCCCTTCCGCCTCCCCTTCTTCTCCTGCGTTCTCTTCCTCTTTCGCGTTCCCACTCCGTCATCTCCACCTTCCCTCTCCCCACTCAACTCCCCCTCCCTTCCCCCGTTCCACGAGCCCTCCTCCCGAGTTCCCCTCCCCCTCCCAGGTCCCCCTCCCCCCTCTCAGGTTCCCCTCCCCTCCCTGGTTCCCCTCCCCCATCTCTCCCTTGATTCCGCTTTCCATAGCAATAGCCGCTTCCTCGCGTGCCACCAATAGCAATTTTTTTTTATCCTATACAAATTTCATAATGCCAGAGCTCACCTGAAGTTTTATAAAAACCTTGTCCTGACAATAACGACACACAAAAAAAAGAATTATCCAATTTGGTGCAGTCGTTCGAAAGTTATGCGTTTAGCAACACATCAGCGATTCATTTATATATAATAGATTTGTTTTGTTGTTACATTGTATTGAGTATTTTCTTTTCTCATTGTATTATATTTTCTTCATTGTTTGATACTCAACTTATAAATTATAATGTAAAAGCCCATCAGGGCGTGTAATAAATAAAACAAATAAATAAATATGGGTAAGGTATACCAACTTAGTGAAGATGACCTTAAATATTTTTTAGAATATTTAAGCAATCGACGAGTCATTATGTCTCTTGCTTCACATAATAATTTATTCAATAAAACACATGTTGACGCTTTGAAGATAAAGGTTAAAAAATATAACCTGACAACTTGTAACTATTTTGCTGGAAACATGCTATTAAGAATATAATATTACCACACTTGCTAAAATGCCATTAAAGCAAGCAAAGCAATTGAATTAAGGCAGACAGACAGGTATGAAGAAATACCGTATTATTAATAAAATGTTTTCATTGCAAATATCCACCGAAAATTTACAAATTTTTAAAGAGTCGATGTGACCTTGAATATATAAGCACATCCTTTTACATCACCCGACCAACTGAATAATTTACACCATCGTTTAATTACTGAAAAATTCTATCAATGTGAATTTAGATGATAATCGTATTTCATTCATATTTACGATTTTAAAAATATCGTAAAAATCCCGCCGCTAACGTAGTAATTTTTTAAAAATTTTAGAACTTTTTTACGAGCTACGAGCTTATACATGTTTTTATTATTTAATTCGAGCTGGACTTCAATTCGAGATCCTGCGCTATTCGGGCGTTTGCTCTAACAACTGAGCTTTCGCACCAACCTTATAGATACGCTGAATAAAATAAATATTTAAAAAGTATGTTGTTGAAGTGAAATGCAGCTGCTGAAGGGTTCCATGCCAACTCAGAATGAAAACAACCCTCAGAAAGGTCATTAAAAGCTATGAAAAAATCATGTCGAAATAGCTGGTAACCCTAACCTAACTTAACCCATTTCATCAATTTCTTCATGTTTTTTATCATCACTCTTAATGACCTTTCTGAGGTGCTTCTGAGTTGGTTTCGTTCTGAGTTGTCCGGTCACCGTTCTGAAGTATGGTAGAATAGCTCAGTTGATATGCATACGTAACAGTCAATTACAATACGCGAGTACATAATTCGTGATGTCAAAATTTCTGTTCATCTCCGCACACACTTTGTTCCTTTTGATTATTATTACTCATATTACTCCAATTTGGGAGGCGAGAATTTGTACCGCGCCGTCCCGAGAACCTTTATTGGATAACCAACACCTCTGCCATAGGTCACCCCAAGTGGTTCGCTAAGTTTGGTGATTTAGCAGGGGTGCCCGGGTTCACGGGGTGAGTTTGTCTAGGTCTTGGAGGCGGACGACCAGGACACACACGTAATAGTTACTTTAATAATTTAACATACCTTAACGCTTGTATCGTAATTTACTGTGAATGTCTCAATAAAAAAAATATATATATTTTCTGACATGTACAGTAAAACAAATTTTGTGTTCACTATGAGCGAGAATTTAAACATTATTTTCGGTGAAAAATACCGTTCAGGTACAAATAATACATTTTCAATTAAACGTGTACCTATCTATACGGCATTCTTTCATTGAGAAAGTATGTCATGACATGTCACATTTGAAGGTCGAATTTGATTCACAAAATATTTCAAAGTGATATGAAGTTAATTGTCTGTGTCCATATTCTAAAGCCATCGATATTTCCACCGACATTACTAAAGATTGCGCAACGGTTTCAACGCATTAAGTTTTATTCACTTTCAGTCAATAACATGATGACCAGGTCAAATCGTACTGAATTAACAAACACAATATGACATAATATCTATTATAGACTGTGAACAGTAGAACTCGCGGCCAAAAAATAATGTTTCTAATATTATTATATAACAAAACCGAACCATTTTAATAGTAGGTATCTTCTGAATTAATGATAGGTAATTAAAAAAAAACACATCGTATCGCCGTTCACCAGCTGATTCAATTTTCGTAATAACTTACTTGTTTAATACAAAATTATGTTTTTTTGAATTGTGCCGTCTTACCAGGTAATGTTTTTTCTATATGTTTTTCAAGAAAATTGCATACATTTAATCAGGTTTTTCTCCAGAGTAGCTACTTATATTCAGAGAAATAGTATTTTAAACGTGCCCATCAGCTACTGCGGCGCATGAAAGGTTAAAAAAGCAACCATCTTGAACCGGAACCGGAACATTATAATCAAATTTACAGACCTGACTGAAGAAAATTTGAAAATGAATTGTTATTTAGAGGTTTCGGACAATTTGTATAATTCCTTATTTGGAATAAAATAAAAATGAATGTATGTTTGCTTACTTGCTTATGTAAATTGTATTTAAAATAAATGTTATGTATGTAAATTGTACGTTTGTTGTTTATGCATTGCCGTATTAAGCATAGGAAATGTTTGAAACTTTAAAAATACCTTCCTTCCACCCTTGCGAAGGTTTCTAGATTATTTCACCCATTTGACAATACATCTGAAATTTTTTTAATCATTACAAAACGCTTACGAAACTGTTAAAAATGTCGCAATTTGAGAGTGACATTTTGCAAACCATCAATTCTTCAATCAAAATTCAAATAAACTAATTTACTTGAAGTGCTCACCTATGATATTAAACAAAATCGAGTACTTTAAATCTAATCAAGAATTAGAGGTGTTTTAAATAGGAAACTATGATAGGTACCAAAATTTGATTGATTGTTCTTTTAATATACAAAAATGAATATTTCAAATAATGAAAAATGAAAAATTGTAAAAAAAAAACGCAATACGTGGCACGCGAGCTGTTTGAAAACTGAATGTACCGGGACAGAATACATGAGAGGGGAGGGGTACGCGGGAGGGGATTTCGTGGGATAGGATTTCGAGGGAGTGGGAGAGGGGAGAAAAAAGGCGGATAAGATGGAGGGGGAACGCGTGAGAGGAAAGGGACTCAGGAGGCGACGGGGCCTCGGAAGGGGAACGGGCGAGTGGGAAAGGACACGCGGGAAAAAACAATTTCTTTATTAAGTGGAATTGCAACGCATGCCGGGAACTCGCTAGTTTTAAATAAATAAAGGTTCCATAAATGTTTTATAGATGGTTCATAATAAATACAAAAAGGTTTATAATTAAGGAGGTAGGTATTTAAATACCGACCGACAAAATTTTATGATTTTAGAGCAAATTTTGGCATTGATTTTTTAAATAAGTGAAAACTAGAAACTTTTATAGACGCGAAATGTATGTATACAAAATTCAAATAAAATATTTCTATTTATGCACAAAACCATTTTTGGCACATAAACTTTAGCAGGGAATTCGTGAGTTCCATGGACAGTTTTAGAACCGGAATAATACGAATTTGAATAATAAAATACAATAAGGATTTGGTAGACTTACAGTAAATATTTAGTTAATATATCGGTATATTAGCGGCCCGTTGCTGTAATATGCAAGTCAAAAATAGAAGTGTTTCATATATGATGGCAAAGAAAAAGTCTCTTGCACTTAGTAAAAAATTTTATGGAATAAATATCGAAATTACGTAATTGGGAAAAACTAATAATATTATGGATTATTTTTAGCAAACTTGTTTTCTAATTTTGATATCGTTTGTGGAATTTATTAAAGTTCCGTCTTCTTGAATATTGTTAGTAAGTTAATGTGAATTTTAGTTATCCGAGAAAACCAACACTATTTAAAAACTGGTTCCTCCGATCAGGGAGGAGAATCAAGGCTTTTTGGAAGTCCGTTAATTTTTATTTTGCTGATGTCTCCAACAGCCTACAACAGGTTCATTGAGAGTTTCATTGAAGCACGAGGTCTCCACTAGAAACCTTATAACTCAGGTAAAGATCTGAAAGAACTGGATAAGCCCAAGCCTTTTATGCTAATTAAATAGCCTCTTTCTTGTTATTGCTAAGCCTGGAAAAAAGGAAAAATATTTATTATATTCACGATAAGTACCTAAGTTAAGTGGATATAATATATGTAAATTTCCTTTTTGACGGGCTTGGCATTAACTTATCACAAGATTCCACCAATAATATATATACTAGCTGACCCGACACAAACGTTGTTCTGCCGTATAAATTCTTTTATCAAAAAGAACAGTCTTTCGAAATGTTTAAATTTTTGAGTTGTAAATTTTGAGAAAATATGTTTATTTTTAGTACAACAAGATTTTACCGTAGGTCGTTGGCAGGTTCGTTAAATTTTCAAACAAAATTTTGTATTATACAACATACATTTCAAATCATATAATCACACAGTAAAACAAATCAATAAATTATTTGGGGAAGCTACTTTTCAGAATTTTAATTTTAGTTCAAATAAAATCATTAAAAAAATATCCGTGCCTTTTTTTTGTGACGAAAATACTTCCGTTTGTCTATTTATATACGGTCTTACAAACTAATATATTTAAAAAAAAAATTACATTCTTATTTTTTCTTAGACATTATGAAAAAATTATAAATACTTAAGGCCAAAAAATAATTACAAAAAGTACATCATTTTTATAGTTTTATCATCACGATTTTGAGAATTTTTGAATGTAGGTGGTGGGGGAGGGCGGAGGGGGGAGGGGGGAGGTAGGGCGGTGAGAGGGGGGGAGGTGGAGGATTCGGAGTGGGAACCCTTCTTACACCATGCGAGCGAAGCCGGAGGAAAAAGCTAGTTTATTATAAAAATACTTTTGATTTGAGTAATTTTGAAAAAAAACCAAAAACTTTCGAACTAATTGTGCTGTGCCATTGAGTTCGGGTACAGATTTGAACGACTCGATCGACAATATAACAAATTGTGGCAACTTCCCCGAGTGTGTGTCTCCGCCACAAATCGATTGATCTGTGCCAGAATCTCACATGGCCGTTGATTAAATAAAAAAAATATATTTTAACCGGGTATGAATGCGTCCCTCCTGCTGCGGTGCAAGGCAATGGATCGAGAAAGTCCGGCTGGAGAGATCCGGCCCGACACGCTGTTGGTGGACAGATACATCCGCCGCCAATATCTGGACAAACCTCACCCAATGAACCCGGGCACTCTTGTCAAGTCACTAAACGTAGCGAACCACTTGGGGAGGCCTATGACGAGTTGAAGCAAACACAGTATTTAATAATCAAGGCCAGTGAACATGGCTCGTGATTCATTGACTTTTCATTGCGAAATTTTTTTAACTCAACCGTTTGACTTTTCATCTGTCTGTAAATTTGTTTCCGAGTTCCTTTTCCAGTTTAGAAGATCTGCGGCATCCGTTTTATTATTCAAGCAAGTGTTACTTTGACTAGATGGCTAACTTTGACCGAGTTATTACGGTATCTGCAATACCTACCTTCCTGAAGAAAGTTTTGAAAAAGAATTGTCATTGAGATAATGATGTTTCTTTGAAAAAATTGTATAATAATTACTTACTTGGAATTGAAAAAATCTTACATAAAATGTATGGTTATTAAGTAGGTAGGTAAGTTTTTTTTTACATTAAATCTCCAAAGGCAGCATTAAGAAAAGTGATTTGCCTCAGGGCCTATATCATCTTTGGAGTTACTGCGTGGAGGGTCTTTCTGAAGAGAGTAGGAATCATTGGTCTTGCACATCGTTCTACAGCCGAGCTGTTGAACTCAAAACTAGTCATAGAAACGAAAGTTCTCATGTGACGAATGTCAACTGTATACAAACGTTGGACGCGCGATTGGCGTGTTTCCCGACTGTGCCGAAGAAATCAATGACATCCTCGGAGCATCTTGCAATGAAATACCGGCAGAACAAGGATAGCATTCCCATCCGACACCGGTGTTTTAAAGATTTCAACCCGTTTGTGAAGATAGGAAAATCTAATAAACGGATTATTATTTAAAAACCTTCTTGTAAATCTATGATAGCTTTTTTCAACTTATCACTTCCTTCGTACCGCAAATGTGCTTGTGTTTGTCTCTTTATTGAAATTTGTCATTAAATAAGTTTGTTGGCTGTATAAATTGTTTAAAAACACTTGTCAATATTATTGGTTTTGATTCAATATGCTTTTTCCTTTCGCCTGCAAATGCATTAGCAGAATTTATTTCTTTATTACGTGATTCATTACTATACAAAACGTTTTCTATAGGTAAACTCATATAGTTCTCAACACATTATATTCATATTATGCAGTGTAACAAAGCTCTCTTTAGAAGTCTAATTTAGGTAATATGTAATCTAATACTGACGGTGAGTGAGTTAATACAGGAGAAATTTCTTATTATGGTTTTATTATGTTAGTGTACATTCGTTGAATAACAGTGGTCATAGAGAATTTGGTGTGATTGTCCAGTCGATTAGAATGCACGGTAACTTGACTGTCTTGAGTGTCTTCCAAATTTCTTTTGATATTGAGACATACACTGCCATGGGCTATGAACTGTAAGTTATAATACAACGTTTATACTAGAAATCATATATTCACATTTATTTAGTTTCAACCCTGTCGCAACCTGATATGATTACCAAAATTATAAACTCCCAAACAACATATTTATTTCACTTAGTTTGCGCTGTTCCAAATATATTTTTTGATACTTTTATTTATCAAATACTTCAAAGTTTTATTTTGTATGTGGGTATGGGTACCGCCGCCCCCGGGAATGCAGCTGGTGGTAGATGCATACTTCGCCAAGACCCGGGCAATCTTCATCCCATAAACGCGGTCGTGAAACGTAACGAACCACATACTAAATACTAAGGAAAAATGCTGTTATGAAACATGAATTTTTGAGGGGCGGATATGGTACCACCGCCCAGGAACGACTTTTTGGATAACCAACACTTCTGCCATAAGGCACTCCGAGTAGTTCACTATATTTGGTGACTTAGCAGTGGTGCAAGGGTTCATGGTGTGAGGTTTGTCAGGGATTTTGGCAAGTGCATCAACTCACCTTCTGCGTGACGAGCCTTTTGACATCTCCAGCTGGACCCTCTCGACCCAACATCTTGCACCGCAGTTGAAGGGATGGATTCATAGGTCTATCGCTCCTGGACACACTGACCCCAAGATTCCTATCCGCACCTTGCACCTTTTTTCCTTCCCAGAACTTCCTCTTCTTCCTTTCCATAAAAATACCCTTTACACAACATCTCTTAAGATAAGATAAGCCCTGAAGAAATTATTTTTCTCATGACCTCCTGCGTGGAACTAATGTAAAAAAATTGTACCAGTATGTGCTGTAAATGATTCCTGAAAACAAAACGGCCTCCGTGGTCGAGGGGTTCTAGGCTTTTGAATCGCAATCCGAAGTTCGCGGGATCGAATCTCGCGTGGGCAATTTTTTTTTTTAATTTTATTAATTTGTGTTTTTTTACAATTAATTAATTAAAAATGATACATACTCTTAGTATATTTGCGGCACGTTCCAGAATGAAAGCTACTCTCAGCATCGCCCTGGTGTAAGACCAAATAATACGTTGCTTGAAATGGCTTTAGCCGTGTTTGGTGATCAGATCTGAATAGCCAGGTACATCTCCACCTTCTTATCCCCATCTCGTTCCCCTCCCCACTACCTTCAGCCTCACAACATACCCCAATTGGGGATGCCATAGCCCCACTGGCTCCAGACGGGAGCAGTTGGGACTCTTGTGTGGTATTCACAAAAAAACGCATCTCACAACGAATTTAATTATTATGCACTCTTTTTTATGCACATTATTTTTTACTAATTTATTTAACATTTACTTTGCAGCGAAATGATATGCTATTGATATTTACCAATACGATGCGATATTTTTGCGGTGGAATTAGTTAGCACACGTAAACATAATAATTCCAAAATTATTGACTTAGGCGTTAAGTGCTTTGAGAATTCGGGTGAGCACTTTTTTCACTGTAGAAGCAATTTAATAAGCGATTTGCGTAATATTGGGAACTCATGTTTTTGGTTTTCATGTGAAATAAAGATTGTTTTGGAGGTAACAACTGATTTTTTTTAATGAATTAATATATTATGCCAACACGAACTTTTGAAGAAGTGTTCCAAACTGGACGGCTGGAGTGAAATTAATAAAAAAAATGTTATAATCATTTTATTATGCTTTAGTCAATTGTTGGGTTTGGTATTTTTTTAAAGTGAAAACTTCTTTAGCACCGTTGTGATTTGATGCTTGATGTAACGAAAAATAGCGACACTAAGAGACAAACACATATAGCTATAGGATTTAGCCTGCGAGAGAAAAATGTAGGTAGTATAATATAATCGGTCTCTGATTTGTGCGGTGCTTCGTTAGGTCCCCGCTCTTGTATACTTTAGTTTGCAAAAGATTTCACTTCTACCGCGTGCGAACTGCTCACTTTAATTATTTTTTTTTAATGGCTCCACACAGGAGGCACGGAGGAAAATAATTAATTTTACGGCCTATGTCATCATCAGGGATGCTGTGTGGAGGGTCTATTTTAGGAAAGGAAGGGGGAAGTTGAGAGGTAGGTAGGAATTTGGGGGTCAGTTTGTCCAGGAGTGACGGACGTATGAATCCATCGCACCCACTGCAGCGACGTTCCGAGAGAGCTGGAGAGATCAAAACGTCTCCCTCAATCAGTCTCTCCCGATCCGGCCTGCCACGTAGTTGGTGGACAGACGCATCCGCCACCAAGAACCGGACAAAATTTTAGCACCCCTACCAAGTCACCAAACGTAGCGAATCACTTGGGGTGACCTATGGTAGAGGTTTTCGTTATCCAGTAAATGATTTCTCCCAAATTGAAATAGTAGTAATCTTAATGTAATAGCAAGAGTAATGTTTGAAGATTTAAAATAGCACATATTTGCTAGACCACCAGCAAAATGTATTTATATTTGTCAGCACACCTAGCGCGGTGGTAGCAGGTGATAATGGTCGAAAGAGGACGCCGAACGATGGCCATTTCGTCAGCAGAACAAACAAATAAACAACAAAGCTTTGATACTAATCTGTAGGCAATCATTTCCAGTTAGTGATGATCTTTACCGCGTGTTGTGGGAGGAGGAAAACTGTCAACATGTTAACATTACAATGGCGGCAAGGGTGGGCTACAGCGACCAACTGGTGAGGCGATACCGTCTCGGCGGACAGTCACTTCCAGCGTGCCTTGCGGGATACAAGTCTAGCTTGCTCGTCGCTTTTCTTCATCTGTACCATCGGTAGTGCATTGAATCGGTGTGTTATTAATTTGTTAATTATTTCATAAATTACTAAACAAAAAATAATATAATCAAAAATATTTAATTGAAATTTTTTTTGCATGATTTCTGCATGGTTTTACATACTATAATAAGTCAGTGTATATTTATATTTTTTCGTATGATGAAAAGCTGTTTTTACTACTTGGGATAAAAACAGCTTCGCGAGTGTTATAATAAGCTTCGATCGTACACGTATTAATTCCTTGTTTTTTTAGGTTTGTGTATGGATTTGGAAACAATTATTTTGTAATTTAGTAAATCTTGACACGCATAAATAAATTAATTTTATTATCATTCATGTAATGGTATAAGTCTTGGTTTTCTCAAATTCGTGTGAAAGGAAATGCATATATTATTACCTGATTGATAAATTGCAGGAATGTAAGCGCTTGTATTCAATTTTTCAAAATGCTAATTAATTTAAGGAGTTACCAGTTAATTGTATTTTAAAACGTATTTTCTTATTCCTCCGTTGAGTGAACGTACTGTTATTTATATTTTAACATGTTTGCCTTTGAGAGGCATAGTTAATTGTCCCATTTTAACAACTTTTGCGAATTTAATTTTAATTTAATTAAATAATTATTGTAATTTTAATCGCTTTCAAAACAAAGGAATGTATTGGAAAATTTTATTGAGTATCAAGCAGATATACATTTTACATAAGAATTTACTTCTTCGCTGTGCATTTAGAATCGGTGGCAAATAACACCCTTGTAGTGTGAATGGCAAAGTTACGCTAGAAAGATAAAAAAACTCTTAATAGTCATGTCAAAGTTTTTGCGCAGTCTACAAGGGGAACCTTTTCCAATTTCTCAGATTTTTCAAAACTATTGAATACTTTAGTTTTGGAATGATAATTAATTAAGGGAAAAAGACTCTTCTTTCTGAAAGCGTCTCAAGATAAGTTCATTATTAGTTTGATTGGGATATGTTTGAAGATGAAAAATAAATATGTACATACCAATTATATAAAGGGTTTGATTGTTTCACGGAATTTGAACAATTCATCAAATTTTGAAGTTAATTTTCAAGATATATAAAAGTTCTATTCAAGTTCTGCTATTATATCATTACGAGCATTTGATATCATTTGATTTTGTTACCATTTATCATTTATTGGACAACCAACACCCCTGCCACAGGTCACCCCAAGTGGTTCGCTACGTTTGGTGACTTAGCAGGGGTGCCCGAATTCATGGGATGAGGTTTGTCTAGGTCTTGGTGGCGGATACGTTTGCCCAACCACTGCGTGGCGGGCTAGATCGGAGGTGACTTGTTGAGAGAGACCTTTTGACCTTTCCAGCCGGATTCTCCCGACCCTTCGCCTTGCACCGCACTGTGAGGAATAGATTCATACGTCCGTCACTCCTGGCCACACTGACTCCCAGATTCCTACCCACCCCTCATTCCTTTTTCTTTCCCATATCTTCTTCTCCTTCCTTTCCCTTAAAAAAACCCCCCACACAGCATTCTCAAAGATGACACAGGCCCCTAGGGAAATTGTTTTCCTCGGTGCCTCCTGTGTGGAGCTAATGTAAAAAAAAAAAAATGAGCCAGTTGCTTCAGACAACTAAAATAATAACAGAAATTGAATAGAAATTTCGCGTAACTTGATTGTTAACTTTAATTTAACGAAAATTATTCAAATTTGTGAAACAACCCGTTCTAATACAACAAACAGCATTTTGTTCCAAATTATATGAATATTTATTGTCTTGATAAAGTTTTTGTTGTTGTTGTAATTTTTGAACTAGTTATAAAATATTATACAATGCAAAATACACGTGCTTAGAAAGCGCGTGCTATTTTTTTAACTGAAGCATTATGTTCACGGTGCATGATTCATTAATATATGAATAAAACATTTCAAAGCGAAGTATTTTTCCACACCAGATGAGCATATAGATTTTTCTTGATGTTTAACAAGTTGTTGGGGATGTATTATTATTGTTAGCGGATTAAGAATTGATAAGATAAGTAGTGAAATATTAATTGCTAATTAATACATAACGTCTTAAAAATCATTCAAAATTATTATTTTCATTTTAAGTTTCATAATACATGAAATAGACGATTTAAATATTTAATTTGCTTAAGAACGTTATTTGACTTGTGGCCGTGAAAATTTTGGAATAACTTTTAATTATAATAATAATAATAATACATGCTACTGGCATTATACCTAGGTCTCTCATTCAAAATTTAGGCATATTAGATTTGTCAAAGAATTTATACATAAAAAAAAAAAATAACTAATATCATTGATGGAGCAATTCCAAATTCCTGTAATATTCAAAAATCTGTTTCTGAAAAAATAAGAAAATATACAGATTTAGGAAATGAGATAAAAAGAATTTGGCATTCTCAGACTATAAAAATATTACCATTTGTCATTTCGGCTACTGGCATTATACCTAGGTCTCTCATTCAAAATTTAGGCATATTAGATTTGTCAAAGAATTTATATATACAAATGCAAAAATCAGTCATTTTAAATACATGTAGGATTACAAAAGATTTTTTAAATATTATATTGAGGGATCAGTAGGATTTATAGGTTCAATTAGGAATTCCACAGACCCGGACCCTCTGATATGAAAATATCTGGAGTCGGTGAATTATTTTCCCATTTGGTCTCTGGTAGGTTGACATGTTGTTCTTGTATTGTTTTGTATTTATAATACTTATATAGTGCAATTGCATAGCGTGGATTGACCAGATGATCATTTGGGAACAGTGTGAAAGGGTTTAGTTTTTCTTGTGGGGAAAATTAAACCCGGACATTTAAATTTGGCTGATTTATAAAGCGCCGTTTTCGTGAAAAATCACCTCAAGGGCGCGGTACATATAAGCATATAATCAAATAAAATTAATACGATAGGCTTACATTGGAACAGATTACGAAATAAACATTTATTTTTGGAATAACTTAACGAGTTAAATCTCAAATTGTAATATTTAATCATTGAAGACAATATTAGCGATTCTTAAAAAAAAATTGTAAATTGAAAAATCATAAAAAGATACGGTCGCATCTAGGCATTGAACCCATGTCCTTAGCCTTGCCGGGGCTCTGGTTTAGGGGATATGGTCAAATTAGCTCAGTGGTAAATGGATTATTAAATAAATGGATTATTCGTTTGATTGCCCTTTGGCTGTCAATTTTCATTCGATAATTAAGATCGGCGGTCCGTTTGATAGATTCTCCCGTCTTGCAATCTTTAGAGCACAGGCGTCCGGTAGGAATGCTATCCTTGTTCTACCGGTATGTCAATGGAAGTTGCTTTTTTTTACATGAACCGCACAAGAGTCCCAACTGCTCCCGTCTGGAGCCAATGGGACTATGGCATCCCCAATTGGGGTATGTTGTGAGGCTGAAGGTAGTGGGGAGGGAAAGGAGATAGGGAAGAGGAAGGTGGGGAAGTGCCTGGCTATTCAGATCTGGTTACCAAACACGGCTAAAGCCATTTAAAGCAACATTTCAATTCTGAATGGTGGTCTTACACCAGGGCGATACTGAGAGTGTCTTCCACTCTGGAACGTGCCGCAAATATACTATATATATTATTTTAAATGAATTAATTGTGAAATAAAACAAATTAATAAAATAAAATTTATTTGCCATGCCGGGATTCGATCCCGCGACCTTCGGAGTGCTAGTCAAGAGCCTTACCGCTGGACTACGCCGGCCGTCATAGCTCCGAGGAACTAGCGTCATTGATCCCCTCGGCACCGGTGTATAGTCGGGAAACACGCCAAACGCGTGCTCAACGCTTGCATGGTTGACATTTGTCACATGAGAACGGGTCACTTTTTCGATTCGTTGTTGTGTTGCTGTGGAACGATTTGCCGGCCTCTTTGTTTCCTCCTTCCTACAACATGGGTCTTTTTAAGATCAATGTTCATACCTTCCTCTCCTCACAAAGACCCTCCACACAGCATCTCAGATGACTTAGGCCCTGAGGGAAATTATTAATGTAAAAAAAAAAATTAATACTGAGTTTGTAGAAAACTTCAAGTGATGGGTACTCGCTCACATCCAAAAATTATTATAGTATTTAGTAGTGTCCGACCGAAACAGGACTTTCCACCGAAACCGAATCTTCGGTACCTGTCTCAGTTTCGGCCGAAACCGAAACCGAAACTTTTTTAGACATGTTAAAAACCGATTGTTTACTGACATTTAACTTATTTTTACACGTATTCAGACAGTTAACATCTCTTAAATTAAATAAATAAAAAACAACAATTGAAATATGTGAAAATATAATAATTTTTTTATATTACTTCTATAAATAAACAAAATTTACAAAAAATAACAAAATGGAACATACATTATTCACGTGAGCAGTTTTTCTTCCTATCTAGATCCCTCCCCCCTTGGTGAAATAAATTTGGGCCACTTCGTATATTCTTTTCAAGTAACGTGAGATTTTGCTGGACCCCCCCCCCCTTTTGAGCTCACGTTGATTTTGTTATTTAATTAATTTAACACGTGTTAACTGTCTGAATAAGTGTAAAAAATAAGCCAAATAACAGTAAACAATCGATTTTTAACACGTCTAAAAAAATTTTGGTTTCGGTTTCGGTTTCGGCAAGTTTCGGCAGAATTTTCGGTCGGTCACTATTATTTAGTAGTGTGCCTAAAGCACATCAATGTTACGTAACATGTAGGTATGCATATAAATATAGATAGTTAACTTAATTTTTTATTAATTTACTGTGAAGGTCGTAAGAACGCACCTACCCCAACTTGCACAACTTTAATTTCATGTTCAACTGCTTTGGTGGACGTGATAAACTGATTAATATTTTGAAACGAAATAAAATCCCACTTTTAAAACACATGCAGCACGTAGACGTATTATCAGAAAAACTAGATTTTTAAACTGCTCGGTGGTTCATTTACATTGTATGTCGTAATATCGGTATGATTTTTTTACGAATAATTAATCCATAATAATAAGAGAGTGTTTTACTTTGACTGAGCTCAAAATGTTATCATTATTGATATATACAGTTCTCATAACCCATAACACACTTTATTTCACGTTAATCCGTTAACAGGAGCACCAGATTCTGCAATAAAATTCACAAGGGTTTTTTTTACCTGGGCTTACAACCAGTATAATTTAATTAGTTAATAAAAATAATCAAAGGAACCAAACAAATAAAACTACTTGCACAAACAATTTTATATTCAATCGCGTCATTATTTTAACGTAGTTCATTTAAATTTTTATTTTTTATTCTTGATAAATATTAATAATATTGCATCTGGACGATTAGATATGCATCAACGAAAACGCCACTATACATTAAAAATGCTATGATCGTACCTCTAAGCAATAAAAGGATAATTATGTGGCCCGATGCAAAAGCAAAAATTTTTATGGTGCCTTAAGATTTTCTATAACTGACACCATATAACATGTTCGTAACTCACAGTATCCAGAAGGTGCTACAGCCCTTCATGGAAATTATTTCACTCTGGGTCTACTGTGTGGTGTCAACGTGTATTTTTCTTATTTAAATATACCCACTTTCTAAGGATCTTTGATCGAATCAAGAGCGCCTAACCCATAATTCTTCAGCGCCGACTGCAGCCTCTTGCATAGTTGACGCCAAATAACTCGATATAATTTCGTAACTCCAATGGTCGCGTTTAAACCCGTCTTATCTGGGACATGCCGTTCTAAGGACAGCGAGAAGCAGAATCGGCGAAACTTCTCACTACTTCTTGTTGAAGTCCGTCCGCACTTCGCGTGAGTGACTCTGCTCTAGGAAATGCTTTGGAAAGTAAAAGTTGTAGTACAAACCTTCATGTCACATTCCGGTAACCTACAACCGTGAAATAATCGGATCATTTCCTTTTTTTCTACAATTACAAGATAATACGAATTGTGCCGGGAACCGCAGTTCGTCATCAGCGCTTTTGATTTTTTGCACGAACGCAAAAATGTTGAGCTAAATACTTTACTCCCAATAAAAAATGTGCTGTCATTTTGCTTTGTAAGATATTTTGCCTTTTTACGCTCTTACTAATATCAGACTTATTATTGTTTAGTAATGACTAAACAAAATACCTAAGAGAAGGACTTAGCATACTGATCCAAATACATGCCGAACATTCTGTTTACCGTTTGGACAGAATGTTTTACTGGTATGCCAAGTCCTCTCTAAGGGTATTTTATTTAGTTATTGTTATGTAGACGACTAATAGATGTCCAAATATAAGATTAGAAAATGGTTGCTTTATGGAATTTATAGAGTTATTATTACAAAAACGTAACAAGAGAATACCTATACCAATGTTTGAATATTTTTTGTATTAGCTTAAATTAATATTTTGTATTAGCCTATAAAAAGACAAGCCGTTAAACTTAAAACTGTGCAAATATTGTCGATATTAAAGCTATGGAAACGATATGCCACTGGTTTGCGATAGGGGTGAGAGATCTCCCTTTTAGTCCATAGCCTTGCCTTCAGCTAAGAGTGAGTGGAATAGTTCGAAAGAAAATATTTTATAATTTCTTGTACGGCCTACACCGACTAAATATTTAATGGCTTCGTAAAGATCGTTACGTTTTTAGAGGTATACTTAAATTTGTACATTGTGAAATAAAATATCATGTCACCTTTGCGAAATTGTTGTATATCGTATATTTTTATACACTGCACTGTTATTAAGTATAATTTTTGTTACCATAAAATCATTTCATCACATTATTAAATTTTACGTACGGCATTTAATGAAAAAAACGTAAAAACGCGTACAATATCTATAAACCAAGGGTTACCGGCGAAACGTTCAGTTTTACGTAAGTTTAACGAAACCATTTATATGCCATAATTTTAAACTCTAATTTCTCCTTGCGTATATTTAGCGTTAGAAAATTTGATGACATTATGTAATAAAACTAGATGTTGGGAGAAAAATTAACCACAACACTTTTTGCCAACAGAAAAAAAATTCTATTCAGATCAACCTGATTAGTACGACTGCATAATATTGTGTAATAATGATTGTAATATTATTAAGCTTATATTAAGTTTCTATTAAATGTAGTCAATTTTTAGGAATATTTAAAAAAAAATTAACCTTCGAAAACCTTATTTATATTCTGTCCAATGATTAATGATATAATATATTCACTCTTTAGTTAGGTGCTTAGGTGCTAGAATTTAAAGAACGTAGTCTATGAAAATTAGGTACACACATTTCCCATCAATCTATCCCAGCACTCTAACTCTTGCCCATTCAACACTTCAATGGATTTTACTTGTTTTATGAGTACATAGGTCCATCATTTTAACTAATTTGAATATACCATTTCAAAGACTTTGCTGTTTTGTGGCAAACAAATATTGACTTAGCTCTTCTTCTCAAGCCCGTGAGCCATCAGCTTAACACTTGACATATTTGATGTTTAATCACCGCAATCAATTTAAAGTTTGTAAGCATGATGCCATTCCCACAATATAAGGAGGACACATTTGATATGAATAATATTTGTAATTTAAAAATCTGACAAAAAAAGACAAAAACAAATCATTAAATATGTGGTTTTTGTCATCTCAGTTATAAATTCATTGAAAATGTAAGCTGGCATCTATTTTTAAAACTATTGTTATAAATGTTGAGAAATAAATAGCCAATAAAGAATATTATAACAAAAATGTAGAAGATTTGCCAGCTTCTTCAAGCAGTAGGTATTTATTTCAATTATCGTATTCGCTGGATTTAATTGCGAGTGCATGTATTGAAATACACCTCATCAGTTCATCATATTCGTACTTATTCCGATTGCGATCAACAGAACAATCTTCGTTGTTCTCTATTTTATTTTTGTGTGACCTTTCCTGTTCCATGAACAATACTAAATCCCATTTATGTCAATGCCAGCGTAGGAGAAAATATTGGATTCTAATAATTTACAAACTAAACAAAACCTTCCGTTGGCGAAAATAATAAAAAAATGTCACCACTCCTCAATTGGTTAATGCTAGAAAATGATAACTCTCATCACTACTTTAATATTTACGTCGTGAATGTAAATAGATTTCGTTCAATAAATGCTTAAAAGTATTTCAGACTTATTGATCGAAGTCAAAATAATTTCAAATGTAGTAAACAGCAATTAAACAACTTTCGATACCTTTTAGCACTACGCCAAATTAAATATATACTTGTCAGATCATAAATTCTGCCAACACTTTATACCAATAAAAATAACCCAATAAAGATGAAAATTCCAATGTTTACATTAAATTTGAACACGCACTCAAAAATACTAAATAATACATGTTCGAATTTTATCTCCTAGGAACTTATGTCGGTGAATATTTTGTTAATTTTCGATTTTAAAATATGGTTTTACTGTGCAAAAACTGGTAGGTACATATTTTTACACCGTTCAGTTAATTTTCTTAAATTTATTGAATCCCCAGATCGCCATTTATTTGTATGGATTGAAGTGTGTATGTTCTTGCAAATTCAATTCCAATTAATTTATTTAGTTACTTTATTTGTGGCTTTGCTATTTTTGAAGACTTACAATTTATATTTACGTTTATAAACGAAACTAAGTCATTATGAATCCAAAAGGTTCTAAAGCTTCTAACTAAGTAATTATTAATCTAAAAGGTACTAAAAGATCACCTTTCTTCACGTTCACGTTCCAATTTAACAATATTAATAAATCAAGTGTTTTGGAGTGATCAAAACACTTCTCATTAAATAAGGTGGTGATTTATTTATTTATTTATGCCTTAGTCGGCTATTACATGAAATGAATATAAAGCAAATGTGTTAACTATTTCTTGTAGTAACAGTGGTGTTATTTTGTAAAATTACTTACAAAACACAACGCGTTTCTTTAACATGTGGAATCATGCAGAAATACTGTTATTAAAATAAAATAAATAATATTAGCAAATTAAATATCAAACCAGTGTCACATACGAAATAAATTACATATAAATTTAAACACTAAAATAAAAATAGATAAATACATAAAGAAAATCAACATGAAGTCAAAAAGATGCCGATTTACATAATTTCGTATTTACGAGTATATAAAGTGCGGCTACGGTATTTATTGAGACCGTAATAAGAATATAGCCTTGACTATAGCTCTATCATTCAACGAATTATTGATGACGTCTTTGAATCATTCGATTCCGAGAGAGCAAAAGTAAACATTGTAGCTGTAATTCATTTTCACAGCTCTGTGTAAGAACAGTATACGTTGGATTAGATGTCCCGGCATCAAAACCCAATAAAGTGGAAATCAAGTTTAAAAATTTAAAAGTTTTAATTGCTTGAATATTTTTTTAAAATTTTGACCTTAAACGTACGAATTAAAATAATTCAATAATTTTGGTAATACCCCAAACATACCTTCGTCTTAAAACTCTTAAATCATATCGTAAGTGTTATTCTATTGTTCTATTCCCTTGCTATTCTGATTTATTTTATTTTAATAACTGTGTTTTCTTCATAATTTAACACGTGTTTAACTTACGCCTTATGCTTTGTTTGACAAATCAATACCATGTACTTGCTCTACAATTGTTACTCCATTTACGAGTATATAGCTAACACAACTGCATTATATTAATTTCATGTAAATACAAGTCTGGTTGAGGGAGGCCTTTCTTACCCATCCCTCGTACTTGTATCCTTCCCAGAATTTACTCTCTTTCGTTTCCATAAAAAAGACCATCCACACAGCATCCCTTAAGATGAAATAGGCCAATAGGAAAATAGGAAAATAGTTTCCTATTTTCCTGCGTGTAGTTAATGTAAAAAATATATATCTTTTGTGATCACATTCAGAATGAAACTATCGCTCGGGATGTCCGTATTAGTAACTCTTCTCTTCACAAAATTCCCAGATATGGGTGGCATTTATCTCTCAGTGTAGCGTGTAGCTAACTCTATCAGGGGCATTTAAAGACACGTCTAAAAAACCGATAAGCTTTTTAAATTTTAATTTGTATTCACGTGATTACATTTTTACATAATAAATGCAATTTTAGTGCACTTAAATAGAAGTGGTTTTAATATTCCGGATATTTTTAATTATTACTAGTTTTATCAAAACTGCAAGGATACAGCTATCTAATAAGAATAATATAATAATAAACAGAATTATGATATATAAAGTGTTATGATCTTCGATCCTCGCTATATTTGAGATAAAAATTTTATTTTTGCATATATGACACTCTGTACTATTCGTTTTTTAATAGTGTTTGCCATAATATCAGGCAGTTTTATTTATCTTGGTCTTTCTTGAGCAGGTCTGATTTCTAGGACGTTTCTTTGGATAATTTTTAAAGGTTTAATAGTGCCTATAAAGTTTTAAAGCTCTTAATGAAAATGTCATTACGATCTTAAAATAGTTTCTTTGGACGTATTGGATTTTTTTTGAAAATCTTGTAAAATAGCGTCGCTAGAGCTCACCGTTTGAAAGTATTTACTTTTTCATAGAGAGTACCTATCTACTTTTCAGTAGAGATTTAACAAACCAACCAACTGCATTACGTAGATTATTTAATTTAATTTAACTTCAATTATTCACTTATATTAAACCGGGTAAAAGCTTTCTTTGGGAATAGATAGATCAAATCTCGAATGTCGTTTACTTGCAAACTTGATTATTTCTTATTCAAGCAGAAAAATTGCAACAGCGGCTCGCCTAATAAATACCGATAGCATTGATCTTTCCACGGCAAGTGTCCCTTTCTCCCTCATTCCACCCCTACTCTCACAACCCTCGCTCTACCGCATCCTCCCACGATTACATAGAGACTCCTATCACCCAACCCCACCCCACCTCCATTGTGCCAATACCGGCATTACAGCGCAGGCGCACTGACCGCACTAACAATAGCTCAACCGAATATCGGTTCGGAACTCGGAACTGCGAAGAGTGAATATCCAAAGCAGAAGTTTCGTAACGTGAAAGTATTCACTTTCACGTTTGACTGTCTTTTTTTAGTACAGAACGGTGTCTGGAGTAATTACGTTTCTGATTCGTAATGAATGCCGTTAGGGTTTTTTTCTTGTATAGGATTTTCACTAACCGTGACTTAATGATTGCATTCAAGTATTAAGCCACGTAATATTTACATCTTAAATTATATCGTAATAGTGCTGTCATTTTTACGACATCTTGAAGAAAGCATGTTTGAGTCGTAAACCTTGCAATGAATTCTAACATTTTGAACAAATGTTTAAAACAAATTATCTTTCATGTTATGATCAATCGATATACCTAGGCAGATATGATGGATTTACTAAAGTTTTCCATCCGAACAAATTAAATCTATTTCTGTGTCTAACGTGCACAATACACATTTTTAAAATTTTTTTATTTTATTTTTTTTTATTTTTTTTTTTTATTTATTTTTTTTTTTTACATGAGCTCCACACAGGAGGCCCCGAGGAAAATAATTTCCCTCAGGGCCTATGTCATCTTTGAGGATGCTGTCTGGAGGGTTTTTTTAAGGAAAGGAAGGAGAGGAGAGTTCTGGGAAGGAAAAGGGTTTAAGGGGTGGGTAGGAATCTGGGGTTCAGAATGTCCTGGTCATCCGCCTCCAAGACCTAGAAAAACCTCACCCCATGAACCCGGGCACCCCTGCTAAATCACCAAACGTAGCGAACCACTTGGGGTGACCTATGGCAGAGGTGTTGGTTATCCAATAAAGGTTCCCGGGGCGGCGGTACCCATTCCCGCCTCCCAAATTATAATTTTAAGTGGTTACCCTTTGATGTATAAAATATATACCTTTTCGGCTTTTGACAAAAGCATGAGGAGGAATTAACTACAAGTTATCGAATACTTAAAGCAATTTTATGTATCATGTACGCCCCGACAATTTCAATGGCTGTCTTTATTGCTTAGGTTTAAAATCAAATTACAACAAAATAACTAATTTGTCACACTTAAGGTTTTAACTGGATAGATCTGTCTGACTCAAGTTGCATAAGATCTAAACCTCATGTAGCAGTCTGTTTTTCTCAGTAACCTTAATTGTGATAGGTTTTTCCAAGGCAAAATGGCATAGACCCTCCTACGCAATGTTTGACATTCATTTTAGATTTGAAAAACAACATAAGCGATGGGTTACCTTTAATCACCATTTCACAACTATTTTGTGAACATAGTTTATTGAAGTGTGAAAAGCCCATTAAAAATAATACCAGAATTAATCTACCGAAACAATTATGTTTGATTATTACGCAATCGTAAACCCTTTTGTAAGTAAATAATTTGATAAACCCTGAAAAGTCATTTCATCAAAATCAAATTACATTTATCTATTAGAATCATTCCCATACACAAAAACTTTGCTCTTTTAAGGTCTGTTACTATCTTGTGTTACACCACTATTTGACAGGTAGTTAGAAGTCAAGGTCTTATATACAACCATCTTATTATTTTCGTTTAAAATATGATAAATTAAGGCGATTCGTATAAAGTGATTGTGTCAGCCTATCAAAGAAGGTTTTATAGGCAGACAGTAATAGTATTCAAGAACTGACCTCCGATATTATTTCATCATACATAATTAGATACTATATCCAGACACCGATCGAAAAATTATACTATTTTTTTGTATATTATGATATTAAATATCAATATTGCTTAATATATCAATTTTATTCGTACACTGTTTCAACAGTAGAGTTAAGCAACTGATAATGATGCATCAGACTAGTTGTTGGCCTTAGCAGCCTGTGTTAATTGTTTGTATCAACAAATGAAACTCCAAAACTGGCTTTTCGAAACTTAGGTCTTAGAACGGACTAACCGCATAATCCTCAATAACAAATACAAAAAACATGTTAACATTATAAATAACAAACTACTCCGTAGGAGTTAGTAAATATATTCATCCACAAACATGTATGTTGGAATGCTTGCAAAAACAACTCGCAAAAATCAAAATAGCTTTTGCTCATGTAAGCATTTTCTCTACAGATCTTATAGTTACCTATATAACTTTTTATTTCCATTTAAGAGTTTTTAAAATTACTTCCAATTCATCTAAATTAAACTTCTAATCTACTGATTGTGGTCAAATTAAATGATTGTAGGTATCTCTGACTTTTGTTGAAGCCTCGCAGCAATTAGTTTTTTTATTTATTTATATAATTATCGACCACCATAACACGGGCATGTGCCTAGCAAGGTTGTCGAAAAATCCACAAATTATGTTACCATCAAAGCAATGAATAAATAAACATTAAAAAAATCGTCTGTACTGGCCTTTACAAACTTCTTAAATACATGATAATTATGTGGGACAGTAATCATGAAGTGAAATATGCTATTTAAAGTATATAAAACCCAATGGGTTCAACCCATGCAAAATTATTATGCTAACATTGATTATTATTATTGAGGTATATTATTATAGCCTTCCTATATTTCGTGCAGTTGAACACATCCACTTCTCCCGAGAAAGTATTACCAACTGCATGCAATCTAGTTGCAAGCGAGATTTGCAAATTTGACACAAAAAATTATATCAGTTCGTCTAAGTCTCGAACTAAGGAATAAACAAATTTACTCTTTGTTGTTTTTTGTTGACAAAATTTGCTTTTTGTTGACAAAATATGTTAAATTTAGTCGATTGATTATTTAAATAATTTAATCTTTTTTTAGGTCAAATTCAGTTATTAATCACTCAGCATTAATACAAAAATAAACAACTTTTACAAGGTTGAAAAATTCAATCACCTATGTGTCATATTTGAAAAACATCGTTAACAACAACTTATGCAGTGGACAGGTTAGTACCAGATATTTATAAAATATGTAAACAGTGTTAGCCATACTTAGCGGTCGTAAAAAATACCCACTGTGCAAATTTGCTTCCCGTAACACTTGCGCAGTTAGATAGGTTTAGTCTAGACTCGTAAAGGCTTTGTTCAAAAGTGTTAAGGAATTTGAAATATTTTAGAAATCCTCATACAAAGTGGTTCCCTTTTACTATATTGGTACACTTCCTTAGAAAATTCTCTTCTTGCATCCATAGACTGCCATTATGCAATCCATTCTTTCTAAGAAAATGAGTAAAATTGTAAAAAAAGTCTCGCAAAACAACAAGCGGAAAACAATGGTTCAAGAATAGTTGACCCCTTTTTATAAACGTTCAAAATTTCTCCCTAAGGCCGGCCCCCACAGGCCATTTACAATTATTTTCCCTCATTTCGCGAGCATCCCACATAACTAGATTCTGAGATATCAAAATTGTCAGATAATATCGCAAGGCACATAATAAAAAATGCAGCTATTTCTTCAAAACAGGGTGTGACTAGTGCTATCCTTTTGTAGAAACCGTCAGTAAAAAGCATTTGTAGGGGTAGGCTATAGATATTCAAGAGTATTTCCACCCTACACGCCCACCCCTTTTGCCCAGGACAGCTTTCAGTGGGGCCTGTGATTTCGGGCGGAATACACGTCGGGAAATTCCGCTCGGTGGATTCCCTTATTATATTATTTTGTAACAAACTCAAATTCATTATCGTTTTATAAAAATGACGGGAATAAACATTAGAGTAGTTTGTGGTGTTAAGAAGAAACAACCGCGAAAGAATTTGATGTTTTGTTATAGAAAATGAGTTCGTCTCTAATAAAATGTGATTATTCTGACATCAATGGGGTAAATACATAGAATCATTTTTTTGTAGATTTGATTGACAAAGGATGAGGAGATGTAGAAGATAGCTTACAAAATACTAGTGATCTGTGAGATTAAGAAACAATGAACTCATTTTCTAATCTCCCATTGTTATATTTCACTATTTTTCATAAAAAATTCTTTCATTTGTATATTATGTCATGATGAGTTTTGACATTTACTGTAATGTATTCACGAAATCAAAACGAGATATTTGCATTTTTTAATGATAAAAATAGCAGTGATTTTTACCGTTGCGAATGTAAATCCGAACTTGAAGCAATTTACGAATCTCAGATATCATATTATACCTATTCCGACTTTCCTGATGTTTTGTCACTAATTTACCGATTTTTAATAATTATTTATTTAAATAAAAACACTTTGTATGTACCGCTTATTTAATCAAAATTATCAACAAGTTTCGATTTTTTGACAGGATAAAACTATTTATTTCTTTACTGGGATTAGTTGTTTGTTAGATTGACCTTAAGAATATGATGAGAAAACATTCCTTTGTATTCTGAATAGGTTCTTAAGTCTCAAGACAGACGTGAACACCCTTGACTGTGGATCAAATTTCGTGAAAAAAATGTTATTTATTACCTTGTTTTGGCAACAGCTAGTTATAAAGTTGATAACAATGATGTCATCCTCTAAGCTCAACTAGCTGTTTATTATTATTAGAGGTAAAAAAACAATACACTTTACCTTTTTACTAACTGATCAAACCTCTTTTACAAAATTTTCCAGATTTAATACCTCATTTTCATAAAAAGTTATCCTTCCACGTTTGTGGGCTAGTATTACGATACGTTAGTTAGTGAAGCTGGTTTTGCGGAAACAGGCATTTTTTTAAATCGCAATTTAATGGTAATTAAAGGAGAGAATTAAATTACAGGAAATTAAATTACATTTCAACTGAAAATTATTATTTTTTTTCAATCTGAAAATTTTTAAACATGCACAAAATCTTAAACATCCAGCGCGTATTTTGACAATCATTTGATTCGTTGTACTGTATCTTTGAAAAAAGTAAACGCGGCAATATATCATAATATAGATTTGACTTCCCTTGTCTATTTCAAAAGGTGTCAGAAAAGCAATAAAAAAACCAAAAAAAAAACATTCTGATTTTTCATCGCCTTTCACCAGCTCTACGAGTTCGGAATAACGTACTATGTTTACATGTGATTTTATATATGCATTTAAAATAAAATCTCTTTCAGAATGAACAGAAACGTCGCTATAAAAATCATCCAAATATTATTATTTTGATAAGTTTAATTTTAAATTCAAGATGTCTTTTCTGATGTGTTTTCAAATAATCATCAACATCATCATCACTATTGGTGGGTCTTGGCCTCCTTCCACCAAGAACCTCCAAGAATCTTCCACCACTCATCTCGGTTTTGTGCCAGCTCTCTCCAGTTTAGAAGCTCCAAGACAGATATGTCTTTGAGGATGTTGTCGCTCCATCTTAGTCTTGGTCTTCCCAGGCTCCTTCTTCCTATTGGTCTTGAGTTCAGCTGGGACTTCGGTGCTTGATGCTCGGTCATTCTCTCCCCATGACCAAGCCACCAAAGTCTTCCCAGTTTTATAAATTTTGCGACGTTTAGCTCCTTAAACAAAGTATAGAGCTCATTGTTATAACGTCTGCGCCAAAATCCATTTTCTAGAACCGGTCCGAAGATGCGCCACAAAATTTTTCTTTCAAAACGACCAGTGCTTGCTCATTCCTCTTAGTTAGTACCCAAGTCTCAGCTGCGTACGTAAGTACTGGTCTGATTAGTGTTTTATACACTAATATCTTCGTGTTTCTGGACAGCAGTCTGGATTTTAATTGGTTTTGTAGGCGGAAATAACAGCAAAAATAATATTGTACCTTAAATAACCATGTTTTCCGAAATCTAAATAAATGACAATAAATATGTGAAGAGAGAAAATGTTTTTTAGAAAATGGATATTTATTGACATCAATAGGGTAACAATGGGTAACAAATAACATTGACAGACAGTTTCAATAATTACCACAAAATTAATCTTTTAATGATCAAATGGATTCTTTACGTGCCAAAATTTTTTATATACGTATATTCTTTATGTCAAAGCTATTTTCATTTCAGTAGTTGTTTATGCAAATTTTTGGTGCATTATAAAATATATTTAAATAGTTTAAAATATTGGCAATATTTGCGCAAGTCTCAACAGGTAATAATTAATATCACGGACACTTTGAAATAACATCATCAAATCGAATGTTAAATGTTTAATTACGTAATTTTTCGCAAAACCACTTAATTTAAATAAACATTTCATAATCTGATTTCTCATACGCCTTATTGAAAAATATTTCACAAGCAATGAATTTGTGGTGGTAATATTTCTACAATTTTTAAAGAAGGTCGTGCTAATAAAAGCTTTAAATTCAACAAATAATTAGATCTACCACTTATTATTTATGTTTTTTTTGCAGACTCGTTATTATTATTAAAACTTATGTGTTTTATAATTTGTCTTCGCTCGACAACTTTGTGTGAAGTCAACTTAATTCTATAAAAAATATTTTTCTCAGTCAAATCAAATAACAATCGAGCCCAAAATCTGACGTCTGTTGTAGCCAAAAATGCGTTGATCGATGGAATTCTACAACTATTTTAGCTATCAACGTCATTTTCACTTAGATAATTTAAATGATACTCGTATGTTAGTTGCTCTGGAATAAAGGAATTTTTAGCCTATCCATTACGTTTTTACATCACGAAATCAATAAACAACTTTCATTACTGAGTGATTCTCAGATTATCGTGATTTATTTTGAGGGCATTTTGCGCTACCCCCTCATCTTTAGGGAACCTTTAGACATCGTGACAGTGTCCGTCATCAGGGCAGATGTGTAATTATGGCAGATTACACATCTGCCTTGAATTTGGACACTGTGACGCTGTCCGAAACGTGGGCTAAAGAAAGCGGTAGCTCAGCACGGTATAAAACCCCAAAAAATCACGATAATACTTTTGGCCGTGAAAATCAAATCATATCCAATAATTTTGATTCATAGAACATGTAAATTAGCAAAAATCGGAATCGGAATTCACGCCCCTTTTTGGGGGGAGTTTAAAAATATTTGAGAAAATGCTTTTGGAAAAGTTTGAAAAGGTATTTGAGATTTTTGGAGTTGTGGAGTTTGAGACGTCTATACCCCGTCGCGTCCGACGCGGAACTGTTACAAAATGGGTGTGGCAAGTCTGTAGTCCTTAGGTGAACAGCATAGGGGTCACTTTGAAAATTCAAATTCATCGGCTGCTGGCCGTATTGTAAAATAACAATGCGAAAATGCATATTTTATTTTATTTTGTGAAGTTCCAGCGTAAATATCAATTTTTTGCGATTGTTATAAAAAAAAACTGAATTTGCCATATAAAACCATATCCGAAAAGGAATTTATGGGTAGGAGAGTTTGCACTTGAAAGCTTTTTTTTTATAGACCTAGTACTTTATTTTTTTTTAGCCTTTTTAAAAGCCTTTTTCAGGGCCAAGATATGTTCTATATACAGTATTTAATTGAAGCATCTATAATACTTCTAAGCGATCAAATTTTCAGAACAAAAATTCATGATTTAGTTTTGCATTATTTCGCATTGCTTCATCTAAAGAATTTTGTCAGTAAATTTAAGGATGTTTGAATTAAAACTAATTCATGTCTTCTTTGCATAGATTCATGTTAAGTGAAATATCAAAACATACTTTTTGTATTTTCTGTGAACAAGGGTGTACGTTATTTGAAAAAAAAAACATTTTATGAGATCTAGACTAGGCCAGTCTTGATTAACATAATCTCAAAATATATCTAGAAACAGATACATATCTACCATACAGCATCGTCAAAAATGTAGACCCGAGGATAAGATAATTTCTTTTGTGAACGACACTTTTATTTGACTAGATTCCCATTGTCTGCGCTGACTGGTGAGGATACGTCATTTGCTGGTGGTAGCAAGCGCGCTTATAATATGTTGGCTTTGATATACGAGTATAGTGCCCGCAGGTAGTTAATACAAGATAAAATAGTATTTATTTTAATATGTTAATTTATTGAACGTCTGGGATGGATGAAAATTATTCGTCTATTTGGTTAAGAAATACCAAGGGCGGAAAAAGTTAATGTCTTCCAGAATGTTCCAGAATACCATGGCTTTCCACCCGTCCGGATGGGAGATCATTCGTCGAGGGTATTACCAGACAAAACCAGAAATATGTCATTTTTAAACCAGATTTTAGACGTATTGACTCTTTTCCACCAAAAATTATAAATGAATTTCGAAAGATCGTTCTTTTATCCATCATTCGCATGATTGAAATTTCTAAAAGTAGAATTAGTAGTAATTAATAAGGTTGTACCATAGGTCGTTCGCAAATTTGTTAAATTTTTAAAAAAGATTTTGTGGTATACCATACCCATTTCAAATCATATAATCATGCAGTAAAATAAATCAATACATTATCTGGGTATCGCATGTCTTAGTATTTTAATTTTAGTTTAAATAAAATCATTAAAAAATATACACGTACACGTGTTTCTTTACGAAAATTGGTCCGTTTGTGGATTTATTTGCGCACTTACAGACATATATTTCAGATTTTTTAACATTCTTAATTAACTTAGACATTTTTGAAAAATGATAAATACTTATAACCAAAAAATAATTACAAAAAGTACACTATTTTAATAGTATTGTCATCACGCCTTTCAGGATTTTTGGGTGTAGGTATAAATTAAAACAAATTTGGAATGAAATAAAACCGATATTCAATTATAATTTTAAAAAGCATGTACGGAGAATAATTAATATTTCTCATTGGAACCGCCCTGCACGATCGTAAGAACAACTTTCGACGAAATGTGGATTTTCGTCCGCTGGCTGGTTAAACGCTTTTAAACTTATTTTTATTTTCAGAGAATTTTTCCAGAAATTGTTTTCACGGCTTTTCTCTATGGAATTGTTTTTTGGTTCTTGGAAGTCGGTGGATGTATTTTATTTTGGTAAGTCATTTCCATAAATGATCTTTAAAACAGTCAATAGGGGGACACGATTGATGAAGCATTGTTTTTCAAATAATTCACTTGAATGAAGGGAGTATACTTGATATAACAAGAATCAAAAAGAAAATTGTTGATAAATTTTGTTTTAGATGGTACAAAAGTATTATATTTTCAACTCATGTAACAGTATAATATTATGAATTCAACCCTACGCCTGCCTCGTGTCGTGTCGAATATCCTTTATATTTATATGCTAATATTCTAGATTCCGCATATTTACATTTCCACTTTTGGCCTGCATCAATCTACCCTTTCTAAAGAGATTGTATTCTCAGAATTTCCTTCATATTTTTCAAAGCGTATATCTTTTCTAGTTGTGCGAAAAGGGTAGCTTGTTTTGCAAAGCTCGTTGTACCTACCCCTTCATAGAAATTAAAACACGTTTTTTCGATTGCTTTTATAAATAAACTTTAACCCAGTTTAATTTGTACTGGTTGGCGTAGATTTGGGGAGACAAAAAAGGTTTTTATAAACAATTTAAAAGCTTCTCTTCTCACCACCTGCAGAATTAACTTTCACGCCAAATCATTAGTTGAAAATTGTTGCCTTCTGACTGATTCCTGACATTATCTGGAGCAAAAGATGTAATTGAAACTTTGACCTTCAGTGACATTTTTGATGTTTTTTTTAAACCAAACATATATAAAAAGAACAGTGGGTCGGGGTGAGGGTTGATTATGTTTTTTGCTTTTGAAAAATAGAATTTGGAAAAACACCGGAAATCAAAATTTCGTTAAATTCTTTTATTTCAAATATCGCCAGAAATCACTGGTTAAAGTAAGCCATGTATTTCGCTTAACACCTTATAATTTAAGACTAATAGTATTTTAATAATGAATATTTAAGAAAGCGTAACAACTTTTTGACTTTTATCTTATTTTTCATCACTGAATACCCGACAGTAAATTGATGTTTCAGATTCCGTAGACAAAAATTTCAAAAAGAAAAACTATACATTTTCCACTACGTCAGAGTGAGACAAACAAAACACATTTTCTGCTTTATAAATACTAAACTTTGTGGAATATACCTAAGTCAAACGCGCGTGAATTATGAATGACAGGCTCTCGTATCGCTGCCTTTCGTTCTGGTATTACTTTCGACGCCAAATCATAATTGAAAATAACTACGTTTTGACCCGGTTTGTGAAACAACATAAACTTGTGCCTCTAACACAGTTTCCTCCGGGCGCGTACTTTCATTGCAAGCGCAACGGTGGGCCATGCAATCTTTCGTTGTTACGCAATGCATGTTGCAGTATTATAATGGAACAGGTTTGCAGCGTATTTCATTGAGGCGTCTTCACCGACTGACACGCGATCAAATGTGCATACAAACCTTTGTCTGGACAAGCCGGTGCATTAACCCAAATAACTATTCGATCATACAATTTATTGTGCTGATGTAGATGAATTGCATTTTTATTAGAAAAAAGATACAATGCGCAGGAAACCAAATAAACCGTTCATTTTAATAGGTTTTAAACTTCAAATTCATTTATTTAAACCAAATTCATTTATTTAAACCAAATTCATTTATTTAAACCGACGCAATAAAAGTTTTTAACAAGATTATCGGCGAGTTTTCTATTTTCGCAAACACATCAGCAAATCTGTTAAGGAGTTTGACGATTGATATGGACTAAAAGTTGGTGAGCTTATATATGCCTTCTCTATCTCTGTATCAAAATGTAGACAAAGTTGTCCATATTCCAACGACAATTTTTTTTCAATGACTCGTTTTAAATGAACGGAGATGGAATTGAATTCGGGAACCATTGATAAAATTATCAGTATTAGTATAATATAATATTAGTTAAAACCTGGTTCGAAGTTTCATCCTGATGAGATCACACCAACCAGAATCGAAATGTTGCTTCAAAATGGCTGAACTTAACGACAGATACTTCAAAACGTCCCTCTTCCCCGATCCCTCTCGTCTTCTTCCTCCCTATTTTTTCGCAAGTTTTTTTTTATTTTTTTTTTTATTATTTTCATATTACATTTGGTTATAATAGTGACGTATTGCCCATCTCACTAGGTGTGAAACGCCTGTGTTGAGATGGCAATTTACAGAGTGGTTATCTATGATTTTGTTTAAGTAATATTTTGAAAATTGTTATGAAAGTGACAGGTTGATATACAATCTTTTTTTTCTTTAAATATACAATTCAAGTATGTTACATATATATATAGAAGATTACAGTAGCTACATGGTTACATATATATACACACAGTAGGTATAAAGGTAAGTATGTTATAAAATACTCGTGATGGTAATGTTTATTTGAGGTGATCAATGATTTTACTTTTAAATGCATTTTTGGATTGCGTGTTTCTAATTTCAGGAGGTAGAGAATTGAACAGCTTTGTTGCATTATATTTAAAACTTCTTTGCCCATAAGAGGTTTGACAAACAGGGATGTTAAAGGATTTTACATTTGACTCTCTTAAGGCTCTAGTGCTTATTCGTTCTTCAAACATGTGTGTATTTTTAAATTGATAAAGCAGGATATTTTTTTAATACAATTTTTGCAGGTTAGGAACATTTAGTGTCTTAAAAATAAAATCAGTGCCAGTTCTCAATGGGACTTTAAGAATGACTTTCAAAATTAGTTTTTGGATCTTTACTAAAGGCTCCAGGCAAGTATCTTAGCATTTTCTAAATGGGGATATAGATAATAGTTGCACTAGCTCTATCATTTCGAATTTGAAAATAAAATATTTATGTTGGTATAAAAACAAGGCAGTAAATTATTAAAAAGACGGTTACACAACGAAATACACAAGCGAGAAATTGACATACCAATATTATACTGCCAGAATTACACGCGGACGGAATTACATAGGTACGAGATTTCACACACCTAACCTAACCTAAACTAACCTAACTTAACCTAACCTAACCTAACCAAACTTACTTAACCTAAAATATCTTTAGTTTTTTTTTCAAATAAGTAATTTATTTAGCAAACACTCTAAAATTTAAAGGTATTAAAAAAAAACAAATCCTTTGTAATTTCGTCCATCTGTGATTTCGGTTCTGTGCAATTATTCTGGCGGTTAAATAATAATAATAATAATAATAATAATAAGTCTTTATTCCAGAATGTGGGGAGGTGAGTGCAATCCCACTCATCCTATATAGATTAAGTACATACATAAAACACAAGTAAGTACATAACAAAATACATATAAATAAAAATAAAATAAAATAAAATAAGTAGTAGGCATCATTAGATAGTAGATATGCGCGGTTCTATAAATCTTCGGAATACAATTCCCTCCGGCCAAAGTTCTTCTGCCAGGAATTTCTTTAGTTCGATCGCTTTAACAGTGAGTTTAAAGGTGTTAAAAGGCGTAGGACGAAAAGGCTTGATTTTTTCAATCTTGGTACATTCCAGATCTTTTTCTGTTAGGTAGTTATTGATGTTTTCCTCTGTAGTTTCCACAGTAAACCTCGAAATGTATACCGTTGTGAGTATGTCAGCCGACTTTAATGTTGTGAATTTAAATTTAATGGTACGTGAATTTCTCGCTTGTGTGATTTCTTCCTAACACCGTTTAAGACAGCGTCATTTTTGGTATGAAGGAAAAACAAAAGTATACAAAATGTTAAATTTTATTTCACTTAAATTTTCATAAATCTTTAAATGTATAACAAAATATAAAATTGTATTCCACTTAAATTTTGACAAATCTCTAAATGCGCTAAAAAGTTTTATTTTAACATCACTTCCTTTTTCTCAGCCACAGAAATATAAATTTGGAAACCAGTCTTTTGATTACGCAAGGCGATTAAAAAAACAACTTGTTTAAATAAGGTGAATAAACCCTTGTTTGAAATAAAACTTGAATATTTTGAAGAAGACATCTTTTACACAAAATACGTATTATATGTCCAGTGTCATTTATGAATAGTTATGTGGAATGAAGCCGGACAACAACCAGCAAATAAACTTTTTGCGATAAGTACAGTTCTTGATACATGTGTATATATTTGTATTTTTTACAAGAAACTATCGGGGAACGGAACTTCTTCAATAAACAATAAAAAATATAGTAGTTCGGGAATAATCGTTGATTGCACCATTTACGAGTTCAATGAAGAATAATTACACCGGCACAAAAAAATCATAAATTTTATAAAAAACTTTTTTTTGCATCGTTTCATTCGCTTTGAGTACCAAAAAGTCATTAAAATCTTTTATAATTTTTTGTATGATTTCCTTGTGTTTCTCATGTGTTTTTTTATGGTTACCTTAATTCTTAAAAACGACACGACGCATTTAGCTTTCTTTGTGTAAAAGCACACGATGTTTGTTCGCACGGATAAATGTCCTTTTATAATGTCCAATAAAGTTTTAACAGTTTTCCTTTCACAACATGGAATACTTAAATGTTAATCTGTTGTCTGTGTGCTGAGTGGTTGCAAATGCTCATTATCGCCTCATAAATCTGTAACTTCTTTGTTTCTTTTGCTGATTAATGACTAAACAATCTTTATGCTCGTATTTCATATTTTTATTTTGAGAATTGTTATTATTTTGATATTGAAAATGTTGTTTCAAAAATAATTTATCATTTGTTGGTACTGCGACAAATTAATTTTCTGATAAAAGGGAGCAGCGGTAAAACCGTTTTTGACACTGTCGCCCAAAAAATGTTTTTATTATAAAATAGTGTTTTAATATTCACAGGGGCAAACCCTGCGATCAGTTGAAAGTTTACCTGAACGTTGTCAAATTCTGGTTTAGGTATCATTTGCTTAAAGCGAACTTATAATTTTTTTTTTTAAACGAAAATACAAAACAACATATTATTAAAGCTTAAAAACACCCTTTGCGATGATCTATAATAAACTATATATGTATAAACTACTTTAAATGCTTTAAATTTGTACCATGAAATATTCCACATTTTGATTCAATTAAATTTCTCAATCTGAACCTGCACTTTGACATTATTTAAATATAAAAATAAACAAACAAAAACATTTCCAACGGATAAAAATTAATCGATCATTTATCTTATTAAAACCGCCATGTGTATATCTGGAAAAAATGTTCAGTTTTTCGATTTATGAGACGGTCGTGTTCTGGCCGTTTCGTAGTGCAGCGTCTCTCAATCTAAGCGAACAGACAAAAAAATTTCTTCCTATTGTTTTCCTTCTATGTATTGTAATTGTTAGGATAAAGATAAAGTGTTGTGGTAAAAAAACTCTACGAGACTGTCCTTAGCTATAAATATTTCCAGTTTCGTCTTTGCGAAAGTCTATTAACAATCAAAACGCTGCAAGTCGTATTTAGTGACGAGATTTAAATAACCTGATTTCTCTTCACAAACCCTTTCCTCCATTTTCCTTGTTTTCAATCTCCTTTTTAACCCCATTTCCTTTATCCTCACAGCAATCCTAAATTAGGGATACCATATACGCACTAGCTCCGGGTAGTTTGGACTTCTGAGCGATATTAATACAACAAAAATATATTGAAAATTCAGGTTTCAATTCTACCAGCACTTATTTCTCCGCTTTTCTATATCGTTGTATGCATAGCTGAAAAGTGCTTAATATTTTTATTTATTTCTATTCCTGCTTTCTATTTCCTTGTATGCACTTAAGCATTGTGTCTTTCATTATACTTCAGAAATACCGAAGCTTCCACGTGTTTAGACATTTTTGTCCTGGCTTTTGTTAAGGTCCAGCCTTCCGCTTAATATAATATGATTATTGGAAAAAAAAATTATAATTCCAAAACAACTTGATTGTTTGTGTTAGTCACCTGGATTGAGTTTTTTGTCATAAGTTTTAAATGTCTTCTTTGACTTATAAGCTTTCAGTCCTGTGGTCATAAACAATAATTATTTATTAATATCACATCCATCTGTACAGCAGAAGCCATGCGTTTGTATTTACTTTGATGTCGATTTTCTTCAAGTTATAAATATTTGTCCAAGGCAACTCTTATTTGTTTTATTTGGTTTAAGGTGATGTTAAATACGCGGTAAGATGTTAAATTCTTTTGCAATAATTACCGGAGTTTGCTTGGTTAAGTGGCTATACACGCGCAAATAAGTTACCAATGTGTACACAGAGGCATTATGTGAAATATTAATAAACATAAGATTTACTACTTTAATATACGGGCAACGGACAGTGTGTTTATTCTATTAAAAGGCATTTTGATATCCAAGGACAACGTTCTTACGCCATATGTAAATACAGGAGTTAAGACATAATATCCATAATACTAGCTTTGTTATTATTTGTTGCATAAGAAACAGATATCAACAAATCAAATAAAACCTAGGTCTAATTTCGTCATTATACCTTTCGCTATAAATTATTTTTTAAGGACGCACAAACCTTTTTGAGTATTTAATGAGATACCAATTAATGGAAAAGCCTTCTGCCAGTGGCCCAAGGTTGATCAAAAGCGTAAGTTATTCATCGGTTAAAAAACATTACGTCAAAAGCTTTATAATCATGTTGATCAGATGTTCAATTTCAAGACTTCGTGCTCTTCAAATAAAAGTTGTTGACTCTGACCTGGATTTGAGTTGTGAGATAGGAACCAACCGAATTCTTATTGAGAATTTTATAATATGTTACCTACGTTTTTATGAGACTTGACCATTCATTAAAATAGCATTACATAATTGTTGTGACGTGTAACGTTATTTAAAATTGGGTAATAATGTTTGGTTGTTACCTAAGAACACCTGGCCCCCTAGCACAGCCGATCGATAAGGATTGATAGGATAATTTCGGTAACTTCGATCGTCAAGGAATTATTAACAGTTCGTAATGACTAAGTGTTCTTAATAACGAAGAGAAGTTACCCAAAGTTATCCTATCAATCCTTATCGATCGACCACGGAATGAATTAATGCGATCCTGATGCAAGGATGTTATTTCTATAACCTCTAGCTATTCTACCTTTTTCACAATTTATGATTCAGTATATTGGGATAACTCTCGTAACACTCCATACTTTAATACATTAACTAATCACTTCTCTTTATTTAAAAAATATTTTTGTTCCCTTTATTTCTTGTGGTATTCTGTAGTGCCAATTCTAGGCTTTGTCTTGCGGCATAATAAAGTGCCATTACTAAACGTAAAGAATATATCTCGGTATTTTACTAACGCGTCTGTTTTCAATTCAGTTAATGTCATAGTAATCAGAATATTATAGAATTATCATTATCTACGTGTAATGACCGTTGTTAAACACTGTCAACATTTTCAGTTACTTATTTTTGGGTATTTTTTATTGTTTCAGATTTTGAGGAAAGCCCAAGATGACCGAATGAAGAAAAGTTCAACTAACCTGTGATAAAAGTTGTTCTTCTTGCAATTATTGTTGTGAGGGAAACACTTGGCTGGGGAAATAAACTTATATTTTATGTATAGGATAAAATAATAATTCAAGATGACGTCACTTTACAATAATTCTATCACCAAATACTATGACTTCGTCTTCACTGATCTCTCTGGTAAGTTGTCTTTAATTATTTCATCACTTTGTTCGGCCAATCAAGTGAGAAAAAACTCTTTGGGTTTGGACAGACAGCCTATATGAAGAAGAAATATTTATTATAAATCACTTTTCAAGTAACGTGTTTAACAGTTAAATAAATACTTAAGAAAAAGGTAATTGGCTGCTAAAAATGACGGCTTTACTTCATGTAAATTCATCGCTACCAGCGGTGTTTCCCAAGGGTCACACTTGGGAACAGTTTTATTTTTGCTATTTGTGGATGATGATGAAGTCTTAATGTTTGCGGACGTTATGAAAATATACAAAACTCTAAGAAATATTAATTCCTGTCAAACATTGTAAAACTTGTTTAAACTTTTTGATTGGTGCCAAGAGAACAATTTACAACTAAGTTAAGACATTTCGTCGAATAAAAAAATCCACTAACTTATGACTACCCCATCAATAATATAGTGCTAACAACTGTAACAGAGATAAATGATGTAAGGTCAAAAACTCAATGTATACGTTGGTGTAAATGTCATTAGTTAGGAGTCAATTCGAGTACAACTTAACAGTGTGGGCATCAAAATGCGCTTTTCATTCACTCACGATAGATATAATTAAAAATAAAATCTTACGATTTATTAACATCAGAATCGGTATTACAAAGGAATGTGTCAACTATGATTATCTACTTTGCCAATGAAATTCATTAAAATTATCCAGACGTAGAATAGCTAATGACTTAACATTTTTTATATAAAATTATAAATTCAATAATTGACAACAGTGAACCTATTTTACTAGATTTCTTCCTATAAACACCGCAAATCAATATCGAGACAAAATCTGAGGCATTATTGTGATAACACCAACACGGAAGCACATTTTCATTCTCCCGTTCGCCGTATACAAAATTTAGGTAGTGATTATAAAGATGTTGTCCACAAATTTAACCCATCAGTCACTAAACATAAAGTCTCGCAGAATTTATGCGGGAGCAGAATATCAAATCCAATTAAACAAACCGCCAACCACTGTTTCGTCTTTTTCAATTTATTTTGATTACAATTCCAATATTCCAATCAATATTTCCATCACGCATTTTAAAGTATTTTGTTTTTATGACATTCTGCTCATTTAGATATTCTTTGTATTAAAAAAAAATATATAAACATGTAAAAGCCCAGCTGGGCAAGAAATTCAAAGCAAATAAATAAATCACATCTTAGTCTTTTGATTTGCAACCAGTCGCGTAACCTGCTTCAATTCGTACAAGTTTGTTATTAAATTTGCTGTAGGAAGATAAATTATTAAATAAATTTATTTAATATATGCAAAGATATTTTTTTTAAATTTCATTAATGGCTAAGTCGGTAGAATAAATTTTTAACGGTAATAAAATCACGCAATGAATTTATTGATTTGCTAATGGTGTTATTCTTCTTGAGTTGATTCCTTATTGTTCAGGATCGTGACCCCCATTCCAATCTCCATGGTGGCAAGGTATATTGTGGGTTAAGGGCATTGTAGGGTGCGTGTCACATTGGTGTCTTAAATTAATCCGATGCGGGTGAATAAGGCTTCATTAAAGCGTAATATAATACGTCAATGTTTTATAGTTGTTTGGGTCTACAATAATTACAAAGTGTTCATTTGAAATAAGTATACTTTATCTTTAATATACCTGCAGAATCTATTTTATTTGGCTTCGCCTCAGTTTCAATATTTTAGTTCAAAATCTGTTTCTTATTGAACAAATTAAAGAGGGAAACTAATTTAGTAAAAAATAAGAGTGTCTTCTTGAGAACACGATGCGACTTTCTTAAAAGGTTTTCATAAGGGTTTCAAAAAGCTTAGTTTTTTATCATTAAATATTATTCTGCAACGAGCATAATATAATCACATTTCGAGTTATTCTTGCTCGTGAAATATCTTAAACCTTCGTTCTTGTGGAGCCATCCATCGCTTCAAATAGTTTTGAGCTGTCCAATACCATTCATCAATCTTTGAGGTATTTAGATTGCGAATACTGCACACGGTAAGAACAACACAGCAAATATAGCACAGTGTAGAGAAAGCACATCACGGCACATCCACCCACTTGCCGGCGAGCATCGAGCTGATTGCTTTGTGTATTTCCTATATCGATAATTACACGGGAAGAATATGAATTAACTCTAATTAAATATCGCTGCGTGGTATTCTTTGGGCTTACAGGTAATGAGTTACTCGTTATTTTCTTTAATAAACTACTGACTTGAACTGATTTAAAAAGATAGCCCACCAATGCTTTTATGTTCTTAGTTTTCACTTGGGGAAATGCAGACATAAGAATTAAAAAAAAAACCATTGTTATTTCTTTCCTGATGTCATAAACATTGTAAAACTATCCTTCGCTTTATCTGTTTAACTTATTAATAGAAAATTGGACAACGTGCCAAACGCTTAGAGCGAATTGGTTTGAAATGAATTTGAAATTATTGGTTTGCTCGAAATTATTTCCATCTACGGCCTAGATAAATGCATAAAAGAGAACATTATGCTTATTCTCACGGGCAGACGATAAATTTAGGAAGCGCTCTAACAAGTTATTTCGCAACATTTTTCAAATATATTGGAAACGGTTTAATAAAAACAAGGTTTAACCTTCCCTGTTAACCCCAAACACAAAATTGTTTGTTTCACATAAAACATTTACTCCAAAGTAATAAAATAGTTCTAAATCTCGGAAAAACGCTATTAATTTATTAAAAATTTCTATTAATAATATTATTAAAAAATTATGGCAAAAGAACATTGAAATATCCTCCCAACTGTCCCAATATATCCCTTTGTTTATTCCATTTCTTGTAATCGCTTTAGGATAATTTTTTTCAATAATAATTTGATTAAAGATTTGGTGAAGGAGAGCGGTAGGCGCTAATGATGATTGTAGATTCCTATTTATTAATTAACTAGCAGACCCGGTGGCACGTTGCTGTGGATGACGAAACATAATGCCATCTACTGACAACGACATTACCCAACCTTTATAACCAACGCTATCTGTTAATTTGCATACATATCGAATCCACACCGCCCGCTTGCGAACTCGCTCCCTTTATATATTATATATTTCAACCAATTTACACAAAACCTTGATAAAATATATACCAAAACCTTCCTCGTGAATCACTCTACTTAATGGTGAAAATCGAATGAAAATCCGTTGCGTAGTTTAAAAGATCTAAGCGTACAGACAGCGGGAACGATTTTGCCTCTACAATGTAAAGATTAAAAATATATTATTTAGATAGTGTTGTTTTGAGACACATATAGCATAGGGGGTTTGGATAAACACTGAAATTAATAATCACTTACAGATATTTTTTAACAAAGTGAGCGTTTCTGGGCAAATGATGTCAAGATTTGTAATATATATTTTCCATGCTATTTTCCAGATCACAGAACGAACCATTGGTTCCTGATCAGCGACCCGATGCCCGGCCTGACAATACTGGGTGCCTACCTTTATTTCGTGCTTAACTGGGGCCCCCGGTACATGAAGCACAGAAAACCTTTCTGCCTTGAAAACCTTCTGGTCGTATACAACTTCTTACAGGTCGTCGTCAGCGTCTTTCTATTTTACGAGGTAAGTCAAAAATAATAATAATGTACTTATTTGTATCATTAACGCCTTATTTTACATAGTATAACATATAGCATAAGACATAAACTACAATATGAAAAATGAGAATTGCGTAAGTAATGAACAGCCCTTAAGAGTGTGTAAAACAACAAAGTATAGTAAATAGAAGTTGTAAGATGAGCGCGTTGATGGCACTACCTTACAAGGGTTAAGTGAAGCTGAATGCTCACTCTATACGAGTTATGCTTGTGGATCTCGATAGGATACGTTTACTGAAACAAATTACAAAGGTATTTCACAGAGGGACTTACGATAATTTGATGGCAATCTTGCCCGGTTTGTGGGTCCCTCGTGGTTGTTTGGCTGTTTCTGGATGGTCCACAGGCAGTTGTTATTTAGTTTTTATGCGATGGGAATGAATTACCGGCGGTCAATTCACTATACGAATCACGATAGCTTGTCACGATATGAACGGTAATGTTGACAGCTGCGTTACGATGGAAAGACTGACGAAAAACAAACACTTATTTTTGCTCCTTAACAACTTTTGACACCGGCAATTATCAGCCAAAATAAGTACCCAGTGTGCGAAATTCACCAATAGGTTTGAATTCTGGTCTTTGCACGTGAATCAGAACAAACCTATCGAGATCGTATTAAGCGTTATGAAACAGAAGTTAAGAACATGTTCAAATAACAAGGCAATCAATGAGATCCTGTTGAAGTAATACGATTGGTAAAATAAATATGAATTTACCTGTATATATTATATTTGTGTAAATATATGTAACTAACTTAAGATAAAGAAGTGGTACATAGTAAATGCTCATGGGGAAATATTGTATACTCCGTTAATTGTATGTGTTTACAAATTACGGTCATTCTCGAGTCTAGACAAGTTACGGATATTATTTATTGAACACATTGTACGTCGCATAAATGTAGGTTTGCAAAGGCTCACCGATACATTGTTAAAATGTTGACTCTCTTGTATACGGTCAGTGGTTGAGTGAGCATCGCGTTTTGGTCCTACGCAGGCGTTCCGTGTTCGATTCCTCAGCTGGCTCTCCATCACGACTCAAGCAACATTTTCGGCTTACTGTGGTGGTAATAGGAGATTTTCAAAAATTGTTGGGTTATTCGCAACCCAGGAATGTTTGTCTTTCTTTAAAACAATAAAATAAATAAGTTTCGGCTGGTGGAGTAGATTTTCAAGAGAATTCCTCCAGTAGGTACAGCCTCATGTTAAGAAAGATTATATCGTACCTGCTTACTCTGTTTCTCGGCTCGTTGGCGTTGGGTGCATACATATTTATAGTAAACAGCGTGTGGTCTATTGGCTTCGAAATTTACGTGACTGGTACCAGAGTAGTTCCGCTCAGTCGTTCCGGGCTGCAGCCTGCAATGTGAAGATTTCTATAATGATGGCCAAGTACAGTAGAGGGCACCAGAACAAAAACAAGCACGTGAAATATAAAATTTTCGAATAATATATTATTCGAACTGATTATCTGTCTGACGTCCGTCGGTTACAAAGTAATGAAGGTTACAAAATTATAAACACCATATTACCTGTAGGAAGTAAGTACACAGTGTACAGCATGTAACACATCCCCAAAGTTAGGCCCCGAAAATACAGTATTTTCTTGTACACCGGTCGTACCGAGACAAATACACCTCTACCTGTTTGCTTGTATTTACATCTGTTGTAAGATGGGGCAGGGTAAAAAAGCATGCGCGGTGGCATTACCCCACTGTAATAGAAATTTTTATAACTTTACCGCAATCAAAATTGCACGTTTTCATAAACAATTTTAGAAATTTTTCATCGATTGGTGTACATTACGCATTATAGAGTAGAAGGATTTTGGCAATATTAAAGAAGCCTTTTATCGTACATTATGGAGAGCTGTACACAGTCATCTTTATAAGGTTTTTTAACATATCAGCATCCTTACATTACACGGAACACTGTGGTATGTTGGCTACTGTATAATTGTAATTGCTTGAAAATGCTAATTAATTTCGATATTTTACATCAATCGCAAATGTAACGCGCCATGCATATCACAAAAAAAGGATGATATACTAATATTATCATCAGAAGGATGTAGATGACTTCGATGGGAAACTATCCCCGCGTAATTTATTAATATTTGGCTTCTTTCCAGGAACGATAAAGATAAGAACCGGTTGTGGTTTCACGTACATAGAGTAGACGGGCGCATTGATCCGCCATTATATTATTTTAGACAACTTTTTCCGAGAGACGGTTTTTTGATTTACAAACTTGGACTGGCTAACAGAAAAATCTTTGCATGGAAGGTAGAAGGGGATTAGTCCAAATAAGCTATAACGAATTGTATGTACACACTCAACAGTTTTGTCCTTTCCATGCTTTAGAGTTTAGAGCCTTAAGTCTTAAGTCGGGTTAATCTCTAGTTTGACGAAGTGTGCTTTAATTCCGATTATGAGTACAAAAGTCCAAGGTACTGGCATAAATTTTAAAACTATACTATTCGTTTAAAAATGGAAATGTTTAAATATCTTTAATATATAAAATAAAGTCGGGTTAGTTACACCATTTACAACTCGAGAACGGCTGGACCGATTTTTATGATCTTTGATTTGTTGGTTTGTCCCGAATAGCAGAATAGCTGTTAAAACAACGCAAAAATTCACGTAATAAAAATTATGAATAAAATTATTTTCCTCATGTATTTTGTGTTCTCATCTTTTGAAAGAGCTGCAGGAAAACAGTGATAAGTATAATATTAAGTAGTGAGTGAACTCCAAAAATTCAAAAACGTCAAATGTAAATGCGCTGATTGTTTTGCTTTTGTTTTTAAACATATAATGCTGCGTCTCTTTCTTACACACTAAATGTCAACAGTCGAAAATGGGACAAACGGTGAACGTATGTCTGCACCCCTCCATATACTAAATCTCCATCACACGTATAAAGAAAATGAAATGCAATTCCCGTAAGTAAGTGGAAAAGTAAGAAAATCAGAAAAATTATAAATCCGTTCACCAGGCCATTTCTGATACTGACAAAAATAAAACACGGACAGTTGCGCATCGATATTTTACATCTTCATTGCGTATTTTTATTTACTTAATAAAAAAACTGAATTTGATTCAGCTAATAAGTTAACACAACAGTAAAGTTATTGATTCTAAGTCAGTACGAAGTTCTCCGGGTCAGCTGGTTTCTAATAAATGAGGAAGTACCTGCATATTATAAATAATACCTTTCAATAATAACTATCGTTCTATTCGCAGTAATTTTGAACGGTAAAGATTATGTTTTTCCAGAAGTTATTATCAACACTACGTTCACAAATAAATTATGTTGCGGTTGCTATACTCGTAGAGATGCAGGGAAACAGGAATCCCAGTTAATTAATAAATTCTTCCATTTGTTGCAAGTAATGGCGTAGTAATCATTCCACTGTCTTCTTCCACTGTCAATAATCCGATTGAGATGGCGAGCAATGCTTATCATTGTGCAATATCATTAAACTCGTATATCATTGACGTTAATAATAATGGTTCTAATTATTATAAGCAATAATTGTCAGCCTGAAACACTCGTTTACATTGAAAAATCTTTCGAGAAAAGATACTTGCCGCCAACGGGACTTGAACCCGTGTCCTTCTGATTGCCGGTCGGATGCTCTGACCACTGAGCTATGGCGGCAATCAGAAGGACACGGGTTCAAGTCCCGTTGGCGGCAAGTATCTTTTCTCGGAAGATTTTTCAATGTAAATGAGTGTTTCAGGCTGACAATTATTATTACTTATAATAATTGTTACCCTTTGTGCTATGCATAAAAATCTTGTCTAAACGTTAGTTTATAAATTAAAAAAATAATAATAATGGTTCTGTTAAGTTCTGTATTATTATCGTGTTTGTTTTATGTTTACACTATCGACTAATTATTAGCTATTGATAGCCTTGTAGGTTGTAAGCTAGACTAGCAGTCAAATGGAAAGGGGTACGAATTTCAAAACTTGTAACAAAACTTATTCGTAAAGCTAATTTCTATGAATTTGTGGTTTTATAGAATCGCTTAAAAGAACATTTTTGTACTTTTTATGCAATACTAGCTGAACGACGAACTTCGTACCGCCTCAGAATCAATAACTATTGTGTTGACGAATTTGATTTTTTTATTAAGGTAAAAATCACACAATGAAGCAATTATCGATGCGCAACGGTCCGTCTTTTGTTTTTGTCAGTATAAGAGATAGCGTTGTGTATGGATTTATATTTTTTTGTAATTTTCTTATTTTTCCATTTAGAATTGCGTTTCATTTTCTTTATAGGTATGAGGGAGATTAATTATAATTATTGTATTTTTTCCTTTGGAGGGGTGCAGACATACGTTCACAGTTTGTCTCATTTTCGACTATTGATGTGTAGTGTGTTAGAAAGAGGGGCAGCATTATATGTTTAAGAACGAAAGCAAAACAATTGTCGCATTAACATTTGACGTTTTTGAATTTTTCGAATTCATTCATCATATTTATCACAATATTGCTGCAGCTCTTTCGAAAGATGAGAATTCGTTCCATACCAAATATATGAGGAAAAGAATTTTCTTCATATTTTTTGTGAATTTTTCCGAAATATTAATAGCTATTCTGCTGTTCGGGGCGGAGACAAATCCAACAAATCAAAGATCATAAAAATTGGTGCAGCCGTTCTTGAGTTATAAATGGTGTAACTAACCCGACTTTGTTTTATTTATTAACATATGAAAAAGATTCAATAAAACAAAAACTGAATAAATTGTTTGCTTTTTTCAATCAAATCGAACATCACTGCATTATACAAAATAATTTATGCAATTTAACAAATGCAATTTCTTACGTGAATCTTAAAAAATATAATTAATTTTTGAAACAATTTATTGCATAAAACGGTTTTACCTAAAGAGATTCAATACGAAATAAATAAATAATTTCAATATAAGTATCTCCTCTAATTATGATATTTTATGGTATCAAGACACTGCACTAATAAAAGCGTTATCGGTATATACGAATAAAACAGAAAAAACATGATTTTTTCACCTAAATATACCGTTTCTTTTCAACGGAAAACAGAGTTTTCTCAAATGAATTTCAACTAACTTCTACTTCGTCGTAATACTCTTCCCAAAGGTAATAATAATAAATACATACATGAAGAATAAATATACGCAAAAGATCTCAATAAACTCGGCTACCTTATCCGATATAGCCACTATTCGTAGGTTAGAGTACCGAAAAGTAAACTAGAACTCTATATTTATATTGAAAATACAGGGTGTCCGGGGGTAAAGTGCATTAACTTCAGGAGGTGATTCTACATGATATTATAAGTAAAAAAGAAAAACAACTCTTTTCGAAATTATAACTTTTAAGGGTAGTTTTGTGGTAAAAAGATAAAATTAGACCGGCGTGTGCTACCAGATTATTTTCCGCTGTTACGATACGGGCCAATCACAACCATGTAATGTTGACACAATCGCGCCCGGCAGGTTCTCTGCAAGTAAGGTCGTACCTCACACTAAGGATTTTTAGTGTTTATGTCTTTTTGTATGGGAAAAAAAATGTTGGAATTTCGGAAAAGTTGTTAATCTTTTTTAATCCTACCATCATGAATCACCTCCCAAAGTTAATGCACTTTACCCCCGGACACCATGTATACGTTTTCCCGTGGAAAAGATATAAAGACGATAGTGACGTCACAAAGCAATTTTGCAATAATTATTGAACAAGTAATCTAGAAATGCATTATATCTTCCATTCATGTTGATCATACATCAAAGTATTTGTTAAACACCCTATTAGTAATGTTATTAAGTACTTATTCTAATATCTTTACTTGTTATAATACGTTTATTAAAAATCTGGTTATCATGAATAACATAATTAATTCGAAGTATCGAGTAAATCCGCACATAGTAAATACTGCAATAGCTATCACAAATCACAATGCATTTATTCCGTTTCAATTTATTTAACGTGTTTGACTGTCTTAGACTAACCCCGGAAGAGCAAGTTATGATCAGAATATAATCAATGTGCAATAAACTTACGAATACCGACAGTAACTACACGACAAAATACTCTATTCTACTGTAGCATTCATAAGCCAAATTACATTGCCCACTCTCCGATACAACGATTTCAGACTATATGAAATCAGTACTTAGGTGATGTTGACATATTTAACATATACTTGGCGAATTTTGTTGATCTTATTTATTTTTTTATTTATTTAAAATTTACGGCACAAAGTGCCATTTACAAACATGTGTTATTTATTATATTTAAACAGTCATAGTACAGTGAAGAAAGATTTTTTTTTTTAATTTCTCATAATAAGAGAAAAAGAGAAAAAAATTCTAACAACTAATGAAAACTTTAAAAGGATACAATGAAATAAAAAGAAAAACTTGTTATGAAGTAACCTCGTTACAATACTTAAGGCTGAAATGTTTGATAAGTAGAGCCTTGTACTTTAAAAAGGAAATATTAAAAATATCAGCAACATTGGCATAAAAATTACCAATGGTGAGTATTCTATTTATAACAGAATTATATCCTGCGACAGACGTATAATTGTCACAATAATACATACTAGGGAACCTTGATCTAATGGTAGGTACATGAAAGTGAATCAACTTTAATATATCAGGGTTATCCAACTGATGATTTACAATTTTGTATAAAAATATGAGATCAAAAATTTTTCTTCTGTCACTTAACTTCGACAATTTCAATGAGTGTAATAAAAAGTCATAATTTATTGATTCTAAAGGGATTCCAAGTCGAAAATTAATACACCTCAAAAACTTGTGTTGAACTTTTTCAATGATATTAATGTGATTATTAAAGACAGGTGACCAAATTGTAGAGTTATATTCTAGAATGCTTCAAACGAGAGATGTGAACAGAATTTTTAATGTGTGAATATTTTTAAAATCTTTGGAAATCCTTAAAATAAAAAACTTATTACAAAACTATTCCTAAACATATCTGTATTTTTGTAAACCTATGAAATCGCTGTATTTTTGTATTTTCATGTCTTGTGTGCTTTTTTATTTAATATTATTTTCATTATTTCTTTATCTGTTTAAAAATCATTTGTCATGAATTAATTGTACTACCAAACATGTAAAAGCCCGGCATTAAGTAAATAAATAATAACATGAATAACCGTTGAAAGGATAAAATCAGATAACATCATGTACATGTCGTGCGTGATGTCAAATATTCCAGCGCAATGATCTCAAATTTGATTTAAATACAAGCGTTACTTTCAAAATTGGAACATATTTTTCAGCGAAGTGATAAAGTGGCTTAATACTGAATATAATTATTTTATTTTAATTATTAAAAAATTGTAATTTTGTTTTTAAAATTTGTAATTGTTTTATTAAAAAAATGACAGATTTACCTGAGATCGTTACGGAAAACACATAATTTTATTAAAATGTCACGAATTTGCACGCAGAGGATTCCCAAATAAAACACTGTGATTTACAGTTCTATTTTATCCTTCATTACTACTGTTAATAATATTACGTTTATTAAATCACTTTAACCAGAAAACAAAAACGTATTATATAAAACTATTACAAAAAATATTGTAATACACAAATCCAACAATCGCGTGATTTTTCACGGATCTGCGCTAGCATTAAACATGAAATGAATTACAGGAAAACCTATTTGTTATTGCCCTTATCCATTAAGAAACGTAAAAACTATAATTTAATGCTGAACTTTAACACCAAAAATTTAATTTCAAATTATGCGTTGGTACCCCCAGGGGTCCTCAGGATCATTCATGGGGTCTGTGAAAAATTAAAATTGAGTTGGGAATCTATGATACAGGGGGTCCGCGCAAGGTTTAATATAAAATAAAAAAAATTGTGACTAGTGGCACATTTTTATCAATATTAAAATTATGTTAAGTTACTAATGCTAATCATTTATAAAGAACGTTTTTTTCTAACGCCCCCCAACTACTTTTACTTACTATCTGTCGGCGTGAATCTGAAACAGCTACTGTCACGATTACATTAACCACAACGGGGGGTGGCGAAATGGGATAGGATGGGGCGGGATGGGATGGGGTGGGATGGGTTTCTCTGCGTCTTCTACCGCCCCTTGAAAGTCAGAACGCCTACAGGGGGGCGTTATCGCTCACGTTGAGAATCTATGGTCTATACCATGAGTCGGCAATCTTTGGTTGTAAAAGGGCCAAATATCTTATGTGGGGATTAGTGCGGGCCGCACTTGGGTCACATGTCATTACAGTATACCTGATATTTGGTTTGCCTTAGCAGGGGTGTCCAGGTCTTGGCGGCGGGCCGGATCGAGAGAGACTAGTTGAGGGAGGCCTTTTGACCTTTCCAGCCGGACTCTCTCTACAGTTGGAAGGATTGATTCACACGTACATCACTCCTGGACACACTGAAACCCAGACTCCTACCCACCCCTCATACCTTTTTCCTTCCCAGAACTTCCTCTACTTCCCTTCCTTAAAAAGACCTTCCACGCGAATGAATGAGATGAATATTTGGGTTGATTATTTGTACAATTTTTTTAGTTTTAAAACTAAAACGCTTATTAATAAAATCAATGAGATTTTTGTTGTTGTATTTGACTTGCAAGTTTTCTTATGTTAGCTTGCATTTTTGAAGTAGAGTCGGGAAGTATTGCGTCTAAATGTGAATCCGTGAACTGACGGTGTGGCTTGACCTCCGCCAAACCCGCGAGATTGACTCACCGAACCCCTGAGGTTCGATCAAACCCAAGTTAAGAAACATCGCAGTAATGATTAAGAGGGTATTTCGCCTTCCTCTTCATAGATTATTTATCCATGCGAAAACATACATTTTCGATTTAATAAACATGATTTATTTATTTAAAAAGCCTGAGTTTACTATTCGGTATTTGAACGTATGAATAGTGGCTACATATAGAATATGTCAGCCTAGTTCTTTTACCTATTCCTTACTTACAATTTGGTAGGCGGGTCACCCCAAGTGGTTCGTTACGTTTGGTGATTTAGCAGGGGTTCATGGTGTGAGGTTTGTCCGGGTCTTGGCGGCAGATGCGTCTTCCCACCTGATGCGCGGCGGGCCGGATCGAGAGACACTGGTTGAGAGAAGCCTTTTGACTTCTCCAGCCGGACTCTTTCAAACCATCGCCTTGCACCGCAATTGGAGGGATGGATTCCTCCATTTGTCACTCCTAGACACTGACACCCATATACCCACCACTCATGCCTTTTCTTTCTCAAAACTACCTCTCCTTCCTTTCCTTCCAAAGACCCTCCACACGTCATCCCCTAAGATGGCATAGGCCCTAAGGGAAATTATTTTCCTCAGGTCCTCCGGCATGGAGCTAACGTAAATGAAAGTATTTTTTTTAATAATCGCTGTCGTATGGATAAGCTATCAGGGGGATGGTGAAATACCTCCTTAATTTTTCAAGATTTTAGAAGCAATTTTGCCAATTTTTTCTAGTTCTTTCTCATATTACTATTTAATGTAATGAAATATAAAATACATAATAAAAACACTGTAAAAAATACTTTTTCTGGCCGAAATTTTAAAAATATGTTAGATAAAATTGTGTTCAAACGTAGTTAAATGTTTTTTTTTTTAATTTAAGCCTCTGAAAATGCCCAAGATTACACATTTATAAACATAATTTATAAAAAAATTTTGACTGCCCAACTAGGAGTATTCCCTTTTTAGAACAGTCAAATCATTATGGGTATGAAACATGTGGAACATGATTTGTACAAAAAAAGAAAGAAAATTGATGAAATAAAAAGAGGAATTATAAAGAATAATAAAATAAAATCATAATAAATAATAATAAAATAATATTACATTGGGATGTTCTGTATTATAACATATTATATCGGGATGTTCTGTATTAGCGCCGTCCGAGTATACATTTAGGCACAATCAGGTTTAAAAATAATCCACCAAAGTTTGGTAATTAAACATAATTTGATTGACTGCCCTAATATAAGTACCATTTTTTTTTAATATGAATACCGCACAAGAGTCCCAACTGCTCCCGCCTGGAGCCAGTGAGACTTTAGCATCCCCTAAATGGGGTATGTTGTGAGACTGAAGGTAGTGGGGAGAGAAGGAGATAGGGAAAAGGAAGGTGGGGACGAACCTGGCTATTCCGATCTGGTCACCAAACACGGCTAAAGCCATTTCAGGCAACGTTTGAATTCTGAAAGGTGGTCTTACACTAGGGCGATACTGAGAGTATCTCCCACTCTGGAACGTGCCGCAAATATACTATATATTATTTTAAATGAATACATTGTGAAATACACAAATTAATCAAATAAAATTTATTTGCCACGCCGGGATTCATCCCGCGACCTTCGGAATGCGAATCAAGTGCCTTACCGCTACACTACGCCGGCCGTCAAATTATGAATATGAACCATATTATTGAATATGAACCAATTTCATTTTTAGAAAATGAATTTTATAAAATATATTATGATAAAACTATACTAACAGACAGAACAATTAGTCATAATAAACCTGATATAGTTTTACATGACAAAATTAAAAACATTACTTATATCATTGATGTCGCTATTCCAAATTCCTGTAATATTCAAAAATCTGTTTCTGAAAAAATTAGAAAATATACAGATTTAGGAAATGAGATTTGACATTCTCGGACTATTAAAAAATAACCATTTTTTATTTCGGCTACTGGCATTATACCTAGGTCTCTCATTCAAAATTTAGGCATATTAGATTTGTCAAAGAATTTCTATATAAAAATGCAAAAATCAGTCATTTTAAATACATTTAGGATTACAAAAGATTTTTAAAATATTTATATTAAGGGATCAGTAGGATTTATAGGTCCCATTAGGAGTTCCACAGAGCCGAACCCTATATGAAAACATCTGGAGTCAGTGAATTATTTTCCCATTTGGTCTCTGGTAGGTTGACATGTTGTTCTTGTATTGTTTTTTATTTATAATACTTATATAGTGCAATTGCATAACGTGGATTGACTAGATGATTATTTGGGGAAGTGTGTGAAAGGGTTTAGTATTTCCTGTGGGGAAAATTTAACCCGGTCATTTAAATCTGGTGCGTAAAAATGTATATTCTAATTTTCATCATATTTGCGTAGTACCTAGTTAAGGCAACTTTTTTTATAATTACAGTTAACTCACGAATTAATACCAAAATGCCTCTGAAACAGTGAATATTCGATTTTTTTAAAGGCATATATTTTATCGTTTGAAGGACAAATAAATAAAGTAACAATTGTTCATACTAGATATTTGCTGCACCATTTAATTTAAAAAAAGAAATATTCAATTTAGTCAAGCATTTTGGACTAAAATCAAAATTTAAGTTTAATATGAAAAAGGCCGCGCAGCCGTTCTTCTTAAATACTATGAATCAATTTACATTTAGAATTCAGTAAAACTAACGTTTTTGTAAAAAAATTTATTGCCGAATTCTCAAGAAATATATTCGCCACCTGCTCAGTAATCGCATGGCAATCAGATACTATACTATTTGTTTTATTGTCGTTGTGTAATAAAAATTCCACACAGTATACAGAATACATTATGTGTGAATGGACTCATCTTTTAAATCCTGTTCATAATGATTTACATAAAATAAGCCAAAGATAAAAGCCATAAAGTTTTACGTACAACTTATATTATAAGTTAGTGTTATTGAACTGTCGGGATCGTGTCTAGCTTGAAATCAAAATTTGAAAGATCTTTTGCTGGTATTGAAAAACGTCGTGTATTTTTAAATCTCCAATAAAGACCTGAAAATAAGAAATACGTGACGAATAAAGCATCTCATAAAAAAACTGTTTTATTAGCTTTATTTTATTACCAAAGGGACTAAGAGATAATGGTTTATGTTTGATCATTGGTTTAACCAATTTAGAATTTTAAAATATTTGATCACATATTGATCCTCAAGTTGCCACTTTTAAGTGCTTTTCAATGAAATATTTGTTTGTTTGACTCATCATTTACATACATACATAGTAACCACGAGTCACCCAGGTAGTCAATGTAAATGTGACATTAAATAATAAATTATGGTAATTATTTATTGTTATTTTCAAAGATTTTATTGCATCATTGCATTGTTGACGTCAGTAACAAAAATTGTGTGATTAATATGTTTTTGAAATTTATTCCAGGGATTGGATGCAGCGTGGCTTACTAAGTACAGTTGGAAATGTCAGCCCGTAGATCAATCGGAAACTCAAGAAGCTATGAGAGTGAGTCACGTGATGGTTAATTAAAACCAGTATTTTATTTATGAAAATTAAATCATCTTAGAGATTATTGGATGTTGAGAACTTTTGCTTGATGAAAATAAAAGTGTCCCCTCTTAATGATGCTAATCAAAAGTATCATGACAAAGAGAAATAGTCTATGTCTATCGTTTTAGTAGGGATGTTGAAAGTGAAAAAAAATATCGATATATCGATGTATCGATATTTATCAAAATATCAATGTCGACGTCGATATATCGAGGAAAAAATATCGATGTGTTTTTAAAACAATAGTGTATTTAGCTCAAAATTATCAATTGTAATTTTTATACACAATGTCCATTATTTTAATGTACAAAAATCTCAATAAAAATGAAGGTATTTTTATTACGTAATAATTACAAAAATATCAAAACTAAAAAGCTATCTTCTAACTTGTATGTAAACTGAGACGCTTATAAAGTTGGCTTATTGGCGTATTAATCTTTCAAAAAGGACTTCGTGTTACGAACAAGGTATATTCAATAATCATAGACAATTGGGAACCAACACATAGGAGTGGCTTAGAAAAAAATGGAGAAAAATAGCATACATTTCTATGTATGTACCTACACATATGAGATAGTATTAGTGATCACAAATACTAATGCAAAGATAGATTTGTAAGCTATTAATAGTTAAAATTTCAACCGCCAGATGTCATGAGTTCGTTCCTATACGGTTTTGGATTCTAGTGACTTTAGTTACATAAATTAAAAAATATATCGATAGTACAATTTTCGATATTGGATATTTTGTATCGATATATTTTTTAGATAATTTTAGTATTAATTGATAACTGAAGACTTGCACATATTCTGTTAAATAATTGTGAGTTTCAACATAGTATTCACTACTGAACAATTAAAAGTACGGAACAAACAATTCTGGAACTCAACTCAACTCAACACCCCTTTGAAAAATCATTAAAAGCAATGAAAAAATTAAAATATAGCCCTTAACCTAACATATTTATTTATTTATTTATTTATTTGAGACACAAACAGGATATTTATATAACATTTTTGTGGGTAGTATATAATAAATTAAAATACAAATATAAGTATCCCTAGATTAATGTGTCTGCATTATTCACATATGCATTTTCACAGAAGCAAACTCTTGAAAAACAACGCAAGTATTATTTATACATAAGTTGAAAACTTAAATACAAAATTGAAATACATAATAACAACAAGTATACAATATTTATAAAGTATTTACTGAAAAGTATCTAATGTAACTTTTTTTTTTTTTTTTAAGTGCACAAATTGTGGAGATATTTTTTGAAATATGTTATATTATTTGCAAAAATATCTATGGAACTGTGTATTTTGACAAGATCGTTGTATGACCGAGACATTCTAGATATAGGATTAAAATATCCAGTATTATTTGTAAAAATTTCAGTCCAAAATATGTTAAGGGTTCTTGTAGATTTGGGCCTGGCGTATAACTTAATTTGGTTGACTAAGTTACTGTCTACACGATTATTCACAATTTTATAGAGCATTAAGAGGTCATTTATGTTTCGTCTTTTAACTAGACTCTCTAATTTGAAATATGTAAGTCTTTGTTCATACCCGTCTAGAAGATGGTGGACACCTGATCGGTAAGACAAAATCCGTGTAAATTTAATATGTATATTAATATAACTTAACTTAACTTAATATAACCTAACCTATTTAAACAATTTTTTATGTATTTTTTTCATCACTTTTAATGACATTTCAAATAAGGTGTTGAGTTGAGTTCATTCTGATTTACGTGGTCACCGTTAATGGATACTCTAAAAATAAATAAAAAAATGTGATACGTGTCTCATGGTTGGAATGACTTTTTAAGTTGAAAATAGTTGGATAGTTATAGATTTAACACTATTTTAGATACAGCTTTTAAAGCTTATAATTTTGAACAGGTGGCCAGAGGATGTTACGTCTACTTCCTCGCAAAGATCTCCGAGTTACTGGACACTGTGTTCTTCGTCCTGCGCAAGAAGGAACGCCAGATAACTTTCCTGCATATGTACCACCACACCGTGATGCCCATGGTGTCCTGGGGAGCCACCAAGTACTATCCTGGAGGACACGGCACGCTCATCGGCGTAGTCAACTCCTTCGTACACATTGTCATGTACACCTACTACATGCTGGCGGCCATGGGACCCAGGTTCCAGAAGTACATCTGGTGGAAGAAGCACATCACCACCCTACAGATGGTATACAAAACATTTTAATTAAATAAGTAGATACAGTTAGTTTTAAAACACTTAAATAAAATACACAAATAATGCCAACTAGTTGCGGTTGAACCCAACCTATTTCAGAATGAGACTGTATAATATAGGCTTACCTAAGTGCCATTTACACAATATTATGTTACTAGCTGACCCGGTAATGCGTTGCTGTGGCTAACGAAACGCAACGTCATCCACTGGTTGGTTACCCAATCTTTATATCGAACGCCATCTGTTAATTTGCGTACAAATCATATCCATACCGCCCACTTGCCAGCTTGCTCCCTTTATATATGATATATTTCAACCAATTTACACAAAACCTTGACAAATTATATACCTAAACCTTCCTCATGAATCACTCTATCTATTGGTGAAAACCGCATGAAAATCCGTTCATTAGTTTTCGAGTTTATCGCGAACAGACAGACAGACATACGCATCGGAGGACTGTAATTTATAATATGTAGAGATGTAGAGATAGAGATAGAGACGTAGAGAAGAATACAAAGAGAGAGAGAGAGGTTGGGAGGACAATGAGAGAGACAGACTATCAGTAGGATGTGAAGGGAGAGAGGCAGAGTAGTTGTTACACGGGGAGAAAGGGAACAACTTAAAAATCAGGCATTTCTTTAATATTAGATACTTACTCCATACTCCTTTTAGTATCTAGAACTGCGAGATGGGAATAAGAAGGGAAGCTACTATTAAGAAAGAAACATTCGATCGTTCGTATCTCGCTACTAAAAGTAGCTAAACCTATCTTAAGTCATGTTTCGATTTTGAATAATGGTCTCTCATCAGATTTATAAAGATTGTACTTCCACATTAATTGTGTTAATAAACTTTGGGTTACTAGGTTTTATGAGAAAAACCTTCCGCAAATGTAGTTACACAATTTTAGTTGTCGATTTTATTTTATGACGTTATATCGATCACGGAAATTTGAAATTCTCTAGAGGACAACGTGTTAATTGTTCAGGAGAGCTAAATGAAAGTTTTTTTTTTATATTTTCAAAAGAATCGTATCTCCTGGTTTTGAAGACCTATAATTATGATTTTTTATTATGAAATAACATTGAAATCTTTCAAATATATTTAATTTATCAGAAAAAAATCCTCTTCAAATGCACATCGTAAAAGACGCACTTATTTTCCGAGAAATATTTCGACGATGCAAATCTAAAGAGAAAAAAAAAACGAAGAAAAATGACATATTTAACTCATTTTTGGATTTATTATCCTTTACAGAATTTCAAATTTCCGCTATTGATATTACCTGTTCATGTCTATCTATAGAGCTTAACGAGTAAGCAGGTGTTTGAAAAAGTCGAAGGTCAACAAACACGTTATTCTCTTCAATCTGATTAAATTTAATCTAAGTTTATTCTCAAGGTCATGGGGCAGATAAAATAATATTGAAATATTGGTTGCATTCAAATAATTTCAGTAATCCCATGTAGTTACGTTGTCTGTCGTTTCACAGTCTTCGATGACTTCGCCAAAACGATGCACGACAACAACTCGAGATAATTTAATTCCTTGCTAGTGACGCACTTCAGAGTCAGTTAGATCAATAAAAATGCATCAATAATTATTAGAGGTTAAACATTACATTCAATTAAATGATTACGACAGTTTTTTAATAACATACCATTAATGCCACATCATGGAGATATGATTTAAAACACAGATCTTTAAATAAGATGAATAAGTCAAGGTTACTTATTGGGGTAACTAGATTAATTAATAATTACAAAGATAAAATAATGTTTAAACAGAAAAAAAATAATAGTTTAAGCTCAGCAAATGGAACAATTGCTAGTCTCTGTGTTTCTTCCCTATCGCAACAGGGATCTTTTCAAGACCCATGTTCACTCCTTCCTCTCCTGAAGAAGACCCTCCTCACAACGTCTCCAAAGACAACATAAGGCCCGAGGGAATTTCTGGGGGCCTCCCGTGCGGAGTTAATGTAAAAAATACATTAATTAATTATTATCGATAGTCGATAAATTAATAATTAAACAGATTTATTAATAATTATATATAAAATTAAAAATTTAGTAGACAAATTAATAATTTTTTTTTACATGAGCTCCACACACGAGGCCACTGAGGAAAATAATTTCCCTCCCTCCCATCCCTTTGGGGATGCTGTGTGGAGGGTTTTTAAGGAAAGGAAGGAGAGGAGAGTTATGGGAAGGAAAAGGGTTTAAGGGGTGGGTAGGAATCTGGGGTTCAGTGTGTCCTGGTCGTCCACCTCCAAGACCTAGACAAACCTCACCCCATGAACCCGGGCACCCCTGCTAAATGACCAAACGTAGCGAACAACTTGGGGTGACCTATGGCAGAGGTGTTGGTTATCCAATAAAGGTTCCCGGGACGGTGGTACCCATTCCCGCCTCCCAAATTATAATTAATTAATAAGATAAATTAATATTTTAACAGATAAATGCATTTATTTAATGTACAAATAATTGATTAACGGAAAAATAAATAAATGAATAATTAAATAAATATTTTAATAGAAAAATTAACAATTACGAGTAAATAGGCAATCTAATAATGAAAATTGTCGAGATCTTGATCTAACGTATGTATTTGGTTCTCTCAACAGCTCCAGTTCTGCATCACCTTCCTGCACTCATCCCAGCTGATCTTTTACGACTGCGGCTACCCTCGCTGGTCAGTCTGCCTCACCCTCCCCAACGCCGTTTTCTTCTACTTCCTGTTCGCAGACTTCTACAACAAGTCCTACAAGCCAGCCTCCAAGTCAATCACAAATGGACACGCCAATAGAGCTCTCAATGGAAAAATCAACGGAGTCAAAAACGGCCTAAATTCGCCACAAACCCCCGAAATAGAAGGTAGCAACGGGAAAATTAAAAGTTCGTAGGGTTAACTTTTTTTAGTTTTTTTTTAATAAGACTGTATTGACAAAAATGAATTGGTGTTAAAACTTTACCATTTTCACTTACATTTCATATTTAATAATTATGCCATATTGTGTTGTTTTTTTTTTTCATTTGTGTTATATAAATGAAAGCCTGTCTCTTAATCACTGTGTGTGATTATCAGTTACTGTGTCAATAATACTCCATTCTGCTTTAATTTTTGTGAAACCATTGTAATTTTTTCTGAATTTTCAGTTTGTTTCTTTCACCACTTAATTATTGTGTTATTATTATTATGAACTTACTCCAGTTTTTACTTTTTTTACCTAAAAATCATTCACTTGTAAGGTGTTGAAATCAATTCTTTTATATTCTTAGAATAGTATTATATATTACACATTGAAGTTTTGTAACTTAAATTAATAATTGGTGATAAGTACGATTCATTTAGACTTGGAATGGCATTCTAAAAAAAGGCAGGAACCCTTGATGCCTTTCTTACAAGTTAAATATCTTATACATAGAAAAAATAATATTGTTCTGAGATGCAATTTATAGCAATAAATTTATTAATCGGTACTAGCGTTCGGAATGTGTATGTTTCCAATAATTCCGTTTGGAATGTGTAACTTTATTCTCAGATCCAATTATTTCTCTATTTTTAATGTCACGTTTTAATGCCTCGTTGATGTTAATAACATAGATTTGCTCAAAAACTCGAATAATAAAAAGAATATCATATTGATATTTAATTCTATGTATCGCAAGAGCTTACCTACTTAAATGAAAACAAATGTATAGTCAAAATTGTCTTCCACAGAATGTTAACAAAAATGATCATTTCAGTTCAATTATTTCATGATGACATTAAGCTTTTAGAATGCCTTAAAATTATCTTCTAAAATAAATTTAATTACATGCCTACATTCAAAGCTTAATTTAAGAATGTAAATATTGTATAATAATTTAGAAATATGGAAGTTTAAGACGCAGCCTCCGTTTTAATTCCATCGGATGATGATATTATTCTAGTGGTGGTTTTATCAATGTCTTGAATATGAGTAATACAAAATCGTCAATTCAATGTCACAAAAGTAAGGTTAGGTTTATATTTTGAGAGTGAAAGTATTGTTTCGAGATTATGTGTCCATAAACAGGATTTGGGTGATGATTTGATGAATGTTCCGATCTTTCGGTAAAACAAATTTAGTCATGAATGGTATTATGTTGTTATAATTTAAAATAATATACTTACAGGAATATGATGTTCTTGTAATCTTATTGCACAATAAAAATATATCCTTAAAACATGCTTTCATTTCAAATTATTTGACACAATAAACATACTAATTTGTCTGTGAAGATGTGCGTGATGTGAAACATTCCTGCATAATTTGTAAAGAAATTTGGGTAAATGATCCACAAGCCGCCACATGCCGCTATACTTTTAATAGGCATAGATTTTGAAAAGTAAACTGCTTTTAAACTTAATTACCAAAAGAAACATCGGGTTTCAGTTGGGATAGACGGAAAAATTTGCATTAAAATTCGATTTTATTTCAATCAGAATTAAAAATTTCCAAAGCCGCTATTTTTTTTGTATGGATTTCACATTTGCGAAGTTTCGTTTCATACTAAATAATATGCAAGAATTACTTAATTTGCCTTAACTAAGAAACGAATAACCTATTTTGTGAACATAAATGGTTGTTTCTTGTAGTAATTGTTGAAATGAAGTGTGATTTCCATTATCGTGCATAAAAATGCGGTGGCTTATAAATCATAATGTATTTGAACTTTTGAATATTTTTAAATGGATCGTGGAACCAAGCGATAAAATATGTACCAAATTTAATTTCTATAATAATGATTCTGTATTTTAAAGGTGAACGTACATCTGTCCGCATTATTCCTCTGAAATGCACCAGAAAATGCATATTGCGAAAAATAACCAAAATATTTCGCCCATTATAGGTAATATACTAGCAGACCCGGCCACACGTTGCTGTGGAAACGAAAAACAACGCCATTACCTTTATAACCAACGCCATCTGTTCATTTGCGTACATATCAAATCAACACCGCCCGCTTGCCAGCCCGCTGCCCTCTTGCTAACCCGCTCCCTTCATGAATCACTCTAAAACCACGTGAAAATCCGTTGCGTAGTTTAAAAGATCTAAGTGTACAGACAGCGGGACCGACTTTGCTTTATACTATGCAATAAAGAAGATGTACCGGTTGGTCCGGTTGTTCCGGTTGTACTGTAACTCTTTAAGGACGTTTATCATTTTTTAAAAGCTGTAATTTTTTGCCTTCCAAAATTAGTATTTTGCTAGAAAAATTTGTTCAACCTCAAGACGGAATAACCTTACACAACCAATAGTATGCCATTTTTAAATCCAATTTTAGACTCTTTTCTACAAAAAAAAATTGATTCGTAAGATTGTTCTCTAGTAAAGTTATACTTTGTCATGTTTATTTTTATTAGAATAAGGTCGTGGCAGATTTATTAAATTTTCAAACAAAATGTTGTAATACAACACGCATTTTAAATCATATACAATAAATCAAATTTATTTACGATCTTACAAACTAACATATTTCTTTCTTTTCACACTTATTTCGCATATACATAATTGACAAATTATATACTAGGCGGGGTACCCGGCATCGCTCAGGGAGTTGATATGAGATTGAACTGACGTTCGAACCCACGACGGATCTAGCCTTATGTACCCCTACCAAAGAGTATCCCCACCCATACAAAAAAGGCTTCGAATGGTCCACAATGTTGCAAAACATTCCACAACATTTGAGAGTTTTCTGGAATTTACACAATGATCTGGAATGCTTCGGATGTTCCCGAACGTTCCAGACTATTCCCGAACATTTCACAACATTCCAGAATGTTCCGGGATGTTCTGGAATGTTGTGAAATGCTCTCGAATACTCTCGAATGTTCTTGACTGTTCTAGAAATTTCTAGAGGGTGAAACTTCCAGCCCTTATATCTATAAAATCACGCCCTTTAGGTAAAAACGGAAACCTTCATGGATGGGGGATAGTGAGCTATTACACCATATAACTCTCCTGATCGTACCGGGACTCGTTTCTGAGTTTTAGCGGCATGCACATCGTAGCACCTTCATTTTCTTTTATAATATACTTGCTGGAGTCCCCGGCGATGCCCGGGTTTTACACAAAGTTTTCGAAATCAACATACAAATCAAATCCACATCGCCCTCTTGCCAGCCCGCTCGTCTACCACATCCAGACATTCTCCATTATATATGTCAACCAATTCACCTTGACCAACCTTGACAAATTATATACCTAAACCTTCCTCATGAATCACTCTATCTATTTGTGAAAACCGCATGAAAATCCATTTAGTAATTTTGGAGTTTATCGTGAGCAGACAGACAGAAAGACGCGGCGGACGACTTTAATCTTCTTCTATCTTCTTCTTCTTCTTCTATATAAATAAAAATGAATCGCCGAAATGTATGTACGCGCATAACTTCCCAACGACTGCACCAAATTGGATAGTTCTTTTTGTTGTGTGTTTGTTATTATCAGGACAAGGTTTGTATAAAACTATTGGTGAGCTCTGGCATTATGACATTTGCATTAAAAAATTGAAGCAGGTGGCACGCGAGCTGTTTGAAAACTGAATGTATCGGCACTGAATGTATGGAATACGGCAGGGGGAGGGGGGAGGGGAACTCGGGCAGGGGGTTCTCTGGACGGGGGAAGGGGGGGAGTGGAGTAGGGAGAGGGAAAATGGAGGAATCGGAGTGGAAGGGGACGCAGGAGAGGAAGGGGAGGCGGAAAGGGAACGCGATGAATGGGAAAGGACACGCACGGAGAAACAATTTCCTTATTAAATGGCATAGCAACGCATGCCGGGAACCAGCTAGTTTATAATATGTAGAGATGTAGAGATACTTATTATCAAAAAATATTTTTAAAAAGTAGATAATTTTCATAATTTTATCATCACGCGTTTGAGCATTTTTATTGCTGACTTGAATGTTATATTAAATCAAAATTTGAATGACATGAAATCGAATTTGAGTTACAAGTTAAACATGCTGATACCGAGAATAATCAATCTTTCTCATCGGAACACCATATAGAGTTGCAAAGGTTTTGCAATATGAATTCTCAGCCGCTAGTTAATGGACCGGGGACTTAAAATCAGTTAAATTATAAAAATAAAATTTAAAAAAATAAAATAATGTGGAAATTAGAAAAAACAGACAATATGTAACACTTCCTATATAACACATTTTTAAATCGGTAAAATAATAATCAATTTACAAGCTGCGCCATCTGTAGCTGAGTTTGTTAAGTTTTAGGTACCTATTTCACCCGTGTACCGGTTTATTGTAAGCTGAGAACACGTTTTTTTAAAACCTAGGAACATTTCACAGTTTGCCGACGGGCGACGATTGCTGTTACGGTGAAGCTTGACTTAACTAACATTGATAGTAGTTATCAGATTTTCTCATAGATGGTTGGCTTTATGAATTAATTAATTTATTAGAGACAAACAAAACATGCTGCGTGATTCAATAAAGTATAATAAATTTCTGTGTACAGTCTGTTTATTTTGTTATTAGTTTTTGGGGTATTATGCCGTGTTACGCTACCTCCTTCTTTAGCCAAGTTGATTATTTTTTGGCTAAAGAAGGAGGAAGCGTAACACGGCATAATACCCCAAAAACTAATAACAAAATAATTTTTGGCCGTGAAAATCTAAAATCGTATCAGTCTGTTTATTCATAAAACACATTATGCGAGTAATTATTTCTATCATACTTATCGAACTTTTATACTTTAGTTAAATAGTAGAAGTTAAGTATAATTACGTTAGAGAAATTACTGATTTCATTAAATATTTTAGAAGTGAAACTTCTTTAGCGCTGTTGTGATTTGAAACTCGGTGAAACGGAAACGAGTGACTATAAAAAGAGACAAACACATACATCTATAGGATTTAGCCTGTCTGAGAATGAGATAGAACGAAACCTTATCTATGTAGGTACAATACATAGCGCATTGCCCGCTTTGATTATGAGCTCACTTTTCAAGGCTCCTATTGGTTGAGATTGTGTGGGTGAAGGTGTCATTTTTACCACGTGTGAACTGCACTCGATTTTTGAAGTGAAACTTCTATAGCCCCGTTTTGATTTTGGCACGCGCTACGGCACATGCGAAGCACCAAACTGCGCTCATTGGCCGCTTTGATTATGATGTCACTTTCCAAGGCTCCTATTGGTTGAGATATGAAACGGAAATGACGCTAGGTCTGCGCTCATTGGCCGTTTTGATTATGAGCTCACTTTTCAAGGCTCCTATTGGTTGAGATTGTGTGGGTGAAGGTGTCACTTCTACCATGAGTGAACTGCACTCGACTTTTTTAAAAATAGGTACGTAATGCGACCAGAAATGACAATTATCTATCTACATACTGATCTACATAGGCGTTCAATTTTATTGATACCAATGATTAGAAATTAAAACCATCGAAATGAAATTTCCACGGTAAAAACCTTACCAAATACTTGAAAAGAAAGAAAAGAAAAATGGTTAGATTATATGGTTACGAAGTAAATTATTATTTGCCATGGCAAGTTGGATTCTATCGGGCTTCTTGGTAAGTCAATATACAGGACCCCCTACTACAGCCAATAAATATACTTTTTATATTTAAATTGAATAACTTTTGAAGGTTACACTAACTTAAAAAGTAATATTTATTTATCTAATAAGATACTACTAATAAATCTAAACGAAACATGAAACAGAACAAGATACAGAATATGAAAAATATAGCGGTCGCAACTGGGGAACGTATCCAGGATTTCTGGCCTACTGGGACAGTATCTTTAACTACCTAGCCACGTTACCTTTTGAAGTGAAAATTTATTTATCACCGTTGTGATTTGAAACTCGGTGAAACGAAAAAGCGACACGAAAAGAGGCGAGTACATCTATAGGATTTAACCTGCGTGAGAATGATATAGTATAATCGGCCATCTCCTTGTGCGGTGCTTCGCAGCCTATCAGACATTTTTTGTTTGTTTAATGCCGGCAACCCGGACGTTTATTGTAATAATAATATCATATACGAACAAGTTAGTAGCCCGCCTCACTAGACTAAGTCTGTTCCGAGGCGGGTACATATACATATACATTTACATATATGTACATACATATACACATTTATGTTCATACACACATACACGCATATGCGCACATACATACACACAGGCAATCGCATACGTGTACATAATCGAACACATAGATATATATTAAAACATAAATACATATTATCAAATAAGAATTATTAGGAGTTGAAATACAGTTATCAAGGAATTAACAAAATTCTATAAAACCAAAAATTCATCAGATACACATAGTAATGCTAGCATCTAAATCGAGAACTATTAAATATCAACAAAATGAATACACCTAGTAATACTAGCGTCTAAATCTCCTCTTTGTGTGGTGCTTCGTAGCCTCCCCACTCTTGTCTACTATAGTTTTCTGAAGGTTTCACTTCTACCGCGCGTGAATTGCACTCTCTGTGTTTTATTTTCTATTTTCTGTGCCTTGTTCAGTTTCATGTTTTGATTAGATTTATTAAGATTATATTCTTCTTCGATGATTAATAATATACTTACCTACTTACAAATAAAATACAGTTACGCCTGAAAAAATTGAGTAACCTGGGGGCAGTACCAGATAATTAATTAACATATGAGTGTAAGTACATATTATCCAAATGAGAAGATTTGCATTTTCAAGTAGTTGGTAGGTAACCACCAATAACTATTTTTGTATCTGGCTGCAAGGGCGGTACTAGAGCATTCAACGTCGAGAATTTTTTTCATAACCGGGATTACGGTGATAGCATATTACAGTGATTTTAAATCCCGGGATCCAGGTGCTAGCACCGGGAATTTAAATGATTCAATTATTATTAGAAAAAGATTTCTTGCAAAAAAGTTTAATTTTATTTCTTCAGGTACGATAGATTTCGTAACATACATCTTTACATAGCATAAAATGAAGTTGCTGACGCGGTCTGTGCGCTTTTACTAAAACAATTACACGAAAAATTCACAATTTATAAACTTAAAAACATTCCTCACGAATCTCTCTATCTATTGGTGAAAACCGCATGAAAATCCGTTGCGTTGTTTAAAAGATATAAGCGCACAAACAGCGTGAGCGACTTCATTTTATACTTAGTATAAGTTAAGAGTAAAGATAAAGATATCTAGTCAAATGGCAGCGGCAGCGGGCTGGCAAATGGGAGGCGTGGATTTGATTTGACAGATGGCGTCAGTCATCTGTCAAATCACAACGCGACGATGTGCTTCGTTAGCCACAACAACGTGTGGCCGGGTCTGCTAGTTATAAAATAAATTCATAAAAGTATCTTGGAGGCGTGTCTGGGTTCCGCTGTCCGTGAACCATGAATTCGATAATCAACACCTTTGCAGGGTGAGGTTTGTCTAGGTCTTACGGTGGATACGCATGCCAACCTATTGCGTGGAGTCAGATCGGGAGAGACTGGTTGAGGGAAACTTTTCGACCGCTCCAGCCGAATTGTCTCGACCCATCGCCTTGCACCGCAGTAGGAAGGAAGGATCCATACGTCCATCACTCCTGGACATATTGATTAGATTCCTAACCACCCGTCATACTTATTTCTCCCAGAACTTTCTCTCCTTCCTTTTCACAAAAAGACCCTCCACACAGCATCCCCAAGATGACATAGATCTTAAGTGATTTTTTCCGCATGGCCTCCTGTGAAGAGCTAATGAAAAAAAATCGACACAAAATAAAAAATAAAATCATAAATACAATAAAAACAACTCGTTCAAGATTTTGAGCCTTCAAACGCGACCTCGTGCGTTTCATCCCTCAGTGATGATCTTATTTTAGTCGCTATTTTCACATTTCCCCAAAAACCCCATTCGGATCTACATTTTATATCCTGATAGCTTTTTTTAAATTAACTCCTCATTGCTTCTTAAACTGGAAATTTGCCAGCTCCTGTTCATAACAATTTTATATGTATATCTCTAGCTGTTATTTTTTTCGATGAGATTTTTAAATTGAATCCACAATTGTTATAACACAATTGATATAAACAGAGAAAACCGGATATATGTCATTTTTAAATCAAATTTTAGACGTATTGACTCTTTTCCACAAAAATTTATAAATTTATTTCGAAAGATTATTCTTTTATCTAGTACACGCATGTTTTAAATTTTGAGAAAAAAATGTTTATTTTTGTTATAACAAGTTTATACCATAGGTCGTTGGCAGATTTGTTAAAATTTCAAACGAAAAATCTTATTTTACAAGACATGTTTCATACCATGTAATCGTATATTATTGTAAATCATTACGTTATCTAGTAAACGCATGTTTCAAATTTTTAATTTTAGTTCAAATAAAATCATTAAAAAATATATCCGAACACATATTTATGACGAAAATTTCTCTATTTTGTCTGTCCTCAAAAATTAAAATATTTAAGATTTTTTTTACATTCTTATTTTGTTTAGACATTATTGAAAAATGATAAATACTTATGAATCATAAGTCGTAAGTATTGATCATAAGTTATGATAAAAAAATAATTACAAAAAGTACATAATGTTAATAGTTTTATCATCACGCCTTTCAGCATTTTTGAAAAAAGGTATAACCACGGACATATGAGTATATCTGGACCTGCCCTAAGTGATAAAAACGTATTATTTCCCCCTCGCCATGGAACCGGCTGGAGCTCCTCCTTGGCGCCAGTTCGCCCCATGTGGAGGGGATAGAGAATCGCTTGAATCTAAAATGTGTGACGTCATCATTCTTGCCGTGGGCAGCGCGAAGCTAACATCTATACATTTAACGAAAAAATAACACGCCAAAACAGTAGCTTGTGCTATACAACATACCTACATATCAGTGTGCACATAAATGTGGGCGGTTCCTTAGTGTGCTCGTCGCTGGTTACAGGGGTAAGTAAATTATGAAACATTTGTAAAAGTGTCTTAACTAAACACGGCAAAAAAATATTGCTATGTGAAAACGGGCGAATCTTTTTGGGGTGTACATTTGGCCTACGCAAATATTTTATTATCGTGGCAAGCAATTCGCGCTCCCATGTAAAAAGGTCTATTCATTCAAAGCAGATTTTGCTTTTAAGAACTAAATGATGATATTATAATGCGAGATGCCTATATACTGTCAGATTAATTTTTCAACCAATGACAGTCATCTTCCCCTCTTCGTACCGCCATAGTTGATTTTTCCCCTCACCTGTTATTTCTGGTCTATTGAATTTGGATGTCTATGGGTATAACAAATTTGGAATGAAATAAAACTGACAATGAGTCTTATAATTAAAAAGCTGGCACGAAGAATAATTAATATTTCTCATTGAAACCGCCCTGTACGATCGTAAGAACATCTTTCGACGAAATGTGGATTTTCGGCCGCTTGTTGATTAAAGGCCCTTATTTTTCGTAAAGACAGATTTAAATCAACTTCTTGTACAATTTCATTGTCTAATTGGACCCGGAGAAAGACATTTTCTTCGATTCTTAAGTCTGTTGTTTTCATCTTCATCTTCTGGTAAGGATTTAGATAGATTCATTGTAGAGATCATCAAAAACTGGCAGATTTTCCTTTACATTAGCTCCACACAGGAGGCCCTGAGGAAAATAATTTCCTTGGGGACTATGTCATCTGAGGGGATGCTGTGTGGAGGTTTTTTTAAGGAAAGGTAGAAGAGGAAATTCTGGGAAGGAAATAGGTATAAGAGGTGGGTAGGAATCAGGGGATCAGTGTGTCCTGAAGTGACGGACATATGAATCCATTCCTTCAACTGCGGTGCGAAGCGATAAGTCGAGAGAATCTGACTGGAGAGCTCAAAAGACCTCCTCAATCGTTCTCTCTCGATCCGACCCCCACGCAGCAGGTGAGCAGACACATAACGTAGCGTACCACTTGGGGTGACTTATGGCAGAGATGTTGGTTATCCAATAAATGGTTCCCGGGGCGGCAGTGCCCAATCCGCCTCCCAAAATTGAATTGCATGTGCGAAATAAAGAGATGTGAAAGCTCGTCTGCCTGAACAATCCTGGTGTGGTGGCGTCACACGACTAAATGCTGAATGTTGTTCAGGCTTCAATAAATCTTTCCATACTTCTAAGAAAAAGCGAAATAAAAATAACCCACCCAAAATCTTTTGGGAGGGTTATTTTTATCATGACCTGCATTCCAAGATCTCAAGAATATTGTGCAATAAACAATGTTCTGCCAATAAAAAAAAAATTCTCACGGTTAAAACATGGTCCTGAAACCAACATGAATCCTGTAATACCGGGATTTAGACAAGCGCAGCACCGCGACTTCGGTGCAGACAAAGGTTTCGGATTCCCTAGATCCCAGTTCTCGAGATCCCGGGATTGAAAACTCTAGACGGTTTTTACCGTACTGAATAAAATGACATTATTTATAGAAAAATGTAAATATTTTATTACAACTGTTTGAAACCCGAGTTCCAGCGCGCCAAAACCAATATAGGGTTATTCAGTGAAAAAGTCGCCAAATTGGGAACACAAAGGTTTTTCTAGGTAGATTTCAAGGAAACAGCTCATTCTAGCCTTTTTCATTATTTTATACACTTTATTTTATATGCAATTATTAGGGATAGAAACTGATAGTAGAGGGGACAGGAAAACATTTATTTACAACTAGCTGGTTCCGGCATGCGTTGCTATGCCATTAAATAAAGAAATTGTTTCTCGCGGAGTGTCCTTTCCCTTTCGTCCCGTTCCCCTTCCGCCTCCCCTCCTGCGTCCTCTTCCCCTCTCACGTTCCCACTCCGTCACTTCCACCTTCCCTCTCCCCACTTCACTCTCTCCTCACACGTCCCCTGCGTTCCCCTTCCACCTTCCCCGCCTTCCCTCTTTCCTTTCCCGCTCCCTCGTCCCGCCAACCCTCCTCCCGCCTTCCATACATTCAATCCCAGTACATTCAGTTTTTAAACAGCCCGCGGGCCACCTTTTACAATTTTTATTCAAATTTCCATTTTTCATGTATATTAAATTTGGTACCTAACATAGGTACCTATTTAAAATATCAAAAAATTCTTGATTCGATTCAAACTATTAGGGGAGACCTACTTTAAATAAATTTATCAAATAAAAAATTTCAAAAATAGAATCCTGATTGAACAATCATTGTTTTGCAAAATGTCATTCTCAAACACGCGAACTGTCAAACGTGCGATGTTTTCTGAAATTATCCAATTTTCTGCGCAATTTTCTTAATTTTTCTCTCCGTAAGAACCATCCTCGTACTTCAAGGAATATTCTAAAAAAAGAATTAGCGAAATCGGTTCAGCTGCTCTCGAGATTTGGGCTTAGCAGCACATTTAGCGATTCATTTTTATATAAAAGAATATCGTTATATAATATATCATAGTATATCATCGTAAGCAAATAAATAAGTACAAAATCTTGTTGACATTATTGGCAACCCCATTATTATGATTAGCGACTATACTTGCGGTTGTGGACCGCTGCTTTAAGCCATTAAAAAAACAATAAAAATCTTTTTCATTTCAATTTTTATTACATTTTTTTCCATAAAATAAGACATACTAAATGTGTAAAAAGCTACATCTAACAACATGATACATTTTTATTTCCTCGCTGCCAATTTTAGTATTTCAGCTTAGCAATTTTTATTACATTATTACAACCTTGTCCTTCATGTGCTTCAATATGCATCGGCGATGAGCAATGCAGTTTCCTTCAAAATAACTCGCATGTAATGCCATCCGCTCATGGAGAAACTAAAAAAAAAACAGTTGGCGACGCAATCGCTATCCACAGGAAAGGAACTTGTGAATTTCATTGGCGGTCTGCAGACAGGTCGTGAGCCGCCACCGTGGCTACCAGCAATGGTGGTCGCCACGGCAGTCGCGTTTCAGTTGCCTTGTTGATAGGTCTTGTCATGTTTTGACATGTCAGTTCAGAAAAATATCGATTTTGTTCAGGAGGTTGATCGCGATTGCGTGGCCAACTGGTTTTTTCAGTTTCTCCATGAGCGGATGGCCTAAATCTCAAAACATTTTCAAAATGTGTTACAATTTTTCAGACATGAATACCTATTTCATAGATTAAAATATTAAACCTTTGCCTTGAGATGCTTATAAAAAGTACAATAATTACTTACTTGCAGTACAATTTTTCAAAATCAAATCATGTTCTTATAAAATCACTTACCTAACATATTTTATATTTAATAAATAATTATTTTTACCTAAGTAAATATCTTCGTAATTGGAACAGTAAAATAATCACACATAAACGTGTCATTTATTCTACTTTGCACATTTGTTCAGCCTTATTAATAAGATCTGCGTCTTTAGAAATTTGCAAATAGGCTTCATTATCGCCTACGAAGCCTTTGGAAGAAATCTTGGGGATCGAACCGTTAGTCGCCGTTTTCTTCAATGAGCCGCCAGCCAGAGATAGAGACTTGGTGCTTTTGTTGTATGCCTTTCTGTAGAAATCCAGGAACATGTAGAGAAAAATGAATGCATTCACGATGAAGAATTGTGTGACGAACTTTGAATGGCCACAGTTAGAGAGTGACAGAAGAGACAAGTACGCGATGATTATACAAAACTGGACCTGCAACAATAAACATATTCAATGTTAATGTTTGACTGAAAGTGTAACACGTCTATTGATATTTGTACACATTTAAGCACAGCGGTTTTCGCATTAGTGCGGGATTAGAGATTTCAATTATACATCAATAATATATTTTCTGCACGTTGAAAGGGTTTATAAAGTCAGTCCCGTTTCAGGACAAATGACGACAAATATTATCCAATTTGCACACATGGGTGTAAGCGTATTTATTTATTTAAGCCCTTGGAGCATTTACATCAGGGGTGCTCAAACGGTCGATCGCGAATGCTTTTTGAGTCGATCTCGAGAAAATTTTGCAGATGTAAATAGATCTATTCACAGTTTTTGTTTTAGTTGATCCTCAATTAGGCCTCAACAAGACCGCCCGTTTTTCATGACTTTTTGTTTATTATTTATTTGTAGCTTATATTGTCAATGGTCGCATTATATTAGCACTGGACGTTTTTGAAAGAAAAATTTTGACGCGCATCTTCGGACCGGTTCTAGAAAATGGATTTTGGCACAGACGTTATAATAATGAGCTCTATACTTTGTTTAAGGAGCTAAACGTCGCAAAATTTATAAAATTGGGAAGACTTCGGTGGCTGGGTCATGTGGAGAGAATGACCGAGCATCAAGCACCAAAGTCCCTGCTGAACTCAAGACCAATAGGGCGAAGGAGCCTGGGAAGACCAAGACTAAGATGGAGCGACAACGTCCTCAAGACATATCTATTTTGGAGCTTCAAAACTGGAGAGAACTGGCTCATAACCGAGATGAGTGGAGGAAGACTCTTGAGGAGGCCAAGACCCACCAGGGGTTGTAGAGCCAATAGTGATGATGATTGTCAATGGTCGCGCCTTTTTATAGTTTACTTTATCCTCGTCTATTGTATGTGACGTCACAAGTCCCGATAGAAAAAAAGTCAAATTATTACATATTCATGGTGAAATATTGTCAAACTTGCCCCCTTTTAAAGCCCGAAGTTATCGATCTATTTTCTAGTGTGTGGTTCGGTTTATATATGAGTCCGAGTTCTGACATGTAGGCGATACGAAATTTATTGATAAATAATACAAAATGAGTGCGGTGAAGAGATTCACTCTTAATTTAAAACCAGTTTTATAGTCAGAATGTCAAATTCCAGTTGCGGATTCATCTGCTGACACATTTCGAAGGAAAAAATTCCCTTATTCGACGTGCAGTTATAAAATTCTAGTTGCAGACTATGTATGTGCTACCAGAATAAAGAAAAATCATTTTCATCATAGTGTAGTTTTAATTCGCCGAACACAGATTTAATTTAAACCAGTTCATAATGTAAAATTTCGGTTGTCGAAGGAAAACATTCTCTTTTTCGAAGTGCAGTCATAAAATTTAAGATGCAGACCATGTATGTCCTGACAGAATCAAAGAGAAACCATTTTCATGTTCTGAGTGTAGTTTTAATTCACCGCACACAGATTTAATTTAAACCAGTTTTGTGTTCAGAATGTAAAATTCTAGATTCTAGTTGTGGATACATCTGCTGACAAATTTCATAGGAGAACATTCCCTTATTCGAAATGTAGTTAAAAAATCTAGTTGCAGACTATTTATGGACCGCCAGAATCAAAGAAAAACCATTTTCATGTTCCGAGTGTAACTTAAAAAAATAAATTAAATAACAAGTTGCCGATTCATCGTGTACCGACGGAAGCTTTGCATTTGAGTTGCATGCCATACGCCGCAAAATTCTAAGAAATTGACTGTTCCGTGTGCAACTATTATTTCGGGACTTTGAAAATCTGCGGATGAAGTACCTACATATTGGGGAGGCGAAATTTTCCTCCACCCGGGCGACTGACACCCACGATACGCCACTCCACCTTGCCTACCTAGATGACAAGCCTGCATCACACATGCTTGCAGCATGTCAGAGTCGATCGATCGGAGTCTAGATATATTGAGGTAGATCACGTGCAGTTCAAGTTTGAGCACCCCTGATTTACATCAATCGTGTAACATAGTAATAATAGAAATAGAAAAAATAAAATAACAATTATATTGTAGTTTTATTTCTCTTTAAGAAGGGAAGCAGAATTAAAAAGAAATAACAACGAAAACAATATTAGAATAATAAACTTTACGTCAGAATTTTAGGAATTTCTGATATAAATTTAGGTAAGGAATAAATGAAGATATCCACTGAACAGAATTTATTTCCAAGCTTATGTAGTCTTTGGATTGAGGAGTTAATGAAATAGTTAGTTTTAGATGGATAAACAAAGAACAGTCTCGTGTCACGATTTGGTACTCGAAATGTTATTAGTTTTGTTAAGTCAGATGCGTCAAGTGATCCATTAAGTAATTTGAATAAAAGAAACAGATCGCTCTTAGGTCTTCTACACGATAAATCAGTTAAATTAAGTATTTTCATTAAGTTCACATAATTAATTTGTTCAATGGATATGGAGAGTATGAAATTAATGAAACTTAAAAATTTATGTTGAACTTTCTCAATTTTTATTTAATGTGCTTTTTATGTATGGGGACCAAATAGTAGAATTGTATTCTAAATTACTTCTTACTAAAGCAGTGAAGAGAATTTTAAATGAATAAATAATCTTTTACTGTTCTTAAAATAAATCCCTAACATTTCATACCCTTATTAGTAACTTATTATTGTCGAGGTACCTACTATGAGATAATATGATTCGATTGAACTCTTGTTCTTTGCACATCACATTTCAAAGAAATTTTTTCGACAGATACATGACATTTTTGGCCCTCCACCATCTTCTATTATATTTTTTACTGCCCAAGCAAAAGATGTTTCCGGAACAAAGACATGTCCCACATTCTAAACTTTTGAATGCTCATCGAACTGAATGGAGAGAATTTATCGGGCTTAAATAAAATGAGTAACGTAGCCACACAAAGCCACAATGGCAGAAAAAAATCAAAGCCTACAGATATTCCATTAATTCAATGAGGCAGATTCATGCAAATCATGTTTGCATGGTCATTACGGTCATTTACAATGCAATCTTTTACCATCAGTTTTTGTTCTAAAAACATAGATAAATTTAAGAGACAGAACTGCCGGAGTGGCCGCCGAAAGGCAGATTGTAAATAAATAGTAAAAGGAATTTGAAATGAACAATTCATGCAAAACGAAGTAATAATAAATAAAATAACAAAAAAGTTTCTCAAGATTAACAATAATTAGTGCTAGTCACAAAAAGTAACCTCATAAATCAGATACAGTGTCTTATGGTCGTTTCCTTGCAATAAATTATGTTATTCAAATTGATTATGGCAATGCTTCTAAATGACGTATCATTCTCAATTAGTCATTGGCTCAGCTTTTTAACAATTTGTCTTCTTTGATATTTCCTCTCTTCTACGACAATGGTCTCTTCAAGGTTTGGGTTTCATCTTTTGTTTATTTGAAAATACCCTATACAAGAACAAAGAACAAAAAAACATCATCTCCAAAGTTGCTTCCTGCCAAAAAAGTTTTTGGTACTTCAAAGATATGATTCAAATTTACCATTAAATGCTCTGGAGTGATCAAATATGTGTCCGGAACATTGGTGTTCCTGGCTTTTCGAGGCGAGGAATTGATGAGCTTTGTTCACCATTGGAGTGGGTGTCACGATCCTGAGCAATGAGGAAACGACTAAAGAAGAAGATGTCGTAAAAACGGACTTACCAGCTGAATAACGGTCATGTACTTTTTCCACCAGATGTACTTTTGGTAGGCTGGTCCCATGGCCGCGATCATGTAGTAAGTATACATCACCACGTGCACCAAGGAGTTGATGAGGCCCACGATGGCCCCCTGCTCGCTAGGAGTGTACTTGAGGAACAGCCACGAGAAGTACATAGTCACTGAATGGTGGTACACGTGCAGGAAGGAGATCTGACGGTTCCGTTTGCGGAGGACGAAGAATATGGTGTCCAGGAATTCGGTCATCTTGGCGAAGTGGTACCACCATGATGCTTCCGCAAACTGAAATATATAACAAATTGAGTTACACGGTCGATGCAGGCTTTATTTACGTGATATGAAAAATAATACTTCAAATTTAGTTTCAGTCAGTCGATCGTCCAGTTAATTAGTCTAAAATTCCAATTTTTGACTCAATTAGGAAAGCAATATTCGAATGCTCACCATAAATCAAATTTTATTTACACGTGTCTGTATTTTACATATTAAATATGATATAAAATAATACAGGGAGTCATAACGGTCCGGTACATTAGAATAATATTTTGAAATATAGCACTAGTGACCCAGAAAACATCAAAACTTCTAGTTTTTCGGCATTATAATTGATTGACGTTACTGCCGCTGTCACTGATTTCATTGTTTAAAACTTTGATAAAAGAAAAAATGAAATATCGATCTTTATAGGCCTTTGATACAATATCAAACAAACTTGAAAAGAATCGGTATTACAATCGGCAACGAACCTTTTTTTAAAGGCTACCTTAATGAACTAAGCAACAAGTTAAAATAAATAACATAAGCAACCAGTGCTCAACTCACAATGGTGTACCACAAGGAAGCATAAAATAATAATTATATTTGGATGACTTTGTAACAGTTTGTTCAGCGCGGTTTTTTGTGAAAAATCACCTCAGGGGCGCGTACTAGGACCGTCTTTGTTCCTGTTGAATATTAATGACGTATGCAAAATTAATATTCAGGAGAAAATCGTTAGTTTTGCCAATGACACTGACTGTTTGAAGGTGACACTTGGATAGCTGTCTAGAAAAAAAACTGAAACGGATGTAAGCATTGCAAAAAAGTGGTTGAATAAAAATACGCTCACACTGAACACCCAGAAAACTAAATACGTCACATCAAGCATAAATATTACAGGTCAACCTCATGATGATGCCTCTATTAGAATTATTACCAGAGAAAACCAAAAATATGAAAAAATGTCATTTTTAAATCAGATTTTGAACGTATTGACTCTTTTCCATAAAAAATTATAAATAGATTTCGAAAGATTGTTCTTTTATCTAGCATTCGCATCTTTTTAAATTTTGAGAAAAAATGTTTATTTTTAGTATAATAACGTTACCACAGGTCGTTGGCAGATTTGTAAAATTTTCAAAAACGATTTTGAATTATACCACACCCATTTCGAATCATATAATCATGCGGTAAAATAAATCAATACATTATCTGGGTATCGCATGTTTTAGAATTTTAATTTTAGTTAAAATAAAATAATTAAAAAAAATATACGTACCTATATGTGTTTCTTGACGAAAATTGGTCCGTTTGTGTATTTATTTGCGCACTTACAAACTAATATATTTCATATAAGTTTTAAGATTTCACGGCCAAAAGCATTTTCGTTATTTGTTTTTGGGGTGTTATGCCGTGTTGCGCTACCTCCTTCTTTAGCCAACATTTCGGACATATCCGGGCAGATCCGGTAGATGTGATCACACATCTACCGGATGATCAACCAACCTATTGAGTTACGCAAGTTGTGGGTATGTTCGTAGGTATTATAAATTAACTTACAAAACAACCTCAACCCAGACTAGCCTAGTGAGGCTGGTTATGAGAAACCTCAACTTATAACTATAAATATCTGTTCTTAAAATATTACCTACTGTTTATATGTATATTTTTTCTGTTGTCAATTTTTACTTTTTTACAATTAGTACTTATGTAATTTATAAAACAATGTACAATATTAACTAATATACTTAACATATGTACTTTTTTATTTAAAATTTTTCTTTCAATAAAGATATAGGTATTTTATTGAAGTATAAGATACAACACTCTAAACGAAAATATGAAATAGAACTCGCACCCAGAACCTCTCGTCTAACGAAGACGTGCGCGTTTACCAATTTCACCATAGCCACCTTCTGTCAAACCGTTGTATTTTTTTCAATCTGGTATTTCAAATTTTAGAATTATATCTACAATTATTTTTTTTAATTTTTTTTTTTAGGGTATTTCATTTGTGGTTGCTTTTAAGAGTTGTCTGGGTATTGTACCAGATAGAGTAGACTGAACACTTTTACATATAACTGGATACTCAAATTTCGATTTTGAGGAGTTTTACGACTAATCAACAGAACAATAGAAGTAGTAATCCAGGTTTTTTTTAATACAACATAACCATATACTATACGCTATTCCGAATCCGAAAACCTGTCGCAATTTTGTATTGATTTTTTTAGATATCCTTCGAATGTAGGAACTTTCATTACTTTAGCTTGTATGAAAAGTTTTTTTTTTTACGCACCAGATTTAAATGTCCGGGTTAAATTTTCCCCCCAAAAAAAAAAAAAAAAAAAAAAAAAAAAAAAAAAAAAAAAAAAAAAAAAAAAAAAAAAAAAAAAAAAAAAAAAAAAAAAGAAGGAAAAACTAAACCCTTTCATACACTTCCCCAAATGATCATCTAGTGAATCCACGTTATGCAATTGCACTATATAAGTATTATAAATACAAAACAATACAAGAACAACATGTCAACCCACTAGAGACCAAATGGGAATATAATTCACCGACTCCAGATATTTTCATATCAGAGGGTTCGGCTCTGTGGCATTTCTAATTGAACCTATAAATCCTACTGATCCCTCAATATAAATATTTAAAAAATCTTTTGTAATCCTACATGTATTTAAAATTACTGCTTTTTGCATTTTAATATACAAATTCTTTGACAAATCTAATATGCTTAAATTTTGAATCAGATTCCTAGGTATTATGCCAGTGGCCGAAATAACAAATGGTAATATTTTTATAGTCCGAGAATGCCAAATTCTTTTAATCTCATTTCCTAAATCTGTGTATTTTCTAATTTTTTCAGAAACAGTTTTTTGAATATTACAGGAATTTGGAATAGCTACATCAATGATATAAGTTATTTTTTTAATTTTGTCATGTAAAACTATATCAGGTCTATTATGACTAATTGTTCTGTCTGTTAGTATAGTTTTATCATAATATATTTTATAAAATTCATTTTCTATAAATGAATTTGGTTCATATTCATAATAAGGTACTACATTACGGCAATCAATCAAGTTATGTTTAATTACCAAACTTTGGTGAATTATTTTTAAAACCTGATTGTGCCTAAATGTATACTCGGAAGGCGCTAATATAGAACATCCCGATATAATATGTTCTATAGTTTCGGGAAAAGCCAAACATTTTCTACATAAATCATCAATTTGATTTATATCTTTGATTATATGCTTTCTATAATTTTTAGTATTAATGACTCTATCTTGAATGGCAAGCATAAATCCTTCTATTTCTGCGCTCAACTCTCCAATACTCAACCATTTGTTTGACGAAAGTTTGTCAACATACGTTTGGTTGAGATAATTGAAGTGTTTTGCGTGAATAATTTTATTTGACCAGGAATCTAATAATTCCTGGTTAGTATTTATAAGAATGTTGGCATTCTCGTCATATAAATTTAAAGGTGTAATATTTCTATCTGCCTTGCAAATTATTTTGTGCATTTCTGAGCTATTAGCTTTCCTATGGAAAAAATTTCTAAGCATTTCTACCTGATTGTGTTTCAAAGATGTTATTTTGACTACACCTCTACCTCCTAAATTTCTAGGTAAATTAATTCGTTCTATAGCTGAATTTGGATGATGGCAATTAAATTTTGTTAACGTAGTTCTAATTAATCGTTCTAAACTATCTAAATCTGTATTGGACCATTTAATTATGCCAAATGAGTACGTTAGTAGAGGTATTGCCCAAGTATTTATTGCTTTTACTAAATTTTTAGCAGATAGATTGCATTTTAAAATTTTTCTGATCCTAGTTTGAAATTTAATCCTAATATCATTTTTAATACTAGTGTGATCTAATCTATTCGATTGCGGGTATCCTAAATATTTATAAACCTCATCCCCTTTCATACTTTGAATTTTGAAATTTCTAAATATACCCTCGTCTCCATCTACAATTTTGCCTTTCTCTATATGGATAGTTTTACATTTATCTAAACCAAAAGTCATTTTAATATCATCTGAAAAAATTTTAACTACCTTAATCATTTTCTCTAAATTTGATTCAGAATTTGAAAATAATTTTATATCATCCATATATAATAAATGTGAAACTATACTACTCTCTCTTGTATTACCCTTAATTTTTATTCCAAACTTGCTTTTAATTAACATTTTAGAAAGGGGATTCAATGCTAAGCAAAACCAAAGAGGGCTCAATGAGTCTCCTTGAAAAATCCCTCTTTTTATTGAAATGCCCGGTACTACTATTTTCTTACCTTTTAAATTAACTAGCAAATCTGTATTCCAAAAGGACATAATATTTTTCAAAAAACTAATTATAATTGGGTTAACTTTATATATTTTTAATATTTTGATTAGCCACGAGTGCGGGACACTATCAAAAGCTTTTTGATAATCTATATAACAAGTATGTAAATTACGCTTTTGATTTTGAATTTGTTTTAAAATTACAGAATCAATAACTAACTGTTCTTTACATCCCATATGTTTTCTGCGACAACCTTTTTGTTGTTCAGATAAAATATTTTTTTCATCCAAATGAGTATATATTAAATCTGTCAAGCAAGAGGTTAAAATTTTGTATATTGTCGGTAGACATGTAATGGGTCTATATTGAGAGGGATTATTAATATGTTCGCTTTTAGGCAACATATAAGTAATGCCCTTAGTTAGAAAATTAGGAAAATTTTGAGGTTCTCTGACAAGTTTTGAAAGATTTTTTGCAAAAAGAGGATGTAAAGTAGTTAGACGTTTGTACCAAAAATTATGTATCCAATCGCAACCCGTGGCTTTCCAATTATGAGTATTTTTTATAATTTTGGCTAACAATTCAACCGATATATCAGAAAAACTCATTTGTTCAATGTCTGAACAATTGAGTTCTTCATTTTCTATCCAGTTACCTGCCTCATTATGTTTTATATCTTTACTCCAAATGTTTGTCCAAAAATTATTATTAGATTATATAATTACTTGATTTTTATGATTTCTTTATAACTAATACATAATGATTGTCACTAAATAATAAAATATATAAGTGTACATATTACACCATTGACAAATACGACCATTAAATGTTTTATAAATCGTCCGTTTAGAAGAAATCAATCTATCCAACATACGGGGCGAGAAAGAATGAAAAGAACTTTGAAGTGCGTTTTCCGAAAAGAATATACCTACCTTAATAATGAAAAATAATATTTTATACCTGTAATCTTGTTTCGTTTGTATATTCCAAGTTCTGACTGCAGGATGGGGAGAACATCGATCTCAATGGGATTTTCACTTCTAATGACTGTAAAGTAGGTAACAATTATTATAAAAATCGCAAAAGTAGCCCATTTGCAAGCTTATCATACCTTGTGACACCTGATGCATGTCGAAAATTCTTTTATGTTTATTGTCATAGTGTGCTACTTATAAAAGCGTTTAAAATTAAGTATTTTATTGCGTAAACCGGAAATGTGTAACACATGCATTCAAATTTTGAATAACATCAATATTCTGATGGCATTCAGAAAATTAAGTCAATAACGAACGCACACGAAAAAATTGTGAATTAAATGAATATTAAATATACATCTGAAAAAACTGATACGTTTTGTATTACTTACTTTCCATATGAGGAACATTGAAAATAAAACTTGGACACCATTATACGCTATCATACTTTTTCTTAGTTCCATTGCTTGTCTGTTTTTCATGAAGGAAGGTCCTATTTTCAAAACAAAAGCTAAATATGCTACCAAGATCATTGTTGTAGTTATTGGGTCCTTCATCAATAGCCATTTATCTACTTCTTCACCTAGAAGAAGAAATTCAAATGTTAAAAATGTATACAGACAGATATATAAACCACCAAATCACCAATAAGCCAATAAATTTTAGTTAGATTATGTTATTAGATAGGTACGTATTTCGTTAAGAGCATTTTTTTCTAGATATTTTTCTTTTCTAGAACTTTAGACACAACAAAAACATTCGTTAAATTGCAGTTGCGCGTGTATGCAATGCAACGCGTGGTGAACAAAATTGTGAGAACCTGAATTATATAAAATTTTATGCAGTTTATTTTACCGTGAATTTTGGTGTTTTTTGGCTACAGCTCAAATTTCAGTTAATCGGCACCCACAAAAAATAGAAAGAATTAGAACTACCCCAGTATTTGCTTAAAACATCTGGTTTCAGCACCTGGTATACATTAAATGGCAAGAGAGTTTTGAAATCACCACCACGGCCAACAATTATACTTTGCAATGCATATTGAATTGGGGAAAATAAATGGTTCAATGTTAAAAATTAAAAATGTTATTCTGGTAAAAATATGTAATAATTTTCAAAACCTTTCTATTACTGCATTGATTTGTAATTTCCGCTTTAGGTTAGTGTCTATTATTATTATACCAAGGTATTTTACATTAGTTTTAACGGTGAGCACTTGATTTGTTTTCGAATGATTCACTCCGAATATTTACTTGTTGGGCATGTTGAAAGCATGGTGGACATATACATAACCATGACGTAAGTGCCACACAAAATATTAATATTATGGAATTTGTCAATAGAAACTCTCTCTGAAATATTAATGTGTTACCTAAAATCTATCAAAAAAGATATTTGCTAATGAACACACAAAACCATTTACTTGATATGAAAGGAGCAATGTTTACCATACAAATGTGTCTTTTCTGTCGAAATCTTGATGTATTGATCACCATCTTTACAACCGAATCGTTATTATTTATTCAAGAAGGATGTTACATGGTTGTGACATATTATGGATTTTGTAAAAAAAAACACCAAATTTTATGACACAACCTGTATCCAAACACAACAAGTGTTTACTTAGAGGTACGAAACACCTTTTATTCTTTGATATTAATTAACATCAATACAAAAGAACGCACCTCATAAAAGCAAACAAATCACAGTGGGCTCATGCTTTTCTGATTTTCTATAAAATAATTTCTATAATTTTATATTACAAGATCAGCCAATCAATCGAAATTATTGGAAGTTGCAGAAAAACATCAATGTTGTCAGTTTTTCCACACAACAAAGTTAACATTCATCATAAAATCCAAATGTATTTATTCTGCTTTACCGCTGATGGGATAAGCCGTGGAGATTACTCGTCTCAATGCGTCTGTCTTCATAAATCTTAACTTTCGCATTGATCGTACAATAATAATATATGCACAAGAGAATAGACAATTTATCTGTTCCCTTTGATCAGCAGTAAAAAGCATTTATTATTATGTGAACACTTTTGTCTCGCACAAGTATAATTTCACGGTAATCGTCTCCTTTGTGCGATCAACTTATTTGTGTCATACGCACTGCAGCAGGGGCCGGGTCAAAGTGTCTATTTTTATAAATGCAACCATATAAGGGGCGAAGATTCAAATAATATGTCCCGTTATTAACAAAATTTCAGCACTGCAGGTTGTCAGATTTCTGTCTTTACATACAAACTAGACTATGCATTATATATTATATGCTTACGAGGAATAAGAATACTTACTGAATCCTTTCTGTCCATAGTTCTCGGTGAATGAGCGCACGACTGACGCCATATTGAAGTTTGGTGACCCCTAGAAAGAACAATTATTCAATATTTTAGGTTATCCTTATTCGAACAATACTCGCATTATGGCTGCTTTTTCACATTGTCTGAACGAATGGATATCACAGTTCCACAATGACCGGACTTTATTTTACTTATTGTAATTCACGCAGTGAATACTAATTATGTTCTTCACTCTTTATTTCATTTACTTTGGGGCTATATTCTGACTAACCCCAATTTATTTTCGTAGAAATATTTCAAAAAATTTACCAGAATAATAATTACAAAAAGAATGATCTTTCATGGTAATGTTTATTGAATTATTCAACCATTATTTAACATATTAACCAATTTCCGACCATCGTTAAATAAAGGTTTATTGTTTGGTGTTTATACAAAAACTTGCAAATATTGGCAATATTTAAGAAAAATAATGACACGGTCAGCTTTTACCAAGTGCTAAGTAAACTCCGTGGGTCACTTTTCTGTTTACAAGAGAAGGAATTAATGTTTTTAATAATTTATGCTTTATGATACAATAATAATATAATAATCTTGGCCATCTCAAAGATCATTTCAAATAAACGGCAATTATTGTTTATGAATGCTATTAAAGTGAACATTTCATCAGAATTAAATAATATTTCTTATTGCGAAACCGCACAAGAAATCTAACTGCTAAGAATCAGTGGAACTGTGACAACCTCTTGGGGAGTTTTGTGAAGCTGAATAATGTGGGTAGAGGAAGGAGAAGTAGAAGACAAGGGTTAGAAAGTTCTGGCAGTTCAGATGTGAACGTCTAAATTTTAAAATCATAATATTTTTTTTTATTTTTTTATTAGTAATATAAGGTACACAAATTACAAATAAATTTTATACAGTAATTAATTACATAGTAGAATATTTGATGTACCCCCATAATTAAGCAAGGCTTGTGTGTATGGGGGGGTGTTATTGTATTGCTTTTTTAATATCATTCAGTTTAAGTTTTCAGTATAATTTTTTAGGTGAGTTTTAAAACTTTTTATATTGGTATTCATGTTTCTAATTTTTTCTGGTAATGAATTAAAAAATTTTGCTCCGAGATATTTATGACTCAATTGTCCAATTTTTTTTTTACATTTTGGAGTTGGAAGTATTGATGTTTGTCTAAGACTTCTGTTATTTTTAAAGGGTGCAACTTGATTTTTAATATTATCTTTATAAATTTGTAATGTTGCATGATAAAAGTATAATGCACTTAATTTTCTGACCTTAAATTGTTTGAATAAAAGTTCTGACGAATATGAGTAGGGTTTTTTTTTAATTGTTTTTATTATTAGTTTTTGTGATATGTAAATTGTTTGTGTTTGATTTTTATATGTACCGCCCCATCCTATAATGCCGTATTGTATAATTGATTGACAGAAAGCGAAGTATGTGGTTCTAAGTAATTTTTCGTTTAAAATATCTCTTAAACATCTAAATATATATGTTAGTTTCCTTATTCTGTTGTTCAGAATATTTATGTGTGGAGACCATTTTAAACGCTGGTCTATTGTTATGCCCAGGTACTTAATATCAGTTTTGCTTTCTATTTTTGAACATGATATATTACATTTGTGGTTTTCTGTATTTGTCACAGAGTGGATTATTAAGTTTATTTCTTTAGGTGTTTCTTGTTTTTTAATGAAAAATGGTAAATAATAGGTTTTTTTAGAATTTAAAGTCAACAGGTTTTTATCAAACCACAATTTTAGTGCATTGATATCTGTATTTGCCATTTTGTTTAATTCAGACCAGGTGTTTGCTTTTAGTAATAGGACTGTGTCGTCAGCGTAGGAGACAATGTCTCCATATTTAGAAATATTGAATATATCATTGACATATATAATAAATAACAATGGTCCCAAAACTGTACCTTGGGGTATTGAAAAATCGCTATATTTTGAATCGCTGACTTGATTTAGTAATTTTACTTGTTGTGGTCTTTCATGTAAATAACTAGCTATCCATGCTAAGACTTTCCCATTAATTCCTATAGATTTTAATTTATTTATAAATTTTTTATGTGATATGCTGTCGAAAGCTTTTTTCAAGTCTATAAATATTCCGATACATTTTTTATCGGAATCTAGGGCCGTATATAAATAGTTGGTTATTTTTGCTATCGCGTCGTTAGTACTTGTATTTTTTTTGAAGCCGAATTGATTATCATTAATTATTTTATTTTCATCTAAGAATGTCCAAATTTGTTTTTTTACAATTTTCTCATATATTTTTGATATATTTGATAGAAGGGAAATCGGGCGGTAATTTTGTGGATCTTTAGGACAGTCTGTTTTATAAATGGGAGTTATAATTGCTCTTTTGTAATTATTGGGAAACTCGCCATTTGCTAGACTTAAGTTTATTATATGTGTTATTGGGAGTATGTATGTAACTTTTATACAATAATAATAAAAAAATAAAAAAAAAGGTTTTCTAATAAACGATATTACTCAAGTTTAAGATATACTTTTACGTGTTTGCCAATCTGAGTTTTGAACCCAGGATGTTACAGACCAGAACCTATGGTTCTTGATGAACCTATGGAACCTATGACCAGAACCAGACCAGACCCGAACCAGAACCGCTCGGCCATGAAGGCAATCAATAAGCAATGTAGTAGCGTGTTTTAGAGGATAAGGGTACGATCAGGTACAAAGCGGGTTTCGGTTTTCAGATTAACGGCGTTCAGTGCCCTGTTCCACCGGCGGCAGTTGACGCCGAGATGTGGACAAACAGAACGCGGATAAAACTTGCGCTACCTGCGCGGTAGCCTGACAGCAGCTGCCAGTTTTTACGAAATGTCGAGTTCGTAGACGACGATTATTTACTCTTGGAGAATCCTTTCTTAAAATTAAGGAATAAAACAATGGTATTTGGTAATTGGAATCTTTAAATATGAAAAAAAACCTCAGGAGAACATGATAATATGTTAAGTACGTGCCTGAAAGAAATTCACTTGTGACATTTGAGGTTATTTCAAAATTTTATCTTTTTGATTTCATTCCATCACTTGTCAACAACATTTCTGGTGGTATGGAATGTATTTCTTTTATCCCAGATTGGTGATTGATTGAAAATAGCGGCAATTAACAGGTCGTTCATTTTGATATCAGATTCTGACCGGCGTCACCGGCGAGCAGGAATTAAGAATTCATTCCGGTAAAGCTTATCGGCGCCGCCTCGCGCGGACATAAATCTGAACCTGCCTTCACTATGTTCGGCCTGATACGTTGACATACAAACATTCTTGTCAGCACGCCTGCGCCAGTCGGCCGCCCATGCGCCGACTAATCCGAAAACCGAAACCCGGTTTGTACCTGATCGTACCCCAATGCATTAAATAAATACCTACTAATCTTTTTTTTAACAATCCACCAAATTTCTAAACTAAACTAAAAAGTTATATCATAAGATTTTTTTACATTTGGATAATTCAACGAAGTGACGGAACGCGATTTAGCGCACATGATAAAGAAGATATCTGAATGATAAATAGCCATTGGTTCAAATACGAGTAGCTCCTCATAGATTGCAATGTTTAGATGTTCGGGCGAATAAAAGTTTTGTTTATTTGAAAAAAAAACAAACGTTAAATGTTTGTAACAAAGTCATGTCTCGCTTGCTGCACTGTACTTTTAATTTTTGGCATGCGCATTTATCGCCAATAAATAAATAAGTCATTTGTCTTTTCTCTCATTGTAAGACTGATGTTGCGTAAAACGTTAATGCGTTTTTTAAATGATAGCTTTGAATTGCTTTCTAAATGAAAGCATTTGAGCATCAGAGCCCAACATTTGTACACGGTTGACATTAGTCACATGAGAACGGGTCGTTTCTATGACTCGTTCTTGAGTTCAACGGCTCGACTGTGGAACGATTTGCCGGCCTCTGTGTTTCCTCCCTCCTACGACATGGGTCTCTTCAAGACCCGTGTTCACTCCTTCCTTTCCTCAAAAAGACCCTCCACACAGCATCTTCAAAGATGACATAGGCCCTGAGGGAAGTTATTTTCCTCAGGGCCTCCTGTGTGGAGTTAATGTAAAAAAAATGAAGAAGATAAATCTAAAAGGTTTAATCATATATTTATACATGTATTACGTGTATTTGCAAAAAGGATGCACCAACGACAAAAACATAGCGTATTTCAAATAACTTTGTGAATTTATCACCTACTAGCTGGGTTACCCGGCTTCGCTCAGGACAACATTCGAGTGTTCTGGAATGTTGAACATTGATGTTCCCGATTCCCTATTCCCGAACATTCCACAATTTTCAATTTTATTCTGGAATGTTGTGGAATGCTCTCAAATACTCTGGATGGGGTGCCCGGCTTCGCTTAGGGAGATGATGTAAGATTGAACTGAAGTTCGAACCTACGACGGATCTTGCTTAATATACCCCTACCATTGGGTAGCCCTACCCATACAAAAAAGGCTTCAAATGTTCCAGAATAATGTTCCAGAATATTCCACAACATTCGGGTCTGTTCTGGAAAGTTCCACACTGATCTGGGATGTTCCGGGATATTCCCGAACGTTCCAGCCTATTCCTATCCCTATTCCCGGAATATTCCAGAATGTTCCGGGCTGTTATGGAATGTTGCGGAATGCTCAAGAATACTCTCGAATGTTCTGAAAATTTCAAGGTAGCAAAATTCCCAGCCCTTATATCTTATAAAAACGGGAACCTTCTTCAAGGATGGGGGATAGAGGGCTACCACAAATATAACTCCCATGATCGTACCGGGATTCGTCTCTGAGTTTTAGCGGCACGCACATTGTACAATTTTTTATAATGTATATTGAAGATTAAGATTATCCAACCTTTCTAGAACTTTCCAGACACGCTCCGCCACAAATTACTGTAAGCTTCTAGAACTTTCATCTCCCACAACTTCCTAGAACATTGGAGAACCTTCCAGATGTTCTAGAACCTTCTAGACTCACTAACATATTCCATCACTCCTTCTAGAACTTTCCAGAACCTTCTAGACTCACAGGCACACTCCGCCACTTATTTCTGAAAACTTATAGAAGTTTCTCCTTTCATAACTTTCCAGAGCATTAGCGAACGATCCACAACGTTCCGGAACCTTTTAGAATCACCGACATACTCCGCCACACCTTCCAAAACTTACTACAGCTTTATCGAACCTTCTAGACTCACCGACATACTCCGCCACTCCTTCCAGAACTTTGTACAGCCCTATCGAACCTTTTAGGACTTCCTACAGCTTTATCGAACCTTCTTGAACTTTCCGGAACCTTCTGGACTCGCTGACATACTCCTCCACTTCTTCCAGAACATTCCAGAGTTTTATCGAATTTTCTAGAAGTTTCCGGAATCTTCTAGACTTATCTTGAAATTCGTAGAGTCTTCTTAGAACTTTCAGCCCTTATATCTTCAAAAGCAAGCCCTTTAGGTAAAAACGAATACCCTTATTCCCTAGGGGGGATAGAGATCTACCATACCATATAACTGTCTTGATCGTACCGGTTCTCGTTTCAGAGTTTTTGCGTTCCGCACGCTTTTTTGGACTTTCTTTTATAATATATATTGATTAAAAGCACATATTTTTAGATAATTTTATTACTGACCTATAACTGTGAGCTGTGGTTGGTATTTTTTGCGCTGACTTTCAAAAGAAATTTGCTTTTTTTGTGGCAAATTCGATGAAAGTTATACATTTTAGTTTCCTATAGAACTTATTTTATTTCGCAAAAATATTTGTTTTCTTTGTAAAAAATATATATTTAAATAAAATTTAATAAAAAGAAACTAGAAAGAGTTTATCAAGATTAGTAAAATCCATGGAGCAGTAAAATAATATTTTTTTAAATCAAGTTATTGTAATCCAAATTCATTTGTTCATTGGGCAAATAACTTTTTATGTGGATCGTGGTATTCGTTCGTGTTGTTTATATTTTTATGTATTTATTCATAATTATTATTTCTTTAGACATAAATTTTCGACTGACTAAGTATGAATTATGTGCTTATAAATAATGTACATAATATAAATGCAAATTAATGGTTAAAATGAATTAGATATACAATTAATCAAATATGGATTGTTCTTCAAAACCTATAAATAGAGAACGATTAAAAAAGGCTACAAGGAATGAAAATTCTGTTTCTAGAACCAATGTCGGCTTTTTCAAATTACATGAGGTCTATAATACAAAATTTTCTCCTTAAATTTTAAGAAAAGCGATTTTCTATTGAAACATTGGTCTACGAAAATTGAAAAATGCTTTCTCGAAATCGGAAGGTTATTTTAGAATTCGGAAGATAATCTAATTAAAGCGAAATCGCAAAAAAATATTTACCGAAAAGGTGACATGAGTCCTTTTGGAAGCAAGCGATGAAATTGTCGTTTAAAGTAATATTTTATCAAACCTTATCAATTTTAAATAAAGAGAAACAAATGTTTGTTGAGGCTATGATGGATTCTCATTTTAAATTGTACATGTTCTTAGTTACTATTATCACATTTGTTAACGTGTTAATCTTTTAAACGATGGTAAAATAATGTTATTGCACGTTATTATTGTCATGTACAACGTACGTGTTATGCCATCAAACTCAACACATTAAAAGATAGATCATGATGTTTAAACGGATAATATTCTATTCATTTTGAAAAATAACAAGAATATGTCAAAGTCGTTAATACTTTCCGAGAAACTGTCGTGGGTTGATCAAGATTTATTATACGCTGAAAAATCATTTAAAAATGCTCGCGAAAACAACTAAAAAAACTTTTGTAAGACACACTTTGAATTCTTCATTACGCGTAAAAAGTTCTTTCCTACGAAATTCTCTTACATAAAAAGCAGATCAGATGGAAATTCAAATACACTTGGTAATATTTGGCGAACAGAAATGAGTTTATTTATTTATTGCCTTCTGTGAATATAGGGCGGCCCATTTAAAGAACAAAACAACACCGTCTAAGGCCATTAATGTTATTTTAACGGTACCCTGTCATCAAAAATCACAATTCAATTTCAGAGAAGCTGATAAGCCCACACCTTGATCACAGTTCAGTTTTAATAGTTATAAGAAAAAATATGCGTTTAATGGTCTAGGACAGGGATGGCGAACCAATGGCACGCGACACAATATTTTGGGCACGTCACTGATCAGTGATCACAAAATTTATTATGCACTATGAAAAAAAGTGTGAAGTATATAGTAGTAGGTGAACGAGCGAACCCGAGTTCTCAGATTTTTTCAGTTCAAAGAATTATCGGAAATACTAAGTTTATTATTTATCCTGATGTGACGTCATTTGATAAACTGTGACGTCATTTGTCCCCATTCGATTGGTTGGAAATTGATGAATTTGAAATGCATCTGATTGATTTCCAGTTTAGTTCAATATGGATACAAAAAAATGTTGAAAAAAGGAGCGAGTTAGAATTAATTGAAACAGAAAGATTGACAGGTAATATAACTAAATTTTGGAAACACGGAATGCGTTACAAGACACATTTAATTGTTTGAAGCGCGCTGGCTCATGCTATTTTAACAATATTTTCATCAACCTATGCCTGCGAGTCATTATTTTCAGAGATGAATAACGTTAAAGAGTCGGTTAGAAACCGTATGACAGATGAGTCCAGTTCAGCATGCATTCGCTAAAAGTAACATCTTACAACCCTAACATATGTTATTTGTCATCTAACCTGCAACAACAGAAGTCACACTAATTTTACTTTCCTTTAAATTACGCGTATAATGCAAAATGTTCCTCTTTAGTAGTGTAAATAAAGAGTTTTTAATTGATACTAAGTATTTATTATTATTAGTTTCCCAATAATCACAAAGTCAAAATTATTTGATGGCACGTCTATGACCTCATTAAACATTTCTTTGGAAAAATTGGCACGTTGATACGTAAAGGTTCGCCATCCCTGGCCTAGGAACTCCATACATTCTTACCGGTGTAGTTTATCACATATCTTAAATAAGCATTCCTATTCGTAATTAAGAAGAAAAAACTGTACACATACATTGTTACCCGTTAGCTAAATATTTTTATAATAGAATTTTTTAGGGATAGAAAATTAAATTAACAACGAAATTGTTTCATTATTTCGGTCTGTATATTTTAACTGCATGCATCATAATTTATTATTCTGAGTTGTTATTTATACAATAAATGGCTTAACAATGGTCTCGTTTCAAGGAAAAGTTATTAAATCATTTTTTTTATGTCTGGTAGAATGAAACGACCATTTTCGGAAGTTTTGTTGGTATTGGCCAGTTCGTATACTGTTCGTATATTAATAAAGATAATTGAATTTACATTTCGAAAAGACACTGCTGAAGTTTTCAGGCAAAACTAGCGTAACTTTTTTAAAAATTTTAACCGGTCAGTGGTTTAGTGGGCATAGCGCTTGGGTCCCACCCGAGCGTCGCGTGTTCGATTCGTCAGCTGGCTAAGTCCTCCATCACAACACAAGCCACATTTTCGACTTTCTGTGGTGGTAGCAGGAGATTTTCAAACATAGTTGGGTTATTCGTAACCCGGGAATGTTTGTCTTTCTTTAAAAAAAAAAAAAAATTTTGCCAGCACATGACTTCAATATCAAACATCTCGATACCATCTTCAGGTAAATAATCTTTTCATTTTAAATTCAAATAGTTGTCCATTAAGGTACTAATCATTTTGTTTTCTTCTTACCGGAGATTTCAGAACAATATTGTGTTAAAGTAAATATTGTGTTAGAAAAATTTGTGTTGTTATTTATAATTTAAATTTAAAGTTTGTTATTCAAAGCAAACTTTGTTTAAAGAAAACCTCAATTTGAAAAATTTATTCAAATTGTGATTCATAAAATGTATAAATGCGTATTTTTTCAGAGAAAATTTTTATGTGAAATACCAAGTAGAAAAAATTTATACCTATCGTTAATCATTATAGGACCGAACACCGCCATAAAATAATAATTGACCAAACATAGTCCAGCATTGTAAAGTCCTTCGTTGAACTTTGTTTTAGTACCAAAGTACGAATATTACGTCATGAAGGTCCCGTGAGTACGTTTTGTTGACTGATAAAATGTTACAAACTATTTATTTGTTTCAAAATCTTAAGTACCATTATGTCCGAAGTGCACAGGTCAACTATAATAAATAAGATTAACTAAGTATGCTTCTGCACTTTTTGCACAACTTTTAACAACAATGTGTACGACGTCGTAATAATCCTGTTTTACTGTTTTTTAACATCGAACGATGACCAGATCTGAATAGCCAAGTACTTCCCTTCCTTCCTCTCCCTATCTCTTTCCCCTCTCCTCTGCCTTCAGCTTCACTACATACCCCAATCGCGGATTCTATAGTCTCTCTGGCTCCAGACGATTGGGAGCGGTTAGGACTCTTCGTACTTACATATTTTTTGTGTTAACTACTAGAATCTTTTTTACCTGTTATAATATCTTTAATTTTTTGGCGAGAAAATTTTTGAAATATGCAAACAAAATCATATCTTAAAAGGGAAGATGGTATGTAGGTGGGTGGTAGTAGCGAGGGTAGAAAAGGGATGACGATATATACATAGATGAGTAGTAGGGAGGGTAGAAAAGGGTTGATGATATATATATAGGTGGGTAGTAGGTGGGATAGAAAAAGGAAGATTATATAAAGGTGGGTAGTAGGTAGGAAAGAAAAGAGAAGATGATATACAGGTGAGTAGTAGGGAGGATAGAAAAGGGGTGATGATATATAGATGGGTAGTACGGAGGATAGAAAAGTTATGATGATATATAGGTGGGTAGTAGGGAGGATAGAAAAGGGAAGATGATATATAGGTGGGCAGTAGGGAGGATAGAAAAGGGAATATGATATGTAGGTGGGTAGTAGCGAGGATAGAAAAGAGAAGATGATATATTGGTGGGTAGTATTAACGCTTAGAATCACAAATTGCTTTAAAAGTGCAGAATTAACTTTAACATTATATAAATCAACTGTGCGAAGTATTCACGAATACGGATCCACGATTTGGTCTCCCAATTATGATATTCACAATTATAGAATCGAATCCATACAAAGAAAATTAACCCGTGCTATTGCTTGTCGCGAAGGTTTATCTGATCAATTTGGAATGTATAACGACAGTTATGCACTCTCTGAAGATGGAAACTTTCCGATTTATTGCTTCTGCACAAAATTATACATGCATCAGTTGATACACCAAACATTTTATCCCAAATTAAGATCAACACACCATCAAGAAATCCAACAAGTAGGATGCAAGATATTTTCTATATATCTACCTACCACCCAAATACAGGATATTTCTCCCCTGTACCACGAAAATTAAGACATTATAACACCATAAGATGATATATAGGTGGGTAGGAGGGAGGGTAGAAAACTCTGCATAGTTTGTACGTTTTCCAAATAATAGTTTTAAGATCACTTTTTTAGAATTTTATCCACCTCCATTAGGGGTAAACTCTCATATTGCTGGAGGCGTTCATCAGCGCCATCTTCACCCAATAGATTAAAATTTTCAAAACAATGGATGGTGGTATCGTAATAGCCGAGGATCTTTAGTGACAATTCTTGATTAAGACAAGTCAAGTTTCAAGCGACCCTTCAATTCTGAATGGTGGTCTTACACTAGGGCAATACCGGATTATCTTCCATCCTAAAACTTGCCGCAAATATAATATACGATTTGTAAATTAATAAATTGTGAAATACCACAAATGAATCAAATAAAATGGGATTTGAATCTGCGACCTTCGGATTACCAGTCAATAGCCTTACCCCTCGACTAATTTACATTACACAGTTTACTAAAGAACTTAAATTATCACATTACGCAATAAAACCGTATTATCTAAACATTTTTCTCTAAACTTAAAAGCATTTTTTATGGGCCTGACACTATTTTTTTTCGAGGTTTAAAAGACATTAAAAAGACATCATCAAAATGATCGATCAATGCGAAGACCAAGATATGGTTTACTCAGTATTTGGCATACATAACATTTCCGGAGGATCAAATTTTCAAACCAAAAAAACCTGATTTCGCATAACTTCACATTGCATCACATTAAGGTGCTATCTCTGGTATTTACTCGTTATATTTTCATTAGTAACGCAAATTTGTGAAACAACGAAGAAGTGAAATTTGCGATTTCGATTTGTCTTTCAGGTGCGTATGCACTAGTATAATACTATGGTACTTCTCAGCAAGCCAAGTTTGAAATAGTTAGCTAAATGACAATGATGTTTTGTTAAAACTATCATAATAAAGACAATTATTCAAAGACAAGAATGGAAATTCTTTATCTTTGTAATCATCACTACGCTTACCACACATTGTTAATTTTTTCGTTTGTGAAGTTATGCCACGTGTAGTGTGCACGCATTCAGAAATTTTATCAATATTAATAGACCGCCTCATTTGATTTGAATGTGAAATGAAATTCGGAAAAATATTACTTAATTGGGGTATGTTGTGAGGCTGAAAGTAGTGGGGAGGGGAAGAAGATAGGGAAGAGGAAGGTGGGGAAGTACTTGGCTATTCAGATCTGGTCACCAAACCCGGCTAATGCCATTTTAAGCAACGTTTCAATTCTGAATGGTGGTCTTACACCAGGGCGATACTGAGAGTATCTGCGACGTATCGGTGACATTTTTTTTTTTTTCTACAAAAACATAAAAAAATGGTAGTGGTTGAACAGTTGGAGGCGGGGTAAGGGGTTCGTCGGACACCCGGCTGAGTGACCAGTGACGACATGCGGAAGAAATTTTTTTGTTTGAATTTGAAGAAAAAAAAATTAAAAAAAAAAATTCGTAAAAAAAAGTCACCGGAGACCAAAATTTCATTTACATTTTTTACTCCAAATAATGTCAGATATCACTGGTTAAATAAAGTAAGTCAAGTACGTCCCTTAACACCCTGTATATTATTTTAAATGAATAAATTGTGAAATAACACAAATTAATCAAATATAATTTATTTGCTAGGTTGGGATTCGATCAAGAGCCTTACCGCTGGACTACGCCGGCTGTCATGTTGTAAGCGAATGAAATTTTAATAAAAGAAATTAAAAATGCAATCAAAAACAAGTTTAATGTATTTTAAAGATATGTAAATGTAAGTAGGTATGTTCAGAATTTTTTTAAATCATTGTAGGAAGTACCTATTTATTTGTCGCGTCCGGCGTCCGGTCCGTCAAGAAAAAAGTCACCCCCAGTAATATAATTTGGAAATATAGCGATTTGAACGTATTAAGATCAAAGGAAAACCTGTTTGTTTTTAATAAGAAAAATCAACATCCAAGAAAATACGTTTTTGTTGTTAAACTCACATTGAGTGGTACTGCACTTGTGGTGTAGTTTGGTAACTTTAAATTATACATTTTTAATTTATACAAGGTTTGCATGTTTTTCGTCAAAGCCCTTATAAGTAATAAATAACGAAACAGTGGAATTCCACACGGAAATAAAAAAAATTCAAATCAGAAAAATTTTTCACGATTTCATATCAATAATATTTAAAAAAAATGAATGCCGTCACTCCACCCACGGACAAACATCATTTGTACTTTTGCATTAAAATGTATAACGGAGGTGTAATGCCGTTAACTTGGAACAAACTGCTGAAAATTCACCTATATGAACTAACAACAAATCTCAAACTGGATAAAAATTAAAGGTACACAATTTTCACAAAACCTATTCACCCCAGTCCAAACACATCATAATTTAATTAGTATTCAAATTATATCACTAGGTCTATCGAAATATAGATAAAATTAGTAATAATTTGATAATATTTTAAAATATCTACTTACCTAAATTATTACACTGTGCACTGGATACTGTTTTTTTTTTTACTTATGATAGCAGAATAACATTTCATTTATTTATGTGTTTATCATTAACGCCTTTCGGCTTTTACATAATATAACTTTAGTATAAGACATAAACTATGGCATGAGAAATTAGAATTGCGTATATGTAAATAACAACCGAAATGAGAAGAATAATATGTACTCAATTCTTAGATGTAAACAAAATATATTTAAGAAACTTTAGATGAAGATGAGGTACACAGCAAATGCATAATAAGGGAAGGTATATACAATGAATAAAATTTATTTTAAGTTGAAAACATAAAAGAGATTTTTATAAGAAGTAAAAGACAGCTCTGCTGATCGTGTATAAGAATATAAAGAATAGAAAATAGAAGTCAAAGAATAGAAAATAGAAGTTAATAACATGTGTAAATAACAAAGCAAACCGGCAGACAGGGGGGGGGGGTAAACCCCCTAACCCCTTATATACATACACCCTTGGTAGTTATACAATAAGTAAGTCATATTTTAAGTTGAGAAAGCATCTACTTATTACAAGAAATATACATAAAATCCAATGACACAATAAAATTAAGAATATCTGTAAATAACAAAGCAAGAATAGCCCCTTTTGAACAATGATACCTTTAAACATATTGAACTGACGAAAAGAAAAAAAAAATATATCTACAACATGCGAAACCTTTGCCTAGGTTCTCTAGTGATGTTTTCACAAACCACTACTACTTTAACCCATTTACAAACAGTTTATTAACATTTTTTTTGTATAACTTGTACTCATTGTCTTCGTAAACTGTAAACATCAGTGTAAACTGTATGTACGGGAATATAAATAAATAAAGACATTAATACATATCAGATATGCATTTAAATAACAATTTTACTTTAAGCATTGAAGTCAATATTAGCGACTCTCAAACGAGTGATTACTAGATTCGACTGTAACCTTTTCTTATTTTACTGTTTCGAATTTTCTATTGAGAGTCACTAATATTGTTTTTAATGAATAATAATAAATTAATAATAAAATTTGAGGTTTTACTCATCACCAAAAATAATAATAAAAAAAATGTAATTGTCCATTTGAAATCCAACGGATGACTTTTTAGTTTTGTAAAATGTTCGTTTTATAATTTATGTGTGAAAAGTCTGACATAAACAAGAAAAAAAATATGTATCAAAAGAACACAAAATGATAAAATTTTTAAATTCTCACCTTTATTCGATATAATTTCCGGTAGTATTAATTAATGAATCCTCGCACCACTAGTGTTTTCGAACCACGAACTTATTCAACAACTAGTACCGTTGCGTTGGTCTGTCGCTTCCCACCAGCCTAGATGACGGTGTTGCGGGCGATGGGTCTAACTAAACTAACCACGATACTTGGGCCGGGACGGTACCTTCTTTCCTCGCACATTCACGGCCCAGTCACTGTCAACACACTGAGAGCCGGATACGTCCCGTAACTAACTACTTACTGTTTTATTTACTTACCATTACACCACTGTACGTATGGAAGGGGTGTTGTAATTTTTGCAATAAGTCACAACTTTTTTGTAATGTGCGGATTAAGGAATCTCAATGTTATTGTAAAAAAATGTAATAAAGTTCGTAAAAACTTCATAAAAGTTCATTCGTGAAAGATCATTGATTATTACATGTTGATTTTTTTATGGTTCCAGTGTCCTTTCATACATTTTATAGGTTTTTTTATCGATTCGAAATCGAAGGAAAAATAAAGCATTTTATGACATTAATTAAAAATGCGAAGTTCGAAATTATGACATTTTATTCAGTTATACTATAACGGTTATTTTTCTGTCAGTTTCTCGCAGAAAATATTTAAAAAACAAACATTACGTTTTTGAACTTAACGCACAATATTGGTGTTTATCAATCAAAATGTATAATTTTGCAACAATATGTGTTTAGAACAATAAACATACAAGAATAAAGGAATATGTTTCGAATCGCACCAAGCATTTTTTTCTGTGTATTTAAAATTCCATATCGTTTGAATGTTTGTAATATTCTTTCAAATAAAAAAAATATTTTAAAATTAGGTGATAATAATCTTCTTTCATATTGTCAAATAATCAACAAGTTCCATCCAATTTAAACGCCCACATCTTCGGTATTTTCCCACTAGAAATTTAGGTTGGTTAAAAAAATTCCGTACCGGCATAAAATCCACATTCAAACCAGGTACGTTTATAAAGTGTTAATAAAATAGTTGGGCCGGTGAATGGGCAAAAGACACGCTGAACGTATTTAACAAATATCTTGGACGTGCATCTGGTTTTATTGATCATATTGGATTCACAAAGAATGCATTCATACACAGTGCATCAAAGTTTCAACACCAAATGGGCGATTCCGCTATAGACGATTCTCGACAGTAATTTATTTGTTACTTTTTTTATATCAGTGCAAAGAAGAAGGTCAATATTTAATTATAAAAAAAAAAATGGATTTTACTTCATATTGAAATTTTTGGCGCGCTTGGAAACATTATCATTCGAAGAATCGGTATATAAACTGCAAAATCACACCGTGCAACACTGACGCGAAACAGCTGTTACCGATAGTTTGAAGTTATATTTTACTGTCAAAAGTGTAGTGACAATATTAATTTATTCCTTTGTGCCGAAAGATGTAAGTACTTGTTGTTATTTTTTAAGCATCATTGACTACAAGAAGTCACTGTTAGCTTGTTGCACCCGCGATACAAAAGATATAAAAGTTTGTGTTTTTCACAGAAATAAAGTGCTAACGTTTTGAAACTTTGTAAAAGTAAGAAGAAATCACAGGCAAACTTGAATAAAACGTTAAGAGTATACCGTTAGCTGAATTGAAATAAACGTTGACTCAAATTGGTTGCTCCCGCGATTGTGTTGTTAGAATCGTGGGTGCAACTCTTTGACAACTACCCTTATTGTGTGATTTATCATATATTTTATTGTTTTTTATGTCTTCAATAATAATATATGCTGTGTATTACTACTGATTTATATTTAATAGGTTTGTTTATATTATATTCAGCTTTTTTTATAGAAATTCTATGATTTGGCACGCAGTCTCTCTGAAACTTCTTCTTTATATTTAAAAAAAGCACTTAAAAAAAGATGGTCACGTTTGATGATAAATGGGAAGGGCTGAAAAATAAATCAGGCATTCAATCAAAACATTTTTTTCAATCTGAAGACAGCGATAGCATTTCCGTGGCGCGAACCTCACTGTCTCGTCTCAAATGCACATTGGTTTTGAAATCTCCGAAAACCACCACTGAAACAGAAAGTGATTGGGATGACAACAATTTGGAACCTCTTACAAATTACAAAATATAAAAAGGAATTCTACAAAATAAGAAAAAAAAAACAAATTTTTGTTTTTGGAAAGGATTGATGGATGTATGTTTATAGAATTTTTGGCGAATTTTGACTTAACCGAAAAGAAATAATTAACATAAATGATCAAGAAGTGTACTGATTAGTAATAAGCATTGCTGGATTTCTTATTTCGTTCATCTATCAGGGTTTATTGATGTTTATATACACTTAAACTAGACGAGTTGCACCCGCGATGATTTGATGTTGCACCCGCGATTGCTTGAAAAGCTAATAATTCATTGCTTGTTTTTGTTTTCTGTATATTTATTTATTTATTTAGTTGATTAGTTTAACTCCTTATGAAATATCAAGGCGTAACATAATAAATGTATCACAATTAACAGACTTTTGTGTTTTTATCTTACGATCTGGAAAGGGTGGGCCAAATTGGTTGCACCCGCGATCGCACTTTGAACCTCCCTCCTGACTATTTAAATATTTCAATAAAATTCTTATAAACCGGTAAAAAGTAAACATGTTAAAATGTAGCTCTTCCAATAATAATTTCATTAAAAATGTTTTTTGTTTTGTTATTAAGAAGCTTTATATGCGTCTAAATTTTGCACCCGCGATAATGGAATCACCCAAATACTACAATACGGGCATGTGCCAAGTGTGGTAGTCGAAAAACTTGTAAAACTGTATACCTACCAATATTTTAATGAATAAAGAATAATTAAAAAAAAATAAGGTTCAAAAACGACAATTATTGTTTGACAATGCCATGTTTTGGATGTATCGTCTAAGTTCTCTATAGCCAAGTATGAAGAACGCTTGATTGGCATATATAACTTACAACGGATACCGGCTTACTCCGTTTTCAACTTTCTTCAAATATTAAGTGTTTAAATATTCTTTAAAAGAGGATGTAACGCGCATTAACAATATTGAAGTGAAATAACACAAAACTGCGCTGTACAAATACTACGTTATTATTATAATTATGGTTATTATTGGTAGCCCAAAACCCCAAATATTCCAAATTGTGTTTTAGATACGAGCGATCGTTTTGCTTAGTAAAAATATCTGTAAAATAACTCCTCGGTAATATTAGGTCGGTGAAAGAAAAAAAACTCAAAAAACAATTTTTTTTTATGATAATCAGCCGAGCGATTCCGTATTTTTTGTGGGATCGTTATTAGATAGCGGACGTAATCTCATGTCAGATTTGTGTGATTTTTATGGCTGTTATTTGCTTTTTCTATGTACAACGTACATTAAATAAATAAATAATCATGCGTACTTGCAGGAATTCGTGTTTAAATCGATCTAAACTAAAATATGTGACAGTAAATATATAAAAATCACACAAACCTGAAAGGAGATAACGTCCGTTATCCAATAACCATCCCACGAAAGATACGGAATCACTCGGCAGAAGATTTTACAAACATAATAAAATATATCCGGTCGAAATATTGTCGATTCCGAAACACACCGTCACACCGCCACACCACTACACAAGGTTACTTCGGTCCGTCAATTGTTTATTAAAAATTTATTGTGTGATAAAAACGTATGTATACAAATTCAACCTGACGCAAGCTGCACTTGACCTGATGCAAGTTAAACACTAATTCAACAGCCTTTACATAAAGTTGGCACTCTGTTTTAATGTATCAGTATATGAATCTCTTTCTTCGTATGCCTGTTTCATTATACATTATTACTTTCAAGACATGAATAAATTTAAATTATAACGCCTCAGTAGTTTTATAATTTATTACATGGCTTAATGAACAGTACTGTAAAGTTACATAAGTATAATTATAAGCATTCATTTCAAACCATCAATGCTGTGAAATTTCAATTAGCTAAACAAATAATGTTAACCGTAATGAATTGCTTTCTGCAATACGCCCTAGCAGGTAATACAAACTAATTTATGAATCATTAAAATATTTTAATACCGAATTGTATTGAAAGACGAATTCGCGTGAAACTTGCACAATTGTGGTTTTGTATAAATGAGCTTTGGAAAATACGTTGATGCACAACTCAATTAAAAAATCACATTTGAAAATTTCTCTTTATTTTATCACTTGAATGAGTAAAAACTTCATTCGTAACGCCATAAATTATGAAACTTTGATAGCCAAAGTCGTCATTGAATTTCGAAACCAAAATATAAAAAAAAACATACGTTCTAAATCATTGCAGACTTCCATTCGGATATAAAATGTTCGTCCATTATCCCGCTTGGCTGCAAAAATAGTTGATCCGATTCTCGTTTACAGTAGTTTTTTTCTTCACGAAATGAACTCCAATTAATTTTTACTGAAACTACTTTCTTTAGTTAAAAATCATATTATCTGATGAAGAACCTTCTTGTTGTCATGGGAATTGGGTCTATAGTGAACGCTTGTGCGTAAGCAATTTTTGAATATGCGGTGTTAAATTATACGCTTGCATAATTTCATTGTGTTAATCCACGTAAGTCACTAATTATTACTATATTTCTGTCTAATTTGGCGCACAACAGCTGTTCCCATTTCTCATTCATTGTCATCACCAAATCGTTGATTATTTTGAATAGATTGCTTAGTTATTAATATTTAAAAATATTATATATCATAAAATACGCAAATCAATTAATTTTGCATATCAAGAAACATGAAATTTGTTAAATCATTTAAATTGGAAAATATTTGAAAGCGAATTCTTACATAAGGACTATGCAACTTTTATATAAAATTTGAAATTCTAATGACAATATGTACATTAATATTGTAATTTAAAAACAGACGAGGCCTAAATGTCAAGATTATGCGGGTCAGAAACGGCGATAATTTATTTACACAACAAAAATTAATGCGAACAATATTTTGCGGATTTGATATCTTAGCCAACACCTATTTTTTATTATTAATTTTTTTAAACTTTATGAGTAAAATCTCAAATTATAATATTTAATTAAATGAAGACAATATTAGCGAAACCCAATCGAAATCTGGAGACAGAAAAATCAGAAAAGATATTGGCTCCGCTGGGACTTTTTTCGATTGAGTTTCGCTAATATTGTCTTCATTTAATTAAAAATTACCTATTTTTTTCTCCGAATGCCGTTTTTAAATAATATTTTTATTATAATATATGAGAAGGCTTTCTTTTATTAAAGTGCTGAAATAAAAATGAAAAGGGGGAAATGTTTTTCTGAAGAACAAAACTTTTAGCAGTTTTTTACTGATCAGTCAGTAACGCAGTAACGCATTTTTTTCAAATTTCAGATTCCCAAAAGTTGAGAAGCATTTTATCTGCGTTATACGTAATAAACCTGCAACAAAAAGTGAGGTCAAATTTTTTTCTTTTCATTTATGTAAGTCATTTTAGGAGGTTTATGATCTAAAGGCATCTATACTGCCATATTAGAGTTTTTTAAATAACGGATTTCTATACTTTATTATGTAAATGGTTTTAGTTCTCTTTCTCCAATTTATTACGTGTATAGGGATTGCTTTTCTATAAAATGACCAATTATAAATGATATCTTTATTTGACATTGTTGAATTAACATTCTAGTTTATTTAGCAGCAAAGTGAAGTTATAGTGAGCATGTCTATACCGTATCTTTTAACTAGTTTAAGCTTAAAAAAAGTAAACAAAAAATTACCATTTTAAAATTATATGAAATTACGACAGCGGCAACTGGCGATTACGGCAGCGAAACGTGAAAAATAATATTGCTTTGTTCCCGTCTCACAGGTAAAGGGAGATAAATTGATGATATCGAAGAACTGCAAGACGGTATCAATGAATTCTGGTTCCCAATGCGTAATATGTTCAATGCCATCCTAACTTTCTAAACGAATTTTTGTTGCGTTTAAATTACAGGCCACCACACGTCTCTAGGAAATTGTCAGTTAAAATGGATGACCCTCCGGGAGTAGCAATGAACCCTGGGAATTACGTCACACAGGTTCCAGTCACTTTCACTTGCACCGGCAGATCAATGTTAATGTACCTGAGACCGTTTGGATCAGGAACCAGCTTTAGTACTATTACGCAGGGCAAACTATATTCAAATCGAAACACATTCGAGATTTAATCGGAACTATTTTGATTATATTCATGGGCGTAGCATTTTTCGGGATTAAAAGGGTACCGGATACAGAAGTTGCAGAAGTTTATCAGTAGTGATTTATGGTTAGAGTTAGAATCCCTGAGAATTCAAAGCATTGGGTTTCGGTTTCAATTGGTTATATAATAAACAAAAATTATAACAAAACAAAAAAACAACTTCAAAAAATGCACTAAAAAGTAAAAAAATAATTTCGTATTCTTCTACAACTTAATAATCAACTTACTATTTCTACTCATCAATATGTAGGTACGATTGTTATTTTTGGAGTCGGTGTCAGCAAAGGTAGGTTTGTAACTACATACATAGTTATAGGTGAGACGTGCTTGTGTCGCACGAGCGACTTGAGGAGGCGAGAGGCGGGAGGGGAGCTGTCAAGTGAACACGCCGGGCCGGGTACCTTTGCTGACACATGCATGTTTTTTCTTATCTAAGGAAAAACCAATAAATAAAAGAATATCAACAACTCTGGCCCTAATAAATAAAATTGTATGGGCTTTTCTAAGACACCGTTCACGTTGTAAATAGGTATGTATTATAAATTTACAATCACAGATGACAGCCAAAAATATGGGAATAATTCGAGACTATGTTAGTAATTAAACAATGGAAGTACGCGATTGATAAAAATGACATAACTAGGTGGCAATAGCTCAATTGGTAGAGAGCCAGTCCCGGTAAGCCTAGGCCCTAGAGCTAGAGCATCTGGGTTCAAGTCCCGTTGTTGGCGTTTTTCTGCGAGATGTCGCTTGTTTTCAAGGCGAGATGTTGTTAATAATATCTTCCTCAGTGATTGACGATAACAATAAGGTTTATTAGCTAACCTTCAGCAATTTAATCCTAATAATTTTAATAAAAATACAATTCTGAAATTTTTTATTATTCAATAGTTTTTTCACATTATACGTATATCAAAGATATTTTATTCTTTTAATGTTATGTTAGAAGGCCTGCCTGCTATTCCTCCCGTTTGCACTTACCCGGGTTAACCCGATAAATTTTATGTTTTCGCCCGTTATTTCTCGTTACCCCACTGTTAACACGCGTTATTTCATGATATCTTTTTTAATACATTTGAATCTTGATGAGATTTATGCAACAATGCAGCTTGTCGAGGCACATACTCGGCTACAGTATTTCACGTGTTTGAAATTATTCCCTCTGTTTATCTTTAGTGGTCTTTGAGAACTGACATTTCTGTGTTGGAATTAAGCAACAAACCTGTTAAATAAAAGTGAAATTAATACTTACCACAAAACTACATTTTTAACTTCTTGGTAAAACCAACTAACCATTACGTTGTTTCCCCGCAGGGGTAGGTAGAGAGCACGGACCGCTAAACAAATCTCTTTGCCTCATTCACATTCATAATAGTCGTATACATACTCTTCTATTATTCTGATTCTTGACATGGTTCGACCCAAGAATCTAATTCACTTGATCGTGCCATGTCTAGATGGGGCGTCCCCAACTTCTTTTACCATTCACATTTGCGTCATATATTCTTCTTACACTAGTTTCTTCGTTCATTCGCTCTATTTGCCCAAACCATTTGAGAGTCCCCTTCTTAGTCTTACTAATTTTACGCTTACGTCATTTCGATCTCCACGTTTCTCGCATAATCACACGTATACGCCTCAGGGAGCTCATTTCGACAGTATTCAGTCTCCTTTCATCCTTCATTTGCCAGTTCCATGCCTCATTGGCGTATATCAGGGTAGGTACTAGTACTCCATTGTGGACTGCTGTCTTCGCTTCTTTTGACAGTTTTTTACTAGCGCCAATGGCATTCAATCCTTTATTAACCTGCATTTACCCTTCTTTCAATATCTCTATCAGCCTTCCCATCCCTCGTAAACATACTACACAGATACACAAGCTCATCCACCTCCTCCAAGTATTCATCATTCACAACTCTATTGCACACTGTTTTCGTACTCTCTTTCAAACACCATGACCTTAGACTTACTTATAATCATCATTGACTCATTCTTCACTCATACTTCATTCATCCTAGACACGAGAGACTGTAGGTCTTCAATACTGTTAGAAATCAGCACTGCATCATCAGCATACAAGAGGCAACATACTTTCAGATTACTCAATTTCACGCCCAATCCCATCTCTTTTAATTCTTGCATAAAATTATCATTATATGGATTAAATAACCATGGCGACATTACGCAGCCTTGCTTAACACCTTTTGTGATGTCAAACCACCCCCCATAAAACCACCGTTCATCTTAACACATGCAACGCTTCCCTCATACAGAGTCGTAAACTGTATGAGATTTGTATTCACTCCATACTTGGACAACACCTTCCATAGCTTTTTCCTGCCGACTCGGTCGTATGCTTTTTGTAGATCCACAAAGGCGCCCAAGAATTTCTGTTTTTTTCCAGAAATTTCTCAGTGTATGCTCACTCACAAAGAGAAAATCTCTTCCTTCCACTAATAAAGACAGCTTCGTGCATTGCAACTTCTTGGAATAATTCAATACGATGCAGGACGTTTTTATTTAATGAATAGATTTCCAAAGTTGACAACCTATTTTTTCCCTTGTACATTTGGAAGTTTATATTTTAATATTGTCTACCTATCCACAATTTTTAATCCAAAACTGTTAAATCAAGGCAATCTCTCCACCGGTATTTAAAAACGTTAATCCCATTCAAGAAAATAAATGATTATGATAGTAAATAAAAGTTGTTTTATAACTTGGGATTGTATAAATTACAATAAAATTAAATGCTACCTGCATTGCTAAATATTGTGTTCTTGTGAAAATTAAAGGATTATTTTCGTTGTAGGTTTGCTGGAGGTTAAAAGGTGTCTGATGGTCACTGAAGTAATGAAATGTGTTGTAATTACAACTACATGAATAATTTAATAAAATTACTCCAAATAAGGTAAAAGAATTCAGTGCAGAGTCATTATTACCGAAGCCCAAGTAAATCTTGTGTCCAAAAATTTGGGTACATTTTTCAGGGCTAACAGATTAAACAGTAGTGAGCACATGCCAACCCTGTACTGATCTAGTGCAGGTCTGAATTGAATTTTAAAGCCACCTCTGAGCTGGAGCCCGAAAAAACAACTCGATTGACCTTCTTAACTCTCTCTCTAGCGTGTTCGCTAGATGATAATTTTTAATTAACATATTGTTAGCCATAATCTTATGCACATTAACTAAGCGAACATTAGTGAATCTCTCGTTCACAGTTGATTTTTGCGGTATGAGTCGAGTCATTCCTCCCACTTATTAACGTGTAAAATGGCAAAGCGTGATGTGGATGGATCGAGCTGCAGATCTTTCCCCTTCGTATATTTTCAGTCCCTTAATATAATCCCATCTATTATTGATGGATGGCGTATTATTGACCTGTTCTTACACACTACAGCCTGGGAACTCTTGCGAGACAACATATTAAGAATATTTTTTTGTATTTCTTGGACATTAACAATTGTAACAATTTCAGACATTTTGTTTTAAAAGTTTTTATTTCTCATGTACATTTGTTACTTAATTTATTAATCAAAAATTAATTAAGTTAACAAAATAATAACACTCTGTAAATCACCATTATTATTTAAAATGTTCCCCTGTTATATTTACTTCCCCCACCTTTCCCTCCCATTACAAAAAAAAACCACCACCCCCACCTAATAAAATCTATGTGAATGATACGGATGTGTCTAAACCGGTAGCAGATAAACAAAAATGGAGTAACAACATGTAAAATAAAACTTTTCAAAATAAAATATTAAGAACGAACAAAAAGCGTATTTTATTTTTTGGTATAACTTATTGAGTAAAACCTCAAAGAGTAGTTCAGAAATTGAACGGTATAGTTATTATCATTGAAGAAGAAGTTATACAAATAAATCTAAACAAAAGTATGAAAAAGAAAGTCCCATTTGCGACCGTTAACTTTTTATTTTTCTGTGTCTTGTTCATTTTCGTTTAGATTTATTAGTTTCATCTTCCTCCATGATACTAGTATGTTACATTGATGGGAATAATCTTCAAAAGTAATTGTAAAAGAGAGTTATTCAAATAAAAAATTGAAAATCCATTTCAATTCCACAAAAACATCAATAGTTTTCCGAAATAAATAAAATCGGTTATTTTTATCCGAGACCTACTAAGTTACAAACCAGTTCTCTGAATATTTGTTACATTTATTTATTTATTTGTTAAAAAGTTAGCTGCCAAAAATATGGAAAAAAATTAGTCGAAGATGATATTGTTAATTCTGAATTGAAATAGGAGATTGACAAAAATGACTTAAAAATAAGAGGTAGCAGTGGCCGAAATGCTTAAGGTGCTTGTCTCGGTAAGACGATGGATCCCGGATTCGTGTCCCAGTTGCTACCGTTACCTTTTTTTATTTTTCTGTGTATTCATATTTACGTTTTGATTTATTAGTATTATCTTCTTCTTAAATGATATATTATGTTGACGGGAATAACCTGAAAATAGAGTTATTCTAATATAAAAATGGTTATTCTTGTTGCTTGGCAACAGTAAGTTTGATACTTAAATAATTTTGTTCTGGGACAGCAAGACAAAAACATAGATTTAATGCATGGCGGTAAAGTTTGTTTGAAAGAGTTAGACTGTAACAAACAAATATATCTCATTAGGTAACTGCACTTATCGACCACAGATATCATTGTGGGTTAACAATTTTATACACCATGCTCCCCATTTATGCAATTAAATTCGAGCAAATTTTGATTGCTTGACCTAGATATTATCCCCAACTTGATCGATCAGAATGTATGTAGCAGGTATAATAAATTACAGACTGCGTATACGTACGCTGAATAAACGTAAGCATGGTCTTTCAACCATCATTCATAAGATACCAACGATTACCATTGACCCACGGTCACCGAAAGAACAACTGAAGTTGCATAAAATGAAAAAGTAAAACAAAGATTGAAAGTTTGTATTTGATAACGACCGATGAAACACATCGCTAACAGTCTCGAAGGATTAAGCCACGTATTATTGAAATGAAAGGTGGCCTAGTTTGTGAGCTTCTCAGTATTTTTATGGAGATAAATGAGAAAGTTTTTTGCACATTATTGCCAGCCTACCTGTTTGGGACAAGTGGGTTGTAAAGCATGTTTCTCTGCGGAGGTCCATTTAGTAGGCACCCCGCAATCAGCACGTTCAATGTATTTTTACGAAGAAATGATGCGACCTTCACAGCTGATGCCATTTTAGTGACTCAAATTTGTGCCTTGATCAAGTGTGACAAATGGAAACTTCTCTCTCGAGTTGTTGTCTTCGGAGATGATCTTTTTGTAACAATTATCATGTAGGCATATTGTAGGGATATATTCAGTTTTGTGGTGGACTGACTGCGAAGTTTCAATAATTTGGTATAAGGTATTTTTAATAAATAATCCAAAACGTCCAACTGCCTAAAACTTTTGGAACTCTGGTGACCGTTATTGAGGAATGCTGTGAGAGGGTTTTGAAAGTATCTACGGGTTATTTAGTCATACGAGTAGATACTGAACACAGATAATCCGATTTTAAGTGACGCATCAATTCTGAAAATTGGTTTCTAATCAGGGTGAAACTAATTATCGCAAGTAAGTACTTGAGAAAAAGGTAGGTATATAATTTTTACTTTCTTTCAATTGGCGTTGTGTATTAAATGGTTTTTGAACCCCCGACCTCAACAGCCTAGTTAAAACACGTGTTAATATGTAAATATTTAATCGAACTTGTCTGTCTGTTTAATCGAATGTCTCAGGTAAATAGATGCATAATAAAAAAAAAATGTTACCGTTTGTCAGTAGTTGTGCATACCAAATCCGTTTAATAATTATTGACAAAAATAATTATTTCTTCGTTCCTGTAACACAACAATGGGATATGCTACACATGTACGTCACAGTCGCACATTCCTAGATAATATTATGTTGTTACGGTTTGTACGTCTCTGCATATATTATTTTAGGAATTTTTAATTCAATATACTCTACTTATCGGTCTACTTCACCGTAACCTATTTATTAACATTTGGGTTTCTTGAACTGTTGGTCATTTAAATAAAGACGATCAAACGGTACTTTAAAATAATTACACACAGTTTTTAAAGCCTTTATTTACCTGAAAAGTTAGAAGAGTAATGAAATATATTTACCATGTTCAGTCTTCCTCAACATATGATTTGATCGAAATATCCTACTAATATTATAAAGGCGAAAGTTTTTATGGATGTATGTTTGTTACTCTTTCACACAAAAACTACTGAATGGATTTAAAAAATTCTTTCACTGATAAAAGCTACATTATTTGCGAGTACTACAGGCTATGTAAGCTCTGGCGTTATGAATAATCTCTGGCGTTATGAAATTATTTATCAAACGTTTTCTGTCCCTAACAAAATCGAGTTATTGCAAACGTCGGAAGAAAGCAAACAAATTGTTGTCTTGGAAACGATGATGTTTTTTTTTAAAATTAGGTAATTCACCCTAAAAAGAGTGCTCTGTTGGCGTCGCAGTTAATATCTATCTCTATAGGGGTAGAGGAGGGTGGAGGGAAAGTGGTGGGGGAGGGGTAGGGGGGTTGATGGGGGGGAGTGGAGTGGGGAGAGGGAAGGTGGAGGAGGCGGAGTGGTTATCCCCCTAATACCATGCGAGTGAAGCCGAGGGAAAAGCTAGTATTCCATATACGTCAATTTCCCGTTTTTTGATTCGTTTACATTCAATTCAAAATGGAACCATTGTATTTAAATTGTTTATTTTTTGCGTTAAACTTTATCTGTTCGCAAGCATATTAGTAGCGGTCATGACGAATACTCTTGATTTTTCTCACCTCGTACCTTCCAAAGAATCAAATGGGTAGAAAACAGTTTTCAAAATAATAACTACAGTTTTTACACAAAGGATTTTCTTTTTTTATTATCAAAAATCAAAACTTTCTATTTTCACGACAATTGTTTGCCGTTAGACCTGTTTAAACCTGCCAAGGGCGTCTTCTGACTAGAATTTCGGGATGATAAAATGCCTGTAATAATATCATGTTAAGTGATAAAAGGAATAAAATAATTAAGTGTTTAATTATGATATATAATGGCAATTTCGTCAAAAGAATAATGCTTTGACAATATCGCAGGTACACTTTCCCAGTTCCTAGGCAGATATCCAAATGCTTACTATTATTGGCAACGCTCTATTTGTGAAGGTTTTCCCATTTAGGTCAGTTGTATTGTTTAAATCTGTAACGTTCTGCAATCTGTCTGCAACTGGGTCTTGAAGAACTTGAATTTATTGCATTCAACATTCATTAATATAATATGACAATACCTTTAGCTATCAAGTTTTGAAATATTCAGCCTGAATTTGTGATTCAGTATTGTTTTATTATTTTAAAAAATGTTAGAAATTATAAGACAATCATCAGAAATGGTAGATAACTCTATTAAATAAATAACTATTATAAGAGCGCTTTTTATTGGCAACTTTCTGTCAATTTTGTAGAAGGATTCTAAAATTCTGAACATCAGCAAACTATTAAAAATTGAATCATCAGTGAAGGGCACTAAACGAAATACTAAATTCTTACATACAGTCATAAATAGAGAAGTACGAGTAATATACTCATTAATTAGAATTGCGTAATTCACCAATTTTTTTTTAAATGGAGAAGAATTTGGAGAAGTCCAGACTTTGGAGGCCCTGAGAAAAATTATTTTCCTTAGGGCCTATGTCATCTTTGAAGATGTTGTGTTGAGGGTCTTTTTGAGGAGAGGAAGGAGTGAACATTGTTCTTGAAGTTGTTGTAGAAAGGTGGAAACACAGAGGCCGGTAAATCATACCACAGCCGAGATGTTGAACTCTAAAACTCTTAGAAGCGACCCGTTCTCATGTGACAAAAGTCAACGGTTTACATATGTTGGGCGCGCGTTTAGCGTGTTTCCCAACTATGCACCAGTGTCGAAAGGATCAATTACGCTAGTCCTTCCAAGCATCTTCCGTTGAAATACCGGCAGAATAAGGACAACATTCCCACCCGACCCCTGTGCTCAAAAGATTGTAATCTGTTCCTTAAGATGGGAGAATCAATCAAATAGACCGCCCGTTTCTGCACGGTATCGTGGTTTTTTTTTAGGTATTTTGGGGTCCAGTCCAGAGGTTGCTGCCAAATTCCACAGTGGGGAGCACTTGCGATTTGTACAGGGTTGGCAGTTGTGAATTATATTAAAGTATCTGCGGGCCCTATACAGTACCTATACGCCTAGTTTTTTGAGAGGCTAACTTATCTCTGGCTTTGATGGAGCCCCCGTGCTGGTCACTTAGTGTTACACCAAGCATATCAATAAACAAGCAGACTAAGAAACATTGGATTAAAGCGAAAGGAATGCAGATGGAAAACAACCCCAATTGATCGGAGAAATCTGGAAGAAAACTAAGAAATTAGACTGGATGTGAAAATATTTAAAAACAAAAAATTTACAAGGAACACAACATGTATATTTCTTTTTTTTACATTTTGTACATATCACCATACCTATCAACATAATAAATACTAATTACAAACAGTAACATTTCCCACAAATATTGATCGGCATTAATTCTACTGGCTGCCTGCATTTATAATATTATTTCCTTTTCTCTTTTAATGATCACACCATCACTGCTTAACAGGATAACAAAAATACTACGTCACATCTTCGTGAGAACATTGAACATTAGCTGTAGGTAACAAAACATTAGGACAACCAATAAACAAGAACAGATTTTAAATTGTGTGATTTAAGAATAAACACCTTCATTGTTTGCGGTTTGTGGTTTACCCATTCTGCTTACTTTGTGTTTTGTTTTATGTACTCGTATATCGTTAATTTCCTAACAGCTCGTGGTATCCAGTGATAATATATAGCCTCATTCACAAGGAAGTATTAGTTCGACGCCGAGAGTTTTTTTGTCGCGGAAAAGGCTCATTCCGTTCACTGGTTATGATTCATGTACGCACACTGCTGTCAGATTCTGTATAAAATCAAGACGACGAATGTAAACGCGTTTAATAACTCTTTAGGTGAATGAGGCTTTACTAGCTGTCAATTCAAAACTACATTGTCGTAGAAAATAGCCACATGAATGTTGATTCTACCAAGACAGTTTTACTATGTTAGCTTTAGATCTTCTATGTACTTGGTCAACATTTATTTCAAATATAAAACGTTTTTCAGCATTGAAGAAAATACAATCCGCTTTTAATTATAGTTTAGTTGTAAATACATATATACAGAACAATGAATGTTCTTCTTTCACTCTCCAGTCTTTTGGTCGCTTGGTCAACGATATTTCTAGCTTGCTCGGTTCACCTTATACCTTTGAAACATTCATAAGTAATTTCCTATTTATTTTATGGGCGAAAGCAAAGCTGCCTGCTTTCGTGTAATCCAATTTGTGCGCCTGTACACGAAAGCAGGCAACCAGCTTCCAGGTACATATACCATAAGCAAATTGATGCTAATTGAGCACTTATTTTAGTCTATAATGATAAGAGTTCATAGCTTACCCTTGTTCCCAACATTTGTTCAGAATCCTTACAATTTTTACAAGCTCTTGAGTATTTTGATTATCACAATCAAAATATTAAAAAAAATTAAGGTACTTAATATCAAAAAATATCACACACACAAACATGCAAAGCATACAACCATTTTCGCAAAACACTCTCCTTACTCGTATTGTCATTACTTTATTTAGTAAATACTTAACACCCCTCTGTAACCGCCGAGCGCTTCATAAATATCAAATATAATGTTTAATCTAAAAGTAATTACTTATTATGATATGTGCACAAAAGCAATTATACTTACAGATATAGGCCTTTCTGTGACAAAACCACTTGTGGAATGTTGCTAATTTGATCGCACCTTTCGTCATATTTAATATATTTGATACACGCTGCAACGGGATAATACTTGGCACAATTATCCCTCACCTATCTTATAAGATTTTTTACATAACTACAACTCGGTGTATAATTAGGTACGCGAGTGTTGGACTCAGTACGCCGCCGCCGCTTAGGTAAATCGTTGTGGTTTATTATTAATTATTTGTCGTGGTAAAATGTCTCAAACAATATTAACACAAATCAAAGGTCCTTCATTTTAATAAGTTTTTCACCACTGTTCAGAAGCGCCACATCTCTTGTTATTTGTAAATATGCTTCAGAGTCATCCACAAAACCGTTAGCAATTTTGCTTGGAGTGATACCGTTTCCATTGCTGTTGGCGTGTCCATTGGACAATGTCTTAATAGATCCGTTTGAGATTCCGTTGGTGGTAGGTGGTCTTCCGCCCTTGTTGTAGGCTTTCCTGTAGAAGTCGCTGAAGAGGTAGAGAAAGACGCCGGCGTTCCCGATGAAGAAGTAGGAGACGGAGCGAGGGTAGCCGCAGTTGGACAGCACCAGGAGGGACAGGTAGGCAATCATCATGCAGAACTGGGCCTGAGAAAAGTAATCAAACACGTTACTTTCAGAAAAAAAACAAAATACGCACAAGACAAGTCAGCTGATCATAAAAAGTTGTCTGAAGCTATCTAAAAAACCGTACCATTAAGAAGTGTGGTAATTGAAAAAAAATTGTTCATTAAAGTGATCTTTTTTTTGCAATTTGAAATGCTTGCAATCTTCCTATCGTCTTTTTTAGCCTTCTGATATAGTTAGGACAGGACTCTCCATCAGATTTTTCCTGATTTGTTGATTCTGCTTAAGTTCCATCAAATTCTCGTTGGTTCTGCTAATCATTCTCGCCAATTTACATTAGTGAGGGAAAAAAGATATCGTTAAATAATCAAGCCTTAACACCATGACCTTTACCGATGACTGCATAGTTGCATATCTTTTCCATTACACATTTAAATTATATGTCTTAATAATATTATATATAAATATGGTAATGTTTTTAAAATACTTGATTTAAAAAAATTTACATTAAAAAGAAATCATTTTATTATGTGCCTATAAACTCATATGTTTTAGAATAGGAACAAAAAAGATCAAGCTACTGAATGCTAAGCAATCATACCGATCTTCAGACCTTCCCTGTTTTCGCACTAAATAAAATATATTTTGCTTTCAAAGTTTCAAGCCAAACTAAATCACCGTAACGATGGTGTCTGGGGCAAAACTCTCTACTTTATTGGTACCTCGTGAAATTGGATAATGTACATATTTAATTTTCTTTATGTGTGCTGTTCATTTAAATGCTCTCTTTTGTTTAGGTTATTTATTTATTTATTTATTGACAGACTTGTCCATACAAAATCAGTAACATATTGTGTTACTGATTTTGTAAACTGGGGAAGTTAAGACCTCGTTAGAAGACCCAATGATTGAAGTGTGTGTCATATGAATCCGTATGAATCAAAAGCAATGGGCTCACAATGCAATTTTTTTAATGATTCATTCAAAATAATGAATCAATCATTAAAACAATGATTTATTAGTTATTTAGCATGTAAACCAGCTACGTGTGCTTTAACAATCCAGTTCAAAATCATTGTTAGTGTCAAATGCAGCAAACTCCAAATCACTTAAGAAACAATGCTGGCATTCTCCAATTTGGCCATTGGTAACAAATTAATTTTACACCAATCATTGATTGAGTTAATATCTGATTGGAGAAGAAGGCAGTGCGGTAATTTTGAATAATTTTTAGGGTCTTATTATCGTCCGCAAAAAGACAAAAGCAAATGTGAGAAAAAATACTAATAATGTCGTTTATTTTTATTTTATTTTTTTTTTTTTTACAGTAAATAACCGCACAAGAATCTCAACTGCTCCCGTCTGGAGCCAGTGAGACTATGGCATCCCCATTTGGGGTATGTTGTGAGGCTGAAGGTAGAGGGGAGGGGAAGGAGGTGGGGAAGAGGAAGGTTGGGAAGTACCTGGCTATTCAGATCTGGTCACCAAACATGGCTAAAGCCATTTTCAAGCAACGTTTCAATTCTGAATGGTGGTCTTACACCAGGGCGATACTGATAGTATCTTCCACTCTGGAACATGCCGCAAATATACTATATATTATTTTTAATGAATTAATTGTGAAATAACACAAATTAATCAAATAAAATTTATTTGCGCATGCCGGGTTTGAACCCGCGACCTCCGGACTGTGAGTCAAGAGTCTTATCCACTGGACTACGGAGGTCGTCGGTCGTCTACGGTTTATAAACAAGTTACAAAAGAAGAGGGGCCAGATGGGTTCCTTGAGGTACGCCGGACGTTTCTTCGATAATAGTATGTATAAAGTTGTTTATTTTAATTCCTTGTTTTCTATTGCTCAAATAAGAATTATGGAAGGATATCAAAGGGTTTCTTATACCGTATAGGTTAGTTTAAATGAGTAGACACAAGCAGATAGGAACACTTACCAGTTGAATGACGGTCATGTATTTCTTCCACCAGAGGTACTTCTGGTAGGCGGGGCCCATGGCGGAGATCATGTAGTAGGTATACATGATGACGTGCACCAGCGAATTGAGCAGGCCGATGATGGCACCCTGCTCGCCAGGCGCGTACTTAAGGAAGCACCACGAGAAGCACATGGTGACCGAGTGGTGGTAAACGTGCAGGAACGTGATCTGTCGGTTGCGCTTGCGTAGCACGAAGAACACGGTATCCAGAAGCTCGGTCAGCTTGGCGAAGAAGTACCACCATGCTCCGTTCACAAGCTACATGGAAATAAAAAGTTACACCGGTTAATTTTTATTGAGTGACCATCACAAATTGATATCTAGAGAAAATGGCTTGCACGAGGACATTCAATGATATTCCAGAGAAGGTTAGAGGAAAGGTGACGAAGGAACTTACGAACTGCCATTCCTAACTCCCGGAGCGGTAGACTAAGAGGTTTAAGGACTTGACAGGATATACAAGGTGGCGCAAAATTAATCACCCTATCGGAAGATGTTATAATTTTTGCTAATGGCGTCGTATGTCTATCATATTTGACATTTGTGAACTATTGTATTCACGGCGTCTAAAAGAACAGTCCTTTTAAGGCAAGATTAATACCCTTGATGAATGGACAGAAGTTAAAGACGTTGAAGGAAGACGGGCGTTTTGACGGTCTCCGTAGTCGAGGGGTAAGGTAGCAATCCGGAGGTCACGGGTTCAAATCCTGAAGTGTATTGACAAAAAATAATATATAGTTTGCCTATATCATTAAAGAATAATATATAGACACACCGCCCTGGTGTAAGACCACGATTTATAACTTTTATTTATTTATATATACGTGTATGTATTTTATTTTATTTATTATTTTTTTTTTAAAGACAAACATTCCTGGGATACGAACAATCTGATAATATTTGAAAATCTCCTATTACCACCACAGTAAGTGGAAAATATTGAATGGAGGACTTAGCCAGTCGAGGAATCGAATACGCAACGCTTACGTGGGACCCAAACGCAATGCCAACTCGGCTACTAACCGGTCGTTATTCCTCTAGCATAAAAAATCATATGCACATGCATAACACTAGATTCCCAATTACAGATCGATTTCCTAGATAAAACAGATTGCTTGCGTGTACAGCTTGACACGGTAAACTTTGCAGATGGCCTGTTCAGGGATTAATTATGAATGCTTTGCTTTTTATTTTGTTTTTGATTGTCAAAATATTTTTTAAAAGGTCGGTTTTTCCTATTTGTTTTAACGATGTTTTTAAAACCGACTAAAATTGATGCACATGCAATAAAATTATTCTCATTAGTTTCGGCGTTCATGGATTTTGAAAATCCATAAAAATGTCCGATAATGATTCCAGTCATACTATGCATGTAATTATGCATGTACCCGAGCTTAAATCTATAAAAGTTTTGTCAATTCTGCATAATATAGATGCATAATAGTATGGCCGGATTTAAATGCGACAGATTTTGTCTCCTAAAATCTTTTCATTGCTCATTATTGTCGGAGAATATTTTACGGAATAAGGATAATTATATGAGACATTACATTACCAAAGACACGAATAATCGAGAATTTCAAAGCACGCCTGTAATATTTTTATAGATATTTAAATATTATACAATAACTGTTAATTGGACAAGAATTTGAAATCTGTAATAACGCGGAAATAACATTGCACAACACCACCCAGCTGTAATTTTGCGTTATGTTTAAACAACACATCCATTTGCAAGAAATTAGGTAAGGGCCTCTCTACGTCAAAATCAAAATTATGGCATTGGCAAATCACGGAAGATCTAGTAGTTGCCTCAATAGGTTGTCAATATAATTCGTTTTCGGCAGTTACCCGAATAGCGGAAAGTCCCGATGATTTTCTAATAATTACAAACATTTCGCTACTATTTGCGTGTAAAGTAATTTTAATCTACTGCAATGTTAAAGAAACACTTATTCAATCCAACAATTTGATCGTTATCAAGAGTCCCTAATAAATGGCACTTACAGTGTCAAACTACGTAGATAATAATGTCACTTTCAGAGTGCTAAAGTCGATATTTTCGTCGATAATCTATATGAAGTCAGAAAAAAGTTCTACGATTGCTAAAAAATATGTTGTGCTCATTTTATTATGTATCATTTGTATCCCTAGTTTTGTCTCTTGGGTCTCTTGCCTCTCTTTGTATTTTTTTGTCATTTGAGTGAACTTTGTATTTTTATAATTTTCTATTTCTAATTGTTATCATTTAATCTTTATTTAGAAACAATTTTTCAAGATTTTTAACCTATTTTTGTATTAACTGAGTTTTTTTTAACTGGATTGTCCTCACGTGGGTGAGAACATCTGTAAAAACCTAGTAAAAATAAATAAATTAAAAGTGACTGAAACTAACACCCACTATATGGGCCTGGCTACCTGAATCACTTTATTATATCAGTAATTATTCTTAGATCGAATCAACAGTTTGCTTAATTGGGAAGACTTGAGTTAAATAAAAAAGTTCGATCAACCCAAATCGAAGCTTCTTTTTCAAGCGCTGGTGAACTGTGTTAAATAATCTGTTATGAATTTTTGCATATTTTTGATATTTTTAAAGTTTATGTAGGTAAGCACTTAAAATACATAAAATAAAAACATTAGATTCCACCTTGAACTTTATATAAAATTTGTTTTTGAAATAAGGAGAAACGATTTCTAATTCACGTTATTATATTGATTATGATAATTAGTATACATAATTTCATATACGATTTATACGCTTTAATAACTAAATATATTTATTTTATTTTAGAATCTTATCCAGTGACCAATGTTCAATTAGTAAGATCTTCATCTTAAAAATGTGTACCGTATATTAATTAAAAATTATAAGATCTGTTTTCAAAAATTCTCGAGTGGCGATTTCTGACGCCATGATATTTTGAAAGCCTTTTCTCTATTATTTATAGGTCATTGAAACTACCTATTTTCAACTTGCTTCATCATTTCCTTTCAAGTACGTCAAATATCCATTTGGCAAAAAAAATGTGTTAGTTTTTGCGCCTTATTTGTCTTTTCATATATCGCGGAAGCTCCGTTAAAAAAGCTTTGTAATAAAATGTAACACTGCCAAGTGCACAAATACAAAAATAAACCATTCTATGCATGTGGCTACTACCAACAGTTGTTTTCCTTAGTATTATGTTATAAGTCAGGTTAAAAAAATTATATTTTAATAAAATTTAAATGTCCGGACTTAAGATTTTCTTGATATAAATAAATCAATTTTTTTTTTACTTACCAGTGCTTTGTTCCTCGGTGTCTGCGAGGTCCTTTGATGACAGGCTGAACTGAAGAGAGCGTTGAATGGAAGATCAACACGTAACGACTGTAAGTCAAAGGAAACAATGGGTCAATTAAGATCACTTTATGGCTTTGTTTTACAAGTTGGTAACCAAAGTAATTTGATGTGAATCATCGAAACCATATCTAGGGGGTAATGACTCAGCAGGGGTAATGTGATTTGATGATTAGCTTCCGTCTACCTCAATTTATCTACTTTACTTATCCCATGATTTCCTCACACGAAAAATATTAATTCAGAATATTGTTTGAAATAGATCTGGAGACCAAAAGATAAAGGGTTATTTAGATCGAGTGAAATTTAAAAAATGATGCGAAATGTTTAAAATACGGTAACTTGAAATTAAACGAGAGGAAGGCTTCGATATATATCCAAAAAATCGTAAATCCAGGCTAAATAAGGAAAAAAAGCAGACATACTCGTATTTAAAACTCAGGTTCTAAGTTCAATATTTGCCAACACTAAACGCCACCTCTGGTAGCTTTTATTAGCACCTTCACTTCTTCTTCTTTGTGTGCCGTATCAGTTCCCCCCGGCGACGTTGGCGATCACTTTTGAAAATGTCTCTCTGTTTTGCGCTGCCCGGAATAGCTCCTTCACACTTCTAATGCCGGTCCACACTCGTATGTTTCGCAGCCAAAACAATTGTCTCCTACCAGGCCCTCGGTGACCCTCTATCTTGCCTTTCAATATTAAATGGAGCAAGTGATACTTCTCCCCTCGAAGTATACGACCCAGATATGAAATTTTCCGGATTTTTATTAATGTAAGCAGTTCTCTATCTGCACTAGCCCACCTGAGAATTTCTGTGTTGGTGATCATGTCGGTCCATGGGACCTTGAGCATTATCCGGTGAAGCCACATTTCAAAAGTCTCTAACCTGTTCATGGTATTTACTTTCAAGGTCCATGTTTCACATCCATACAGTAAGACCGACCACACATAACATTTTAGCATTCTCTGCCTTAGTTTTAAGCTGATATTGTCATTGCAGAAGAGGAATTTCATTTTAATGAACGCAGTTCTTGCTGCTTCAATTCTGCACCTAACGTCAGGAGTCTCCGTGAGAATACTAGCACCTTCACAGTAAAATTAAAGAGGAAGTTACTTTCGATTCCTAAAAGCTTCAAAATCCGTCTCCACTCCACAATTTATTTCCTCTCCCTATTTCAGTTTTTCAGATAGGAGTATTTTTCCTTGATAGTTTTTTTCATTAGCACCTTCACAGTAAAATTAAAGAGGTAGTTACTTTTTGTTCCTAACAGCTTTAAAATCAGTCTCTACTGACCACAATTTATTTCCTTTCCCTGTTTCAGTTTTTCATGTAGGTATATTTTTAAATATTAACACCGTGCGAAAAAAATATTGCTTTATTAACATGACCCCACTAAAGTAAATCTAGATTAGTTAAAAAAAAATTCACCAGGCGATAACCACCTTTATAATCATTCAAATATATGAAAACATTTTTCATTTAATATGTTAGGTATTTTTGCTGATTTATTTTCTCGTAAAACATCAAAAGATTTTTTAATCAGTAATTAAAAAAAACACCGCTTAATGCGTTAGTTTTCCTGATTAGAATAATACTTCTAACACTGATGCGGCGAACAGGCGTTCGTGATTTGCTTGCATTTAGTTTTACCGGCATTCAGATAAAAAAAAATGTAGACACGTTGGTACAGCATGAAATGCGAACATGAAGGCAGGTAATATGTACTAGATAGGTGTACTTTGCTCGTGCGCTTTGCTACCTCCCCCCTTCAACCCCTTGCATGTCAGAGGGTAATGATAATTATTATTTCATCGACAATACTGCGGCTTTTGCACATGCATGAAACTAGAATTGAATATAGGATAGTGCTTTTGTATTTTATTACATATTTTCATTTCAATTTCATAGATAGTTTGTATTTTGCTAAATAAATTACTTTAATACAGTTTTGTGTTTTAATATCTTTCAGATACAATGAAATGTTGTAAATTAAAATTTTCTGAGCTATTTTCCCGCGGCATGTGTGTTATAGCTTTTAACTCGTTTAGTGCAAGCAGGTTTCAGCTCTTCTCGAATCGGTCGACTCATTACTTTGTAGAATTTTTCTACACGTCTGATGCATTGTTATGACGTTTGAGTTAGGTTGGTTCGTACATTTTTTTTTTTTATAAAAGCCGAGACGGTTTACCATTGGTTCCCGTGAGTACTTAGGCCATGGGCCCATTGTGCTTTCTCCCATTTTACCCCAATCCTTTAACAATAACCCAGTTCCTTTAATAAAGTTCACCAGAGTTGTTATCGGATATGTGGCTAGGTCTTCTGGTTCTACAACATGTCTCCCCAGGTATCTGAGCCTAATTCCCACCAGGGCCTGCCCTGACATTGGCACCATAAGTGAATTGGAGTCTCTTCATCCTCTTCACATTTTCTACATCTACTGGTGCTTTCCACTCCCAATAATTGCATGTGTTTCCTGAGATGGCAGTGTCCCGTTAGTAGGCCTACCAGTTCCCTCAGCGAGTTTCTGTCCATATCGAATAGTTTCCTGGTCCGTCTGGGGTCGGGTCCGTTTATGAGTACTTTGGATTGTCTCATTCCGGACAATCCAAAGTACTAATAAATCGTATATAATATTGTTTGATATTGGGATATTGATTTTCAGAAGGCGTGCTTACATCTGTTGGGAATTTACACTAATGCTGAGCACTGCATGGCTTTTCGAAACACTTAAAAAGGAGGAAGAAGAATAAAATCGGTTTCAATATCCCAGTGGGTACCTACCACGAGTATTAGCCGTGAAAATTCAAGCATGTTAGTTAGAAAGGATCTCTTAAAATTATCTTATTTACTAGATTTTTATTGTCTGGCATTAGCACACAAAACACTTTAGATTTCTGATAGGAATAGATTAGAAGTGAAAGAAGTTTTGAAATTTAGAACTTACCATCCAGACGAGCATTACTGAGAAGAGGACTTGTATTCCGTTGTAGATAACCATGGATTTTCGGAGGTTCATAGGTTCACGGTTCTTCATGAACGCGGGACCTATTTTCAGAACGAACACCAGGTACACCGCCAGGATCATCAGGATGTTGCCAGGACTCTCCATCAGGACCCATTTGTCAACCTCTGGATCTGGAAATATATTAGATGATCAGTTAATTACTGCAAATATAGCAACAAGTAGTAGACCCCGGCAGAGCGCCTTCATAAGTCATCAACAAAGATACCAATCGTGCAAAATTATTTTATAATTGTTATCCTCCTTTTCATGACAACGAAAATGGCTGCAAAAAGCAGACTGTTGAATATTTCCAATCAAACAGATTGAAGAAATTGAAAAACGTGTTTTCTTTCTGAAATTCACTATTTTTGTGTTAACTAAAGGAACATTGCTGAGCATCTTTTATTGTAAAAACTAATCAAGCAGTGATATACGATACGTAAGCGGTTGTTTGCGATGGATTTCTAATTAGATTACTGTTCCGTCAGGTAACAATCGGTTGACTGATCTCTTTGTATCGAATATCTTTGGTGTCGAATATAACGAAAAGCGTGGCGACTACTTACAAAAGCTTGACGTCATAAATGTATTGTAGACGGGATGTGACTACAATAGCCTGAATTGCATAATTTTATTGAGTGCAGTAGCGTAATATTAAACCCCTATGTCCCCCGGGCTTGTTATATTCTTTACATTATGGATTATAAGGATATTTTCTAGTCTGTGGATAAAAATATTTGTTCGTAGACTCCTAACACAAGTCCATCGTAATCCAAATCCAGATACACGGTGAGTTATTGTTTGTATTGTTTTCATTCTAAATATGGTTTCAGCTTGGCTAACTAACCTGCAGCTTTATTACCAAAGGGGTGGGTAACAAGTTGGGTATGTCAGAATGTTCTAGATCGGACCCTCGAGTTCCGAACCTCCGAACAGCTACCAGTGCGTAAACAGCTACTACCGAGGGTGTTCAGTCCAAGAGATCGATATATCGTCAATAAAGTAAATAATAAAGCTCTGATACATATCTGAGCAAACATCCCTTACAATGTTGAAAGTGAAGGTTACATGTAGTAAAACATAATTTATTATTTATTATGTACAACATGAACATGGGCTTTAACAACCCTTCTGGGAATCGGCTTTCCTTGAGTTTACAAATAACAAAACATAAGTGATTGCTATCACGATATATGAATCATTTTTTGACTTAATTTCAATGCAATATTTTTTTTCCTCAAAACCAAAATTTTACTTATTCGATAAATTGGAAATGGAAATGAGGCTAAAGTCACAAAGCTTATCAGTGTATTTTACCGAGAATATTTTATCACCATATTGTTCCGACTGATTTAATTTACGACACTTGGTATTTTTCATCTGAACCACCATAAACCATAATTGAGTTACTTACGATATTTATTATTATCTTGGACATGTATTTTTGTCTCTAATAACGATCGGATAACAACTTCGTGTTATAATAAAAGTTTGCTTTTTCTCGAATATTTGTAGTAGATACATTTTATTCACTCTAATGGGAATGGAAAGATCGTTAATCATGATCGCTGGAAATGTAAAACAGAAGAAACACTTACTTTGTCCCACTTGCCATTCTTCGTAGTTTTCTTTAATTGAAAGAATAATGGATGCCATTGTTTACTTCCAAAGCGCTGGAATTAAAAGAAACAAAAACTTTATTAATCAGTTGATCCACTTACCGGCTCCCTGCTTGTAACTGTATGGTAATACGTATAATTAACAAGGTGTAAAGTTGGATGGCCACAAATTAAAAAATATATATTCAGAATATCATTTGGTGTCTCGACACAAATATTAAATTTTACTAATATGTTTTGATGCGAGTCGATCTCAACTTGAATCTTTTATTCATTTCGCGTAGTAATGCGGAGGTATACATTATATTCTGCACGTACCCGGGGCACAACGCGTTGAACGCTTTTACATAAATAAATTTAAGCGTTTTGTCATTAATAATTTTAATTTCTGATTGGTGTCATTTGTCCTAGAGAAATTTTGTCTTAACAAAAGAATAATATATTTTGCATAACAATTGTGTAATATTTTTTTTCTAGACATTGACAATTGCGTCAGTGACTTTACGTGTAAATAATACATTTCCGTAGAAAAAAGCCTTCAGCAAAAAATCACAAATATTTTCACGATGTCGACATTTTGACGCTATTTTAGTAACGCTAAAAGTAATGTAAAGCACAACATACACAAAATTTTGGTTTCACAAGATTTACTTTCTAAGGCCACAATATCAATAAGGAAATATATGCTGATATTGTTGGTCACCGCTATTCTTTCTTAATTTAGAATTGGTTTTCATTTAAGGCTTGTTGTAATTACACATTTTGAAGGGGGCGGTTGAATCGTGAATACATTTTGGCAACTTTCTATTGGTCTGCTCTATTTCGTAAAATCTTTCAAATATATTGTATTCATACATATTACACGTAAGTTATTACAACATTTGCACAATTATCTCGTGAAATAAATAATCTTGAGAATTTCCCGTTTGTGTGAGACAATAAATATTTGTTAAGCTAACATAACATGTTAGTCTTTCTCAAAAAACATCCGTCGAAGACAGAGTAGGGCGAGATACCGAAACGTCAAAGTGCAAAGACAGGCCGACCGGTTCATTTTTATTTTAATCGTGTTCTATTCATAAATTATTTTTTTCTACAAGCTCATAGCAATTTTGCAGTACAATAATTTGTAGTAGAACGTGTTCTGTAATTTCGGTTAAATAGCAAAATTGCTAGTTTTTAACATATTTTCACCAACTGTGTGTTATATGCTTGAACGTACGAACATATATCAGAGCTCAATAATATTTGAACCGCTGCGCCCGCTGGGTTGAATCTGTGTAATTCTGACAGATCATCCTGAACGTGCGATATTCACATAACTAGAATTTGTATAACTACTAATATCACCAATTTACATAACACTTTTCGACTCCTAGGCCCCACAGGATGAAATAAATATTTTTGAAGTGAATAGCACCGTTTGAATTTAAACTCGATGAAACGAAAAAGCCACACTAAAAAGAGCAAACACATACATTTATAGGATTTAGCTTGCGGGAGAATGATATAGAATAATTGGTCTACTCCTTGTGAGGTGCTTCGTAGCCTTCCCACTCTCGTCTACTTTAGTTTTCTGAAGGTTTCACTTCTACCGCGTGTGAATTGCATATATTTTTCCATCAATTTGAACAGAGGTGAGGAAAATTTCAGAAAATTATCGTCAGTGAATTCTGGAAAGTGGGTCCTTTGTTTTTTCTTGGACCAAGTGTTTCCTTTGCGGATATGTGTTGGAACAATCGCGCCGGGCCATCACCTTGAAATCAATTATTGTAATGACGTACAGCAACAACTGCTCTGTCCGAAAAAGATTATTTCTCAATAGAATGCAGTGAACGCCTCGCATTTTAATTGCGCGTATTCTACTAATGGACGGCACTGATGAATAAGGTAATGCGCAAAGTGATGCGCGCCGTCAAGGACTCGCTGGGCAGGACACCTCATTGTGTGACGCTATTTGGTGTCGGCCAGGTCGGCCAGGACAAAACTGCCAAATCAATAATCAACAGGTATCGTCAGCTGTTCCAGTTATTCGAGCGATACTTTTTCACCTTTTCTTTTCGTTTTAATGATTTGTGTCAATATAAAAATTAGATCGCGGTGTGAGTGCGTCATTAATGAAAGTCGAGATGTTTTATCTTGAGAAAATTAACATTTAAGAGCGTTTAACCAGCCAGCTGACGAAAATCCACATTTCGTCGAAAGTTGTTCTTACGATCATGCATGGCGTTTACAATGAGAAAGATTAATTATTCTCCGTACCAGCTTTTTAAAGTTATAACTCAATATCGAATTTATTTAAATCCAAATTAGCTTTAATTTATACCTTCATCCAAAAATGCTGAAAAGCGTGATGATAAAACAATTAAAATAATGTACTTTTCGTAGTAATTTTTTGATTATAAGTATTTATCATTTTTCAATAATGTCTAAATTTAATAAGAATGTTAAAAAAATCTGAAATATATTAGTTTGTAAGTGCGCAAATAAATACACAAATGGACCAATTTTCGTCAAGAAACCAATGTACGTACATATTTTTTAATGATTTTATTGAAACTAAAATTAAAATTATAAAACACACGTTTGCTAGATAATGTATTGATTTATTTTTATATTTATTTAAATACTACTAGGTATTAAAATACATACAGTTACGGATGATTAACATTTTTTTTTTACTAAACTTAATATCGATGTAAACTGATGTAATAATCTGTATTGTCAAGAATAGATGTTCATGTATGTTCAAGAATAGAAATAAAAAAAAAAATAAAAATAAAAAAAAAAAAATTTTTCTGCATGATTATATTATTTGAAATGGGTGTGGTATAATACAAAAACTTTTTTGAAAATTTAACAAATCTGCCAACGACCTATGGAATAACCTTATTATACTAAAAATTTTAAAAAAATTCTCAAAATTTATTACATACGAATGCTAGATCAAAGAACAATCTTTCGAAATCCATTTATAATTTTTTGTGGAAAAGAGTCAATACGTCTAAAATCTGATTTGAAAATGACATATTTCTGGTTTTCTCTGGTAATGCCCACTTAAGATTATAGAAAATTGAAAAAAAAAACAAATTAATGCCTTTTTCAAGATTTTAAGGATTTGGAACAAAAAATAAAGTAATATGGTTCTAATTCTTATAATTTTTTTTTGCTCAACAGCGATAAACTTTTTAAGGTTTCGAGTGATGTGAGTATAATTTTGACCGATATTAAAATACACAAAATAATAAATGGATTAATATTACAATATATTGGTCCTAATTGTGATGCATTTGCTATATTATACTTATAGGAACAACTAATTTTTCAAAAGTCCAATGATAGTGGAATTCAGGCAAATTAAAACTGTTGTTATGCATTTTTTTTTTCAAAATTATTTATAGGAATAGATAAAGAGGACGTGCTTAATATCACACATCTCTGCTCTGCATCGACTTCGTCTTCATTCAAACATCGTCTTAAGCGTAGGTATATTATTTTATTATTTTAATTCTCGACAAAACCCTAACCTAAGGTGCTGAAATTTTCCGGAGTATTTGTATGATATGAACATGCCGTGTCTTTTTAGGATGCCCCCGACTTTTAACAATCATCTTAAGAGCGTTTAACCAGCCAGCGGACGAAAATCCACATTTCGTCGAAAGTTGTTCTTCCGATCATGCAGGGCGGTTACAATGAGAAAGATTTATTATTCTCCGTACCAGCTTTTTAAAATTATAACTCAATATCGAATTTATTTCAATCCAAATTAGCTTTAATTTATACCTTCATCCAAAAATGCTGAAAGGCGTGATGACAAAACTATTAAAATAGTGTACTTTTTGTAGTTATTTTTTGATTATAAGTATTTATCATTTTTCAATAATGTCTAAATTTAATAAGAATGTTAAAAAAACCGGAAATATATTAGTTTGTAAGTGCGCAAATAAATACACAAATGGACCAATTTTCGTCAAGAAACACATGAACGTACATATTTTTTAATGATTTTATTGAAACTAAAATTAAAATTCTAATACATAACTTTGCTAGATAATGTATTGATTTATTTTACTGCATGATTACATTATTTGAAATGGGTGTGGTATAATACAAAAACTTTTTTGAAAATTTAACAAATCTGCCAACGACCTATGGAATAACCTTATTATACTAAAAATTTTAAAAAAATCTAAAAATTTATTACATAACTATGCTAGATAAAAGAACAATCTTTCGAAATCCATTTATAATTTTTTGTGGAAAAGAGTCAATACGTCTAAAAACTTTTTTGAAAATGACGTATTTCCGGCTTTCTCTGGTAATGCCCTCTTAAGTAATATATTACTTTTTAATAATTTAATAATAGTAATATAATACTCTTTGACTCCTTTCTTAAAAGTCCCTCCTTAACGCTTACATCGGCCTTGTGTTCGTTTGGATATCCTCATTCGTAATTCGGTCAAATACCTACTGCTTTGCGACATATGCATCAGGAATTTCCTTTCTACTGCATTCAGTCTACTTTCGTCCTTCTTGTATAAATCAGGTTTGGTATTCGAAATCCTTCACGGACTGCTAGCCTCACTTTCTTTGACCACTTCGTATCCTAACCATAGCATTTAAACAAAAAAAAAAATGAAATTTCTGCAATATATCTTCTATCAATGTACTTTTTAGCCCACGCGAACATACCTACTTAATAATATACAAACTCAATAAGAAAAAAACTCGTAAATAACTTATAAACTTATTTACTTTCTCGAATGATTTCATCGTTTACAGCGAAATTACATATGTGTAAACTGTACAATGTTTTCGTATAGTTTCTGTCAAATATCATTGCTCTATGGATACTATCAAAAAGAGAGAGACAGAATTGTATCGAATCATACACCTACATGATTCACGAGATAATTTCGCCTACTTTAAAGGTTAATTTACAAGCTCCCTACAATAAAATCTAAACAATTATTTGGAACATTAGAAAATAACGTGTAACGGAATGTTTTTTTTTTCTATGTGGATATTTTCTATACCCCATGTGGATATTATAAATAGTCTTCTTTTAGTATAAAATGACTGCAGCAGAATGTACACGGTTAGACACTAGTAGTACAAGCAGGAAGCTGGTGATTTTACACCATGTGATCACACAGACCACCCAAAAATGTTTTTTTTTTCGATTTGAGCATTTTGATTATTTAAAAAAGAACTTTTTTCCAACTAAAGGGTTAACAAACTTTTGCACGGAGGCTTACGTATTTCATACGAGGGTCTTCACTTCGACGCATTTTAAAAGGCATTTTCCTCAACATCCTGTATTAAACTCCCGGAGGCGTATATTTTCAAAATTTAACCTAAAAATCTTGAACTTATCACGCTTATCACCCGATAAACTCAAAACAAAAGCTCTAATAAAAAAGTCATACCACAAAATCAACTCCAAATGTGATATACGTTCACGACTTTGCCGCTTTGCCACTACGAGTTTCCGGGCATCGTGTGTGTGGAAAAAAAGCGTTTCTTATACTTTGGTAACATAATCACAGTTGAAAATGCTCTCATTTTTGGTGTGAAATCTGCCATGACATTAATCTGTCAAAAAAGAAAAAAAAACGAAATGCATACATTTCAAATACACTTTTCAAATAAACTTCGAATTATTTATTTTGAAAATAAAAGGTACCTATTTTATTGCTTGCAAAATAATTATATTTAGGTAGGTACCTACTTTTCAGAGTTCCGTTGAATTTTTAACAAAAAAGCCGTGAAATCACCTACGAGCTGTAACAATGAAATCGTAGGCAATCATTGGAGACACGGAAACCGTATGCAGTCGGGTCTCCAGTGACTAAATGTTTTCAAAACATCGGATAAAAACAAAAACATTGAATTCGGGGCAACAAAGTTTTTTTTATTTTCCATCGGCCACTGTGTCCCTGCCCAATGTTTCATGTTTACAAAAACATTTTGTTCGATGTTTTTGGTAACATTGTCGCTGGAAACTCGGTTGTAGGTTTGGACATGAACAATATGAACATGCGTCAGTTCGTCACGATTTGCTCACGAATATAATGGAAGGTAGCAGGTGAGTTTATAACTTATTGATACTTCTACTCCTCTTCTTCAACCTCCACCTACCTTCAGAATACACAACTCACTCCAATTTTAGATGCCATAATCTAACTGGCTCAGTTTAGCAAAGAGCATCACATGTCACATGGGGGTCTTATGCGGTATTCACATAAATAAAAAGAAAAACTTTATTATCAATTTGTACGCTAGATAGAAACCGGTATTTCCAATATTTTCCATTTAAAATAATATTATGTAAGACGGTCACACAATATTTCCAGTCGCCTTAAACAGATAACAATAATGTCACATCTCCACGTGTTTTGTAATAAATTGCATTATGCAAACGTAAAACAGTTATACCATCTACTCAATGTCAATACATCTAATGTACACAATAGAGAACTTCAGTCCTGTTTTTTTAATTTTTTTAATGAATGACCTTCTAACTTAAATGACTGCATTTTTATTTTTATTTTTAGAGTTAGTTTTAATAGTTAAAATAATTGTCAAAGTTTTAATTTTTCAAGACCCCCTGAAAACCACCATATGTATGGTGAATCGTGTGACGTCATCACTGCTGAAAAATTAGTATAGGATTGGGCAATCAGGATCAACTACCGTCATTTTGAATTCCGTTGTTCGAAGTATTCTCCCTAGAAGAAGCATTACTATTTTTTTTGTGCAGTAGTTTTGGAATATTTTCAATAATAGAGATAAACTAATAAGAGATACCTTTATTTTTGAAACATCATTTAGGAGTAAATAATGTTTCAATAAACACAACAACTAAATCTCTATAAACAGTATGTAAATAAACGAATAATTTAATACGATGGCTTGTGTCGTATCATACATTCCCATACAATGACTTTACGGTGACGTCACGACACGTCGAACAGTGACGTCACCACTAAAATTTCAATAATGCCAACTTGACGGCGTATTTTTACGACCCGATAAAAATGGACTTTTAATATTTTTTTAAAACTCTGCGTTTAATATTATTAAATTAAACTTATATATTCAGAATCAGCGTTTATTGGTCTGTATGAACATATTTTTTAAAGCCATAATATTTTTCTCTGGAGTTCCTTATTATTTTTCTGCTGTCTTTAAATTTTTCTTCGATACTGAACCTACTGATAGTTTTAGATAAATTAATAATTTTACTGAACTAGGTCCAGTGGACATACTTTAGCGGGCTATTCCATAGCTATTTCATTCGTACACAGATATTCTTTTAGCAGCTTTTCATGAGCGGTGCAACATTTTTTTTTCGATTAGTATGAATAGTCGCTTGTATTTTTATAATGTCATTGCTCAATTTGGGGGGTGGGTGTGGGTACCGCCGACCCGGGAACCATTTATTGGATAACCAAAATCCCTGCTATCGGTCACCCCAAGTGGTTCGCTTCGTTTGGTGACTTAGCAGGGGTTCATGGAATGAGGTTTCTCTAGGTCTTGGCGGCGATGCTTTTGCCTACCTAGTGCATTGCGGGCCGGGTTGGGAGAGACTGGATGAAGGAGACCTAACTTAGACCTCTCCAGCCAGATTTTAGACATCATTCAACCCCCCTAGATTCCTATCCACCCCTCATTCCTTTTTATTTCCCAGTACTTCCTCTCAATCCTTTCCCCAAAAAGACCCTCCACACGGCATCCCCAAAGATGACAGAACATGAGGGTTTTTTTTTTAGGGCATCTTGTGTGGAGTTAAAATAACAGAAAATAAAAAAATGCTGTCCTTTTTAATGTTATAAATAAATTAAAAGTTGAATCTTTTTTTCGGTACTCGAAAAATTCAAATTAGGTACTATATTCCAATCGAAGGGCACCTTAGTCCGTACGGTAGAACTTTTGTGTGATACTCACATAAACAGCATAATTATAATAAAAAATATATAAGTACTTAAGTACATAAAATTATAAAGATAATCAGACTACACAATGATGTTCCTAATAGCATAATATTTTGTATAACAAAAAATGCGATAATATAAATTTATTCGGTATTTTATTCTTCAGTGACGTCTTTAATAAAAAAGGGTTTACGTGAAACGATTACGCATTTTATAAAATGTATTGTATTTTTATTCGGAGGTCTTTCTTATATAGGTACATGCTAAATTTAAAAAAAAATTGTTTACGTGCTCAATTTCACGTATGTCGTATTATTTTAAAAGAATTAAGTGGAACATCATTAGTGAAGGAGCGAATAGCAAGTATATTACCATACCTATAAACATTAAATGATATTTCTATGCAAACCACAAAGTTCACATAAATTTTAAAAATTTACTTAAATTTGCATGCTGTCGAGATAGCGAGGACCTGTTGAAGGAAGTCAAGACTAAATTTAATCCCAATTGATACACAAATGTTTAATCTCAAGCAGATTCGCAGAGAAGAATCACAGAAATATTATTAATGTATCAATGTATATTAATAATAAGATGTCTTCGCCATCTTTTGGGTACAAATGATAAAATAGTTTTGTTATTATTTTATTTAGTACATTATTAAATAGAGATATTTTGAAAAGATTTCCGTGCAGTATTAGTATTCTACGTAAGAAATGGGCCATTAAATTGGACTTTAGTTGCTTCTCATAAGCCTGTGAGAACTGTACACATGAGCTTAGCGAAAGAAGATAACTATACAATACACTGAATACACACGCGCGGCGTTGTGTTGATACAAAAAATTAGATTCATATGAGAAAATCTCGCTATGAGTAGGTAGTTGGACTAAGCGGAAGGAAATCTACCAATGTACACTTTTTATTGTCAAAATGTTTATTGAATTACCAGAAGCCCTCGAATCCACCGATTTCACGATACATGCATGTTTAATAAGATTATTTTTTTCGAAGAATTGTTTCGTTGAATTTGTTCCCCAAAATGGCAGAAGAATTCATGAAGGAGTGGAAGTAAATTTATTGTAACAATAGACGGTTCGTGTCTAATAACATGATAATATTGGTCGGTATAGTATACAATAATCGGTTTGCGTCAGACACAATGTATAGAATAAGTAGTTCATACTATTATTATACGTACGGGCCTATATGCATTTATTAACAACGAGGGAATTATAATTCTACATACTATAAAAACGATATTTAATTTTAATTACGATTGTTGTTACTAACAGCCTTACTAATTAAAAAAAAAAAAAACACTTAACGACCGGTAAACGGTGTTTCTGTTCGGTGACCGTTAAGGGCCCGCAACCCGAATTTCTACCGATTTCTTACATATTTCCCTTAAACACGGTAAGTTTTAAAGTTCTTAAAAAATATATGTTATTCTTGAAGATAATATCCAGACTTTGCCCGCGCCGATGCAAATTAAATAAAATTCCCTCGATAGAAAAAAATCGCAAAGTATGCTCCAAAAATTATTATTATCATGTTTGTTTCAGTTATTTTACAAGTTATACGAGTATGTATGATAAAATTCACAGTATTTCTTTAAATGCTTTTTAAGACAATGCCGGCGAGAGTTTTGTTCTATTTTAAACGAGTCGTGTTTTATTAAACATTTTCGCAATTTTCGCATCGATTTTGTCGCTGTAAATGTTAGCGCTCTCCTCTAACATTCGTAATTTCGTATCTCTTCTTCTTTTCGAGCCCGGTTGCAGAGCCTTAAACGGCATTTCTGCGATATTACTAAAAACACGATGAAGTTTTTATGTTGGCTACATCGGACGCGGCGGCCATGTTTTTCTTTCATTCGCGGCAAATTTTCTTTTGTGACGTGTGGGATTTTACGCGCAGTTCATTTAATGTTTTTGAACATGATTTCCGTTTAAATTATCAATTCACCATTATATTCGTATAATTGAATGTAATTACTATTATTTGCGTTATTTTTGTCAGTTTGTGTGCTTTAATTTTGTCATCATAAAAAATATCGGGGATTTTAGATTAATTATTTGATTTTGATTTAATGAAATAACCATAAAAGTAATGTTATTTAATGACATAAATTGCTTGTGCTTGTGTAAATAAATACCAAATTCGAATTATCCACCTTTAACCCGCTAGACAAAGTGCTTGATTGTATGAACGAGAAATGAGTGGAGTGACAGTTAACTTTCAAATTCATTTAATAAAAGGGCTGTGTTTTTTAATTTAGAAATTTCCGATTTTTTAGCGGTTTGATAGAATTTGTTTACCGTAAGCTTTTTTCAACTTTTTTATGATTGAAGCTTAAATTACTGCAATTTTTGAAAACGAAAGTATATTTCAGGTATAAAAATCTAAAAGGTAATTTCATCTAGTTTCTATAAAGATATTTGTTTTGCGACATCTTCAAAAATAAAATAATTTACAAGACATTTATTTAAAATAAGTTGGAAAAGTTCCAACTTATTTTAAATGCCTTGTTTTGATAAGAAATCTATCTTCTATCTATCTATCTATCTATCTATCTTCTATCTATCTATATAAATAAAAATGAATCGCCGAAATGTATGTACGCGCATAACTTCCGAACGACTGCACCAAATAGGAAAATTCTTTTTTTGTTGTGTTCGTTATTATCAGGACAAGGTTTGTATAAAGCTACTGGTGAGCTTTGGCATTTTGAAATTTGCATAAAAATGAATCGCCGAAATGTATTTATGCGCATAACTTCCGAACGAATGCACCAAATTAGATAATTCTTTTTTTGTTGTATTCTCTATTATCTGGTGAGCTCTGGCTTTATGAAATTTGTATAAAAAAATGTAATAGGTGGTACGCGAGCTGTTTGAAAACTAATGTATTGGGAATTAATTTATGGAGCGCGGTAGTTGAGGGAGGGGAACCAGGGAGGGGAACCAGGGAGGGAGAGGGAAAACTGGGAGGGGAACAAGGGAGGGGATTTGCGGGATGGGGGAAGGGGGAAAGTGGAGTGGGAAGAGGGAAGATGTAGGAGGCGGAGTGGAAACGCGAGAGAGGAAGAGGACGTGGGAGAGGAATGGGGGGGAGGGGGGACGGAAGGGGAACGGGACGAATGGGAAAGGACACGCAGGGAGAAACAATTTCTTTATTAAATGGCATAGCAACGCATGCCGGGTACCAGCTAGTTTTTAATAAAACAAGCATATACAAAAGAAGAACAATCCCCTCTGGCTGTCTGCCTTTTTGTCATTTTTAATTAGTAATGTTTCACATCCACGGCCGATTGAATAAAATTTTCACAACATTTTTTAGTAAGGCTGTAAGAGTTTAAATATTGTTAGCTTAACCGCAACCTGAAAATATTATCCATGAAATAAATAAATTTTTATTAGGACAGGCCAAGACATTACGTGCAAGTCGAATATTTTCCTCTCATGTGTTATGAAATCAGGCGATTCAAATCGTAATACATAATAAACGTGTCATATTAATAAACTTTACATTTCAAATATTTTTTCATATTAATCGTGTTGAAATGTCATGAAATGAAATCTAACTGCATGAAGAAATTCGCGTCAGTTTGCAAGAGTTGTAATATCCCTGCTGGCTCTCAAATTTTGGCAACTTCAGATGATGGGCCCAGCGCGGTTGGACAAAAAGAGCTTAAACTTTTGAAAGTTTTGTCTGGCAGGGCAGTCTCCGTCTCCGAATTATCTGGCGTGCCACTTGCGCACTGACACGGATACCGATGATACCATCCTAGGGAGAAGGTAACTAGTCACACACTGCGCGACGGGCAGTACAATGGACACTGCATACACTGAAGTACTTGCTGTTGGTGTTGCCAGTACCCAGCGCCAAAATGTATCCAATTATCGCGCGTACACACAGCCAAAGATAGGTAGTTGGTAGGTATCATCGCTTGAGTTGCGTAGGTACCTGCTTTTAGTTCAAGTGCACGGCCGCAAAGAAAAATGGAACGTTTATTAGCGAAAACAGTACCGCTGTAAAAATAATTATTTACAGTAAATTTACTGCACTGTTATCAAGGCTTCTCTCAAGATTCAGGTGGCTTTAGATTCGTAATTTGATTGACAAGCAAAATCAATTTATTATTACACTGTAGTTTGTAATATAACGTTTCAATCTATACATTTTATCAGGATAACAATTGTTATCCATATACATACAAGTGTATAAAAATCAACTAATATTTGCTTGCATGTATGTATGTTTGTTCTTTTGCGTTTGCTAAAAAATCATCCGATTGCGACGAAACTTTGGGGATTTGATGTGAGCTTGCCCGCGATGGTTTCTGTATATAATAGTGAGCTCTGGCGTTCTGAAATTATTTCCAATACCATTCATATTATGACTGTGATGAAACTTTAACGAGTTGTTGTGCACACGACCGCGATGGTTCCTATATATGGTGGTGAGCTCTGGCGTTGTTAAATATTTTCCTAAACTATTCATCCGATTACGATGAATCTTTGGTGAGTTGTCGTGAGCACGCCCGAAATGTTTCTATATATACTGGTGACCTCTGGCATTATGAAACCTATATAAATAAATTGCAATAGGTGGCATGCGAGCTGTTTGAAAATGCCAAGATTGCCAAGAACTCGCTAGTCACTTATAAAACGCATGTTGAAATATATTAGAAAATAATATACAGTGCTACACGAATAAGTTGACGGTGGCGAAAACATGAACTTGGGCTATAACTTTATATTTTAACCTGGCCACCACACCTACTATCGTTATGTCATAGACATTAAGGCCCTCCTTTTTCGCCAACTTATGCATGCAGCACTGTGCAAAGCACTACTACATTTAAGAAACTGAATATTTCCTATTATTGTCCCGATGAATGATAGACGAAAGAAATAATTTTGAAAAGTTAAAATAAAAATTGCAAACAACCAAAATTAATAACTTTAAAATGTCAAGATTTATTGGTTAGATGTCATTTAATACACGCACGTAGTCCTGCTGAAAGACTAACTGGCGGCTAACCCTCCGTGGTCGAGGGGTAAGGCTCTCGACTAGCATCCGAAGGTCGAAGGTTCAAATTCCGGCGTGCGCAAGTAAAATTTATTTGTTTATAATGCGTTATTTCACAATTTAATTATTACAATTCAACGTATATTTGCGGCACGCTCCAGAGTGCAAGATACTCTCAGTATCGCCCTGGTGTATGACAATGATTCATAAATTGAAAAGTTGCTTGAAACAGTTTTAGTCGTGTTTGGTGACCATATCTGAATAGCCAGGTGCTTCCCCATCTTCCCATCTCTTTTGCCCCTCTTCATTAACATTTATTCTTAAAAAAGTAACAAAAAAAGTTAACAGACTGTTTTTGTTAAGTTACTAAAACGTTTTTAAGTAGCTGAAAATGAATAAGTGACGTTAATAGTTAATTGATTTAAAGCCTACTAATTTGGATAAATTTAATGAAAAAATTTGAAAAATAGTATTATTTTTAAAATTTTCATAAAACTTTTTAGAACATTTAAATTCTGATTAGGTTAGTGACTTTTCAAAATTCTCATTTTGTCCAGTAGTGCTCTGTTTTATCTAGACGGTGACAAATGATTTCTGTTAAACTTTAGTAACATAAGAACCTTATCTACAGAAAACAACATAGGTGATGTAGTTCTTGCACAAAATTGAACGCGTTATCTGAAACCAGAATTTATAAATTCTAGCATCGCCAAATCTAACGAAAGACATTTGAAAGTAAGTTAAATGATACACCAATTCAAAGTTAATGTAAAATATATTTATGACATTTTCCTCAAAGGTTGGCCTTTTCAAATCAAATTTCACCACAACTCAACTTATCAAAATAATTGAATTATTTATATTTTTTATTCTTACAAATTACATCATTACTCTCCTGAACTTCTTTCGTTAATATGTTTTCATGTACCGAGTAGATCAGTTCGTCACAAATTACCTTACCATTGTAATAATACAGGATCTAATGCTGAATTTTATGCCATAATAAATCGCCTGCATATACTTGGTAACAAATCGTCGCTTTAGTTCGTTTTACTCCAACAGACCAAAACGTAAATCGTGAGAAACAGCGCTTTAAAGTTTTTTTTACGAAAAAGGCAAATAAAATGAAATTAGCTAAATTGTAAGTCTAATAAAATGTTTTAAAGTATTACAAATTGTTTTTTTTAAATACAATATGTTCTAAATGTATAAAATTACGCAGAAAACACGTTTTTAATTTGGATGTAGGCCAAAGTGACGAATTCTTGTTTGCGAAAGTTGGATATTGGATATTGGACAAAGGACACTGGATGTTAGACAAGAGCGCGTACTCTTGCGTGAAGTTACTTTATCTAACGTGCTTGGTATTACAGGGAGATCGGAAAGCATTTCAATTCATTGAACTTTGATAGGTACTTATGGATTTAGCTTATGTGTCCTATGTTTTCGCGGTGAGACCTAAATATTCGGGTATAAGTATATAGTTTCTTATAACATTCGAAATTTTTTTAGAAATAATTTGTTTCTTGGTTGGGAAACAAGTTTCAAGAGTAAGTTTTTGTAAAATAATAACACCGTAAATTCATCAATGAAAACGTACGTTTTCTGACAATTTTACTTATGAAATAATGTTTCAGGCGTGTTTTATTGTTGGCTGCTAGTCATCAACCGTTGGTCATCAAATAGGTCCTACGTTTATTAATTTTTATTTGAGAGGCGGGTATGGGTACCGCCGCTCCGAGAACCATTCATTGGATAACCAACACCTCTGCCATAGGTCACCCCAAGTGGTTCGCTACGTTTGGTGACTAAGCAGGGGTGGCCGGGTTCGTGGTGTGAGTTTTGTCTGGATCCTGGCGACGGATGCGTCTGCCCACCAACTGAGTGGCAGGCCGGATCGGGAAAGACTGGTTGAGGAAGATCTGTAGACCTCTCCAGCAGGACTCTCGGAACATCGCTTTACCCGCAGTGGGGAGGGATTGATTCATACGTGCGTCACTCCTTGACACACTGACTCCCAGATTCCTACCCACCCCTCATACGTTTTTCTCCCCACAACTTCCTCTACTTCCCAAAAATGACATAGGCCCTGAGGGGAATTATTTTCCTCAGGGCCTCCTGTGTGGAGCTGTGAAAAGGTCTCCTCAAGTGGTTCGCTACGTTTGGTGACTTAGCATGAGTGCCTGGGTTCATGGGGTGAGGTTTGTCCAGGTCTTGACGGCGGATGAGTTTGCCCACCAGCTGCGTGGCGGGCCGGATCGAGAGAGACTGCGTGAAGGAGTCCTTTGGACTTTTCCAGACGGACTCTCTCGACCCCATTGCCTTGCACCGCAGTTGGAAGGACAGTTTCTTACGTCTGTCACTCCTATACACACTAACCCCCAGATTCCTACCCACCCCTCATTCCTATTTCCATCCAAGAACTTCCTATTCTTCCTTTCCTCAAAAAGACCCTCCACACAGCATCCCCTCGTAGGCCCTGAGAACATATATTGTAAAGCATTTTTGCACTCAAACAAGGCTATTCAAATTATCCATATAATATATACTCGTATTATTTTTATCATATTTATTACGGCATATAAATCGGAGATTTAGTATGATCAGACCCGAAAGGTTGAATTGATTTAGGTGACTTTATTTTTATGTTAATACTGAACAAGAGTCCCAACTACTCCCAACCGCCTGGACCAAGTCAGGCTATACATAGCATACCCAATTTTGTGAGGCTGGATGTAGCGGGAAGGGGATGCATTTATGAAGGTTGGTAAGTACCTGGCTATTCAGATCGAGTCAACAACCAGGGCTAAAGCCATTTCAAGCGACGATTTTGACGACCTCCGTAGTCCAGTGGCTAAGACTCTTGACTCACATTCCGGAGGTCGCGGATTCGAACCCGGCATGCGCAAATAAATTTTATTTGATTAATTTGTGTTATTTCACAATTAATTCATTTAAAATAATATATAGTATATTTGCGGCATGTTCCAGAGTGGAAGATACTATTAGTATCGCCCTGGTGTAAGACCACCATTCAGAATTGAAACGTTGCTTAAAAATGGCTTTAGCCGTGTTTAGTGACCAGATCTGAATAGCCAGGTACTTCCCAACCTTCCTCTTCCCCACCTCCTTCCCCTCCCCACTACCTTCATCCTCACAACATACCCCAATTGGGGATGCCATAGTCTCACTGGCTCCAGACGGGAGCAGTTGAGATTCTTGTGCGGTATTCACTGTAAAAAAAAAAAAAAAGCAATGCTTCAATTCGAAATGGCGGTCTTACATCAGGGTGATACTGAGAGTATCTTCCACTCTGGAACGTGTCGCAAATACAGCATGTATATTTATTTACATGATTATATATTTTTTTATTGATTTGTGTTATTTCACTATTTAAACATAAAAAAACACATATACACGTAAGTTTTTTTAATGGTTAAAGTTGTGAAATATGTATATATATTTTTTATTAGCTCCACACAGGTGGCCCTGAGGAAAATAATTTCACTTTGGAGGAGTCTTTATAAGGAAGGTAAGGATAGGAAATTTTGGAAGAAAAAGGGTATGAGGTGTGGGTAGGAATCTGGGGGTCAGTGTGTCCGGGAGTGACGGACGTATGAATCCATCTTTCCAATTGCGGTGCAAGGCGAGAGTTGGGAGAGTCCGGCTGGAAAGGTCAAAAAGCCTCCCTTAACCAGTCTCTCTCTCGCCACGCAGCAGCTGGGCAGTCGTATCCGCCGCCAAGACCTGGACGAACTTCACCCCATGAACCCGGGCACCCTTGCTAAGTCACCAAACGTAGCGAATCACTCGGGGTGACCTATGGCAGAGATGGTGGTTATCCAATAAATGGTTCCCGGGACGGCGGTACCCATACCCGCCCCCCAAAATAAACAAATCTACCAAAATATAAATTGTGATTGAAATTTGCGACATCCGGATCGCTAGTTGAGAGTCTTACCCCTCGACCACAGAAGGCCGTCTTGTGATAACAGAAGTGTAGTATCCAACATATTAAAAAAAAAACTCGAAGGATTTTGAAACACAATAGATAGCTACAAGTTCTTTATAAATGTGTAAAACAATAGACGACGAGTTCTTTTTAAAAATGATCCTATGTTCGAACACATGGAATGTGATTTACGTCTATTACACAATACAGACTTGTAAAAAAAGAGGTCATAAAACCATCCTAACCACTAACCACATTTTTAGCTTCATAACAAATGTATTCCAGTATTGAGGTACCACTTAGTTGGGCCAAATTATTAGAAGGGTTACAAAAGGGGCTGAAATAAAGGAACTGGAAATTGATCTAGCTAAAAAAAGTGAAATGAATGGGATACCTAATCGTTAAAAATGTGCGAATAGTAATAACGTTTTTATTGACAATCCAAAGCTCGAACAAAATAAAACTCGAATAGGTAAGAAATAAACAAACACATAAGAAATATGAGGCACTCAATGTATAAAATAATAGAAATGCTTTCATTGTCATTCGGTGTATAATTCTCCCATGAAGATTTCAATAAGAAGATATATATAGGTACACAAATACAACTGATCTTTGGCACTAAATATACTAAAAATGTTTTTATTGTTACACTAAGATTTGGTTGATTAAAATAATAAGATACTTTAGGCATTAAATGTACCGAAAACAAAACTTCTTTATTTCCTTATTCTAATAATAAACATGTTTTAAATATCATAAGTAGAATTTTTACACGAAGATTTGGCTGATAAATAAACAGATATTTTAGGAACAAAATGTACAGAAAATGAAAACTCCTTGATTTCCTTATTTTAATAATTGGCTTGTTTTAAATATCATAATTCGAATAATGACATGCAAATTTGGTTGATAAACAAACAGATATTTTAAGAACTAAATATACCGAAAATTAACTTCATTTCCTTATTCTAATTGTTGGTTTGTTTTAAGTATCTGAAGTAGAATAATGCTTTCACTAAGATTTGGTGGATGGACACATATATTAGGTACAATAATTCATGTTAATAGTTCCGAAATTTAACAATAAGTACGGACAGAGAACGTTTGAATATATCATACCGAAGATATTTAATTTATTACCTGACACTATAAAGCAATGTAATTCTATGAATAAGATTAAATGTATGGTAAAAAATTGGCTATCGGAAAAAAAATTTATAATGATTTTGATATGTATGAAAAAATGTTGAATCTGTAAATTTATAAGATGTAAATTTAAAAATTTAAAAATGTATAAATATGTAACTAAAATATAAGCACCTGTTAATTGGCTTCGCAGGACTTGTTTGTTGATTAAATTATGTATTATGTATTATTTCAATAATTTTTTTTTCTAATAATTGTGTTTTTTAAATATCACAAGTAGGTATTTTTGAACAAAGATTTAAATAATGACGTAAAGGTTGATAAACATACCGATACTACGCATTAAATGTGCTTAAAACAAAAGCTCATTCAACGTTCTTATTCTTATAATTGTTTTAAATATCATAAATAGGTATTTTTACACGAAGATTTAAATAATTACGTAGAGGTAGATAAACATACCGATGCCTCTTTATACACATGTCGTACGCCTTAAGGATCAAATTCTGAGTGTATTCCGTATAATATCGTCCTTATACTATTCATTAATTGATTTTTCTTCAATTTCAGTCAATTCGTTTTAATATTTTAATTGGTTAAATTAAATTAAAACAGCGACGAATATACGTATTTCAATTTTTAGTACGATATTTCACCACAATATAGAACTTGGCATTTATTACAATATTTTCTCAAAAAATACACAACTTTATTATAACCACCCTGTAACGGACGACAAGTTGAAACAATTTGCTGAGAAAATATTGTAATATTAATTATTTGTTATGTTTTCTTTTAAAAAATTTATCCTTTTCCACAGTTTACATCTTTATGCATTTTGTCTGAAGAAATCTCCTAGAAAACCACTAAAGTAACTTGGTAACTAGCATAATCATAAGTGAAGATATTTACTTTCGTGGCACTAAGCGAATGAATGTTTGGAATGAAAGCAATCACGTGGTCCTCCGCTGCGCTGCTATTGGCTGTGTGGTTTGTTAGAGCAATACGCCCGGAACCGAGAGTTTGAATTTCGCACGTTGGCTAAGATACAGCTTGGATGTTGGAGAAATTCCTATGCAATTTGACTGAACGGCCGGTTTAAAAACGTGAGTCCTTTTGGCCAACGTGTGGATGTTGGACAAATACGCTCGAAATGTTGTTTCATTTTGGAGGACGTAATACAAAGTGCGTTTTGAAAACCCCCTAAATAATTTTTTAAATTTTTTTTTTCACTTGCATTGTATAGATAAAGACTTTTTGAGAACTACTGCATACTTAACTCAATTTCGCTAAAAATGGTCTGTTGGAGTAAAACGAACTAGAGCGACGAAATATGTTGTTGATGATATGATAAATATTGAAAGATTATCAACATACAAACATTATTTAATTAAAGCTGTTTGTCAGCGCTTTTCTGTTAGATTATAATCTAATATACTTTGTATGTTTATATTCTTTATCAATATTTATTTCTGGAATTTTTAAATCAACTACTACGTACTTTACGTAGTAATTTTTTAATTCATAATATCTTGTACACATTCTTGTATTTGAGGTTTTCTTTTTCTTCACGTTTGTTTTATAATAGCTTACTATTTTTGCTTTATACTGGCACTTCAATATGTGCTCTTTAATTTTTTGTTATATTATTTTTTTTCTTCTTAACTATGTATATTGTTTCAAATTATTGTAATTCCCATGTAAAAGCCGTAAATCGGCGTTAATTCATAATAAATAAATAAATAAATCATCAATCCCCACAATCTATTAAATTTATAACACAGAATAGACAAAATGTTTTGATATTTGCTATTTCGGTGTCCCGACAATTCGTCCTGCGACAATTCATCCGGCGACAGTTCATCCTGCGACAGTTCATCCGGCCGACAGTTCATCCTGCCGACAGTTCATCCTGCCGACAGTTCATCCCGCCGACAATTCATCCGGCGACAGTTCATCCGGCCGACAGTTCATCCTGCCGACAGTTCATCCTGCCGACAGTTCATCCCGCCGACAATTCATCCGGCGACAGTTCATCCTCTGTCATGGAACCGCTATTTCAGTACGGCCAGTGTGCTTTTTTTATTATTTTTTTTATTTACATTAACTCCACACAGGAAGCCATGAGGAAAATAATTTCCCTCAGGGCCTATGTCATCTGAGGTGCTACGTGGAGGGTTTTTTGAGGAGAGTTGACTCTGAGGAGAGAGACTCTCCTTCGTCTTGAAGCGACCCATGTTGTAGGAAGGAGGAAACACAGAGGCCGGCAAATCATTCCACAGCCGAGCTATTGAACACAAGAACGAGTCGAAGAAGCGACCCGTTTTCATGTGATAAATTTAATGTCAACCGTGTTGGGCACGTGTTTCCAGATTATGCACCGGTGCCGAAGGGATCAATGACGCTAGTTACTCGGAGCATATCGGAGCTTAAAGTATCTTCATAGTTGTGAATAATTCTATCAGCGGTTCTAAAACAATGTTTTACTATAAACGACGTGTCTCGAAAATAATGCCACTATAAGAATAAAACATTTGCTCCCCTTCGTAATAAACGTGTTTAAATTTTACACAATCGATACACAATCTTTTTATTTAATTAATGAAGACAATATCGGAGAAACTTTATCGAAAATCTGAAACAGAAAAATTAGAAAAAGATAGGTCACAACTGACTTGAACCCAGGACCCAGGGCTCGAACCCAGGACCTTTGAACCCAGAACCCAGGACTCTAACCCAGCGGCTTTCCGGGCGCAACTCTCGACCCGGAAAGCCGAAGGTCCTGGGCTAGAGTCCCAGATGCGACCGTATCTTTTCTGTAACAGATTTTCGATGGAGTTCCGGTAACATTGTCTTCACTAATTAAATATTACAATTTGAGGTTTTACTCATGGGATAAAAATAAAATCATTTTTACCCCACGTTGAAGATTTTTTATCAGTTGTGTCAAATTTAAAACACTTTTATTAGTAAGACTAGTAAGACGATTAAGACCCTAGTAATGTTTAGTCTTTTAAATCGCCGGTTTTTGAAAAAAATTATCGCATTCTTGATCGCTCAGCAAGTGTTGATGCAATGTCACTACATCCACCGTTATTAGAAAGCAAACAGAAACCAAATGGTAATTTGCAAACCAGACTTTGTTGGTCAAGTTACACAACATATTTTGTCTCTTTTTTTAAAAATAATTGTATAAGGTGTCTGTCTACCCATTCAGGCACAGAGCCACGATCATTATTTATCGCTATATCTACAACTATACTTGCTTATCTTATTGGTTCAATCTTTTAGTTAAATAAACCGCGTAGCATGTTACTTTTTATACACCGTTTCAAAGCGTTTCACAAGAAGTTTTGTTTGAAGTTTGAACCAAGATGGGAATGGAAGCAAAACAATTACTTCATTAATGAGCACGTACCTTGAATTTAAACATTTATAATTTTTTTTTTTACCTGATGAATTATGCAAAGTCCATTATTTGTTATGCAATGTGTAACAACACTACATCACATTATAATGACAATGATCTTGAAATCAAGGGAAAATGTTGTCTCCATTAATCGGGTGACAGGTAGGGTAATAAAATTCTTGTTATTAAAACAGTTTTTTAAATTCTCCAGGCATTTCCAGACGCGTATGTACCAACATGAACTTATGAAACCTTCGATTGGAATTCAGGAGGGTTTTAGAAGAAAGATAATTATTTTTTTCAAATAGAGAAAAAAAAACATTTGCAGAATGATTATATAGGTAATATATACCTACGCTGCAAGGTTTAAGACTGTGTATTTTTTGTCATTCATTGTAATGGCATGTTTCAAGATTCAATATCATCATTACGTTGCAATAATTATTGTTTAATAAGTTTTTGACATGATTTTTTTTTCTTAATTTTTCCTCAACCATCAGGTATTTCCGGAAGAACAAAGGTTCATTGTATGAAATAGCGATTGTGATTTAAATATATTTTCTCGTATAATTGCGTTAATTAAGCAATCATCATTTTCATGGCCAACTGCATCTATATAACAATTCATTCAGAAGATATCTTTTTGACTAACTTGACTTTTTTTACATGAGCTCCACACAGGAGGCCTTGAGGAAAATAATTTCCCTCAGGGCCTATGTCATTTTTAGGGATGCTGTGTGGAGGGTTTTTTAAGGAAACGAAGGAGAGGAGCGTTCTGGGAAGGAAGGGGGTTTAAGGGGTGGATAGGAATCTGGAGTTCAGTGTGTCCTGGTCATCCGCCTCCAAGACCTAGACAAACCTCACCCCGTGAACCCGGGCACCCCAGCTAAATCACGAAAAGTAGCGAACCACTTGGGGTGACCTATGACAGAGGTGTTGGTTATCCAATAAAGGTTCCCGGGGCAGCGGTACCCATTCCCGCCTCCCAAATTAAAAATGAACTATTTTATTCATTGATATAACGTCCAAATTTTGCCTTTTTATTAAAATCGAACAACCAACCCCTCTTTGTGGGTAAGTATATTGAGAGGAAAATGTTTCATTACACTAAAAATACTATTATATTAACATGTAAACCTTTTGGTAATCAAAAATCGTATTTCACCGAAAATTTGTGAGAACGTCTTTGCCGTATCTTTGTACATATTTTGTAACTGAACAATATTAACATAATATCTATCCGTTTGCTTTATTTTAAAAGATTTGTGACAATGTGGGGATTTTTAAATATTACTACAAATTACTGCTGACAAGCTGCTATGGCAGTTTAGCGGATGCTTAAAATGAAAAATGATAACAAAAACAACCAATCCAACAGTTTTAAATGATCTTTCCACCCTGCGAGCAAAGTACGTTGCCGCCATTAATTACGAAAATATTTCGAATATTTTTTTAACCCAAGAAAACCTTACGGTTTAAATTATAGATTACCAAAAAACCACGAATGTTGAATATATTGGGGTGTTTCCATAATAACCTCTGATTGTCTTGGCCCCTCCGGTGAGGGCTACGCCCTGAGTTAACCCAAACCAACCCCTGTTACTGTTAGAATACGATATAGGACACATTCGTGTTAGGAATACATACAAATGAAACCACATCAATCACCCAAATCGCGTGCCAACCCTTCAAACTATGGTTTGATTTATGTTTTAGTAATATAACTTATCTTAAGAAGGGTCATTAAACATTGGATTGATTTTCATTAAAATGAATCATGTCTAGAAAGAGAAAATTGGGATGTATAGCAGAATTTTTAGTGTAACACTGTCATCAAATGGCCAAGCAGCTTGTTTAATATTTTTTTCATTACAAAGCTCCCCGTTAAACGCCGATTCTAGATTCGTTTCAGCGTTCTATCAAATTGTGGTCGGCTGACAAGCATAAAAGTATTACAGTTGTTCGGTTTTTGTTATCAAAAATAATTTAAAATCTAAAATGGATATAAAGTCAGCGTTTAAGGCCATCCGCTCATAGAAAAACTGAAAAAAAAAACAGCTGGCGACGCAATCGCAATCAACCTCCTGAACAAAATTGATATTTTTCTGATCTGACAAGTCAAAACATGACAAAACTTCACAGGTCGTGAGCCGCTACCATGGCAACCTGTCAACAAGGCAACTGAAATTTATTTAAGGTAGGGGTGTTGTTAATAGAAAATCAAATTCAACAATGTCATCAAATTTTCGATCAGTGCAACATTGTTTTGTTGACATTCAAATGGTCTCTGCCATAAGGTCAGGCCATCCACTCATGGAGAAATTGAAAAAAAAAACAGTTGACGACGCAATCGCTATCCACAGAAAAGGAACTTGTGAATTTCATTGGTGGTCCGCACACAGGTCGTGAGCCGCTACCATCACTGACAGGCACTGGCGGTCACCGCGGCAGTCGCGTTTCAGTTGCCTTGTTGACAGGTTGCCATGGTAGCGGCTCACATTTCCTGTGGATAGCGATTGCGTTGTCAATTGTTTTTTTTTTCAATGTCTCCATGAGTGGATGGCCTGACATGATGGCAGAGACAAAAAAAAATTGCACTGATCGGAAATTTGATTTGCATTTGATTTTTTATGAAACACCCCTACCTTAAATAAATTTACTTATCTTTTAGTAATATTATTTTGTTAAAGGTTTTTTTGTAACAAGGGCTATCATATACTAGATTGATAAAAACAATGTTTTAGGATGAATAAACAAAATAAAATAGTTAATCTTTCAGTACCTGGTCTTATTCATTTTCTAAGGGCATTTAAATACTTGATTGATTTTTATCAAAGTAATATTATCATGTTCAAGAATGTGAAAATGAAATAAATTATTTATCAAAGGAACTCGTAAACTTTCAAAGAATGCGATTATTTTAACGCGATAAAATTTTCACCGATTGTACAGGAAACAAGATTTGTGGAAACGCAGTACAAAAATGTTGTTGGATATTTTAGTTTTGATCCTACCTAATCAAAAACTGAATCGGTACTGATTGATTTGTCTTAAAATATAAAGGTTAATTAACTGACAGCTAATTATTACAAAAATATACATGTAGAAAGAAGGAAAATCGATGTACATCATTCAAATCATCAGGAAATATTGAATTGACAAAAATGAGACCAAAGAACTAAATGTAACAAATGTACCAAATGTATACATCGATCGGTATAAGCATAATGGGTCAATAATATTTATACATATGAGCTGCAATATTGGTAATTATATTACGGCCCAGTCAACATTAGTTTCTAACTAGGTAGATCCCTAACTAAGAAATTAATCATGTTAACAATGCAAGGTTTGTTGTGGTCATAAATCTTGTGGTCTGCAAAAAGTTCTCAAGTGTTTGTAGTGTAAAATATCAATTGTTTGACTCTAGGTATTCGTTTGTCAAATCATAAAGTATCGGTATTATGGTACAAGCGTAGGTAAGCGTTTGTTGAAATATTTACACAACGAAAGTGTTGGTTGACCCAGTAGAGCGATTTAGCACGTGCAATTTAAACAACTGAAAAAATAAATAAACCAAATAAACCGAATTTAAGAAATTGTAAATGTTATCAAGGTATGAAAACTAATTAATAATGCATAATATTATGAAGTTGTTGTCTATATATAACAATAATTAGGAAGTTATTAATAATGCATAACAATCATTAGGAAGTCTCTTAGCGTGACGTTGAACTCGCTCACAATATAAAACTTGTATTGTAATCGCGCGTGTCGAAGCAGACGACAAAGGGTTAAGTCATTTACATCCAAGGCTGTTGATAAACTCTGAATTCGTTCACTTTACTCTATTTTTCTAATAGGAAAATCAATACCTCTGCATTGAAGTTGTCAGCAAATCATATCAGTGCCACGTACATTTATAAACACATATTACATTAAATGAGGTTACACACATAAAAGTCGAATTATTTATTAACATGCATAATCGTGAAAATTAAGTGAATGTTTTAAGTAGGAATGCAGATTGAATAAAAGTTTTACGAGGGTTATTAAAGTTTTATTTTAAATCTTTCCGTCTATAAAATGACTCAAATCTTTAAAACTTTCACTGCCATCTTTGTGGTTTTCTTTTCCGTTAAATCAACAATAACGTTCATTCTGTATGTGGGAGTGGGAAGCATTATCACCACGTGAGGCCGCGAGATGTTGTAAACCCAAATTGGATTTTAATTTTGCTCAATTTGTTTTATCTTTAATCAATACCGTAAGTCAAGCCAGTCCAAAGGTGGCTATGACTCGTGAAAATGAAATGCTTTCTTTGTTCGCCAACTAAAGCAACAAAGACGTACTATACCTGTTATAATTTTGTCTAATTAGATGACTCACGAATAAGCTGTAGATATGTAAAAGAATGATGGTTTTCTTTTAAAAGATTTATTCAGCACAATGGATGAGATTTTATTCGTCTAGCTTGCAGATGGATTTGAAAATCAAAGAAATGAAGATAAACAATACTGGCATTAAATCACTTCTGCAACAAAATAATCTGAATAGTAAACACTACGTATTATGCATTTTAAGATAATAGTATAATTAATCATGAGATCCATCATAGTAATTTGTATCTCGTGCCAACTTTAACATGTGTACTCATTCACTGCCGACAGGTTACACCAATCCATGTACAAATGATCGATTGAATCTCAACTATATTATAATCGCAGAAACACTGTTCGTATGTCTTATTAGAAATTAGCAAAAGAAGTGCTCTGGCGTTATAAAATATGCATAAGTTTTTACGTTATCATGAATTTCAAGTTTTCAAATACTTTTTGTAAAAAATTGGATTAAAAAAATGTGTTTAAAAAATAAGCAAAGCTGGGTGGTAACTGTTTAGTGAATCATTCACAGTTCTTTAATGTAAAGGTTCCACGAAATATAGTTCAAACAGATAGTACAGAACCCAGTACTGAAAAATATTGATTCAAGTGTGGAACTAAAGATTGCAGCAGAGATAAGTCGCGAGTACGACGTTGGCTGGTTTTAGAATCCAATTGAAGCATTGATTATAACGTGAAGTATGTTTTCCACCGACTGGAGTACGGAGCTATCGCCCTTGCGCCGGAGTTATTATCTTTATGACACTATACGAACAAACAACTAACGTCAAATAATGAATTTGTAACGCGGAACTCGCGTAATTAGCCGACATAATGCAATAGAAATCACACCTGACGCATCAGCGTTTGACAAATTCCCCTAGAGAAAACCTGAAAACTCGTTAATGACCGTTATCATTAGGCGGTCTATATATTATTTACAGTTAAAAGAGATAGTCCAAAATCTGAATCATGCATTATGCATAATTAAAATGAATAAGTTATCCATCAAAAGCCGAAATGAACGCAATTTCTATCGCCGAGAGCGTGTAACGAGACCCGTTTTCTTACGCATCTTTCGTAGGGAAATATCATAATATCTTATGGCATTATGCATATTATCAATGAAACAGGTTGTGACTGAATATGGCGTTAATTCTGCCTTAATTTAAAGTTTATCATTTTGACTATCTACATTTTGAATTTATTTTTAAGATTCTCAAAATAATGTTAAAAACAGAATCGAAAATAACATCATTAAAATTTATAGATATTATTATTATATATTATATTATTATATATTCAATTACAGATTAAACTTATTCGACACACGAACGTGGAACTTAATGCAATATTAATTTAACCCAGAAAAATAAATAAATTAAATTTTTAGATAAATAACGTATTTTCTTATTTAAATGTTCTTTTTTTAAAGATAAACTTTTATTACAATAATAAATTGTTATTAAATGAAGAACAAAATAATTTAAAACTTTTCATTTGGTTATAAAACAAACACATATTTTTTATAAAAAAATATTTTCTCACCTCGAAATTGTCCAAATTAATAAAATAAAACTTAATTAATTTGTGTAATTAATGTTCCTTAGCACTGAAAAACTATATATTTTGAAAAATTTGTACACGGAGCGCAGCAACCACTAAGAGAGCCAACTAAGCATGATTACAATTCGGTTGACGAGTGTTAACTGAACGGTTCCCTCGGAGCCGCGCGAGGCGGGAGCCTACTCACCCTACCCCCGGGTGCTTCGCTTGTCCATCGATTTCTCACGACACCAAATCAAAAGCAACTATCATTTCATACAACATAAATATTACAATCAACTTGAATCTCGACCCATTTTATGTATGAGTAACTATGAAAGCGCGTCACAAAATCATATTAATATTAAATTCACCATATCGTTCATAATATGGTTTTTTTAATGTCCCTGAATTGATTTAGGCAAACATTTGCTTGAAAAAATTCCTTCAGCTAATGAATATGTAGATTTTTTATCCGCGAGCACGTACATACTATTGTGAATTAAATTAGACTTACTAGAAATCATTTAATTATAATAAATTATTTTTAATATATTATATTCGATTGTGATATAAACATGATATGATTTGAGATTTTCACGGGAAAACCTATCATCGTGATTTATTTTTGGGGTATTATGCCTACTTCCTTCTTTTGCCAAAGTTTCGGACAGCATTACACAGCTGTCCTGATGATGGACACTATAATGCTGTCCGAAATGTTGTCTAATGAAGGAGGTAGCGCAACACGGCATAATAACCCAAAAATTTATCATGATAACTGTTCTAATGTATAAATAAAAAAATATGCATATCCAATGGGACTGATTAAACAAAATAGTAAAATTCCGGCTTCACTCGAGTTTAATTCTATAATTCGAAATATATATTTTTAATTGAAAAGGAACATACAATGTGGAATGATTTGTTTTGACACATAAATTGCTATTTCGACGTTCCATAGCGCATGATGAAAATGACAAAGCGAAGTGAGAATAATTGCCTTTACCTAGAAATAACTTTAACAAACCAAGTAGCTAAAAGCAATCTGACGTTGAAGTTTTTAGCCGGCCAAAATTTAAACACCATTTTTTAATTAAAAAAATACAACCAACGACATGTATCTTTGTTTTAACATAATAATTAATACTCCCAAGCTTCACAGCGTATAAAATTAAAATTCCAACTGTGTTAATCTAGAAATTCCTAAGGGTTATGAACGTGAAAAATTTCGTTACGCCAAAGCTCACCATTCTAGGAGTTTTTCTGAATTCAAAAAATAGGATTTTGAAATATACTCCACAAAGGAGGCCCTAAGGAAAATAATTTCCCTCAGGGCCTATGTCATCTGAGATGCTGTGTGGAGGGTCTTTTTGAGGAGAGGAAGGAATGGACATTGGTCTTGAAGAGACCCATGTTGTAGGAAGGAGGAAACACAGAGGCCGGCAAATCGTTCCACAGCCGAGCTGTTGAACACAAGAACGAGTCGAAGAAGCGACCCGTTCTCATGTGACAATTGTCGACTATGCACCGGTGCCGTAGGGATCAATGACGCTAGTTCCTCGGAGCATCTTCCATTGTAATACCGGTAGAACAAGGATAGCATCTAAAGATTGCAATCCGTCTGTTAAGGTGGGAGAATCTATCAAACGGACCGCCCGTTCCTGCACAGAGTCGAGGGTATTTTTCAGGTATTTTGGAGCTCCAGACCAGAGGTGGCTGCCAAATTCAACCGTGGTTCGCAGTTGTGATTTGTACAGGGTTAGCAGTTGCGTACTATTAAAGCATCTGCGGGCCCTGTATAGTACGCCCATTTTTTGGGAGGCTAACTTTACTCTGGAATGCAATTATAATACACGTAATCGTTGATATCTATTAAAAATCGTAAGTGTGTTCTAATATCTAACTCGTAATAGTACCTACTAACGGCACCACACAAAAATCCCGACTCGGCTAGACCACAAACATACTTGCTATCAGGAACAAGATTGTGAGTGCATGTGCCTGAAGTGCTAGATTGTCTTTCTGTGTTTAGTCACCTTTCGGAGCAACACAATGGGCCCACTTAGAGAATCTGACGGTGCACAAAGGTTCGAATCAAATCCGAATCTTCATGCGGCCAAAAATACGAAGGAAGAACGGCGACTGCCGAAGGCGTTCCTATTTAAGAGCGTTTCACCAGCCAGCGGACGAAAATCCACATTTCGTCGAAAGTTGTTCTTACGATCATGCAGGGCGGTTACAATGAGAAGGATTAATTATTCTCCGTACCAGCTTTTTTAAATTATAACTCAATATCGAATTTATTTCAATCCAAATTAGCTTTAATTTATACCTTCATCCAAAAAATGCTGAAAGGCGTGATGATAAAACTATTAAAATAATGTACTTTTTGTAATTATTTTTTGATTATAAGTATTTATAATTTTTCAATAATGTCTAAATTTAATAAGAATGTTAAAAACAAATTGAAATATATTAGTTTGTAAGTGCGCAAATAAATACACAAATGGACCAATTTTCGTCTAGAAACACATGTACGTACATATTTTTTAATGATTTTATTGAATCTAAAATTAAAATTCTAAAATATGCGTTTGCTAGATAATGTATTGATTTATTTTAATGCATGATTATATTATTTGAAATGGGTGTGGTATAATACAAAATCTTTTTTGAAAATTTAACAAATCTGCCAACGACCTATGGAATAACCTTATTATACTAAAAATTAAAAAATTTTCTCAAAATTTATTACATGCGAATGCTAGATAAAAGAACAATCTTTCGAAATCTATTTATAATTTTTGTGGAAAAGAGCCAATACGTCTAAAATCTGATTTGAAAATGGCATATTTCTGCTTTTCTCTGGTAATGCCCTCTTAACAAACCAGCAGGACAAGGGAGGTCCAAGCTTAGGTGGCTATATTGTGTGGAGGACTGCGAGGAATCAGCAGGAGACACGCAGGAGTGGAGCTCTGTTGTTACCTGAAGACACTCTAAAGCTAGTCACACAAGAGGTATATGATCTCAAATATTACATCACCTCTTGTATATGTTTTATTGTAGGCAAAAATACGATTTCAAGGTAGTCAAATGGTAAAAATCGTTATATTGTCCTGAGAGTACATAGTAAAAAGGATTGTGAAATATAACAAATTGAAACATATAAATATGAAATATTTGCAACAGATGATTTCACATTTCAATTTGGGAGGCAGGTATGAGTACCGCCGCCCCGGGAACCTAGGTCACCCCAAGTGGTTCGCTATGTTTGGTGACTTAGCAAAGGTGCCCGGGTTCACGGGGGTTTGTCCGGATTTTGGCGGCGGATGTCTACCAACTGCGTGGTATACCAGATCGGGAGAGACTGGTTGGGAGGGACCTAAAGACCTCTCCAGCTGGATTTTTTCGGAAAATCGCCATACCCGCAGTGGGAGGGATTGATTCACACATCCGTCACTCCTGGACTCACTGACCCCCTGATTCCTACCCGCCCTTCAAACCTTTTTCCTTCCAACTATTTTATCTCCTTCCTTTCCTTAAAAAGACCCTCCACACAGCATCCACAAAGATGACATAGGTCCTGAGGGGAATTATTTTCCTCAAGGCCTCCTGCGTGTGGAGCAAATGTAAAAAAAAACATTGTCAATCTGGTCGGTGGTAGCACCTCTGACTGTATTTAGATGTATTGTTTTTTTTTAAATCATTTTATTCATTTAACCAATAACCGTGTACCGCTACAGTTAAATCATATTTACCTACATGGGATCGAGTTTTTTCTATACGAATTCAATATTATCCTAATAATTTTCAACAGAATTTATCATTGGGTATCAAAAAGAAATATTCTTGGATTTTGCCCGATTTAAGCAGCGCGATACTGGAAAACCACCCTCAAGGACTTCTTTACAAAATATTATGTTGTTTCAGAATAAATTCCCGTGAAAAATCGATTCGAACACACCTTAAAAATATTTTGCTACGGAAACACAATATTTGTCCCTTCAAACCCACAGGACAAAAAGGTGGTAGATTATTATCATAATTCTTGATATAAATGGTTGAAAACCACCATAGAATTTTTAAAACACAATAGTAATATGTCTACCGTGTTTTGGTGAAAGGCGTTAATCCATTTTTTCACTAGACACTATTTATGATTAACCCTAACCCTACATATTAATGGCGTATTTTTAACCCGGCATGAATGAGGGTATCTCATGCCTACCAATTTGTAAAACACTAAATATTTCTTAACTGTGCGATTCCTAGAATTCGGCTGACTCGGTAGCTGGAGGGGATGGTGCGGGGAGTGATTTTATGCGACAGTAGCAGTATTGCACCAGCGGAGGAGTTAACTACACGTGCGCAAACATAGTTCGGGTACGTAATACCCGACCTCATAATCGATCGGATCTCATAGTTTTTTTGTGTTACACATAAGACAGATGTAACTATTGTACACGGTGTAACTATTTTGTGTTATTATACAGGACAGATTTATATTATAATATAATCTATATTATCCATTTTTTAGATAATAAGTCATAGTTTCTAAATATTGTTAATTTATGGTTAAAAAAATACTACTTCGTTTTTTATAGAAATATAAATACTCTTAAAACTGGAACTGGGTTCTTTTATCATATTACCTCATTTCCCTAATGCTAATTAACATATTACAGTAATAAGTATTATTCTAAAGTCATTTCAGTTATCAAAATCAACAATTCTATATTAGGGTATGTCATACCCACCTCGCAGCTGGTGTAAAAAAATTTCACCTCATTCACGCAGGGTTAAATGAGGGTTTTTATTCTTAGAAAGAAAGACAAACATTCCCGGGTTACGAATAACCTGACAATATTTGAAAACCTTCTACTACCACCATAGTAAGCGAAAAATATTGCAATAAATTTCGTAAGAAGTGAAAAAAATAACTTTTTAGGTCCAATGCCAACTTTGGATTTTTTGTAACAACGCCGATGTTATAATTAAGTACCTATCTACATTTTTTTACAAATATTTTTGGCCTTCTAAAGTTACAATTCGGAGGTTAGTGCGGCGCCGCTCTTCGCATAGTTCCATGTGACCAAACCAATCTGCAAGGCAAGTTTCGTTTTTACCGCGTCAAGCGCAGGGCCGGGGCCGTCGAACGGTCGGTGGCGGGCGGTGCGCGGCAGACGACGCGCGAGCGCCGTACGACCGAAAATTTCTCTTTCCAAAAGGAACAATCCGACTTTTTGGGTCGATGATTAATATACATTGACATTGGTGTCGGTATTCCCATACATATAGCACACAGGTGGATGTAGTAGGGAAATAACAGTTTGAATCTATATTTGTACAGTGTGCACTCTGTACAAAATTTGTACAGACATTCGTTGATACAAAAGATACATACGATACCAATTATATCAAACACGGAATCTGTTTGTTAGTTCATTTGAAATAAACTTAAATTTTTGGGTAGCATCCAAATCGTTGTCAATTTATTGAAGTGTTTTTTTACATTAGCTCCACACAGGACGTCCTAATGAAAATAATTCCCCTCAGGGGCCCGGTCATCTTTGGGAATGCTGTGTGAAGAGTCTTTTTAGGAAAGAAAGGAGAGGAAGTTCTGAGAAGGAAAATGGTATGAAGGGTGGGTAGGAATCTGGGGGTCAGTGTGTCCAGGAGTGACGAACGTATGAATACATCACTCTCACCGCGGTGCAATGTGATATTTCGAGAGAGTACAAATTCAAAGGGACTTCTTCAAGTATTCTCTCTCGATCCGGCCTGCCATGCAGCTGGTGGGCAGACGTATCCGCCGCCAAGATCCGGACAAACCTCACCCTTGCTAAGTCACCAAACGTAGCGAACCACTTGGGGTAACCTACGGCAGAGGTGTTGATTATCCAATAAATGGTTCCCGGGGCGGCGGTACCCATAACCGCCTCCCAAATTGAAAGATGTGGGGAATAACAATTGTTTGAATTTATGTACGAGTAAGTACCTACATCTGTTCTGTGCACACAGGTACATTTGTAAAGACACACGTTTACGAGAATTTGATGCGCACAAGGTCTCAACTGTTTCATGAAAAATTGAGAACGTTGAGTTCTGGCATCATGAAATCTGCCTAGCTACCTACGTAAATATGCCGTGCATATTGAGGTCAACGCAACGCCACCTGTTTTCAGTTTGCGATACCAAAAGACTCATGAAATAAAGAGATGTTCCACATTTCACTATTGCTTAATAATATAAAAAATCGGACAAAGATTGTTTAAACTTCGGTGTGGCCGGATAATTACTACTAAATATATATTTATTTATTTATTTATTTATTACACGCCGTGATGGGCTATTACATTATAATTTATAAGTTGAGTAACAAACAATGAAGAAAATATAATACAATGAGAAAATAAAATACACAAAACAGTGTAACAACAAAACAAATAATAAAATAAAAATACATATTATGTAAAAATGATAAGAAGTCTCATATTCAATATAAACAAAAATTGAAGAAATTATGTAAATCTATTTGTGCCTAGAAGAATAAAAGTGATAGAATATACAACGTTTATACTGATTAGTTTTAAGATGAATATAATATAATAATAACAACAACAATAAAAGTTTTAAGATGAATATAATATAATAATAACAACAACAATAAAAGCACGTACCCAACTAGTTTAATTCTATTTATTTATAATTATTTGCAATGTATTTAAATAATATACCTACATATGGTATGCCTACCGAATTTTAAAAAAATACAAAAGTCATTAGCACCATATGTGTTGCAATATTACATTCCCATTAGAAACGTGAACGACATTTATTTTGTATTAGAGATACAAATAGTAGGTACGTTGGTTGCAGTGACCAAACAATTTACAAATAATGAATAATATTTCATAGATATTTTTTCATTATGTTCAAAATTACATAATGAAGCAATTATCTATGCGCAACTGTTCATGTTTTGTTTTTGTCAGTATCAGAGATGGCGTTGGGTACTGATTTATATTTTTTGTGATTTTCTTACTTTTCTACTTACTTACGAGAATTCCATTTCATTTTCTTTATATGTGTGAGGTAGATTTATTATAATTATTATATTTTTCCTTTGAAGGGGTGCAGACATACGTTCACCGTTTGTCCCATTTTCGACTGTCGCCATTTAGTGTGTAAGAAAAAGAGGCAGCATAATATGTTTAAGAACAAAAACAAAACAATTAGCGCATTTGACGTTTTTGAATTTTTGGAATTCACTCACTACTCAATATTATGCATCACAATATTCCCGCAACTCTTTCAAAATATGATAATTCGTTCCATACAAAATGTATGAGGAATAGAATTTTCTTCATAATTTTTTTTTCTTAATTTTTCCGGTGTTTTAATAGATATTCTGCTATTTGGGGCGGAGACAAATCCAACAGATCAAAGATCATAAAATCGGTCCAGCCGTTCTCGAGTTATAAATGGTGTAACTAACCCGACTTTGTTTTATATATTAAGAAGATTAAAATTACTTATTCGATATGCAAAAGTTTATCTTTACTTTATTATTTCTACTAACTGTAAATAATTTGAAAACATTATTCGTTTTTTTTTCATGCTATGCCCTAAAAGAAATGATCCAGTAACTTGTTCTACGTACGGGCCGCTTTAAAAAAGAATGAGTATGAAAAACGACTCGCTTCGATGCGGCCGATATCATCTGCGAACGGGTGTATCGTTGTTGTTCGAATTATTTCGGTGGTGGTGGTGGTGCACAAGAGATCGATCCGCGAAACCCGTAAAACACAGTACAGTGGATTACTTTTTACTTAATCATGCCAATCGCCCTACTCTACAGGGTTCAAGATAATTTATAGAGTTGTACAGCTACGCCTCCGTTGAGCTCTCTTACTTCAATTGAAGTTTACTGTACGTTCTTTGATCTCCCTTTTACCAAGATTATACCTCCTGGGCTTTTGAGACTGTAAAATTGACCTAGTGGACCCTAACTCAGACTTAAACGTTTTGCCGCAAAACTCCCCAAAATATTTCGAGATCTAAATTAGTAGTGCGTAATCACAAACCTTTATAAACGGTTTTTGTCATAAGCTTGGCTTTACAAAAAAACTCGTAACAGAATTTTGCATTCAACAAGATCGTTTGATATGTAAAAAAAATATCGTGGGTGTCAGTATGGATCCCTGCGGTACGCCTACATAGAATTTTTGCAATGACTTATTAGCGCTGTCTTCTTCGATCTACTTGAATTTTTTTCTTCGAAATTTCCGCAATCCATTTATTCAGGATCATGCTTGTTCAATACATTATCACAGTAGGTATCTTTTTGACGGCAATGTTTAGACCGGTGGCGATCGTATCTCTAAAATTCTTTAATCGCCGCGTCCAAATTTGTGTCACATCAAAATCGACTACATGGTAGAAAATAAATTCTGAAATACTTAACTACCCAACACATCAGTAATATTTACCGTCTTTATTTTTATTGATTTTTCATTGTCTTTATTTTTATTGATTTTTCATTATTCTTATTGACTTCTCTACGAAGTTCTACCTACAATTAATCATTACAATTATTCTAAACCTTCTTCTTTATAATTGTGAAAATGGTTTAACTGAATGGCTACATTTTTATTTGTATGTATCTGCCAGATGTGCACAGTATGTTTATATGTTTATGTTTTTATTTCCGAGATCAAGTTAGTGTGGCAGTAATGATTTTTAAGGGAAATTCCCTTCATATTGGGATATTTACAAAGTGTTACCGCAAGTAAGAGTTTTAACCAGCGTTTCATAAAAATATTTGGAGTAAATGTCATTTTGCTGGTCGATAATACTTTTCATAATTAAAAACATTTTTTATCAGTTCCTCTCCATTAGGTATATCCTAGCGGGTCACGTGATGTGCAATCTGTCTTGTTCCAGCAGTAAAATACGAGACAGAGCGCGTTTCCCGTGATCCGTCGCGACGTGTAGCAGAAAAAAATATTTTTTGTTTGTAATTTTTTTTAAATATAATCGGACAGCACACGACTTCTACATTTTTTACTCTAAATACGCGCAAGATTCGCTGGTTAAAATCCTTCGAGTGCGCGCTGGCACATCATGGATAGGTCTAAATCTCTAAAATGGTAGTACTCGAGTCTAAGAAATAAATAGAGCATAAATAGTCTAAGAAATTACCAAGATGAAAAATAAAATAATAATAATATACATAGTACCTCAGGCTGGTCAAGTTCGTGGTTATTGTAAATTCTACTAATATTATAAATCAGAATAGGCTATAAGCAATAGCTTAGAGCTCTGGCATTATGAAATTTATATACAAAAGTTGCAATAGGTGGCACGCGAGCTGTTTGAAAAATGAATGTAACGGGTATGGAGGAGGGGTGAGGGGGGGATAGGATGTGGGGGCATGGCGGAGGGGGGGGGGGGGGGGGGGGGGAGGGGTGAGGGGGGGATTTGGGGAGGGGGGGGGGGGGAGAGGTGAAAAGGGGGGAGAGGAGGAGGGGGGGATTGAAGTGGGGATATGGAAGGTGGAGGAGGCGCTGTGGTTTCCCCCCTAATACTATGCGAGCGAAGCCGGGGGCAAAAGCTAGTTTCTAATAAATTTACTTGATTCAAACAAATAACCGTTGACGAAATCAAAAATATAATTACTTCCTTAAAACCAAATGTTTCATCAGGCGATGAAGCAATCTCAACAAATACAATAAAACATCTCTGTGAAGAAATTACTTTCCCACTGCCACACCTTATCAATCTATCTATAACTAAAAGTATATTTCCCATGTCCCTTAAAGAAGCTACTGTTAGTTATACCTACATATATATATATATATATATATATATATATATATATATATATATATATATATATATATATATATATATAAACAAGGATGTAAAAATGATATCAATAACTATCGACCGATAAGCCATCTAAGTACATTTTTTAAAATATTGGAAAAAGTACTAAAAACACAACTTATGATACACCTAGAAGAAAATAACCTAATATCGAAATCCCAGTACGGCTTTAGACAAAACTTGAGTACTGCCGACGGCATAGACGATATCATAAATACGATCACAAAAAGCTTAGACAAGGGAAATAAATCTTTGGCAATTTTTAGACCTGCAAAAGGCCTTTGATACGATAGGCCATAAAATCCTTTTCAAGAAACTTAAAAAAATTGGGATGTCAAACACAACTTTAAATCTGCTAATAAGCTACATGTCAGAACGTTCACAGTGTGTTAAAATTCAAAACCGTATAGGTAAGCCTCTCCCAATCAATTACGGTGTACCGCAAGAAAGTGTCTTAGGACCTTTATTATTTTTGATATATATAAATGATATCTGCAGCCTACACACCAAAGGAAAAATCATTAGTTTTGCTGATAACATTGTCATTTTATTTAATGAAAGTGATTGGTTAACCACTTTCAAAGATGCTGAACATGGACTTGTACTTCTGCAAAAATGGTTTAAGCAAAACTCACTTACACTTAATGTTAACAAAACTAAATATATAACTTTTTCTATAACGGCCAGAGGACAACCAGAAGAGGATTATGCTCTTAAATTACACGATTATCAAGGAAAAAGACCTAACCCAATCATGCCACTGCCCCACCATAACACATTCTAAAAACATAAAATATCTCGGCATTGAAATCGATGAAAATCTTCGACGGGACTCCCACATAAATAGCATCACAAAGAAACTTACAAAGCTCATGTACTTCTTTAGAAACATACGATCTATATAAAGTCTACTATGCTCTTTACCAATCACGCATAGAATATGGGATTATAGAATGGGGAACTACCTCAAACATTCACATCAAGCAGCTAGCAACGCAAAAGGCAATAATAAAAATAATCCTTAAAGTACCCATAAAAACTCCATCAAAAGAAATTTTTAAAAACTTTAATGTGTTCAGCATTATTAAATTATACTCAAAAAATGCCCTACTCAAATTTAGAGAAAAATATGAATACTTTGCTGACCAACACACCTACACTACAAGGTCAAAATCCTCAAAACTACTGAACATCCCGCAATTAAACACATCTTTTAGCCAGAAAAACCATAATTTCCATGCTACAAAATTATATAATGCCCTTCCAATTGAAATTAAGAACACCATGGAGATAAAGATGTTTAAAAAAGACATTAAATTATAGTTAAGTAAACAGGAAGATGAGGAAATCATTAAAATTATGAAGTAACCCCAATACAACCTGCGGACAACAAACATAAATACTTTTATTTTATTTATTGTTATTTTATGAAAATCAAGAAACTAGAAGATGAGGAAATAAAAATCAACACCCATTCAGAAACATACTGTCCGCCTCGGAACAGGAATGCCCAATGAGGAGGACTGTAAACAAACCACTTTATTTTGTATTTTTACTTATTTTGTAATTTTACTTTATCTTATATTGTCATTAAAATAAAAAAATAAAAATAAATAAATAAAATAAAAGGTTTGTTCAAAATAATAAACAAAAATCAATAATCGTACACTGGTTTAATTTATGGTTTTGACGTACGGTCATTAGCAGCGACGGCTTGTCACTTTGGGTTTGCTCGAGCGCAAATATTAAAATAAAATGGCCTTATTGGTGTTGTATTAGATTTTTTGTTTTGTTTTTAAATGGTGTTTGTATAAAGTTTTCAGGAAATTTCGGCAGTCGAAATTCTTGAAAATCTTAATAATACCATTTTTTTTAAATATTAGTGCTCCAGCGCACCCGCACTTGTCATTAGACGTTTTGGCACGTATTTTGATAACATATAATATTAAACAGAGACATTAAAGACATTAAATTTTAACAGTGGAATAGAATTAATACATTGTAATGTCAATGGCTTTCAGTTAGATAAATTAGAAATTTTAGAGATTAGAAAGAGCGTTAATGCAAATTTAAATATTATTAATAATCAAAAATTGTTTTTAAATGACCCATTATTAAATCTATTCCCCTTTTAAATTTTTTAAATTTTTTTAATTGTTCTATATTGCCCCTCGTCCCTTACACATTATTTTCTTTCAAATTTTATTATTGTTTATGTCTATTATTTTTCTCTATTACCTATTTATGTCCATTTTTAAAAATTAGTTCTGTCAAAACCCTGAGGAAGTCAGCTTTGCTGACGAAACATGTCGGTTTTTGTAAATGATTAAGTGGTTAATACAACGTTATTTATTAATTTGAATTTAAAATGTTACCACAAAATAATTTTGCACTAGTAGAAGAAGTGATTAAACAGAGTATTAGGGAATGTACATTACTTACTTTAACCAGTGATTCCAGACATTATTAGGAGTAAAACATAATAAATCAGTAGGTAAATAAAGAAAACCCTTCTCGATGGAAAGAGAGGGGCTCCTCCGGTTACCTCTTACCCCAGAAGATACTCGTAGGTGGAAACTAGAGTGGCAATCCGCCATCTCAACAAGACCCCACTGAGAGACTGTCTGGCTAATCATAATCATTGCCTCATAAACCCTGTTCCGCCATCAACAGGATAAGTGCTAAAGCCGTTGTGCCCACATGATGCGTGGATTGGTCCTTAAAGAGTCGGCGATGTGTGACCATCGAATATGTAGTAACGAATGCCCGCTCCATTCATTCCCCGGCGAAATTGATGAGGTCCACAGGGCGACGCCTGAGGCCCTAAACGGGCTCGCGACCTAGGTGTCTCCTTCTGATCCCCCACCACGTGAAAGAGGAAGAAGTAGGTATTGGATAGCAAGGGGCGGGGTGAGGAGTTGGGCTGTAATCAGGCCGAGTGACCATTGATGGCATGCGGTTCTTTTTGTTGTTCGATTTAAAAAAAAAACTTTAAAAAATTATTGGAGAGCAAATTTTCACTTCAACTTACCTCAGGAATCACTGGTTAAAGTAAGTCAAGTACGTCCCTTAACATCCTGTTCAAACCGCAATATTTTCAAAGAAAATCTTAAAAGGTGCATTAAAATATGGCATGTCTCAGAAATATTTCTTAAGCTATTAAAAATATCGCCTTGCTTGCGTCTCATTACAATAATTATTATAACAATCCTTAACCAAATTTAATGACTGCATTGGCTTCATGTAATGGAAATTATAATAAAGTAATTTATAATTTTAACACTTCGCAAGCATTGCTTAAAAGGGAAGCGTATTATTGAATTATGTATTCAATCAATTTAATAATAATATCAATAAAATGTGGTTTTGGAAAAAATATATTCATACATTTTTTAACAATTTAAATAAATAATTTCTTCTAATTACCAGGAAAACTAAATTCGATTTTTGACCAAGAGAATAGGCAGGAAAAAACACAACTTACGTACTTAATATAATTTAAGAAGCTTTTAAAAAGTCGTGTAAATTCATTTTTCTCACTTCCTACGTTCTATTTTCGTCGTTAATTTGCAACATTTTTACGGGATTTTTCCTGAACGATGTTATATATATAAAGATATCACCAATAAATAAATTATTTTAAGCTAAATGAACATTTTAAATAAATGTATGCATTCGCGTCATCATTTAAAGAATTGAATTACCTAGAGGCATATGGAATTTTAATTCATGCTAAAAATAATTATTGTACACCTACTGGTTATATTCATTAAAATTGTCAATTTCCATTCTACGCCAAAACAGATTTTCTTGAATAAATAATTAGCGTCGTGCTCGTATATATTTAAATTTATTTTTTGAAATGAAAATGTTTATTCAAAATTTAAGACGGCGTGGCGTGGCGATTGAATTCAATGGTTTTGTTTAGGACTGGTTGAACAAATATTTGAAGTTAATTTTCACGTTCTACGTACGTTCTAATCAAAATTTTGTTATTGTTCATAAGACAGTTTATTTATTTATTGATTAACGTCCTTTTTCGGGGATTTTACATATGAATGGTAAGAAATATACAGTATTTATTGTACGTAACTGAACTGCTTCAGTAAAAATGTTTTATATTTGTTTAAAGATAAATTGAAGATGTCTTCTGGATTTGTATAATTGTTTCCTTCTATTAGTATTCTGGGAAAAGAGGAATTTATGATAGTTAGTCCCAGAATTTCTGCACTGAAACAAAACCTGACTTCTAGTATTACGTAGTGGTATTCGGAAGCTTGTCAATTCAAGCAATACCGGTCTTTTTTTTTTACAGTGAATACCGCACAAGAATCTCAACTGCTCCCGTCTGGAGCCAGTGAGACTATGGCATCCCCAATTGGGGTATGTTGTGAGGCTGAAGGTAGTGGGGAAGGGAAGGAGGTGGGGAAGAGGAAGGTTGGGAAGTACCTGGCTATTCAGATCTGGACACTAAACACGGCTAAAGCCATTTTCACGCAACGTTTCAATTCTGAGTGGTGGTCTTACACCAGGGCGATAGTAATAGTATCTTCCTCTCTGGAGCATGCCGCAAATATACTATATATTATTTTAAATGAATTAATTGTGAAATAACACAAATTAATCAAATAAAATTTATTTGCGCATGCCGTGTTCGAACCCGCGACCTCCGGATTGTGAGTCAAGAGTCTTACCCACTGGACTACGGAGGTCTATCAGTTTAATCCTTTAGAATTTTATACGGAAATACCAAGTCAGTGAAAATTCTTCTGTCTGACGGCAATTTGAGCATATTCATATTATTTAAAAGTGTTCTAGTTCACCATAATTGTTAGAATACCAATTTTAAAATTTAGAAAACGTAAGAATTTGTTTTGTATTCTTTCAACAGCTAGTACTCAAGTTGACTTCTTACTTGGGCAAAATATGTCAGTTTAATCATAAAGTTTAATGCCCTTTGCATTGTTAAAATTTCTAGTTAGCCTAGTTATAAATCCAAACATTTTTAAGCCCTTAAGGCCTTATATTATGATTTTTGTTATATGGGTAACAAATGAAAGATTTGATTGAAAAGTGATGCCTAAGTCTTTAATTTGTGTTAATGTCTCAAGAGCATTGTTATCAATGTAGTAATTAAAGATCACTGGATTATTTTATTCGAGAAAATCTTACTATTTTACATTTTGAGATATTTAAGTAAAGTCTATTTTCATTACACCAAATTAACAATTTGTTGATATTATCTTGAAGAATGTTGCAATGGTAAATATTTTGTATAATTATAAAAATTTTGAGGTCATCAGCAAAAAGTAAGATAATGAAATATGATACATAATGAAATATTTTTGTAAGATCATTTATAAACAAGATAAATAAGATTGGGAAAAGGCGTGAACCCTGAGAAACTCCACTTGTTGCATCGTAAAACTTAAATAATCGCAGAACTTGAATAGAACTGTCATAGAACTTGAAAATTAACTTAGAATATTTGTTGAACTTTTGAAATTTTTTGAAATAATCCATTTTTAAACGACTTCAAAATGGAGGAGGTTCTCATTTCGACTGTATTTTTTTATTTTTTTTTTATGTTTGTTACCTCAGAACTTTTGACTGGGTGAACCGATATTGATGATTTGAAAAAAAAATTGAAAGCTGGTGCTTCCCGTGTGGTCCCATTTTAATTTGGTCTAGTTCCGACAATGACATCCATGAGAAAACCATATAAGTCTTAAATTTGCATTAAGTATGTGCGCGACAAATGGACGAATAACTCAATATCACGCCAACTGATTTCGATGATTCTTTTTTTATTGGAAAGGATGTACTTCAAGGGTAGTTTGATGAGAGTTTAGTTAGGTTCTGATTATCGGATCCATGACAAATTAACGAAACTCGGCCGAATCTCTTAATTTGACCCTAACGTCGCTATGGTCAAATTATGTCTGTCTCATATGAGCAGCACGTTTAGTAGGTTTACCCATATTCTGACAAATTAGTTAGTGTTCTTCAGATTCACTAAAAATCAAAAAATTAAACAAAACAAAAAAACGACTTCAAAAAATGCACTAAAAAGTAAAAAAAATAATTTCGTATTCTTCTACAACTTCATAATCAACTTACTTTTTCTACTCATCAATATGTAGGTACGATTGTTATTTTTGGAGTCGGTGTCAGCAAAGGTACCCGGCCCGGCGTGTTCACTTGACAGCTCCCCTCCCGCCGCGGCCTCGCTCTCGCCTCTCGCCTCGTCAAATCGCTTGTGCGACACAAGAACATCTCACCTATAACTATGTATGTAGTTACAAACCTACCTTGACTGACACCGACTCCGAAAATAAAAATCGTACCTACATATTGATGAGTAGAAAAAGTAAGTTGATTATGAAGTTGTAGAAGAATACGAAATTATTTTTTACTTTTTAGTGCATTTTTTGAAGTCGTTTTTTTGTTTTGTTTAATTTTTTGTTTATTGAATTAACAAAACTATTTACCTAAATACCTAAACCATTTTTCTTCGATAAATATCAAAAACGACTTCACGAAAAACGAATTTTTCCCACGAAATAATCCCATTTTTTACTACAATTATTTTCAAACTTGTTTAAATATTTTTTAAAAATGAGTTTGAACCTTCCTTCCCAGTCATTGGATTCAACCGCCATTACGGAATTATTCGGACCATTATTTAATTTACATTTTTTACTCCGACTAATGTCAGAAATCACTGGTTAAAGTGAGTCAAGTCACACCCTACACATTATATTTATTATTTTATGCCAATAAATCACAGGGCGGTTATGGATACCACCGCCGGGTTAAAATATTATCTGACACCTCTGCTATAGGTTTGCTATATTTGGCGACTTAGCAGTGGTATCCGAGTACAAGGGTGAGGTTTATCCAGATCTTGACGGCGGTCCCTGCCTACCCACTTACTGCGGGGAGGACCGGATCGGGAGAGTCTGGTTGAAGGAGACCGTTTGACCTCTCCAGCAGGACTCTCCGAACATCGCTTTGCACAGCAGTATGAGGGGTGGACGCATACGTCCGTCAATCCTGGACATGCTGACCCCTAGTTTTCTTATCTATCCCTCATGCCTTTTTTCTTCCCAGAACTTCCTCTTCTGCTAGTGTAACGAATTAATTTCAAGGAACTCTTATCGATGTTCTTCCTATAGCTTTCGCTTAACTTTTCGTACATAAAATTGTCTTCGATTATTACGGCGTATTTATTCTTATCACAACATTGTTCTATAAATTGGACGAACGTATTGCTTGCATCATCTGGGGGTATGTACCAGATATGGTCCGTTCCGTTTTCTTTATTTTGTAGTTTTCGAGATGCGCTTTTTGCCGTTTTGATAAATATCCTATTCATTCTAGGGGCAGGGTGTTCATGCCTAATTGGAATGCCTGATTCGTTATCGTCGATGTTGATATGAACGTTATCAACTATAGTATTTGGGGAACATGTGGCAACTTCTACCATCATTGAGCTGGTGGTTGCTTCGTTCATATTAATCTCATCTTGTGAGAGCACATCTGCTACATAATTAGTACAATCGTATTTTTTGAGTTGTAAATCTATTTTGTCATGTTTATTATGGGGGAGGCGATAAGTTCGGTGATAGACCGGCGCTTCTGTTAAAGGCGTTATCTTGCGTTCGTCTCGGGGCGCACAGTTCGTTGATAATAAATTCCGATTTTTATTTAAAATATTATCTAAGACGTTAGCTTCTTCCGTATGAAAAAGCTTTATAATTTTGTTTGGCGTACGCATCGTTTTATTTTTAAATTCTAGAGTTGCTCCCATTAAACTTGACAAATCCATACCTATTAAAACATTATAATTGTTTGAAAAATTGAAAACATGAAAGCGCATTTCATTATCATTTTCACCAAAAACTTTCTTCCAGAAAGGAGTTACGACGGTTCCTTCATGGCAAGTCCTTTGGTGCGCTGTTTGTACCGTAAAAGATTCTTTTAAGTATTTACAGTCAAAAAATAGTTTATTATACAAATCGCGAGTCATGAATGATTTCGTACTACCGGTATCTATTAATATTTTAATTCCTAGGGGTGCTTTAACAAACGGCAAACCACAATTTATATTATGTAAATGGATTATGGGGGTGCAGTTTCTGCTTCTACCTCGTGAAAATCCTCAGGATATTCCGTATGGAATAACTCCTGAGCCATGCAACCATTTCCTAAATTATTGATGGGTCCTCCATCTTGACGACGATGAGGTGCAGTGCGCATGCTGGCATCCTCATGTCTATTATAATAATTATATTGACGCGGTTCAAAATTATTATTTTTATTTCCAAAGCGGGGTTCATTATAGCGCTGACGCAGCGTGTAAGAATTATTTTGTCTATGTGTGAGGTTTTGATTATTATTTTTATCGAGTTCGCCATACGCGACTAAAGTTCGAATTTCGTTACACAAAGTATCAAAGTCTTTATTCAAATTTGCGCATTTGATATGCGTTGGCAACATATTAAGTAATGTATTACATGCCGTATCTTGATATGCGGCAAAGATCACCGGTGCATTAGTCGCACCGACTGACTCAGTTATTTTTATTTTTATCATAAATAATATCTTCTTGACCTCATGTATAACGGTCGAGAAATTTCGGTTTCCTTTTTTAAAATTGATAAGTTCCGTTTGCCATAACGAAATTGTCTTACTATCGCCACATTCTTTTTTTAGGATTTCAAATATATTTTCTACGGTAAGATGATGGTCGTGCATTAAAATTACTTGAAGGGCTTTACCTTTCAATTTGGAAATAATTTTTTCTAAATTATGCGACGTATTACCATTTCTTGATAAAAAGCCTTTAGCCGACTTAATAAAAAGTATAGCTCATCTTCAGACCCATGGTACTCAAAGATGGAGTCCGAGCATGATGCGGAAATACACTGACTTGGTAGTGCCATTTTAAAATTAATATGTTTAATTTAATATAATTTAACAATAATTTAACAGCAAAAAAAAATCGAATTATCTAATACTACAAGTATAACTTGCTCTTGGAGGAGAAAGAAAAAAATACACTCTCTCCTTGTGGATAAGGAAGGGTAAGGATCTATCGGGCTATGGGATAGACGAAAATTTGAAAAAGTGTACTCACATGTAAATTCAGCGTTTTCTTCATAGTATCTTGATGATGTTAACGATTTGTGGGTTCGAGACTTCAACGGGATGAAACGATATCATCCAGAACTTCTTAGCCAGATCCAGGTATCAGGAACGCTTGGGATAGTTCTAGAAGCCTCCTTTGTTGGGCGCCAGTTAACTTTTGATGATTTTCTAACACCAGACACGTTAAATGAATATTCGGTGAACTTAATTTATTTATTTAAATAATAAACAGTACAGTACAACAGTTTCAATTTGGAGAATCTAGCAACAAGGGACGTGTAGTCCCTTTAATGATAAGTTGAAGATAAGCCCTCGTTAGCAGTTGGTGATCTCTTTTATAGGGGCTGACGGCCGGGGTCCATTGCAGCTGATAACTCGTACGTTGTTAGATTAGGTGCAGCACTGGATGCGTGGTTCGTTCAGTGTTGTCTTCGGGTAGGTCGGCTTCTTGATTAGGTGACACGCGGGAGCCGTAATTCTAATAGCCCATCCAGACTCACGGCGAGAAACCCCGAGAACACCCGAGAAGCGTGAATGTGAGGAGTTTTTCGCATTCTATTTCTCGGGCTCGCCTCTTCTCGGATAGCTGTCGGTAAATTTGGCCGCTTCAAAGGATTTCTCGGGCGAGAAGCGAGAAGAATACTACACTCACGTTTTGTCTCAGTGTTGTTTAGTGAGCGGTTGAGAGTAGACGTGCGTTATATTTTTGTTTTTGTTTCCTTGTGTTAAAAATCAACAAGAGTTGCAATTTATAGAATATTTTCAATCTGAACCGGTGTTATGGGATGCAAAACATCGGAAATATAAAGACAAAGGTTTGAACCACGATGCATGGAACAGACTTAATGGAGATGCAAGTACCTTATCTCAAAAAGAAAAAAGATACCCTTTTTGCTAGTTAACGAAAATATAGAAAAATGGTGAATGATTCCTCCAAATTGGGTGCCTTTTTTTTTACATGAGCTCCACACAGGAGGCCATGAGGAACATAATTTCCCTCAGGGCCTATGCCATCTTTATGCTCAACTATGATGCTGTGTGGGGGTTTTTTTTAAGGAAAGGAAGGAGAGGAGAGTTCTAGGAAGGAAAAGGGTTTAAGGGGTGGGTAGGAATCTTGGGTTCAGTATGTCCTGGTCATCCGCCTCCAAGACCTAGACAAACCTCACCCCATGAACCCGGGCACCCCTGCTAAATCACCAAACGTAGCGAACCACTTGGGGTGACCTATGGCAGAGGTGTTGGTTATCCAATAAAGGTTCCCGGGGCATCGGTACCCATTCCCGCCTCCCAAATTAAAAAATAAATAAATGGGTGCTGGTGAAAATGAAATTTATAAACCTATATGGTTTGCATATGACGCTTTTTTTTAGAAATTGACGCTCTGGATTCCTTTCTAAATCAAGGGCTAACTACAACGTTCACAAAATTATAATATGCCATGGCGCACAGAGCCAGACCTGCTGCATTTTGAATATCGTCTGTAATGTCGTCCATACCGGATGGGAAACAGATCACGAGTGAGAAAAATGAGAGTGTGGATAAGTGCTTGTTCTCGCCGTGAGTCTGGAATCACCATAACTCTCACCGTGTGGCGCTAGCTGCGAGCTCAAGTTTTTTACAAAATGTCGACCGAATTGGTTAGCGCGGGAGTCGTTATTTTAGCTGCTACTGTCGCTACCGAGCGAGCAGAAAGTTTTGTGTGTCATCATGACGATCTCACTCTTTTTTTTTTTAGAAATTTAATTAAAATTAAATTTGATAATGTTATTATCGAGTTCTGCAAGTATTTTAGAATGTATTTTAGTTACAGCTGTTCCGACGTGTAAGGTCATTTTCAAACTGTGGTGAAGCCACTTACGGACGAATTATTTATTGTATTTTTAAAAGTGAATTTTTGAAGGTGTCTAAATTGATTTATTACTGGTTAAACCAATTTGCAGAGACACTAATTGAGAGAGTGATTATGTGGGATTCAGAATCTTTCCATTTGTACTAAATGTAAGGGTTTTCTTAATTGATTTAGAATGACGTTATTGCGATGACTCATTTAAGTGCATTATATTGTTTAGGTTTGGTAAACATACTAAGTAGTGGGGAATAAATAATTTTCCTCACTTTTTTTATTAGCGTTATGTTGGGGTCATTCGTTCGTTTATTGATTTCTAATTGTTCAAGCAAATTTAATCTAAGACCCTTTCGTTCTATATGTAATGGTTTTGGCTGGTTGTTGTTAGTGAATAATCACGTTCCACTTTAAAACAACAGGCCCTGAAGAAAATAATTTCGCTCAGGACCTGTGTTATCTTTGGGGATGCCGTATGGAGGGTTTTTTAGGAAAGGAAGGAGATGGAAGTTCCGGGAAGGAAAAGGGTATTAGGGTGGGTACATGATCTGGGGATGGATCCATATGTCCGTTACTCCTAGCAGTGTGTCCACGAGTGATGGATATATGGATACGTCCCTCCCACTGCGGTGCAAGGCGATGTTCCGAGAGAGTACGGCTGGAGAAGTCAAATGGACTCCATCAATTATTCTCTCCCGATCTGTCCTGCCATGCAGCTAGTGGGCAGATGCATCCGCCGTCAAGACCCGAACAAACCTCACCCCATGAACCCGGGCACCCCGGTTAAGTCACCAAACGTAGAACCACTTGGTTCTACGTTCATGGTTTATGGTTCCTGGGGCGGCGGCGGTACCCTTACCCGCCTTCCAAATTAATACATAAACTGCTTCTAGGCACATACCTCACCTATTTGTTATATATATACTATATTTTATAACTTGTTTATTAAGTAAACAATGATTATTACAATAAATTTTTCAAAGATTACTAAATAATAATATTTGAAAATGCGCTTTAATTGCCCACTTAGAATAAACTGTTTTAATAAACGCGATTTATAAATGGCAAAAAAAAAAATCAGCATGTAACATTGTAATTTTTGTCCTCTCCCCCAAACACCTCAATGCACTGTGCAACACCGCAACTCAGTTGTTACAGCAAAATAAAAGGCAGCGGAAATTTCCAAAAATAAATCCCATTTTTTTAACACTAACCCCACACATGGTTAGTGTTAACCTTCCTCTTTGGACTTTCCCTCGGGACCTATGTTATCTTTGTTGATGCTATGTGGAGGATATTTCTAAGGTAAGGAAGGAGCGGATGCGGAAAAGGGTATGAGGAGGAGAGGGGGTATAAATCTAGGGATCACTGCGTCCATGAGCGAAGAACGTACGAGTCCATCCCTCCCCGCGGTGCAAGGCGACGAGTCGATAGAGTCCGGTCGAAGAGGTCAAAGGTCTCAACCGGCCTCTCCCAATTCTGCCAACTCCGCAGCTGGTGGGCAGACGCATCGGCTGGCAAGACCAGGACATACCTAACCTCATGGATTCGGGCAAAGCGTTTGTGTTTGGTTCTGAAACAGTCTTTTAGAAAACTAAATCCATTTTCCTCAAGTCCTTCAGCAATCATGCATTCCTTTCTCTTCCTCCTTTCCTCAAAAGTCTCTACCAGGAGAAGAAGATGATCCTACCTACATGAGGAAATAATGGAACAATATTGTCGCCCAAGTTTGCCCTACCTACTTGGGCAGTTGAATTTTGTTCATGACATGGGTCACAGCTCTCTCGTGGATAATATTGCAAATATCGCAAGATTTCGTCTTTTTATCGTAAAAAACTGTCGTTCGTAGAAGCCTGGTGTTGTGTCAGTGCTGAAAGCCAGGATCGATCCTGCATCACCGTAGTACGCCGTCAAAAGGTAAGAGACTTCCTTTCATTTCCTATTTCCTTACGATTGAATTTCAAAACACAATTATTTGGTATTTACTCAAAACAAAAAAGGGATTTACAGTCATCTTTTCGGGTCTCGGTATCGGCCGTGACATTTTTGGTTCCTCTCGCTGGATATTTTCGTTTTTTGTCGTTTTTTTGGTAGACGTAATTTTGAAGCTAGAGTCATAGAGTATTGTGTTTTGAAGTTTGAATCGTTTCCATTTCGTTGACCCTTTTCCGGTTTATAAAAGCTGTTTCAGAATTATACATTTAATCGTGAATATTGGAGTAGCATTTTAAATTTGAATTGGATATTGTAGTCGTTGGGCGGCTTAACATTTTTGAATTTGGTAGATAGTAGGTACTTGTACGTACAATATCACCGCCACGCGTCGGTAGTTGTAGTAAAGTTGTCGGTATTACCTACAAGAACTACAAGCGCCCGTCTAGTGTCGGTAACGTAGGTCGCGTTAGTTATCGCATCAGCTGTGATAACAGCCGACATCAATATTTTTTGTTTACAAGTTGACATTTGTTTCACAGTGTTTTATTATTTGGTTTGGTGTTAAAAATATTCATAATGGCAGCTAACACCATTAAGTACAAACTAGCACTGTTAGATATGGAAAATGTGCGTTCTTCTGCGATCAAAGCTATAACATCTTTGAATATTACTGATAAAAATATATTCAAAGCACGTTTTTCGGACGTATCTGATATTAGAGATAGTTTCGTCGCTTCACATATTTTAATTGAATAAAATAAGAAAGATGAATTAGAAATTAAAGTTTTGCAAGAAAAATATACTGAAATCCAAAACATGTATTACGAGATTCAGTCGTATTATAACCAATTATTTCCAGAAGTTTCGAAAAGTGAATCGGATCACTTAATAGCCAACAATAATGTTTCGTTGCCAAAATTAAAATTGATTATTTTCTCTGGAATATCAACAGATTGGACAAATTATATAAACACCTTTAATTCTTTGATCGATTCTAATATTGGTTTGAGTTCTATTCAAAAAATGCATTATTTAATAAGTTCCCTTTCGGGTGAAGCCTTAACATACGTTAAACATTTGCCGATTTCTGAGGAAAATTATTTTGTTGCATATAATTTGTTAAAGGAACGTTATGAAAACATACGTTTGATCGCTGATAGACACGTAGAATTAATTCTGTCGATTCAACCTGTAAAAGTTCAGGATAATTTGAGGCAATTTATTTCCATTTTGAAAGAAAATCTTGCTGCGTTAGAAGCTTTGAATTTTCCAGTTCGCCAATGGAGTTTTCTTTTATTACATATTGTATTACGTAAATTAACAAAAGAATTACGTATTGATTTTGAAATTCAACACAGTTCGGAGAATATCCCAACGTTTGATCACTTATTGAAGTATTTAGATGGGCAGTGCCTAGCAAAAGAAATGGCACTTGGAGTTTTTCCTGAAAACCAGTTACAGGCTCATAAAGGTCCATCTAAATCATATAATGCAAAACATCGATCGAGCAATAATATTAATGCGTTTGTATCAAACATTGAAATCAAGTGCATTCTTTGTAAATCGCCACACTCACTGCACAAGTGTGAAAAATTCTTAAGTCTTGCTCCAAAGGATAGGTACTTATTTGCAAAGGAAAATAATTTATGTCTCAATTGCTTAGCGCAAGGAAAACACAACGTAAAAAATTGTCATTCGCGTTTCACTTGCAGACAATGTCAATTAAAACATCATACCCTATTACATTTTCCAAAAAAACTCGTGGAAAATTCAGACCAGCAAGAAAACTCTTCAGAACCGTTGGTGTTGACAACATTTTACAATAATACTCACAAAACGGTTCTTTTGTCTACAGCTTATGTGGAAGTTTTAGGTAAAAATGGAGTATTTCAGAAGGTTCGTGTTATGCTCGATAGCGCAAGTCAGGGAAACTTTATTTCGGAAAATTGTGTCAAAAAATTAGGTATTACTCGTTCTAAAAAACAACCACTTACCGTGATAGGTATTGGAAATATTCCTAATATTAATTCTAACGGATTAATAAGAACACAATTTCGTCCTGTCGATTCGAAGGAATCTGGTATTATGACAGATTTCCTTATTTTAAATAACATTTGTTCGAATATGCCATCAAATCGTATCGTCGATCATCATTGGGATCACATCGTGGGTCTCAAATTGGGAGATCCAACATTCTACTTATCATCAGCTATTGACATACTGCTTGGAAGTGATATTTTTGCGTCATTGTTATGTTCAGGAAAATTGATGGGGAAAGAAAATGAACCCATAGCTATAGAAACTAAATTGGGTTGGATTTTGATTGGAAATGTTGGACCATCAAATCATTGTATAAATTCATTCTTCACGTCAATGGAGGAAAATATTGATGAAAAGCTTAAATGTTTTTGGGAAATTGAAAATGTTCCAGCTTTGAAGAAAATTCAATCGCCTGATGAAATTCGTTGTGAAAAAATATACACTGAAAGTACCTACCGTAACCAAGACGGAAGATACGTCGTTTCGTTGCCATTTAAGGAAAGCCCGGAAAAATTGGGAAAGTCATATGACATAGCATTGTCACGCCTCAAGCATTTAGAAAGGAGACTGAATAGAGATTCTGATCTCAAATCTCAATATATTTCGTTCATGAGAGAATATTTTACATTAGGGCACATGATCGAAGTGCCACCTCAATCGCCAATTATTGCTAATTATTTCATACCCCATCATGGAATAATCAAAGAAACCAGTTCTACAACTCGTTTAAGGGTCGTTTTTGATGCCAGTACCAAATCGTCTTCGGGTACGTCATTGAACGACATACTTCTGGTCGGTCCCAAATTGCAAAGGGACATTGTCGAATTAATGTGTAATTTTCGAATACACAAAATCGTTTTTACAGCTGACATCCGTCAAATGTACAGGCAAATACTGGTGGATGAGAAATCTCGCCGTTATCAACATATTTTGTGGAGAGAATCATCTGATCATCCTGTAAAGGAATTTGAATTACAAACAGTAACATATGGCACCTCAAGTGCTCCATACCTATCCATTCGTTCACTTCATCAATTAGCAAATGATGAAAAATTGAATTTTCCAAAGGCTGCTACTATATTAATTGAAAATACCTACGTAGATGATATTATCAGTGGTGCGCAATCTTTGGAAAGCGCTCGACATTGTATAGGGAATTAATTGCATTACTTCAAAAAGGTTGTTTTGAATTGAGAAAATGGTCTAGTAACCATCCTGAAATATTGGAAGACATTCCTGTCAGCTACCGGGAAGTACCCTTAAGTTTTGAGTCGGATACTGACAGGAAAAACCTTAATATTTTAGGTATTCAATGGATACCGTCGCTTGATCAATTTACATATAAAATTCATAATGTTTTTAGTGACCACTGTACCAAACGCATAATTTTATCGACAATTGCACGTCTATATGATCCATTAGGTTTTATTAATCCTGTCGTTTTTATTGCTAAATGCTATATGCAAAACTTATGGAAAATTCAAATTGGTTGGGACGAAGAAATCCCTTCGGACATGAATTTGAAATGGAAGAAATATATAAAAGAGCTTCCATCACTCGCCAATTTAAAAATTGATCGATATGTCGCAACTTCTCCCACCAGTCGATGCATACTTGTTGGGTTTGCGGACGCCTCTGAAAGAGGATACTGTGGAATTGTTTATCTGGTAGTGATTAATAACACAGAAATATCCAGCCACATTTTATTAGCAAAATCTCGTGTTGCCCCCATAAAGATAACATCGATCCCGCGACTGGAATTGTTAGGAGCAGTTTTATTAGCAAATTTGTTGACTTATTGTCAAGAAGTATATAAAGACAGACTTCAAATAGAAAAGAGTGTCGCGTTCACCGATTCAACTATTGTATTGGCATGGCTGAAGACACCTTCCTTTCTATTGCAAACTTTTGTAGCAAATCGTGTTGAAACAATAATACAAAATATACCTTATGAACATTGGTATCACATTTCATCGCAAGAAAATCCTGCAGACTTGGGTTCGCGAGGAGCTTTTCCCAGTGAAATCGCTGACGCGTCGTTATGGTGGAAAGGACCTAACTTTATATCAACACCGTTGGAGGAATGGTTATTTGTTAGGCCTCCAAATATCTCTGTGGACCAGTTACCAGAGTATAAGTCAAAAAATTTAATTACTCTATCTACAAATATGTCAACGTGTGACGAAGAATTTTTATTGAAGTTTTCATCATTATCGAAATTACTTCGTGTTATATGTTGGTGCCGTCGGTTTATCAATAGATTACGTTCGAAATCGATTATCAATTTCAATGGGTTATCCCCACTTTCGTTAAAAGAAAATAATTTAGCCTTGCAATGTTGCATTAAGCTTGTTCAAGCAATTTATTTTCAACAAGATATGAACAAGATCTCTTCCCATCGCACGTGCTCAACACAGCTTCAAAAACTCGCCCCATTTATTGATGAAAATGGTGTTTTGAGAGTCGGTGGTCGAATTCGCATTGCACCGATTTCAGAAAATGCTCGACATCCTATTATTTTACCGAAGCAATGTCATTTGACAACTTTTATAATTGATTATTACCATAGCATGTACCTTCATCCAGGTCCTCGTGCACTCCAATCCATAATATCATTAAAATATTGGATAATTTCGGCTAGGAACGTAATTCAACATCGATTGAGTAAATGCATTTCTTGCTTTAAAATTAATCAGTGTGATGGCTTATCGAAAGGGTGGTGGAATTATTTCCCGGTGCCGAGGGAATGGTTCGTGTTGCTACTTTACGAGCCCCCTCAGGGCATTTTTAAGCGTCCCGTGTTCAATTTGTATAAACTACCCGTCGATTAATTAATTATAATTTTAATTTTATTTTTGTCTTGTTCAATCCTTAGGTTAATTAGTTATTTTGCTTTCGTTTTTCGTTGCTTTTCTTTCGCATATAGTTGTTGAGAAAATATCATATTTCCTCAAGGTCGGCGGAATGTTTGGTTCTGAAACAGTCTTTTAGAAAACTAAATCCATTTTCCTCAAGTCCTTCAGCAATCATGCATTCCTTTCTCTTCCTCCTTTCCTCAAAAGTCTCTACCAGGAGAAGAAGATGATCCTACCTACATGAGGAAATAATGGAACAATATTGTCGCCCAAGTTTGCCCTACCTACTTGGGCAGTTGAATTTTGTTCGTGACATGGGTCACAGCTCTCTCGTGGATAATATTGCAAATATCGCAAGATTTCGTCTTTTTATCGTAAAAAACTGTCGTTCGTAGAAGCCTGGTGTTGTGTCAGTGCTGAAAGCCAGGATCGATCCTGCATCACCGTACGCCGTCAAAAGGTAAGAGACTTCCTTTCATTTCCTATTTCCTTACGATTGAATTTCAAAACACAATTATTTGGTATTTACTCAAAACAAAAAAGGGATTTACAGTCATCTTTTCGGGTCTCGGTATCGGCCGTGACAGTTTGCGAAAATCTTTTAATAAAAATAAATCGATATTAATATTCCAAAAAAAAGGATTAAACTTCCTGTTCGAACCAATGAAGAAATATTATTAGGTAGGTACATGTGTACCTACCGTCCTTCAATTCACATTTAAATAACTGCATAATAATTTTCTATTGTTTATTGAAGGTTGTTAGTTGTACCTTGTAATGTAATCTAATTAGTTCTCAGTTGCTATTGTTCAATAGGTGAAAGGTTATCACTTATCATCATTTATCTTAAAACTAAGCTCTGTGAAGTTTCTTCGGTTAGATTTAACGTCTTGATAGGTATTTGAAATCTGATGAAAGCTCCACGAATTTTAAATAAGTATGGAGGTCGAGAAACTCTTGAATACTTGGTACCAGTCATAGACATATGAATATTTCTAGACCAGAACAGAAAGGTGAGGGGTAGAAACCAACTACAGTGGGAAGATGACTTTGGTGATATGTGATTCGTCAGTAACTCAATCTGACAGTATACAAGCATATCACATTAAAATATCACCATTTAGTTCTTTAAAGTAAACTCTGCTTTTGAATGAATACACCTTTTTACATGGGAGCGCGAATTGCTCGCCGCGTTATGAACAAATTTGCGAAGTCCAAATACGGCAAAGTAAAGTTCGCCTATTTTCAGAGTCCAATACTTTGTAGCCGTATTTAGTTAAGACACTTTTACAAATGTTTCATAATTAACTTACCCCGGTAAACATCGACGAGCATTGCCATGTATCTCGAGTGATAGTATATGTTACGATCATATTATGTGATTTTAATAAGCTTAAAATAAGGTAAAATAATGCTTGCCTACGAAATGTAATACGACAATTGGGTTTATTCTCTTTTTCACTTCTATTTTTACACGTTTTCAAAACACAAACCACTATTTTTGCCTGTTATTTCGTAAAATGCACCGATGAGTGCTCGACGCTGGTTCGCAGAAGAATGATGACGTCACATCCGTCACGTCACGTCCGGTCAGTGGTTGAGTGGGCATAGCGCTTGGGTCCCACCCGAGCGTCGCCTGTTCGACTCCTCACACAAGCAACATTTTCGGCTTTTCTGTGGTGGTAGTAGGAGATTTTCAAACATTATTGGGTTATTCGTATCCCGGGAATGTTTGTATTTCTTTAAAAAAAAAAAAAAATAAATAAACATTTTTTAGATTCACCCGAAGCCATACTCGATCACTGCCAGTTCCAATAGAACCGGTATGGGCATAGGGAAATAATACACTTTTATCACTTAGGGCAGGTCTAGTAATATTCGTATGTCTACGGTACCAGTGATTTTTAACGAACTTAGAAAAATGATAGAACCTGCTCCAAAGTAATAAAGCTGTGGTCATTAATAATAAATAAATTTTGTTGATTACTGATCAATCCATGCATCTTTGAATGCCTTAATGTGCCTACTTAAATTATTTCTTATTTAAATATAATATATTATGTATTTTTAAATAATCAATATTTAATTAAGCATTTTCTCCGTTTACTTTTTTTTAAATCACTAAATGTACTTCGAAATAAATATTACCTACTCATTTATTTAAAAAAAATTTAATAAAAAATTTAATTTAATAAAGTTTTTATTAAGTTCTAATGTAGATGTAATTGTGCATGTTTATAGACGATAGACATATATTACAGACATATTGATTCGGTGGATCCTGCAGACAAGCTGTCTTGTGACTACCTAGCTTTGTGGGACTACCTATCTGATAAAATAACTTGAAATAAAAAAATGTTGTATATACCAATAAATAAATTAATTAAAAAAGTGCAAAACAACTCTATCTTAGCACACAATCTTTGCTTCATACAATATAATATCCTTTTGTTATTCTGAATCTTGAAGTGGCCAAACTCAAGTATTTGGTTATTTTGATCGTGCTATGTCCACCTCGCACGTTCTCGACTTTCACATTCGTATTCGTATATTCTCCTTACACTCCTTTCTTCGTTAGTTCGCTCTACATGCCCAAACCTTTTTCGAGAGTTCTTCTTTCTGAACCTTTCTAATTTACGAATTTCTCAACTAACCATGTAGCAGAAAATCTGCTAGGTGTAGTTGATTATGTGGTCCCGTGAAAGAGGGTGAACAGTGGCGCATCCGGCACAATACAGAATTGAATGATATATATAAGACCCCTAGCATCTCAGCACATATGAGACTCCTCAGGCTGAAATGGGCTGGACATGTACAGAGAAGAAGAAGGCACCAGGGCATGATAGGCTCAACGGCGTAATTGCGAAGCAAGTCTGGGTCCACGCCAAGGAGGAGCTCTTCCAGGTGATGGACACATGCATGAGAAGAGGTGTTTTTCCCTCAGAATGGAAGCGCGGCGTGCTCCGGATTATACCCAAGGGGAACGACAAACCATTATCAGACATAAAAGCGTATAGACCTATAACATTACTCCCTGTGTTAGGTAAAATTCTGGAGAAATTAATCAGGGAACGTCTACGGAAAACACTCTCCCCGGCCAGTGATATGCAGTTTGGTTTCGTCCCCGGGAAATCCACGGTGCACGCCCTGTCGTATGTGCTTGATTGGGTGAAGGTTTGTCCCAAGAGGTACGTTGTGGCAATTTTCCTCGACATAACTGGTGCCTTCGATCATGCGTGGTGGGCAATGATACGCACGAAGGTGAAAAACAGGCAGTGTTCCAAACTTCTGTTTAAAGTCATCGATGACTATCTGTCAGACAGAACTATTACTATCTCATTTGGTGACTTTTGCATCCAGCGGGAAGCAGACATGGGATGCCCGCAGGGCTCCATTCTTGGTCCTGACCTGTGGAATATCGCCTTCGATGACTCCTCCAGGTTACCCTTGCCTGAAGGATGTATCTCTGTCGATTACGCTGATGACAAAATGTATCTGGTCTCTGGGGACAGTAGAAAAGAAGTGGAAAAGAAAGGCAGTGAAGGTTTGCAGATGTTCCTGGATTTTGGAAAAAGAAACAAAATGACCTTCGCTCCCCACAAGACCAAGGGTCTCCTGATGAAGGGTTATCTCAGCAGAAACAGAAACCCGACCATCAAAATGGGAGAGTCCAACATCCGTTTTTTCGATAATGTAAAATACTTAGGCGTTACACTAGATCGATCGTCCTCTTTTCTGTCTCACGTCAAGGATGTATCCAGCAAGGCTCAGGCTCTCTTTTTGAAGCTAAGGAGACTCTCCGCAGCTGAGTGGGGATTGCGTAATCCTGTGTTGCGAATTCTATACAGATGTGTATATGTGGCGCAAGTTTCATATGCTGCATCTGTTTGGGAGCACCGCTTGGATAACTCGCTCATACTCTTGGCTCTCAAGAGGGGCCAACGTACGCCTCTGTTGGCACTATCCGGTGCATATAGAACCGTTGCTTCGGACGCTTTGCCTGTCTTGGCCGGTTTATTACCAATCGATCTTGAAATCAGGGAGGTGATTACGAAGCAGAAGCTGACCAGAGGAACCCCGGCAACTCATCTTGGTGTAGTTTTAACTCCGGGTGGTCCGGGGACTCTCCCTGGTCTGCTTCGTTCAATGAGGGAACTGTCGCTCCAGGAGTGGCAGCTTCGTTGGGATAGGTCGAATTTGGGAAGATGGACCTTCTCCTTCTTCCCATCAGTTAAAGTCAGAATGGAAGGGGCCTTCCTAAAACTAGACCACTACGTGACCCAACTCTTGTCTGGTCATGGGGAGTTCAGGGGGAGACTTCATTCCCTCTCCCTGTCCCCTCATCCCAACTGCGCGTGCGGTTGCACCAACCAGACGGCCGAGCACATTCTGTGGCACTGTGAGATAATGATGGATGCTAGAGAGGAAATGCTAGATGGTTTGGATGTACCGATTAGACCAGTGTGGAACACTGATCTACTTTCGAACAAGGTGGATTTCGAGTGCCTGCGTAAATTTGCAAGGATCTGGGTTGAAAGATGGCCTGCTCTCAGAGTCGCTGACTAGTTTAATATAGATCACCAGGTGTACTTGTTCCTGATATACCACGGACTACGATTCAAAAATTTTCTTTCACTCACTTGCTTTGGATGTATATACTTTTATATTTTTAATTTATTTTTCTTTTGTTATTTTCATTTAAAAGTTTACAGCTGTACTGTTTGCAGCTCTGCAGTATTGTCAACATTTTTAGTCTACAATCTACATGTACATTATATTTCTTCCCCTTCTATATTGTCATGCTATTTCACCAAAACTTTTACATTTTGGAAGATTGCGGCTATATAAATATTTAAACTTTTCTGTTTTGCCGCTCTGCGGTTTAATTTTTAATTTCATTTTTACAATTTTTCATGTTTAGTATACTTTGCCTTTTTTTACAGCATCTACTTACTGTTACCATTAAGTTATATTCATATTGCTCTGTATTCATGATCTATTCATGAGCGCCATGGGGGTCTCCAACATCAACTCATTTAGCATCAATGATTGATGTATTATTATTTTGTCTTCATTTGTTTTATTTTTTTATTCTTCTTTTCTCCCTATGTTATATAGTTTACCACCACCACTACCACCGGCTAGCTTGCTAAAGGACGACTCCTTTGGATGTCGTAACGTTGGACACACGACCTTCTTCATTCTCACGGGGACTGCCGGTTGCCGGTTGGTTACTTTCACCATTTCTATTTCAATTTTGTATATCTACACTTATTTCATTGCTTTTTTTTTCTATTCCATACACAGATACCTGCAGCTCTGGAGTGTGTGGTCTCCCTCCGTTCATCAGCAACTGCATGCATAACTCATGATGGTTGCTGAAATACTATTTTTTTGTTTTCTATATCGAATTTCTTATTTATTTTATTTATTTATTACATAAGATACATTTATACAGCAAATATAACATAATAATAATATTTCAAAATAACTGTAAATATTAAAATGTATACAAGTGTTATTATGTCTTGTTTGTCTATATTAGTTCCTAGCTAGGCAGATTGCCCGTTCTAAGGAACCAAATTCTGGTGAAAAATTCCAAAAGTGTATTCTGTACCAAAAAAAACAAAGTGTTTTTTTTTGTAGATTAAATACCTATAAGTATACTAAGTTTTTACTGATTGTGCCATTTAATAGTTAACCATGTAAAAGTTTAAGTTTTAAGTGACATTATTTAATAATTTTTCAGACTCAACCCTACCTAAGCCAATCAACCATTTATTTATTATTGAACCGATACATGTCATTTTGCATGTTTTAATGTTTAATTCTGGGGGGATTTTATTGTATAATTTCGGTCCCAGATATGTATATGTCATTTGGAACTTCGACGTATTGCTCCCTGGGACCACAAGATCCTTTCTGGTGTGACTTCTTGTGATGTATTTATGATCAATTTTATCAAGTTTTTCTAGATTTTTGTGTACATGGATAATAACCTTTTTTATGTAGTTTTGACGAACACCAAGTACATTAAATTTTTTGTAGAGCTGATCGCTAGAAAACCTATAGGGTTTACGCATAATGACTCTAATTATGGATTTCTGGGCCTTCACTGGAGGATCTAAAATTGTTCTACCTGCCGCTCCCCAACCAATACAACCATACGTTAAGATGGGGTTGCATAATCCGAAATATATTTTTCTTAGGTCTTGCTGTTTGATTATATTTCTTAATACAAAGAATATGTGAATCAATTTTCTCACCCTTATTGTGAGGTTTTCGATGTGATATTTCCACTTAAGGTGATTGTCTATAATAACGCCTAGATATTTGATGTTTTTCACACTTTCCAAAACTTCACAATTATTGCAGATAGAATAAGTATTATCGGAATTACAGTTATGCTTATGTGTTTTTATTGTGTGTGATGTACTAGGTTGTCCTTTTATAGTTGAGCTGAATCTTATGTATTTAGTTTTTGCTATATTTAGTGTAAGTAGATTTTTGTCAAGCCATTGTTTTATTACTTTGATTCCACTTTCAGCATTTTTATGTGTTTGAGTCCAGTATGTACCACTAACACCTGTAGTATTAGTATACTGACCATTACAGTACAGTCTGTAGGCAATCCTACATTTCCGCCACCTAACAAAGTATGCAGGGGCATTGAAGGTCTAGATTCGTTTTATTAAATGTAGAGTCGTTCATTCAAAAAAATTAGATTCTTGCGAGAGCTCCGAAGGGGCGACCATAAGTCGCCTATACCGGGGCGGGACAGTGGTGGGAACTTCAATGGGCATGTACAGAGAATGCCGGATACACGCTTCCCAAAAAGAATTTTGACTGGACACCCAGGTGGAAAGAGAAAAGTGCGAAGTCCCAGACTGAGGTGGGAAGACAAAGTAAGAGGGGATGCAGCACAGCTTCTCCAGGTACCAAATTGGAAGTCAGCCGCTGAGGACAGGAGGAGTTGGAGACGACTGTTGCAGGAGGCCAAAGCTCGATATGGGCTGTAGCGCCATCGAAGAAGAAGAAGAAGTAGTTGATTATGTAAGCATACTAAAAATTGGAGAATAAATAATTTTCCGGTTCATTTGGGTAAAAAGGGGTTTTGATATTTGATGCAAATAATGTTTTGTTTTGTTAATAAAATTTTGCTCCAAAAGCAAACAAAACAATTTTCCAAAAAGGACCCTTTTACATGGCCATTAAAGTATACAACAACCTTCCACATAATATTAAACAAATACAAGATACACATCACTAAAAACATTCCTTCTGAACAGGTCTCATTACACATTGTGAATACCTCACATGTACAACTGTTGTTATATTTATGTTTATATAATAAAATAAAACAAATTCACTTTGTATTACATCACTTTTATATTTATATTTCATTTGTGTTCATATCTGTATATCATGTTATAGGTTAACTGGAAGAAATAGGATATAGGTACCTAAACTTTTATTTTATACCTTCACTTATAATTTCTATACCCTACACTGTAGATGATAATCCTAAAATCTCAAGATCTTGTTATAATTTTAAAAATGCAGATTACAATAAAGTTAATGAGGCGCTGTCTAACATTGACTGGACAAGTCTTAATGAAGGTGATATTGATCAAAATACTGACTTTTTTTACTCGCAACTCTATAATGTAATTTCAAATAATATTCCTCTTATCCAACACAAAGAATCAAAGTATCCTGTATGGTTTACTAAAGAATTAATTTGCTTGATAAATTGTAAAAAAGAATCTGATAAAATCTACAAAGAAAATAGATCTGTACCTAATTATATTAAATTTAAAAATATCAGGAAAGATTGCAAAAATTTGTCTAAAATTTGTTATAAAAATTATATAATGGAAGTCGAAAATACAATAAATCATGATGTTAAACACTTCTGGAAACATGTAAATTCTATGAAAAAAAATGAAGCCGGGATCCCTGGAACTATGAACCATAAACAAAGGAGTTCTAGCAACATAAAAGAAATTGTTGACATGTTTGCCGATTTCTTTAAAGATGTGTTTGAACCCGGCATTTCAGATGAACAAATTCCGGAATTTAATTCTGATATAAATTTGCAATTATCTCATATTAAAATTAACCTCACTGACATTACAAATTACATTAAAACACTTGAATCCAAATTAAGTTCTGGACCGGATCAAATTCCACCCATTCTGATAAAAAACTGTGCAGACAGCTTATCCATTCCATTGTTCATGTTATTTAATAAGTCCTTGTCAACGGGAAATTTCCCAAAACTGTGGAAAAAAAGTTATTTAACACCAATATTTAAAAGCGGGGATAAATCTGCAATTGATAATTATCGTCCAATTTGTATCCAATCATCCATACCCAAACTTTTCGAAAAATTGATTCTTATAAAGATAAACCCTAGCGTGAAATCCATCATTACAACTTGCCAACATGGTTTTGTCTCGGGCAGATCAACCTTAACCAACCTATCCCTGTACGAAAATTATATATCAAAGGCACTTGCTAATAGACAACAAGTCGATTCCATATATACTGATTTCAGCAAAGCGTTTTATAAGGTTTGCCTTAAAATTCTTGTTAACAAACTGGCGGAATATGGCATAACTGGTAACTTACTATCCTGGTTTATGAATTATTTGTCTAATCGAGAACTTACTGTCTGCATCAAAGGCCAACTGTCCTACACATTTAAAGCTACAAGTGGCGTGCCCCAGGGCTCACATCTAGGACCCATTCTTTTTAACATATTTATAAATGACGTTACAAATGTATTTACTCGTGTCTTTATATTGATGTTCGCAGATGATATGAAAATTTACCAAATTATAGACAATTTATATATTACAAGGTCACTGTAACCTCAGGTTTCTTCATATATTTAATTTAACACACACTCCTCCTCGCTTCATCCACGTTCACACGTTAAATCGCATAGTATTTTAACCCGTTAGTTGCTTTTGCAACGGGCCCCGCTAGTATATATATTATTGTTCACTTTGGAGACGCCTCACTTTTTTTGCCGCGCTAAAAACGACCACTCTGCCCTTTACGTTTCAACCACCTTAAGGGTCACTTTCGCTCGAAGCGGATTCAGACAGGGTCGTGTCCCGATTAAGGACCAGATTTCATACAAAAAAGTTGATGCAGGATTAACAGCGCACCCAAACGGCGAAAACTACAATTAGATCTCTCACCGACAAAGAAATTCGGCCTCAGTTATATTTTCTGCCGACAGGTTCACCCGTTAAAAAATGTCGAATATTTCAGTGCGTCAGAAAAGTTCACCTCCCATACAAAACTGTATTTGCTAGGGATTTATTAATTTTACGGCTTTATTGAAAATAACGTAGAAAAATGGACATTTTAAAGGCCCTTTGCGGAATCGTAAATTGCTGCGAAAAAAAATATTTTGCCCGAGATGTTTTTCAATAAATTGTAAAAGTACAAGTTTTAGAAACTTTTAAAGTTGCGACATGTACCGCATTCCATTCAAAATATTACACAATTTTGCATTAAAATTCAACATTATTTTGACATATAAGACATATTCACTTTCATCGACAATGTACAATTATGCGGCTAGTACAAATCGGTGGTTGAGTAGGTACTTACATTCCTTTCAAATCACAAAAAATAACAATTAACAACGTGCTCGATAATCGAGGTAGGTACTGCAGATACTAAATACCTACGTACAAAATGAAATTTGCTAGGGAAATTATTCTCAGTACCTAATAATACGGCTTTGCTGAAAGAATTTGACATTTGAAAAGTGCATTACGCCAACGAAGATATCATCAAAAACACACATCCTAATGGAAATGTTTTTGGATAATTTCAAGGACTGGAGGTCATAAAACTTTATTATCACATAATTACGGTTGCGATCCATTTAAAATATGTCACAGTTTTGTATTAAACTTTTGACATTTTGACAAAAATCAAAGTGAAAATCGTTCCTTCGAGGATGAAAAATTCTGTTGCCAGGTAATGCCAAAGTAGGTAGGTAGGTACTAAATACGTTGAAAATGTCGTGGATTTACATGTTTGAAATATTCGGGCAATGCTGCATTCATATAAATCAGAAGTTTTTTAATGCTGCATCCATATTTTAAGTCAATAGCTTTAGTTTGGTGAATTTCTATAAATTCAATTACAAATGGGCCAGAAGTACCTACTCCGGTGGGAACGTTATCGATCAAATATTGAGAAAATAATAAAATGAGTTAATTTAAATAACGATGGTCCATTTTTTTGCCAAATGATGTAGGTGCCTACTTGAACATAGTACGTCGATATAATTATTTTTTCCTTAGGAAAAACAAAGAATGTTGCCATTTTTGCGTACTATTTATTGCGCTAATTTGTTAAGAAATTAAATAAACTCGATAAAATTATTTTTTCCCAACATTACATTAATTTCTACAGCGCCATTTCTGCAAAACATCACACCAAGATCGCAGTCTATACAAGGAGCACAGAAGTACGAGTAGTTACAATATCAAAATGAGTTGAATTAAATTAAATATTAATTGAAAAAAAAAATGGTGAAAAGACGTAGGTACCTGAAATAATTATCTTTTCTGTGATTTTGATTTTGCTGAGGTAATAATATATTGTTAATAACTAAGAATGGTCCAATTTTTTTGCCAAATGGTGTAGATACCTACTTGAGTAATGCGCTGGAACTACATTATTTGTTCTGTAATTGTTATGTACATTTTTAATAAATTTTGATGTGAATACCTACCGCACAAGAGTCCCAACCACTGGAGCCAATGAGACTATGGCACATATAGTACGGTACGTTGTGGGGCTGAAGACAGTAGGGAGGGGAAGGAGATGGGAAAGAGGAAGGTGGGGAAGTTCCTGGCTATTCAGATCTGGTCACCAAACACGGCAGAAGCCATTTCAAGCAACGTTTCAATTCTGAATGGTGATCTTACACCAGGGCGATACTAAGAGTATCTTCCACTATGATGTGCGCATTCCCTCGATTCTTTTTTTATATAAAATAGTGAGCTCTGGCGTCATGAAATAATGCATTGCTAAACCATTCATCCGATTGCTATGTAACTTTGGGGATTTGATGTGTGCATTCCTACTATGGTTTCTGTATACAATAGTGAGCTCTGGCATAATGAAATTACGCATTGCTAAACCGTTCATCCGATTGCGATGAAACATTGGGGATTTGATGTGTGCATGCCCGCGATGGCTTTTGTATGCAATAATGAGCTCTGGCATAATGAAATTACGCATTGCCAAACCGTTCATCCGATTGCGATGAAACCTTGGGAATTCGATGTGTACATCCAGTCGATTCTTTCTGTATAAAATAGTGAGCTCTGGCATCGTGCAATAATGCATTGCTAAACCGTTCATCCGATTGTGATGAAACTTTGGGGATTTGATGTATGCATGCCCGCAATGGTTTTTGTATATAATAGTGAGCTCTGGCATCATGAAATTACGCATTGCTAAACCGTTCGTCGACTACCTGTTCCCTTTGTAGGATCTCACTCCTCGCTTCATCCGCATTCAAACATCGTTTTTTCTTCATATGTTTAACTTAACACACACTCCTGCTCGCTTCGTCCGCGTTCACACGTCAAATCGCATAGTGCTTTAACACGTTAGTTGCCTCTGCAACGGGCAAAACCTAGTATTAATGATTGCTTATTCTTACAATCAAATCTCATTAGCTTTTCTGATTGGTGTATCCAAAATAAATTAACCCTTAATGTCAAAAAGTGTTAAGTCATGAGATTTTATAGGAAGAATAACCCATTGATTTTCACATATAGGATGAACAATCAAGCCTTAGTATCTGTACCCGAAATAAAAGACCTGGGGATAATATTTGACACAAAATTATCATTTATCTCCCACATTAATAATATAACCACTAAAGCGATGCAAATGCTGGGTTTCATTTTAAGAATTTCAAAAGATATCAAAAATTTAAAAACTTTAAAAATATTATATTCATCCATTGTCAGAAGTCATTTAGAATTCAACTCAACCATTTGGAATCCATTTTACAATATTCGTGAAAAATCCCTGGAGCGAATCCAACATAAATTTTTACGAAATATAAATTATAGATTAGGAATTCCTACTGAACATATTAGCTACATGTCACTGTTGAAAATTATGGACCTCGCAACATTAAAAGAAAGAAGAATATGTACTGATCTATTTTTTCTGTATAAAATTGTTAATAACATGTTTGACTCCCCTGAACTCCTTAGGCTGATTAATTTTCATGTGCCTAGTAGAACGGTTCGTCAGATTGTACCTTACCATTGTAACAATTCAGGTACCAATTCAGAAATAAACTCAGTAATGAACCGACTGCACAGTACAGGGAATAAATATTACATGAACACCAACGGTACTGAAAGTCTATCAACCTATAAAAACATTGTCATTAAATCTGTATGTCTATCTAGATAAATTTGAAATGTTTATAAATTTTCAATATGTGTCGAATGTATATGAATGTGTATCCTTTATTTTATTCTATTGCTTTTAAGCTGCAAGAAAATCACTTCTTTAAATGTATATGAATGTGTATCCTATAATTTACTCTTTTGTTTTAAGTTAAAAAATCTATACTTGATACTTATTTAATTGTTATCTCTTAATTCTTTGATTATAACAAATGTATTTTTAATTTTATCATATGTAAAAGCCCTAATTGGGCGTGTACAAATAAATAAATAAATAAGTTATACCTTTTGTACTAAATGAAAATTTTGTACAATAAATCATTTTGATTTTGATTTTTGATTTTGATTTTGATGTTAGGTTAGGACAGGTAATAGTTATGAGGTTAGGTACTACTGCGGTAGAAAGCAGCAAAACATTCAAGGATGTTATTTTATTGCACAGAATTTAGTTTGTAAAGCACCACAACTCACCGCGAAAATTTACCAATTATTGTCAAAATAAGCTAAGGAGCCATTTTTCGATATTCTTCAATTATTTCTCAATAAGGAGAAAGAGTTAACGCCGGTATGCTAACAAATATGAATGTTCGTGTTGAATGTTATGAGTGTTTGAATTGTTAAATTATGGTAATTTTAAAAGTATTCATGCAATATACAATCTTAATACATAACACTTCATTTTATGCAATGTCGAAGTCAAACAAGGTTTTGTTTTTTGATGAATAAGCGTAGCTAAGTCCTGTTTTAACTCAAACATTTGTCATTTCATCTGTTAAAAAAAATATTCGTGAATATCGCACAAGAGTCAAAACGGTTCTCATCTGGAGCCAGTGAGATTATGGCATGCCAATTCAGGTATATTGTTGAGGCTGAACGCAGTAGGGAGGGGAAGGAGATGAGGAGAGGAGGTGGGGAAGTATCTGGCTATTCAAATCTGATCACCAATCACAACTAGAGCCTTTTCAAACAAAGTTTCATTTCTGAATGGTGGTCTGGGCAATTCTGAGAATATCTTCTACTCTAGAGCGTGCCGCATATATAAGATTTGTTATTTTGATTGAATAAATTTTGAAATAACCCAAAGAAAGCAAATATAAATTGCAATTTGCGCCCACCAGGATTTGAACCCGCGACCTTCGGAGGCCATCAAAATCTGCCTGTAAATTTGTTTGTTACGTTCTGGTTGAAGTTCAAGATGGTGGTCTTGTTGGGTAGGTACTATTTTTTATCCTACCAGAGTTCGCGTGACCCTTGGTTCTTACTGCGAAACCGGAATAATACTAAACCGGAATTATTAATAAAAATTATTAATAATATTAATAAAATAATACATGTCTACCGACAATATACAAAATTTTAACCTCTTGCTTGACAGATTTAATATATACTCATTTGGATGAAAAAAATATTTTATCTGAACAACAAAAAGGTTGTCGCAGAAAACATATGGGATGTAAAGAACAATTAGTAATTGATTCTGTAATTTTAAAACAAATTCAAAATCAAAAACGTAATTTACATACTTGTTATATAGATTATCAAAAAGCTTTTGATAGTGTCCCGCACTCGTGGCTAATCAAAATATTAAAAATATATAAAGTTAACCCAATTATAATTAGCTTTTTGAAAAATATTATGTCCTTTTGGAATACAGATTTGCTAGTTAATTTAAAAGGTAAGAAAATAGTAGTACCGGGCATTTCAATAAAAAGAGGGATTTTTCAAGGAGACTCATTGAGCCCTCTTTGGTTTTGCTTAGCATTGAATCCCCTTTCTAAAATGTTAATTAAAAGCAAGTTTGGAATAAAAATTAAGGGTAATACAAGAGAGAGTAGTATAGTTTCACATCTATTATATATGGATGATATAAAATTATTTTCAAATTCTGAATCAAATTTAGAGAAAATGATTAAGGTAGTTAAAATTTTTTCAGATGATATTAAAATGACTTTTGGTTTAGATAAATGTAAAACTATCCATATAGAGAAAGGCAAAATTGTAGATGGAGACGAGGGTATATTTAGAAATTTCAAAATTCAAAGTATGAAAGGGGATGAGGTTTATAAATATTTAGGATACCCGCAATCGAATAGATTAGATCACACTAGTATTAAAAATGATATTAGGATTAAATTTCAAACTAGGATCAGAAAAATTTTAAAATGCAATCTATCTGCTAAAAATTTAGTAAAAGCAATAAATACTTGGGCAATACCTCTACTAACGTACTCATTTGGCATAATTAAATGGTCCAATACAGATTTAGATAGTTTAGAACGATTAATTAGAAATACGTTAACAAAATTTAATTGCCATCATCCAAATTCAGCTATAGAACGAATTAATTTACCTAGAAATTTAGGAGGTAGAGGTGTAGTCAAAATAACATCTTTGAAACACAATCAGGTAGAAATGCTTAGAAATTTTTTCCATAGGAAAGCTAATAGCTCAGAAATGCACAAAATAATTTGCAAGGCAGATAGAAATATTACACCTTTAAATTTATATGACGAGAATGCCAACATTCTTATAAATACTAACCAGGAATTATTAGATTCCTGGTCAAATAAAATTATTCACGCAAAACACTTCAATTATCTCAACCAAACGTATGTTGACAAACTTTCGTCAAACAAATGGTTGAGTATTGGAGAGTTGAGCGCAGAAATAGAAGGATTTATGCTTGCCATTCAAGATAGAGTCATTAATACTAAAAATTATAGAAAGCATATGCTTTCTATAATTTTTAGTCAAAGATATAAATCAAATTGATGATTTATGTAGAAAATGTTTGGCTTTTCCGGAAACTATAGAACATATTATATCGGGATGTTCTATATTAGCGCCGTCCGAGTATACATTTAGGCACAATCAGGTTTTAAAAATAATTCACCAAAGTTTGGTAATTAAACATAACTTGATTGATTGCCGTAATGTAGTACCTTATTATGAATATGAACCAAATTCATTTATAGAAAATGAATTTTATAAAATATATTATGATAAAACTATACTAACAGACAGAACAATTAGTCATAATAGACCTGATATAGTTTTACATGACAAAATTAAAAAAATAACTTATATCATTGATGTAGCTATCCCAAATTCCTGTAATATTCAAAAAACTGTTTCTGAAAAAATTAGAAAATACACAGATTTAGGAAATGAGATTAAAAGAATTTGGCATTCTCGGACTATAAAAATATTACCATTTGTTATTTCGGCCACTGGCATAATACCTAGGAATCTGATTCAAAATTTAAGCATTTTTTTTTTTTTTTTTTTTTTTTTTTTTTTTTTTTTTTTTTTTTTTTTTTTTTTTTTTTTTTTGGGGGGAAAATTTAACCCGGACATTTAAATCTGGTGCGTAAAAAAAAATATTCAAAAATCTGTTTCTGAAAAAATAAGAAAATATACAGATTAAAAGAATTTGGCATTCTCAGACTATAATAATATTACCATTTGTTATTTCGGCTACTGGCATTATACCTAGCTATCCCATTAAAAATTTAGGCATATTAATTAGGTTTGTCGAAGAATTTATATATAAAAATGCAAAAATCAGTCATTTTACAACCGGATTACAAAAGATTTTTAAACATTTATAATGAGGGATCAGTAGGATTTATATGTTCAATTAGGAGTTCCACCGAGCCGAATCTTCTGATATGAAAATATCTGGAGTCGGTGAATTATTTTCCCATTTGGTCTCTTTGACATGTTGTTCTTGTATTATTTTGTATTTATTATACTTATATAGTGCAAGTGCATAATGTGGATTGACTAGGTACTAGGTGATCATTTGTGGAAAAGTGCGTGAAGGGGTTAAGTTTTTCCTGTGGGAACGATTTAACCCGAACATAAAATCTGAAGCGTTATAATATTAATAATAATTCTGTCAAAAATATTAATTCTTTATAAAAATATTGCCATTTGTTATTTCGGCCACTAGCGTAATACCTAGGAATCTGATTCAAAATTTAAGCATATTAGATTTGTCAAAGAATTTGTATATAAAAATGCAAAAATCAGTCATTTTACAACCGGATTACAAAAGATTTTTAAACATTTATAATGAGGGATCAGTAGGATTTATATGTTCAATTAGGAGTTCCACCGAGCCGAATCTTCTGATATGAAAATATCTGGAGTCGGTGAATTATTTTCCCATTTGGTCTCTTTGACATGTTGTTCTTGTATTATTTTGTATTTATTATACTTATATAGTGCAAGTGCATAATGTGGATTGACTAGGTACTAGGTGATCATTTGTGGAAAAGTGCGTGAAGGGGTTAAGTTTTTCCTGCGGGAACGATTTAACCCGAACATAAAATCTGAAGCGTTATAATATTAATAATAATTCTGTCAAAAATATTAATTCTTTATAAAAATATTGCCATTTGTTATTTCGGCCACTAGCGTAATACCTAGGAATCTGATTCAAAATTTAAGCATATTAGATTTGTCAAAGAATTTGTATATAAAAATGCAAAAATCAGTCATTTTAAATACATGTAGGATTACAAAGGATTTTTTAAATATTTATATTGAGGGATCGGTAGGATTTATAGGTTCAATTAGAAATGCCACAGAGCCGAACCCTCTGATATGAAAATATCTGGAGTCGGTGAATTATATTCCCATTTGGTCTCTAGTAGGTTGACATGTTGTTCTTTTATTGTTTTGTATTTATAATACTTATATAGTGCAATTGCATAGCGTGGGTTGACTAGATGATCATTTGGGGAAGTGTGTGAAAGGGTTTAGTTTTTCCTTCTTTTTTTCTTTTTTTTTTTTTGGGGAAAATTTAACCCGGACATTTAAATCTGGTGCTTAGCAACGCTAGCCTCGACGTTTGCTTGTATTTTAGCTCTCTGGTTTTTTATTGTATCAGATAGAAAAGAATTAGCTTTGATCCCAAAACATATAAATATTTGAAAATAAGTTTATTAGATGAACCGTAGGATATTTAGGTAAATAAATACAATATAAATTTTTCCTTTTGTGAGGACTTCAGTAATCAAGGTAAACAACAATATTTTGAGATTACGTTGAAACATATTTTGTTGGTAAATTTAATTATATATTTTATTTTGATAACATTATTCTAAAATATAATATATATTATAGATTTGTAGTATTGAAGGGTAGTTTACATTAAAATATTTAATTTGGACATATTGAAAACTATTTGTTGACAAATGACAGCATTAGGTAACGACGACAGTTGCTTGGTTACTGGAATGTAGGAATTAATAATAACAATAATTTCCAAGTTGTTTTGAAAGGTGACAAAATGTCATTTTCAACCAACGGAAATGAAAATGGGTTTATTATGTCAACTATACAGATGAACATTGATAATCTGAGACCCCAAAAAACAAAAGCAGGTATTCCTAGGCAGCGTATGAAATGGACGAACGATGTCAATATGTTCATCGTTCGTTTATATTTTTATGTAACTAAACTAGAAACAGATATGTTATTGTATAGGAAAAAATTACATTTACTTTTCTCACAAAATTATCCGGTTGCCCAAGTAAACGAACAAAGATTAGCTGACCAAAGAAGAGCAATTTTCAAAAATAATTTAATTCCTGTAGTAACATTAAATCAGATAAGAAAAGAAGTAGCAGATAGATTGCAATTGGAGAATAATTTAGAACAAATTAATACGAGTAGTAATGTTATATTAGATGCATTGAATGAAGATAGTTTAGATAATATTCTAGTAGAAGAATCCAATGATATTACAGTAGATTCAAATAACTTAGACATTATTCATAATCTTAGGGAAATCAATATTGCAAATTTAAACTTACTAGATGATAATGTAATAGAATTAGCTAACTTGCTTCAAAATAATATAAATAGATATATAGATATAGAGCCCACAGTTAGACCAAAATTACCAAAATTGCATACGTCAAAGAAATTATCTAAATTAATTTCTGAATTAAATAATTTAATTTTACCAAAAATAATATTTGACGATATTAGTTTTTTAGATCTTCATACAATAGTGTACGCTAGTGCTATCACTATATGTAATAAGTTAAGAGTTAAATTAACGTCCTCTGATGATAGATCATATAGTTATAGTAAACCAGAATGGCAGATTAGATTAGAAAATGATGTAGTATTTTTAAGAAGTAGTATAGCTAGAGTAATTGAATATAAAAATGGAAATAGAAGTAGGAATATTTTGAGATATGTAGATGAAATTGGGAGAAAATTTGGTTATAGCATTGGTAGTAATAATAATGAAAATATAATCAATGATTTATTAGATTTATTAAAACAAAAATTAGGTGTAAAAGCTAGTAGATTAAAAAGATATAATTATACGTATAATAAAAGAAATAATAATAGATTATTTCAGAAAAATGAGAAAATATTTTATTCCAAACTTGACGATAAACAGAATATTATTTCGAATAATAATATTCCGTTGCCATCTGAATCAGATATTCGCGATTTTTTGGACAAACATTTGGAGTAGAGATATAAAACATAATGAGGCAGGTAACTGGATAGAAAATGAAGAACTCAATTGTTCAGACATTGAACAAATGAGTTTTTCTGATATATCGGTTGAATTGTTAGCCAAAATTATAAAAAATACTCATAATTGGAAAGCCACGGATTGCGATTGGATACATAATTTTTGGTACAAACGTCTAACTACTTTACATCCTCTTTTTGCAAAAAATCTTTAAAAACTTGTCAGACAACCTCAAAATTTTCCTAATTTTCTAACTAAGGGCATTACTTATATGTTGCCTAAAAGCGAACATATTAATAATCCCTCTCAATATAGACCCATTACATGTTTACCGACAATATACAAAATTTTAACCTCCTGCTTGACAGATTTAATATATACTCATTTGGATGAAAAAAATATTTTATCTGAACAACAAAAAGGTTGTCGCAGAAAACATATGGGATGTAAAGAACAATTAGTAATTGATTCTGTAATTTTAAAACAAATTCAAAATCAAAAACGTAATTTACATACTTGTTATATAGATTATCAAAAAGCTTTTGATAGTGTCCCGCACTCGTAAATAATCAAAATATTAAAAATATATAAAGTTAACCCAATTATAATTAGCTTTTTGAAAAATATTATGTCCTTTTGGAATACAGATTTGCTTGTCAATTTAAAAGGTAAGAAAATAGTAGTACCGGGCATTTCAATAAAAAGAGGGATTTTTCAAGGAGACTCATTGAGCCCTCTTTTGTTTTGCTTAGCATTGAATCCCCTTTCTAAAATGTTAATTAAAAGCAAGTTTGGAATAAAAATTAAGGGTAATACAAGAGAGAGTAGTATAGTTTCACATCTATTATATATGGATGATATAAAATTATTTTCAAATTCTGAATCAAATTTAGAAAAATGATTAAGATAGTTAAAATTTTTTCAGATGATATTAAAATCACTTTTGGTTTAGATAAATGCAAAACGATCCATATAGAGAAAGGCAAAATTGTAGATGGAGATGAGGGTATATTTAAAAATTTCAAAATTAAAAGTATGAAAGGGGATGAGGTTTATAAATATTTAGGATACCCGCAATCGAATAGATTAGATCACACTAGTATTAAAAATGATATTAGGATTAAATTTCAAACTAGGATCAGGAAAATTTTAAAATGCAATCTATCTGCTAAAAATTTAGTAAAAGCAATAAATACTTGGGCAATACCTCTACTAACGTACTCATTTGGCATAATTAAATGGTCCAATACAGATTTAGATAGTTTAGAACGATTAATTAGAACTACGTTAACAAAGTTTAATTGCCATCATCCAAATTCAGCTATAGAACCAATTAATTTACCTAGAAATATAGGAGGTAGAGGTGTAGTCAAAATAACATCTTTGAAACACAATCAGGTAGAAATGCTTAGAAATTTTTTCCATAGGAAAGCTAATAGCTCAGAAATGCACAAAATAATTTGCAAGGCAGATAGAAATATTACACCTTTAAATTTATATGACGAGAATGCCAACATTCTTATAAATACTAACCAGGAATTATTAGATTCCTGGTCAAATAAAATTATTCACGCAAAACACTTCAATTATCTCAACCAAACGTATGTTGACAAACTTTCGTCAAACAAATGGTTGGGTATTGGAGAGTTGAGCGCAGAAATAGAAGGATTTATGTTTGCCATTCAAGATAGAGTCATTAATACTAAAAATTATAGGAAGCATATAATCAAAGATATAAATCAAATTGATGATTTATGTAGAAAATGTTTGGCTTTTCCGGAAACTATAGAACATATTATATCGGGATGTTCTATATTAGCGCCGTCCGAGTATACATTTAGGCACAATCAGGTTTTAAAAATAATTCACCAAAGTTTGGTAATTAAACATAACTTGATTGATTGCCGTAATGTAGTACCATATTATGAATATGAACCAAATTCATTTATAGAAAATGAATTTTATAAAATATATTATGATAAAACTATACTAACAGACAGAACAATTAGTCATAATAGACCTGATATAGTTTTACATGACAAAATTAAAAAATAACTTATATCATTGATGTAGCTATTCCAAATTCCTGTAATATTCAAAAAACGGTTTCTGAAAAAATTAGAAAATACACAGATTTAGGAAATGAGATTAAAAGAATTTGGCATTCTCGGACTATAAAAATATTTACCATTTGTTATTTCGGCCACTGGCATAATACCTAGGAATCTGATTCAAAATTTAGGCATATTAGATTTGTCAAAGAATTTGTATATAAAAATGCAAAAATCAGTAATTTTAAATACATGTAGAATTACAAAAGATTTTTTAAATATTTATATTGAGGGATCAGTAGGATTTATAGGTTCAATTAGAAATGCCACAGAGCCGAACCCTCTGATATGAAAATATCTGGAGTCGGTGAATTATATTCCCATTTGGTCTCTAGTAGGTTGACATGTTATTCTTGTATTATTTTGTATTTATAATACTTATATAGTGCAATTGCATAGCGTGGGTTGACTAGATGATCATTTGGGGAAGTGTGTGAAAGGTTTTAGTTTTTCCTGTGGTGAAAATTTAACCCGGACATTTAAATCTAATGCGTAAAAAAAAAATTATTATTATTAAAATAATATTATTGTTGCTACGTGCCGGACGGAATTAAGTTTGAAAAAAGAATGGGGTATTTCCACAAACGGGGGATTCTGCTGAAAATGTACGGAATAGTTAAAGATCATTTTTCTGATTTTATTCATCCCACTAAAAATGTTTGTTTTATATGTTTTCATTAAATATTATTGATTTTAAAAATGATCTAAAACTGACAATATCAAAACGGCCCATGGTTTGACAATCGGAATGTGACGTCAAAAGCGTCGCTCGGCTGGGCCAGCATAAATTAACACTGTCAGTAAGCGTCCACGCTCATGATGTCAATCGACGGCCCCGCCCCAAATTATTATTTTGGAGGTAATTCAAAAATGGGAAACTTTGACTCGCTCTAGAAAATGTATTCGTCAACATAAAAATAAAATAAAAATGCTGTAATCATCGTAATTTTTTGATTAATTATATTAAGCATTAAAAAAAACGTGGGAATACCCCATTGGCATTGAGAAGACGCATAATTCCTAATTTGAATCAAAAATAAATAAAAATCACGTAAAATATTTCTTGTTTATAATTAAGTGGTTGGGTATTTACGAGTACGTACCTACTTCGAAATCTTTTGATTTCAGAGGAAATTTGATTTTGATTTATTGAAAAAGAAAAAATTAAAAATATACTTTTTGAAGTGAGGTCGACTGTTCACAAAACTTCTAGTCATATATTACACCCCTAGTTTTTTTTACTGATATTACTCATTATTGTACATGCATAATGTATATTATAATGGTGGTCGCTGATCAAAATTTGGAATTTGGGTTCATCAAGAACAGTTAACGTTTAGTCGGCGTAGGCGTCGCTAGTTCAATCCTCTGTCTAATTAATTCTATCTATATTTTTATACTTTTTTATTTAATACTAATAAAAACGGTGGTTTTCTGACAATTAATTGGTTAACCAAATCCTCTGCCAAAGGGCAACTCGAGTGGTTCGCTATAATTGGTGACTTATGGGCTCTCCTCACGACACTGCATGCAGAGAGAGTCGAGAGAGCCGCAAAGAGTCCTTGCATGCGTCTCATTCTAGCGGCACTTTAACAAACGAGACAGCGCTAGTTCGCTCAAACCCATGCTCTCAGCAGGCAGTGTCGTGAGAAGAGTCCATTAGAAGAGGTGCCCGGATTTCTTGGGTAACATTTGAAAGGAGACCCTTTGACCTCTTCACCCGAACTTTCTCAACTCATCGCCTTGCACTGCAGTGGGAGGGATGAATTCTTAGGTCCGTCACATCCGATCACACCGTTGGCGTCCCCTAGATTCGTATCCATTCGTACTCCTACATATTTCCTTCTTAGAACTTCCTCTGTATTATATCATTTCAAATATCCTCCATACGGCATCATCATAATACCATCCTGAAGGAAATTATTTTCCTCGGGTCCTACTCTGTGGAGTAATGTTAATTAAATATTTATATATTTTGGAATTGGGTACCTACGCTAAATAAATCTTTATAGCAAAGGCGGTCCATGAGCTTTCAGTGAGCTAGAGTGCTAAGATTGAAAAAATACGACATTACTGATGTTATTGTAACTGAAAATGATTTTTTTTTAAATTTCAATTTTTTGTATGAAGATCTTTCAGTGTGTGGATGCGGCGCATCCCTTGACTGAAAGAAAAAGTTGAAATTTTGATAAAAAATAAAATTCGTTATCAGCTACAACAACGTCAATAACGTCATATTTTTCCATCTTAGTAATCTAGATCACTGAAAACTTACGGACCGCCACTGCTTTATAGAATCATTGTATGTTTGTTTTTATTGTGTCATCTAGCGAAAGAATAGTCTGTAACCAAGTATTTACATTTTTTTCCCGAGTTCGATGTTGAATAAAAGTCACGACACGCCAATGATATTGTGGCACTATTATTGACTGCAGTTGGGCCTCTCGTGCAGTCATAGGGTAAATAAGAGTGCGTGCCAAGACTCACCCAGTTTGACTTGAACGCGTTTCTATACTACAATGGACGTGCTAATTAATCAGGCCGGCCTTCCGGACCTATAGACGGGGGAGATCTAAAGATTAGGCGAATTGCGTGGAAATAGAACAGGGGTTATATTTGTATCTTCAAGGGGTAGATTATAGATTTTATTTACACCCTGCATACTAATGTTGCTAGGATTAATTTGGTCAAAGAATATAGATCACCGACATAAACAACATAGGTAAACTAACATTGGTCACCGATCAAGAAGGTTTACGACAACCTTATTAATCCTTATAGCGCGGAAGGTTACAATCGCAGTCTTATGAAATTATGTCTACCTTGAGGTGCACTTCAGTGTGCAGTGCGCAGAGCAAAGTTTTACAAATTTTTAAACACCGTTCATGAAAATTCCAAAGTAAAAAGTTGAATTATAGAATCGATTCCATTATTTCAAGCGAGTTTTTCAATATTGTATTTGGCTTTGAGATATTTACTAAATTTTAGGGATATAGAAGACTTACGTCTATATAAGACTTATGTCCATCTCATAGAAGACTTATGCCTGCATACATTATTTGTTGACAAATTTAAAATGTATCTACAATAGCTTATGTAAATGCATTGATAGGCTCAAGTGGAGCCTGAATACCTAGCACGGTCGATCGATAAAGAATTTATGGATAATACAAAAAAAAAATTGTGGGAAGGAAAAGGGTTTGAGGGGTGGGGGTCACTGTGTAATCTGGGGGTCACTGTGTCCAGGAGTGACGGACGTATGAATCCATTTCTTCCAATATGATGCAAGGCAAAAGCTCGAGAAAATCGGGCTGGAGAGGTCAAAAGGTCTCCCCGACCCACCACGTAGTTGGTGGGCAAAGGCATCCGCCGCCAAGACCTGGACAATGATATGAACCCGGGTACCCCTGCTAAGTCACCAAACATAGCGAGCCACTTGGGATTCTTACGGCTATCCTAAAAATGGTTTCCGGGGTGACGGTACCCATTCCAACCTCCCAAATAGGCAAGTTTATTCTATACCCAGCAGTAGATCAAGGCAAAAGAAGAATAACCAGTTGCAACATTAGACCTGAACCAAAGGACGCCTCTAGCAGCTGGCATTTTGGTGCCTCCTGAATTCTAAAAAACATCTGTTTCTATTGTTACTTTTCACCTGAACCCATAAGCTATAGCTATAGCTTTAACCAGTCGTAACGCTTTCACAGCTATGTAACAATTCCCTTTGTTCGATAACCACGTTTGTTACTATTTGATTAGCCGAATGTTTGATAAACGATAAGCGCTATTCGTCAGTACCGACCGACGCGGTCGGTTTAATCATCGGCCTCTCAGCCAGACAAGACTCTAATTGACATTATTTTCAAAAATGACTTGAATACAAAACCATTAATTTTGCTCATTTCTAACGCCGAAGTCACCCCAAGTACCCGGATTCGTGGGGTGAAGTTTGTCGAGGTCTTGATGGCGGATGCATCGCCCCATCTGCGGTGTAGGTCAGATTGGCAGAGACCGGTAGAGGGTGACCCTTTGACCTCTTCAGTCGGTCTATCTCGACCCATCTGCATCGCAATGGGATGATTGGATTCATACGGTCGTCAGTCCTAGACACCGTGACCCCCAGATTCCTACCCACCTCTCATACCCTTTTATTTCACAAAAGTTCCTCTAATTCCTTTCCTTAAAAATACCCTCCACACTGCATCCAACGATGACATAGGACCTGATGGAAACTATTTTCGTTAGGGCCTCCTCGACACTGTGGAGCAAATGTAGAAAAAAACATCCTAATTGTGTATTCAAACATTCATGTCTTCGATACGATTTTAGATTTTCACGACCAAAAGTATTTTTGTTATTAGTTTTTGGGGTATTATGCCGTGTTACGCTACCTCCTTTACATCAGGGCTAAACGCAAAAAAAAAACATGTTTAAGTATATTGTAGCGCCAGCTCGTAGAGGAGTGGAGCTGGCGACACGGTATCGCTCCCAAGTAGATAAGTACAAACATCACCCCTAACTATTACACATTTGCCCTGATAATGGACACTGCAATGCTGTCCGAAACGTTGGCTAAAGAAGGAGGTAGCGTAACACAGCATAATACCCCAAAAACTAATAACAAAAATTCATGTTTTCATTCATTCGCTGCCATTAGTTGCCGTACATGACATAGGGCCTGATGGAAACTATTTTCGTTAGGGCCTCCTCGACACTATGGAGCTAATGTAGAAAAAAACATCCTAATTGTATATTCAAACATTCCTGTTTTCGGCTAAACGCTGCCATTATTTCCGTTGTGGTTTTCCCGGTGACCTTTTTTAAATTTCTAAGTATCAACAAAAAAGCGTGATTCGTGTGTTAGTAATAATAACATCATTGTTGGATTATATTAACTTTCATTGGCCACGTTCTGGATGTTAACCATTGACCTATTCCATTTACCTGATATTCGCTAAGTACCTTCGAAATTATCGGATTATACTAATTCCTTTAACACTTTATTTTTTGGCATACAATGGATTAACCATATTAAAACCGAATACACGGTTAATTTACTCAGATCGTACTGAAACCAGTAGTAACTGCTTGCTTTTAGGCCAACAACATCTGTGGCTACTAACTCGACCATGATTGATCCTTTTTTTATTTCTTTCGGTTGGGTAATATCAACCATCATTAAGAAAGAAATAAAAACTGCTTTGCCTTGTCTTAGTTTAGACTTCAGACGTTAGACCTGGCCTATCTGTAATTTAGACCGGACAGAACCAACTAAATATTATGCATATAAATACATTAAACGTCGTATCACCACAGTCACTGCATTATAATAATATACCTCAAGAATGACTAGTTACATAGTAGTTGATAATTTTACAGTTAAGTACATAGTCGTTTTTTAACAGTTCGGTCACGGACTTATGAACTATGAAACGTCGCAGAATAATCCCGAGTTACTGTGTTAACGTGGGTAGATTACTGTAACGTGCTCTTAGGAAACGTACCATTTTTTTGCAATTTTTAACCCCCCCCCCCCCCCGGTGACCATAATCCTAAGCAAACTGCCGCTCATTTGTACCAAGCGTGACATTTTGAAGACCCCCCCCCCCGAAGATGTCACGTAGTATGGGTACGTTCCCTTACCACTGAATAAGACGGGCAGCCTTCATTAAACTTTGACCACAGTAAACATAAGAATATGCCCAAGAAACGATGAATTGCGTGCTAAAAAATTGTGTTAAATCACCAATAGGTGAAACTTGGGGTTCAACTATGAAAAGACATTCAAAGTTATGAAAAAAAAAACATGAAAAATAGCCCATAACCTAACCTAACCATAACTAATCTACTTAACTTTTTTTTTTCATAATTTTTAATGACTTTTCAAAGGAGGTGTTGCACGTTGCATAATTCTGCGGTGTCCAGTCACCGAAACGTAGATATTATATATCATTGAAGAATAAGATAACATTAATAATATAAACGAAAATATGAAAGAGAACAAGACACAGAAAATAGAAAAGGATAATAGGCGCAACTGGGGCTTGAACCAGAACCTCTCGTCTAACTGGGATGTGCGCTTTTACCAATTCAGCCATTGCCACCTTCCATCAAATCGTCATAATTGTCAATTAACAATATTATCTTCGACTATTTTTTCCATATCATAGGCAAATACCTTTTTCATTGGAAAGAATCGTTCTAAGAACTGGTTTGTAACCTAGATAGCGTCTCGGATAAAGACTTTTGATTTAATTCATACACTGAACTTTAAAAAAAAGTCTAAATTAATATTCAATTTTTCTCTTGCATTTTTCGTTTAGATTATTAGTGTTATCTTATTCCTCAATAATATATAATATTGATGGGCATAACCTTCAAAAGTTATAAAAAGAGTGTTATTCTTATAAAAAAAGTTAATATTATGAAGTCTTAATAACACCGTTGTGACAAATAAATGGAAGCAACACAAAGGGACATGGGAAGACCCGTGCTAGACAGAAGAACTATCAAATGAATCAGAAACGTATAAGACAAAGTTAAAGGACTTTACTTTACACAGCACAGAAAAATGGGACTGCATTGGACGTGTAGCAAGACAACGAATTTTAGGAAGAATCGAGTCCTTTTCTATGGAAGAGGATCCAAAATTGTGAGGCTATGGTTGGGTTAGTTTAGGGCCTAGGATAAAAATTGGATGCTAAACAATAAAGAAGAAGAAAAGGAATACAAATTTACCTACCAGGGTTTTTAAAGAAATCTTCGTTTTGAAGCAATTAATATTCTGACTTTTGGAGTGATAAATAATCTATCGAGGAAACATTAAAATAGTTCCACATCGTCATATTGCTCTTAACACGGGTCTTCTCAAACAATACTAGAACGAACAAAGGAACCAAATATCAAAGATGGAGGGAAATTCTTATCAGAATGTCGTTACCTATTAATGTTATTTTGCATAACTTCAATATATTATAATACTGTCGCTTTCGGAAAACCATTGTTAGAATATGTAAGCGGATCTATCTTTATAACATATGATAAGTCACGTCCAAGGCAATGGAACCTGTGTATAGCTGTGCGTTATGAATAAACATTATTGCCATACAAAATGCACATCATTTGCTAAAACGTTAGGTAAAATCCTCCTATAGAATTTCAAGGATGTTGGAATCATAATACTCTATAAATGATACTTCCTAATAATTATTTGTGTGATATTGTACATACTTACGAACAATTCTGTCATTGATAATTAAGGAAAATATTTCTGAAATATCAAATATATTTTCAATATAATTAGCAATTTTGTTGAAATTTGAACAAGATGGAGCAATTTTGAAAACTTCAATTATACAAAGGTAATGGAAATACTATTAATTTTTATACGTGGTTTGCGTGTTTTTCATTTTTATATGTATAACATTTTTGATTTTTATTTAATAACGTGTTAATTCATCAGTTTAATAGTTTTTACAGTGACACATTTCAAAGTATGGTACACACATAGATGCGATCATAATCAAAATCACGTACACAATGCCAATGTATGTGGCCGAATTATAGTTTCATTATAATAAACCAAAAAAAAGGTAAACCATCAATAATGATACCAAATAATATTTGAGTGACCACTGTTACATTACCGAAAAATATCAAATTACGATAATATTTTCATAAAGAAACCAGGCAGAATTCCGTATCAAGAAAAGTTCGAGTCTGATCTTTCTCAACAGTAGATATTAAGTGAGAGTGTTTTTAATCTTTGGAGGAGAGAGTAGGTGCTAATTCCTATCACATAAATTAGTATTATATTTTTGTTCCCGTCGGGTATCGAACCCGGCACCGTCGAGGATTGGTAAATAGCTCTGTACAAAAAACATTACAGCTTCAACTTTGTAAAACTTTTAAATATCACATTTCGTCTCGTCACTGTCGATAAGAAAACATCTCTCGACTCGCGTCACCCACTGATTAAACTCTGCGGGTGACTGGAGATTTGGTGTGACTGAGTCTGTGTAAAGCTAGTCCCGTTCACCAAAGTAGGTGCCTCCCATTGCTTGCTGCGTTCCTAATACTTTTTGTGCGGATCGTATTTATCTTAAAAGCTTTCACTTGTACTCATTACCGTACGTGATTGGCTACGCATTTGATGATTTATAATAATCATTAAAAATGAAGTATCTATAGCAGTTTTCGTCCGGATTTATAGCTAAAAAACTATTTTACTGTCTGGCCAGTCTCTTCATGGCGATGGGTGTGATGAGTCGACCTAAAATGGATATGTGAGCTCCTTTGTATGAGTGAATCTGACAAAAATGTTAATACCATGCGAGACAACTGTTTCGCCTTCAGAAAGTAGGTATTATCAAACCGCGTCTTTTACATGTAATTGTGGTAACAAATTTAAAAAAAATACATATTGTTCGTGTGAATCAAAGTAAATTAGGTATCTATTTAGTAATGTAATTCACTCTCATTTTCTTCAGCTATACAAAATTCCATTTATCAATTATAGAGAATACTATTGACCTGCTTGCACCGTACAACGAAAGCTTGTGGTAAATAAACAAACTAGACCTTTTATTTTTACCAAATGCAGAAACCTTTTAGATTTTTAGTGCAGTCCTTATAATTTAAAGCACATTATCCCGCGGCCAAGAATTCAAATTTCATCGAACGATGGTTTTGCGATCGTACCCTTGCAACTGGGTGGTTCCGATGAGAAAGATTGAATATTCTCATATAATCTATAACTCAATATCGATTATATTTCATTCAAAATTTGCTTTACTACATGCCTTCATTCAACTTCGCAATAAAAATGCTCAAACGCGTGAAGATAAAATTATTAAAATCACGTACATACTATTTGTAATTTTTCAATAATGTCCAAGCAAAATACTATTGTAAAAATGAGAAATACATTAGTTTGTAAAATCGTAAATAAATGGACAAATTGAAGTACTAAATTAAAATTCCAAAAAAGCATCTTTCCTAGATAATCTATTGATTTATTTTATCGTATGATTATGTGATTTCAAATATGTGTTGTAGAATTGACTAATTTGCAATGACCAACGGTATAACCTTACTAAAATCAAAATTAACGTATTTTTTCAAGTTTTAAAATAACAATCTTTCGAAATCATTTTTTTTTGCAGAACATAGTCGAAACGTCTAGAATTTGATTTACAAATGACATATTTCTGGTTGTATCTGGTCATTCGCTCTTAACAAAAATCACATTAACATTATCAACTCGATTCGTTTTACAGCAAGACGAGCACCCTGCCCACTTCGCCTCTCCTTTTTTCCAGTAAGCATTCTCCAAATCTTAAAACATTACTGTGTCTTATCATCCTCCGACATACTTTAAATTCCGACATACGTACCTAATTGTTTATTTTTATTTGATCTGGTTTACTCGGGTCGTTGACGGATTAATGACAGTAACTGGACAGGTTTTAGAAAATGAGCCATTTTGTTAACTAGCGCAAAAAAATATAGGTGTCACGTGAAGTTAGAGAATCTGCTATTCGGCGATCATTTCGTAAATCCCATTTAGGTATATATATTGATACAAATTTAAATTTGTAAACACAAATTAATAATACCATTTCTAAATTAAGATATATTAGGTACATATTTTACAGATTTAGGGAAGTACTCAATATTGACAAATTGAAAATGATTTATTTTTCTCTGGTGCAAGCTTCAATCAGTACGGTATAATAGGATGGGGTGGTGCGCTTGATCCATTTACAAAACCTTTACAAATAATACAAATTGATATTATCAAAATTTTGCACAATAGAAATAGAAAATTTTCTACAGATGCATTATACAAAAAATCTAAACTATTCAGTCTCCGTAAACTATTTTAAATATGTTTTTAAATCTGAAATATATATTTAAAAACAAAAACAAATTCGAAAAAAATTAAAACAGAATCAACATTATAAATAATAATGAATTTTACACCCGCCAAACGAATACCAAACAATTGCAAACTCACAGCAGTTTTATACCTCGCACTTTCAATCTTTTACCGAAAAAAATTCAAGTGACAACTGAACTTCCTCAATACATAAAAGAGTTAAAATTATGGCTTAACTTGGCGAATTTTCTGGATGTTGTAAAAAACATATTCCAAAACTATTACTAAACGTATGTGTATTTTTGTAAACTTATCAAAATATTTTTTTTTGTATTTTTGTGACTTGTGTGCATTTTTTATCTAATTTTATTTTTATTATTTCATTATCTATTGAAAAATCATCTGTCATCATTGTACTACCAAACATATAAAAGCCCTCTGGGCGTTGAATAAATAAATAAATAAATTATTGTATATTTTTGTGCAAACTGTTTAGACAAATTTTAATCATGTTTTTGCTTTATATACCCACTGTTTGTTGTTTGTTCTTTCTAGGTACAACGATAAAATGTATGTAACTATATAACCCACCCACAGGCTGCGCCTTAGTGGGTTCCCATTATTCTTATGTTTTCATAATATTGTATTTATCAAATGTAAAATAAAGGTAAAAATACCTTATACGTATTTTAAAAGTAATTTTTGATGAAATGATATTTCACATAAAAGCCTCCACATTTAGGTTCAACAATGAAAAAATTAAAATCACACCAAGTACACACATACAGGCCTGGTTGCAACCATAACATAATATAATTATTGAAAAAACGTGGCCATTATAAGAAACTGGAACTGAATAGCCAAGTACTTGCAATTTTATTCTTCCCATTTCTTCCTACCTCTAGTTGTTGTATTGTGGTGTTTAATAACCATTATAATTTCCATGTTACTCGAATTTATTAAACCACTCAGGTCAATAATAATCAATTAACACGTGCTTCACAGGAAGAGGTTGTGCAGGAAAGCCAATCCCATAGAAGTAGGCATATCACAGAGTTATTTTATAATAATACCAATATCAATATTTTCCAAATGTTTATGATAGTTTATCAACCACGATAGAGAATTGTAGCATTCATAAGCAAAGACCAAAAAAAAAATCCTAAATTTACTTTCTACTAATATTTATTACTTTTTATAAAACAGGGAAAGTTGATTTTGTGGAGCAAACAAACATAATTATTATTCAGAGTGATAAAAATACAATAATTTATAGTTGTCCCACATTATATTTCGTCCATCACATCTAAGAGCCAGTTTACGATAGGGCCAGGTAATAAATTGTATCTGTATTTAATTCTGGAAAGTTTGATTTACTTTGGCACAGTTAAAAAAGGCTCTATCCCACGTGAAATTTTGTAAAAATGTCGGTTTCTTTGTCAAAAATAGCATGATGAAATTTTTTACACTGTTTTTTACCTAATTTTCATCATTGTAAAAATGTCCATCCCTTCATTTAGTCTCGTAAGTGTGGCAATACCTAATAGCGTTTCTGACCTGAGGCCGCCTCCGTTAACTCTTTAATTGTGGGGCTTTCGGGGAACCAAAGGGAAGTACAAGGGAGAGATGGGGCCCCTCTTGCCAGAAGACATAGCCTCATGTCCAATTATAACCTTGGTGAACTTTATAAAATGGACCGGGTTACCGTTAAAGGAATAAGGTAAAATAGGAGATAGCACAAAAGGTCTACGGCCATAGTGCTCCAGTAAACTATGCGTAAACCGTCTCCGCTCTATGTTTATAATAACAGCGTTTCTTATTTCTTAAAAAAAATCATCATCATCCCTTTCATCGTTAATCTGCTAAGGTATATCCAAATGTGCTGAACCCTATAACAGCGATCGGCTATTGGCGGCCCGCGGGCCAAATGTGATCCGCGAAGTGCTCCCTTCCGGCTCGCAGGGCTAGAAGGGAGAGTCTCCGAACGGAAGATTATTCCTTCCCACCTAGCGCATACTTAGCGCACCATCAGTAAAAATCACATATTTTGTTTCATGTCTAATTCTTGCGAAGAAAACATAACTGTAATTTTTTAAGAACGAGCAACGCCCGAGTGGGATTTAATAACTATATACCCCCCCCCCTAGTTAATATAAGTAGGCCCTTGAAAACATAATTTTTTTTGTCTATGAAAAGAATTTTTTTATTATTATTTCGGAATGGGATGAGACACAAAGTAATAGTATGATAATTATAAAACATTTTTTTGTAAACAATGTCTTAACGATTATCGTGATTTAATTTGAGGTATTATACCATATTGCGCTTCTTCCTTCTTTAGCCAAAGTTTCGGAAAGCATTACAGTGTCCATCGTCATGGTAGATGTTACAATCCATTACGTTGCATTGTTACATCCTCAAATCTTATCAAATGTATCACAAATTTATTATGATATATTATTTATTATATTAAATTTGTTTAAATTCACTCGATTGCACTCGTAGATTTCTATCGTTATTGTTAATATTTGCTTAAAGTCGAGCTTTCTAGTCAAATAGGAAAATGTGCTTATCAGGCCCTTTGGAAGGCTTGATCCACCGTGACAGCATGCCTTGATGATGAACCATTGTAAGTCTTCAATTCTTGCTGTCCGTCACTCTCGACGCCTATTCACGGGCCCTGGCACTCTCGTCACTCTATTTTCTAACGAAGATATTCAATATATTTTATTGAAATCTTCTCGTAATTAACGCTCTCTCCTCACAATTCTATTCACTGCACTATTCAGCTTCACACCTTTCATGAGTCGGAATTATCGACTCTCCTTAAAATAGACTATTTTTCAAAATAAGGCTTAATACAGGACTAAAAGAACACCAACGAGGATCACTTTTCAGCGCTTATCAACTATTAAGCTTCTTAAAAGATAGAACTTAATGATGAGAACTTAATTAACGTCTTAAAAAAATACAAGTTAATACTGTACTTCAAAAAGTTTTTTTAATAAACAATATGATTAAGGGACGACCGAGACAGGTTTTTCGTTCTCGGCCGAGACCGAGACCGAGAATAGATAAATTGAGAAAATAAATGAAATGCGCTATTTTTGCATAATACATAGTATATTTAAGAATGTAATAATAATTTGTTTTAAATAGTTTTAATAATCAAAATTGAACAACACGATGTTGCAGCATATAAAAAATCAAATTTTCTGCGTTTTCGCCCTTCAAAGAGTGTCGCCTTATGTCGTATAATTGACCAGCTCTGCCAAAGAGCTGTACGCTTGCTACACTAGTAGGCGGTGCTGATAAAAACTTTTTTGCCGCAGGCCTAAGTATTTGATACGGTGACGAATACCAATACTCAAAAATATTTGCATTTATTTGCGTCTTGGCTCTCTAAGAAAGCTATCAAACGCTGTTTCTATCACAGCACTAGAACTGCTTTCGTCACGTCTTTCGTCTTTCATCACAAAGGTCTCGGTTATAGCCCAGAATCTCGGCGATTTTTCGCAGAGAACCGAGACAGAGTTCTCGGTAGAATTTGTAGCCGAGAATGCCGAGACCGATACCGAGATCTCGGTCGACCCTTAAATATAATAGCTTCCGAAACGGTGTGCCACGAAGATATGATAATTTAATTTATTTTTTATTCATATTTCGTCGAGTATCGCCCACGTGTCCTAAATACTCCCGTCTTGAGCCAGAGAGACTATGACATCTTCAATTGGGGTATGTTGTGAGGCTGAAGGTAGTGAGGAAGGGAAGGAGGAGGGAAGAGGAAGGTGAGAAAGTACCTGACTATTCAGTTCTGGTCAAGCAACACTTCTCTGAATGGTGGTCTTACACCAGGGCGATACTGAGAGTATCTTCTATTCTGGAACGTGCCGAAAATATACAAATATTATCTTCAATTTAGGAGGCGGGTATGAGTACCGCCGCCCTATGAACCATTAATTGGATAACTCTGCCATAGATACCTAACCAAAGTGGTTCACTACGTTTGGTGATTTGGCAGGGGTGCCCGGGTTTATGGGGTGAGGTTTGTCCGGGTCTTGGCAGCGGATGTGTGCCCAGCAGCTGCACGGTAGTCCGGATCGGGAGAGAATGGTTAAGGGAGTCACTTTGATTTCTCCAGCATTCTCGGAACATCGCCTTCACCGCAGCGGTAGGGATGGATTCATATGTCTGCCACTCCTGGACACACTAACTCCTAGATTCTTACCCACCTTTATTAACATTTTCCTTTACAGAATTTCCGCTCCTTCCTTTTCTAAAAAGATGAAGTAGGCCCTGAGGGGAATTAAGTTTCCTCCGGGCTTCCTGTGTGGAGCTAAAGAAAAAAAAAAGTGAAATAACCATAATTAATCAAAAAAATATGGATTTGCGCATGCTGGCTTTTGAACCCACTGCCTTTGGATTGCTAGTCCAGAGCCTTACCCCTAGGTCGTATGCCGTAAGTACAGTAGAAATCAAGCACGATTTCGATTCGTTACGAATAAATATTTTCATTTCATTTCACTTTAAATGGACCGAACTTCTGAAAGAATATTACCATATCGACAATTAAATTAATGTTTTTTTTTCACCATTAATTGCGAGTAGGTAGCTAACTCTAACACTTTTAAAGATCGACACAGATATTTAAATATTCTATTAATAAGTAGAGCATTTATTTGAAAGGAGCGATTACCTGCATGTTATTTAATATCGTAATTACGTTTTTATGGCAGTTCAATCAAAAGTTGTTTCTAAATGTATTAGGTACCCAGTAAAAATTCATTTCGATGTTTTTAATTGACCGTGCGAGGTGAAGTTCCAACTCGAACGTTTGGCATTTCGACTGTAAATTTGTTTGTGTGCTCCGTTTTCTGTTCAGGCCGTGTAGGATATGACCTTTTTATCCCACTAGAGTTCGCATGAGATCCTGGATATTGTTACGAGCTGTCTAATCGAAATAATCAATATTATGATACCTACCAGCCCCGAGAAAGCTTGGAAAAAGAATTTTTCATTGAAATAGTGGCGTTCCTTTGAACAAATTGTACAATTCCTGTATAGAAATTTAAAAAAAAAGTTACATCAATATATATATTTTTAATAATTATTATTATCTATGTGTATGTTTTTATGTAAGTACCTTACTAGCAAGTAGGACCTAGCGTCACTGATCCCTTCGGCACCGGTACATAGTCGGGTAAGGGAGCGTTCAAGTATTACGTAACGCAATTTTTGAAGATTTTTGACCCCCCCTCCCCCCCATGTAACGCGCCGTAACGTTTTCCTGTTCAACCCCCCCCCCCTAAGCGTTACGTAACACCCAAGTAACAATTTTTACCCGAAAGTCACAATTAAGTTGCGCAACGTACTGAAATGTCGCTTAAATACCCTTTTTCTTGATTTTATCTCGTTTGCGGTAATAACTAAAACATAACTTCTAACTCGCGATACATTATATACATTTTATATATTCATATTGTCATTTTGAAAAAAATTGAGAATATTATTATTTTTATCGGCCTTGTATTCCTTCCAGATCTCCACAATTTAACACTGTCTGACCAAGAATAAACCTACATGGTTTTACAACACATACTTTATTTTACATTAGCTTTAGTGAGGAGGCCCTGAGGAAAGTAATTTCCCTTAGTTTTCCCTGTGGAGCAACACTTTACTCCACTATGATTCACAAGCTGACTCATAGTGGAGTTAAACCTTTTCCGCGTCCCGAATGCAGTTATGCAAGTTCTCAAAGGGAAGATTTAAAAATCAACAGTATGATTCACAGAAGAAAAAAACCATTTTCATGTCCTGACTGCAACTATTCGTGTCCTCTAAAGAGATATCTAAGAAGTCACTTGCTGACTCACGGTGTAGAAAAACCGTTTTCATGTTCCGACTGCAACTATTCATGTACTACGAAGAGAAATCTAAAAATTACCCATGTTTACCCACAGTGGAGAAAAATCTATTTCATGTCCTGACTGCAACTATTCTACTTCTCGAAAAAAAATAACGAAAACGGCACTTGCTAACTCACAGTGACGAAAAACCTTTTTCTTGTCCCGATTGCGAATATTCATGCGCTACACAACGTTATCCAAAAGTTCACGTGTTGAACCACACTGGACCAAAACCTTTTTCATGTCCCGACTGCAATTATTCATGTATTGCAAAGGAACTTCTTAGCATTTGCTTACTCAAAGTGATACAAAACCTTTTACATGTTTCTACTGCACTATTCATGTTCTACAAAGAGTCACCAAAAATCACATGTTAACGCACAGTGGACAAAAACCATTTTCCTGTCCAGAATGCAGTTATACAAGTTCTCAAAAGGACAATTTATAAATCCTCCGTGCGATTTACAGAAGAGAAAACCTTTTACATGTCCTGACTGCAACAATTTGTGTTCTTAAAAGGGATATCCAAGAATTCTTTTGCTGACTCTAATGATTGTGGAGAAAAGCATTTTTCATGTTCCGACTGTAACTATTCAGAGAAATAAAAAAAATCGTATGTTTACTCACAGTGGTGAAAAATCCATTTTATGCCCTGACTGCAACTATTCTTCTTCTCGAAAAAAAAACTAAAACGGCACTTGCTAATTCACAGTGATGCAAAACCTTTTACTTGTCCCGAGTGCGACTATTCAGGCGCTACAAAACGGTATCTAAAAATTCACATGTTTACCAACACTGGACCAAAACCTTTTTCGTGTCCCGACTGCAATTATTCATGTTGTACAAAGGAACTTCTTAGAAATCATTTGCTGACTCACAGTGCTACAAAACCACTTACATGTTTCTACTGCAACTATTCGTGTTCTACAAAGAGGCATGAAAAATCACATGTTTACCTTCAGCAGACACAACTATTTTTTTGTCCCAGCGTGGTTTTTCAAATTCTCGAAAGGGAGATTAAAAAATTCACAGAACGATTCAAAGTGAAAAAAACCTTTTTCATGTTCTGAGTGTAACTATGCATTTATTACGAAACCTAGCTTTAGGTAATATTATTAAATTTTAGCAGTAAACTAACCTGTGTGTAATAACTAAAAAGCGTTGTTCTTGCTAAAAACTCTCGTATAACATCATTCATATGTTGCATAATTTTTTTTTTTTTTTAATTTTTCTTTTGCTGTCTTCCAAATTTGGTTGGAATTTTTTGGTTGCGCTGCGCTGGCAAGTCAGCATTAGAGCCTTTATAGGCCAATAACAGCTGATGATGTAAATCTCCCGGTTTGGAGGACATTATAATTGCTAAAAACTCACATTAACAACACTGACTACAGCAAATTGTGTTTATGCGTATTTCGTGTTTAAAACACTTACAAATACTGACAGCGAAAATAAAATGAAAATGACGCACAATACAGTCGAGGAATTCCCCGTACAACATAAACTAAAAGGCTTGCCAACTTGGAAGATTTCAATTCCTTAGTTGTTTATTTAAATAAAGAAAAACATGTTACGTAACGCGTCCTTCGAACCCCCCCCCCCTCCCCGTAACGCGCCGTAACGTTTCACCAGACCCCCCCTCCCCCCCCAAGTGCGTTACGTAATACTTGAACGGCCCCTAACAAGCCAAACGCGTGCCCAACACGGTGCATTTTTTACATGAGAACGCGTCGCTTCTTCGACTCGTTCTTGTGTTCAACAGCTCGGCTGTAAAACGATTTGCCGGCCTTTGTGTTTCCTACTTCCTACAACATGGGTCTCTTCAAGATCAATTTGCATTCCTTCCTCTCCTCAAAAAGACCCTCCATACAGCATCTCAGATGACATAGGCTCCTGTGTGGAGGTAATGTAAAAAAAATAACGAGTGTGCTTTAGACCACACAACTGAAGTAAAACTTCCCTAACTTATATCTCCCTCTCAATTTCCGTTCGCCTCGCCCAATCACACTTTTCGTAACGCTCTCGTCATGCATTCACCAGCTTACTCCCCAAGTCAAGCGTGCGTAAAGAAGTTTTACTTAAAAAAACGCGTGTGCTTTAGACCACACGACTGAAGTAAAACTTCACTAACTTCACCGACTAATCTAATCTCAAGAATAACTTATAACTCAGTTTCCAAGCACAAAATTATTATACTTATCAAGGAAGACTTATTTTCAACCGATTACCGGATGAAATTAGAAAAATTAATGATAAAATCCAATTAATAAACACTGTTAAAAAATATTTTAAAGATAATCTCAAAAAAAAAAAAAGTTTCCGACTAATCTAATCTCAAGAATAACTACTTATAACTCAGTTTCCAAGTGATACTACGTTCTTCAAATAAGTTAAATTTTGTTTTGTTTTTAACAACCTAATTACAATAATTCTAGATACATTATCTTAATAGTAAAATTGTTTATTAGTAGATAAATACTTATAATTACATATCACCGAACTTACAACATTCACATTGTAATTTAAGAACTTATAACATAATATAGCATTCAAAAATGTACACCACTCTTCCAGACACAAGCTAATGCTTCCATGGAAGAGCGGTATTAAGATATTTGAACATGAACATGTACGCAAATTATTACATCATCTAAATGTACATTATATTTTATATGCTAAAATAAAAAAAAAATTTTTTTAAAAAATAAAAAATTTCTCCCTCTTAACTTTCGTTCACCTCGACCGACTGTTCGCCTCGCCCGATCACACTTTTCGTAACGCTCTCGTCACGCATTCACCAGCTTACTCCCTAAGTCAAGCGTGCGTAAAGAAGTTTTACTTCAAAAACCTACACATAAATCTTAAGTTTTCAGAGGAAATTTTGGTTTTGATTGTTGTTAAATAAGATTAAATTAGAAATTTGCTTTTTTGGACCCGAGGTTTGCGTATTTAAAGAACTAATTAAAGGATAATTAATTTTATATTGTTTACTTTTATGGTACGTAGAAAAAAATTGCGACCATTTTCTGACTTTGGCATGTGCGTTTAACGAAAAATAAAATTTAAGTTAATTAAAATATAGTAAAATTGGTTCTGTTTACAACCGGCAATTATTCGTGGAACTGCAACTGAAGTGACCTACCACCAGTCTAGTATTAGAGACTATTAAATAATATATAAGTCTGATGCACTTTATACGACTTCGCGTAGATAATCTCGCCGTTCCGCATATCGTATTTCAACGCCCAGTGCAAATACAAGTATCAAAGTCTAATAGTTCTATTCTTCTGTAGAGTATGGGAAACTGGACACTAAACCAAGAAGTCACTAAACGGAGAAGCCTTTGAAATTTCTATTTTGGCGCATCCATAAAATTATACTATTGTAAGAAACCTTCGCTATGCATGGTCGCATCAAGAGCAGCAATTTATGCTATAAAGATGTAAAGTGAAATGAATCCTTCGTTTCACACCGAGTCAAAGTCAAAATACAAGTTGTGGTTGTGGCTTTATTTATTGACCAACATCTGAAATACATATTTTTCAATTAATTTTTAAAAAAGAAAGACAAAAATATCCTACTACTTCACAGCAAGCTGAAAACGTTGCTTTTATCGTGATGGAGGACATAGCCAATCGAGGAATTGAACTCCTGGGGGCGAACTAAGTGCGATTCCAACTCAGGCACTGACTCGGCCACGTGTGTACCAGATATGTCCTTCCAATCATTCCCTTCTCCAGTTCTGTATTTAAAGATTTTTTTTTTAAGTTTTGTTTTATTCATTTAAATATTTGTTACATGAATTGAGGATTTTTCGACCACCAAGCTAGGCACATGCCCGTGTTGTGATAGTCGTATATATACCTGTATATATTTTTTGTTATTCTTTGATAATATTTTTCACTTGAATGTACATAGCTTCTGAATGGTTTTATATCAAAACCTGATATTCTGGCTAAAATAGGAAGAACCGGATAATTTCACACGAGGCCACCAACAAAGGCTTTTGATTCTTCCCAGGTGCAGAACTAACTTACCCCTGGGAAGACTCACTGGGTTAATTAACTGCCTTGCAGGAAATGTGGATATTTTCCACAGATTCTACAACGATTAAAAGTGTGAAATATCACTTATGATTTATCGTTCTGTTGTATCTGCGTGTGCCCAAATGTACCTAAATGTATTTATTATGCTAAAAAGTGTTTTTAAAATTTTCTTCACCGCTTTTGCAATGCATTGGTTATTATTTATTATACTGTTTTTGCAAAAAATAAACAAAAAAACAACTAAATAAACAAATACTGTGGGCCTAGTCACTAATTTTTGTAAACCTCCGTTTCATGAAGTTACGGGTTTAGCTACGTCACATACCCGTTGTTGTTGTTATTTAAGTTGGCGAATCTGTCAACTTACCCATATAAATTATTTTTTAAATGTGGTAATTACTTCAGTCAGATATTTAAGATTAATTAATTCATATTTATAGACTTACTGCCCGGTTTCGCCAAAGATGAGAAATTTGTTTATTTTCCTATTGAACGGTATAAGGAATGACGAAATTCAAGCTAAAAAAATGATTATAACGACAAAATTAGATAAGAAACGCGGTGGAAATTTTCATGATGCCAGAGCGCACTGTCAGAAACATTAAATTAATGATTAATTACTATCTGGTTCCTGGCATGCGTTGCAATGCCATAAATTCAAATAAATACATTGTTTCTCCCTGAATCAGCTTTCCCGTGCGTCCCCTTTCTAGCTAGCTTCATAAACTACTAGCTGACCCGACGAACTTCGTACCGCCTCAGAATCAGAATTATTAGCTGAATGAATTTCAGTTTTTTTATTAAGTTAAAAATTACACAATGAAGCAATTATCGATGCGCAACTGTCCGTATTTTTTTTTTGTCTGTATCAGAAATGGCGTTGTGTACGGATTTATATTTTTTATGATTTTCTTACTTTTCCACTTACTTACGGGAATAGCGTGTAATTTTCTTTATATGTGTGAGGGAGATTTATTAGAGATTATTAATTACACCCGTAACTTCATGAAACGGAGGTTTACAAAAATTAGTGACTAGGCCCCCTGGGGTGTGTGGGATAAAAATAGAAGGGTTTGTTGAACGAAAGGGCTTTAGATGTTCGCTCTAACTTTTTCTCCCAATTGTTTTCTTGTCGCTGAAATATCAAAAATATGCCCAGAGCCAAAGCAAAAATTTGTCCATGAATATAGATATTGGTTCTTGTGAAATACCTATATTATTTATGTGTTCGCTCCATTTATAATGCTGTATTGATCTCTGTTTAAATATTACAAGACGTAGAGATTATATCTTTTACTTTGGTTGGTACAATTCGAATATTAATTGGTAATTAATCTAGTTCCATCTTTATAATAAAAAATAATAATACTACCTGTAATAAAGAGAATGGTACAGTGACTCTACTAAAAGTCAAATGAAACTCTTTTTGACCACCGACTTCACAACGTTTACAAGGCCCGCCCATTAAACGATTGGGCAGTTTTTATGACTTACATAAATAATTATTCTTTCTCTCGCAGATACGGACAGAATTTATGACACAATAATAGTTAAAATTTAGATCAAAGAAGAATGAGTACTTGTTTGTAAATAAAAGAAGTTGGCCAACAGCTGGTGTATAATAATCAAATGATGATAGATAGATAGCAGTAATCATTATGCTTGGGCATTTTTTCTTTTCTGTGTCACAAAATACCTCCTACACACGAAACGATCCGTTTACTAGCCTTACCGCCTTAAGCTCTGCCTAAACACACCTTTTGCGATGGTTTATACGCCGGACGGTAATAGCCACGTACTCTACATACACCTAATTACAATGACTGTTTGTGTCCGGGAAATGGCTAGTGTGAAGGCTTGCATGATATTATATGGATATTGTCCCTAGGTTTTCATTCCAAAGGATAACGGCAAGAGCTTTACATTAAGGCTCTGCAACCGGGCCCGAAAAGAAGAAGATGGAGAGATACGAAACGACGAATGTTAGAGGAGAGCGCTAACATTTACAGCCACAAAATCGATGCGAAAATTGCGAAAATGTTTAATAAAACACGACTCGTTTAAAATAGAGCAAAAATCTCGCGGGCATTATCTTAAATAGCATGTAAAGAAACACTGTGAATTTTTTCTTACATATAACTTGTAAAATAACTGAAACAAACGTGTTAATAATTTTATAGCATACTTTGCGACTTTGAGAATTTTATATAATTTGCGTTTCGGCGCGGGCAAAGTCTAGATATTATCTTCAAGAATAACACATATATTTTAAGAGCTTTAAAACTTACCGTGTTTAAGGGAAATATGTAATAAATCGGTACAAATCCGGGTTGCGGGCCCTTAACTGATTAACTGGCTACAATAAAGACTACAAAATTTTATGTATAGTATACTTAAAATATAAGGTTGGGTTCTTCGTTCTTTTTTTTTTTTACATTAACTCCACACAGGAGGCCTTGAGGAAAATAATTTCCCTCAGGGCCTATGTCATCTGGGATGCTGTGTGGAGGGTGTTTTTGAGGAGAGGAAGGAATGAACATTGGTCTTGAAGAGACCTATGTTATAGGAAGGAGGAAACACAGAGGCCGGCAAATCATTCCACAGCCGAGCTGTTGAACATAAGAACGAGTCGAAGAAACGGCCCGTTCTCATGTGACAAATGTCAACCGTGTACAAATGTTGGGCACGCGTTTGGCGTGTTTCCCGACTATGCACCGGTGCCGAAGGGATCAATGATGCTAGTTCCTAGGAGCATCTTCCATTGTAATACCGGTAAAACAAGGATAGCATTCCCACCCGACGCCTGTGCTCTAAAGATTGCAGTCCGTTTGTTAAGATGGGAGAATCTATCAAACGGACCGCCCGTTCTAATTTTATAGGATGTGCTTTCAGTGACTGGCTACCATCGAGTCGAAAAGGTGCTTGAAATGACTTCAGGTGTTGTCAGTAACTAGACTTAATAGCCAGATTCTTTTCAACCTTCATTTCCTACCTTCTCCTTCCCCCTTCCTTTGCCTTTTAAAATTTTCCAATTGGTGATGATTGGTTAGTGATAGATTTCGTTAAGAAGGTTATCCAGGTTTTCAAGTGAAATCAACAAGAATGAAAAACGAATTATTTTGAATACTATCATTTTAGAAAGTAAAAAGGAATTCAGTAAATTGAAACAGTTCATGAAAAAATAGGAAATAAATCAATGCATTTCTAAAGCCTTTCCTTTATTTTAATCATTAGTTCTGTAATGGATGATGTCCTATATATTAAATGCCAATTAAATATAAAAATAAACACATACAATACATCGCAGTTTGAGATCTGCATATCTGTTTTATCTCTTATTGAAAGTGATAAAATAGATATGCAGATCCAAAACTGCGGTACATTTTATATACGTATTTTATATTTAATTGGCATTTTACTTCACTTCGCGATGGTTCCTTCGTACTTTCACTTCGAAGTCAGTTCCAAATTAGAGAAAGGGTAATATTTCATAGGAACCTAATATACCCGAAATACATGCATTAGATTTTATATCAATTAAATTTAAAGTTTCCTTGAAAGACCCTTAAATTTTATTGAATTATTTTTTTTTAAATTTGTTATTTGATGTGTGCGTGCCCGGGATAATTTCTTTATAATATAATAGTGAGCTCTGGCGTTATGAATTTTTTCCTGTACTGTTCATCCGATTGCGATGAAACTTTGAGGATTTGATGTGCGCATACCCAGGACGATTTTAATAAATAATAGTGAGCTCTGGCGTTACGAAATCATTTCCTATACTATTCATTCGATTGCGATGGAACTTTGGTGGGTGCAACTTTGTTGTGCGCACGTCCGCAAAGGTTTCTATATATACTGGTGAGCTCTGGAGGTATGAAATTTCTATAAAAACTAATCTTTCCCCAATTGAAGTTGTGCAGAGGCTAATAATTAAAATCATATTAAAAAAACCTTCTGACTACCCAACGGATCAATTATTTAAGGAATTCCAAGTACCATCTTTCAAAGATCTATACAATAGAAATGCATTGATTCAAATTATAAAAGAAAAAGAAAAGTATCAATTTATATCTAAAAACCGTACTAGACATAAATATATTTTTTCATGCCCAAAATTAAACACTTCCTTCGCACAAAATTATTATACTTATCAAGGAAGACTTATTTTCAACCGATTACCGGATGAAATTAGAAAAATTAATGATAAAATCCAATTAATAAACACTGTTAAAAAATATTTTAAAGATAATCTCAAAAAAAAAAAAGTTTCCGACTAATCTAATCTCAAGAATAACTACTTATAACTCAGTTTCCAAGTGATACTCCGTTCTTCAAATAAGTTAAATTTTGTATTGTTTTTAGCAACTAATTACAATAATTCTAGATACATTATCCAAACAGTAAAATTGTTTTGATAGTAGATACATACTTATAATTACATATCACCGAACTTACAACTTATTGTTTTTTACATTCACATTGTAATTTAGGAACTTAAATACAGCATTAAAAAATGTACACTACTCTTCCAGACACAAGCTAACGCTTCCATGGAAGAGTGGTATTAACATATTTGAATATGAACATGTAAGCAAATTAATACATCATCTAAATGTACATTATATTTTATATGCTAAAAATTAATAAATAAAAAAAAAATAAAAAAAATATTGCAAAATGTGGATGCAATTCTGAGATGCTTGAAAGATGTGTGTATTTCATACAGTTTAGTAGCAGGGAGGGAGGAGGGTTGGGAGCGGAAGGGGAGGCGGAATAGGAACGCGAACGGAGATAAATGGGAAAGGCCTCATAGGGAGAAACCATTTCTATATTTAAGTGACATTGCAACGCATGTCGGGAACTCTTCAGTGATGTATAAATAAAATCAATGTATTTGGTAATGATTCTATCAACACCCGCGTTTTATCAGGTTCCTAAATATGTAACGGTTATTATATTTGTAACAAGTTCCTAAAAAAGCATCAGGTATGTATTTGTATCAGGTTCCTAAATATGCATTAGTAAGCAACAGGTTCCTAAATATGTAACAGCTCTGTATTTAGACAAAACTTTCTTTGGAAGAGTGATTAATTTTATGGCTTAGACCTGGCAAAATAATTATCAAAACCACTAGCATCGTTATTTTAAATCCGTTGGGCATTTACATTTCTCCGATCTAATTTCCATGATAAATGGGATGTGCGACGTTCCGCGTCTATATCCACTGATTTAATAAACTGATTAACTAATTCAGTGTTTCTCAAACGCGGTAGGCACAACCATTAAAATAAATTTAGCTGTAATATCTTATTTTGTCGAAAAACTTAATTCGTAATGACTACTTAATAGTACAAAGGGAATAAATCTCCTGACATGCGTGGAGGCCATTCTCCATTTTCTTGGAAAGTTCCATATATGTTTATATCTATTTAAAAAAAAAATTGTTCTTCATAAATTAATTTTACGAGTTTCCTTTTAAACCAACCCATTAGCTTGTTTTCAAGACAATGTAACATTAGTAGACATATGTATGGCATATGATGTTTACCTGAGTTATCTATCTATCTTCTATATTATATATTATATATTATATATTATTATATATTATATATTATATATTATATATTATATATTATATATTATATATTATATATTATATATTATATATTATATATTATATATTATATATTATATATTATATATTATATATTATATATTATATATTATATATTATATATTATATATTATATATTATATATTATATATTATATATCATATATCATATATTATATATTATATATTATTATATATCATATATCATATATCATATATCATATATTATATATTATACATATATTATCTCCAAATATTATAAATTAAAGTCCCCCGCGTCGTCTGTCTGTCTGTTCGCGATAAATCTATCTATAGAAATCTATGGATAACCACTAAGGAACAACAGCTCATTCTGACAGCTCCAACTTTGATTGCAAAAGAAGTGACAATTAAGCAAAAAACACGACAAAAACAATAAAAAAAAACAAAAAAACCAGTGATTCGTTAAAGACAGTGAGTTTATTTGGTAGTGGCAGTGTTTGTGCATCTTTATATGGGATTGATTGGGTATTGCATTCACAGACTTTGTGGGTAGATATGTCAAAATCCTGAATTTATCCCACCTACCGACCTACCTAATCTTTCCTTCCCAAATGTCACCATAAAAATTGTTGCAAGAAATACTCAACTTTGTAGAGGTGACAGTGTGCTCTCCTGCTCAGAACAAAATAACATCTCAGACAGGGCGCATGTGTCGTAACCTCTTACTATAAGAATATTGCGATTTTTAAAATTAAACAGTGAAAAGTGTACACCAAACTGGAGATCAGCGGGGCCCCATCTGCAACGGTGAGTCCTATTTTCCTTATTCCAGTCTGGGCTTATCTAATTTTCCAAAAGCCCAGATTTGAACTATCGACTGACTATCCATCAGGTTTTGCCAGTGTATACTATTCAATCGTCCCGTATAACTTAGCGTTTTCACGTAGTTTCGGGACTGGTCCTTCGAGGGTTGCGTGGGCTTTGCTCTGCAGCATTTACCGCCAATTAACAGTGGAGTCGCAGTTTCGCGACACCAGGCAGTGCTAAATATCTAGAAATCTCGTCAAAAAAAACGAACCAAGACATTATAAACCACAGACAATTTATGTGTTTTGAAAAAAAAAAGTGTCATTTCTGTCATAGACAATATAACAAAATTATAAAAAAATATAAATTATATGGGGCATCTGTGAACAAACCATAGAATTTTAACTACAAGCAAAAAAAAAAAAAAAACGCAAACAACATGTCTAAATCTTAAAGAAAACCACATCCTCACCCCTATTAACTGGCACCATGGACTCACCGTCGGCGACACACCAATCTATGATCAATAGACAGTGAGTCAATATTTGAATTTATCAAACGAAGTTCGAGGAAATGAAGTCAGTGATGCTAAATAAAATTGAAACAGAGCTGCAAGAAATAAAAACCTTCACGAACTTCATCAACGACAAATATGATGACATTATACAAAAACTGCAACAAATTATGGACATACCGAACAAAGTTAAAAAAAATGAAAACGATATTTTTGTTATCAAGAGTGCCACGAGAAGTTCAGAAAAAATTAAATGATATTGAACATTCAAATAAGTCATGCAACATCGAAATTCGAGGAATCCCAGAAAAAAATAATGAAAATCTACTGGAAATCATAGATGAAATTGGAGCAACTGTCAAACTCGACCGCACTGATCTAGAAGTTTACAATTTCTACAGAATTCGGCGGGACCTGAAAATTCCTAATGACGTGCCCCCCCATGAACGTGTGCGCCCAATAATTGTGAAATTCAATTCAAACAACTAAAACGAGACAATTTCCTAGCGGCCGTCAAAACATTCAACATGAAACATAAACTTAAAGAAGACAAACTAAACACCACCCATTTGAAGAAGTTCTCAACTCAAAAGAAGGAGCCTATTTTCATCAGTGAACGCCTTACAACACACGAAAAGAATATACTTTGGCTTACGAAAAAATTCGCAAAAGATCATCAGTTCTCTTTTGTGTGGACAAGAAACGGGCGATGCTTCCTCAGGAAGTCTTTCGCCTCTAAAATTATAATGATCTCCCATGAAGATCAGCTAACGCTGGAATTACTGAACAAACAGCCCGATTTAAATCAACGATCTTCTGAAAGGATAACTAATTGATAATTTTGCTAACACGATAACATTTATAATAAATATACAATCTATAATGATTAAATGCCTTTATATGAATATTAGAGGAATGAGGACAAAAATTGATGAAATATACGAAAACATCCTTACCAACGACTACGATTTAGTAAGTCTAACGGAGACATGGCTGAAGGAATCTATCTATGACCAGGAATTAGTGGATAGCCATTACGAAGTATTTCGGAGGGATAGAATACACATGACGGAATGTTTACCTAACAACACCAAACCAACACATTTTAATATTTGGCGATTTTAAGAAGTCTAACATTCATTGGATTCCTGATGAAATAAATAATCTATTACCTTTCACCACAAATACAAACACAATCACCACTGACATCATCGATACACTGTCATTCTGTAATCTTAAACAATTTAACCGAGTAGCTAATCACCAATCCAAAATATTGGACCTCATTTTGTCGGACAAACAAGACATATCAGTAACTCACTCTTCATTTCCACTAAGCAAAGAAGATCCGTATCACCCTGGTCTAGAAATAAATTTTCTTTTCAATTTCCTACCAAATCTAGAAACCTGCAACATCTCAAGACCAAACTTTTATAAAGCCGACTATGATTCAATCAATGCCTTGCTATGTAAGATTGATTGGGAATTCATCAATCAGTGCAAAATAGATCAATCTGTCGATCAGTTTTATAGTATATTCTACCAGATTATCTCTTCGCATGTTCCCATTAGGACGAATAAAAAACACTTCCCTACGTGGTATTCACAAGATCTCATTCATTTGATAAAAGAAAAAAACAAATTTCATAAAAAAATATAAAAAATACGGCAACGAACTAGACCATTAATCATACAAATTAATTAGAACCAGAACCAAAATTCTAATTAAAGTTTGTTATCATAAGCACTTAGACTTTATCAAACAAAACTTAAAAGCTAACCCAAAAGATTTCTGGAAATTCGCAAAAAGTAAGTATAAAAACACAACCGATATACCAAAAGAGATGCACTTAAATGACGAAAAGACTACCCAAGGTCAAGTTATCTATGAGCTCTTTTCTAGGCATTTCCAATCGGTTTACAAACCACCCAATGCAAACTACTTTCCACAATTCCCTGAAAACTTTTGTAATGAAAGCCTCGGTACGATCAATATTTCATCTACAACGGTCTTAATTAAATGTAAGAATTTAAAAACCAATAAGGGATCAGGTCCTGATGGTATTCCTCCCATTTTTATCAAAACATGCAGAGATTTCCTCGCCAGACCACTCAGCCTGCTTTTCAACAAGTCACTACACGATGGTATTTTTCCAGTTAAATGGAAAACGGCTTTTTTAACTCCCATTTTTATGAAAGGTTGTAAGAGCGATATAAAAAATTATAGACCCATCTCTAAACTTGACTGCATAGGAAAGTTATTTGAGTCAATAATATATGACTGTCTACTGGCTCACGTAAGTAAATACATTATCATTGAGCAACACGGATTCTTTCCCCGGCGTTCTACAACCACAAACCTTCTTGTATACTCCCAATTCATCCGCGACAGCATCGAAAAGCATTTATAAGTAGATGCTATCTACACGGATTTTTGCAAAGCATTTGACCAGTTAAATCAGTCACTACTTATTAAGAAGCTTGAAAAGTTTGGCAGTAGTGGAAATACTCTGAAATGGTTTGAGAGTTACATTACTGAAAGAAAACTACAAGTAGTTATAGGAGGATACTCTGCGGATATTTTTACTGTAACATCGGGAATTCCGCAGGGCTCTCATCTTGGACCCCTGCTATTTTTAATTTTTATCAACGACATAGTATTAAGAATAAAATTTTCGAAATATCTCCTATTTGCCGACGACCTTAAGCTGTACAAAAAAATCACATCATTGGAAGATTGCATTGATTTGCAAAAAGACCTATCATCACTACACGAATGGTGCACACTAAATGATTTGTATTTTATTAAAAACAAATGTGCTGTAATTTCCTTCACAAAGAACAGAAATAAATTTTCAAACACATATCACATTAACAATGTCGCTTTATTAAACATAACTTCAATTAAAGACTTAGACATGATATTTGACTCATCACTTAGCTTCAATAAACATGTAGATACAATTTCAAAAAGTGCGTCACAAATATTAGGATTAACGCTCAGAATCACAAATTGCTTTAAAAGTGCAGAATTAACTTTAACATTATATAAATCAATTGTGCGAAGTATTCTCGAATACGGATCCACTATTTGGTCTCCCAATTATGATATTCATAATTATAGAATCGAATCCATACAAAGAAAATTAACCCGTGTTATTGCTTATCGCGAAGGTATATCTGATCAATTTGGAACGTATAAAGACCGAATTCTACACTATAAACTACACTCTCTGACAGGAAGACGGAAACTTTCTGATTTATTGCTTCTGCATAAAATTATACATACATCAGTTGATACACCCAACATTTTATCCCAAATTAACATTAACACACCGTCAAGAAATTCAACAAGAAGGATGCAAGATATTTTCTATATATCTATCTACTACACAAATACAGGATATTTCTCCCCTTTACCACGAACATTAAGACATTATAACACTATACACTGCTCTAATAATGAAATTGACATTTTTAATAACCAATTCAATCACTTCAAAAAATATATTTTAACATCAATCGTATAACGCTGATATTGTGATGAAGCCCTTTATTCAAAGACAGGAAATATTGTACCTACTAAATCATTGTCCCATCAGCACAGTTGCCAATAATAAATTGTTGGTGATTCTTTTGTACTCTACCTTTTACTCATTCTTGTTCGTCATTCACTTTTGCATATTTACGAGTAGCTAATTATTACTGATATTATTTTTGTTATAATTTTTGTAATTTAAATCATCCATGTATATAAATTTTTGGGCGTAATGCCTGTATTATGTACTTAAATAAAAATAAATAAAAAATAAATAAACTCGAAAACTACTGAACGGATTTTCATGCGGTTTTCACCAATATGTATGTAATTTGTCAAGGATTTGTGTAAATTGGTTGAAACATAACGATAATTGTTAGAAGTATCGGAAAAAGTCAAGCCGCCTGGTAGCTTTCATCGAAAACGCTGCCTAATCCTTTTGGAATATAACAAAACAATGCATGGTGAGATATTCCTCTTTTATAGATGTACAAAAAAGTCCGCGATGGCATATATCTATCTTTTACGGATAGCTTACTATACCAATTCTATCTTCTAAAAAAATGGTCACGTACATTGCGGTAATTGAAAACTTATTTAGACGGATACAGTATTAATCCTTATTAACTTAAATACGTTAGTTACCCCAAGCATTTCATTCACATTATTATAATCTTTCACAACATCTCTACGTATTATAAATTAAAGTCCTCCGCGGCATCTGTCTGTCTCTTCGCGATAAACTCAAAGACGGCGGTGGTTATAAAGGTTGGATAACCATCCAGTAGATGACGTTGTGTTTTATTAGCCACAGCAACGCGTGGCCGGGTCAGCTAGTATATTATATATTACATATATAAATAAAAATGAATGGCTGAAATGTAATGCGCATAATTTCCGAACGACTGCCAAATTTGTTTTTTTTGTGTTCATTATTGCCAGGACAAGGTTTGAATAAAACTACTGGTGAGCGCTGGCATAATGAAATTTGTACAAAGAAATTGCAATAGGTAGCACGCGAGCTGTTTGAAAACTGAATCTACCGTGTCTGAATGCAAGGGAGGAGGGGAACTCGGGTATGGGCTCGCGGGAGGGGGGGAGTTGAACCCTTGAACCCGGGAGGGGGGAAACCTGATTGGAAGGGGGGGAGTGGAGTGGGGAGAGGGAAGGTGGAGGAGGCGGAGTGGGAATGCGAGAGGGGAAGGGGACGCGGGAGTGGAAGGGGAGGCGGAAGGGGAACGGGACGAATGGGAAAGGACATGAAGGAACAGATAATTTCTATACATATTAAATGGCATATCAACGCATGCCGGAAACCAGCTAATTAATATATAAAAATGAATGTTTCTTTGTTTGTCCCTTACACGGTACCTAAACCATTCATCCAAAGGTTTCTATATACCTACATATAATAGTGAGCTCTAGCGTTATGAAATTATTTTCTTTACCATTCATCCGATCGCGATGAAACTTTGTGAGTTCTTTCGCACACCCGAGAAGGTTTCTTTATACAAGGTGTCCGGAAACTCGTAGTGCAAGCGGGAAACTGGAGAATCCACATCACATTTGGAGTCGATTTTGTGGTTTAACTTTTTTTGATTTGAGCTTTCGTTTTCGAGTAAATCGGGTCCGAAGTTGGAATTTTTTTGGTTAAATTTGAAAAAAATTTTCACTAGGGGGTTTGATTTCAGCTGTGTAATGTCTTATAAAATGCAAGGAAGGGTAAACCGGGCTCAAAATTTTTTTAACCCTTTAGTTGCCGAAAAAATGGAAAAATAGAAAAAAAATAATATTAAAATCGAAATGCTTAGATCGAAAAAAATAAGTTTTTTGGGTTCTGTACGTGATGTAGATTCACCAGTTTCCCGCTTGTACTACGAGTTTCCGGACACGTTGTATAATAGTGAGCTCCAGCGTCATGAAAGTTGCATAAAAAAAATTACATTAAGTGGCGCGCGAGTCTTAAAAAAAATATATATTTCATATAGTTTAGCGGCAGGGAGGGAAGGAGGGTGGGGAAGAGGAATTGAATAATCTGAGTGTTGTACCCGATAGAAGGTATACATATAACTTAATGTTCAAATCAATTTGAGGTTTTTCTGACTAACCAACTGGACGATCGATATGGCAAAAAGATTGAGAATATGTAATCAACCAGGCACTATAAACACGCGTACTTACAATCTATGATCCAGTACAACATGTATTTGGTGCATGCGTAGTAAACTTCGCCTAAAATTTCAATGAGTAATAAACTAACCAAATTGGTTAATATAAAAATACGAATTTGACATAACCTATAATTATTTTTTAACCGAACAAACAATATTGCCTATTATTTATGACCGGTTTCACATATTTGCATAACTGCTGGACAAATTTTAAAAATATATTTAGGTTCAATTTTTATTAGAACAGTTCTCGAATGTAATACATCATTGAAAAATAAAAGATAACGGTCGTGGAATCGAACCCAGAATCTCTCGTCTTACCGGGACAAACGTCTTATCAATTCGGCTACTGAGACCACTTATTTAAACGTCATTTTTGACAATATCATATTTGAAATTTCAGAGTTAACAATATTATCGTCGACTAATGTTTTCATATTTCGTAATAAATTACTATTATTATTTTATTAAATTAATTATTGGTGTTTTAAAGAGAGAGTACGAAAACAGCACGCAATATAGATGTGAATGATGAATACTTGGAGCAGCTGGATGAGTTTGTGCATCTGGGTAGTATGTTTACGAGAGATGGGAAAGTCGATAGGGATATTGAAAGAAGGGTGAACGCCGGTAACTCTAATGGAGGACTGAATGCCGTTGGCGCTAATAAAAAAATGTCAAAAGAAGCGAAGCGATGGGGTCCTGGTACCTACCCTGATGTATGGCAGTGAGGCGTGGAACTGGCAGAGGAAGGATGAAAGTAAACTGAATGCTGTTGAAATGAGATCCCTGAGGCGTGTGTGTGGTAAAATCATGCATGATCGTGTAAGAAATGTGGATATACCACAAAGAATGTAAGGCTAATGTAAGCGTAATGAGTAAGATTAAGAAAGGGACCCTCAGATGGTTTTGGCATGTAGAGCGAATGGACGAAGAAAGTAGTGTAAGAATAATTTATGACGCAGATGTGAATGGTAGAAGAAGTCGGGGACGCCTGAGGAAGACATGGCACGATCAAGTGAATCAGATGCTTGAGTCGGCCATTTCAAAAGTCAGAATAATAGAAGAGTATGTTTGATACGATGTATGAATCTAAGTGAGACAAAGAGTGTGTGCCAAGACCGAGTTGTTTGGCGGTCCGTCCTCTCTGCCTACCCCTGCGGGGAAACGGGTGTGGTGGTTAGTTAGTTAGTTTTTATTAAATTAATTTACCTTGTGCTCTTTAATATTTTAATTTAGATTATTAGTGTTAACTTCTTCCTCAATGAAATATTTATATCTTTATCGTTGCGAAAACCAGAAGTTCTGTGTATGCTTCTAAAATTAGTGGAGACTACATCCATCTTTAAATGGAGGTTGTTCGGTTTGAACGCTGCTTTTCCAATAGAGGAAATGTAGAAGAAAGACACTCTAGGTGTTTAGGTGAGATTCAAGGCCATTATTTTAAATGTACGACCCAACACTTCTCTGATAATGTTAATCACACCAAACACTTACAACACAACCGCCCCAACTATCGCAGCTTTTAAGTTCCAAACAATTTGAATACAAAGCTGTGTCAACAAGAGAGGAACAGTTCCGGGAAATATGATGGAGCGCTGCGTATCCAAAGCGTAAGTATGCGTACCTATGCATAATAATTTATTATGTACACGCGTAAAGAAGATGCCGTTGGCGTTGAATTGAATTTCTAGACCAATGTGAATGTAATCATAATAAATAAAGTGCGGTTAAATTTCCGAAATAAACTTGATCAACATAGCGATTCTATAATTTTTGTGGGATCGTTATCGAGATAACGGACGTGATCTCCTGTCAGATTTGTGTTATTTATTTGCTTTGGAAGAGAAACTTCTTTAGCCGCGTTAGTGATTTAAAATTTGGATAAACGGAAATGCGTCATTAAAATTTATTATATGACGGGTCCTCGGTTCTAATATAAAGCGGTAAATTCTGAATTATTAAAAGATATGGGGGCCAGAGGACATCGTCTATGTGCTAATGGTCGAGAAAATACAAAACAAATTTTTACGATACCTCTATATGAGAGAGTTAGGTTTTTACCCATGGCTGTTTCCAACAGCATTTATCTCGGGAATGCTGGGTATCTGCAGCCTTAGTTCCAGAAAAGATGGCGCATTACTGCTGATGGCTTATAAGGTTCTAAATGGTTTTATATCGGTACCAGATACTCTGGCTGAAATAGGATTCTATGTCCCGGATAATTTCACGCAGGGTCGCCAACACCGACTTTTGATTCTTCCCAGATGCAGAACTAACTTACCTATGGTGATGCCCCTGGGAAGACTCACTAGGTTAATTAACTGCCTCGCAGGAAATGTGGATATTTTCCACATTTCCTACAACGATGTTAAGCGTGAAATAACACTTATGTTTTAACTAAATGTTTTACTTTAAATGTATTTATTATGTATCTTTTCTAACCGCCTTTGCAATGTATTGGTTTTATGCTGTTTTTGCAAATAAATAAATAAATAAAATAAAATAAAGTAAATAAAATTCACAACTTCGGGCGAGCGTCCGGTAACGCAGCGGTATAGAGCGTCGCAAATCTCAGCGGTCTGTGACATCTAGCGAACGGAGGTTCGAATCCTAAGAAATACAAAAAAATAAACATATTTATTTTTGTAAATCAATACCCAATCTTCAAACCACTTTAAAATAAACAGGCGAAACGATAGAATGCGACATCCAGCGACTTTCTACTTATGCTTTGTTTCTGTGTACAACGTACATTAAATGAATAAATAATCACGCATACTTGCAGGAATTCGTGTTTAAAGCGGCTTACTTAAAATGTGTGACAGAAATAATATATCTAAAAATCACACAAGTCTGACAGGAGATCACGTCCGTTATCTCGATAACGACCCCACAAAAGATATAGAATCGCTATGCAGGTCTATAGTTAATAAGAGACGATATTTTCCAATCAAAACTGTGGTATCTAATTCACCGTGGTATCTAATGCAATGCATTCCCTAAAAAAATGTAGGCGGTCAAATACCAAACCAACGCCGCGGGCCATCTTAGTACTTACGGCTACTGCAACCAAAGGTAGTTCAGTACCCATTTAGTTCCCACCTGTAAATAAATGGATGTAGGTAAACACAAATAGCAGGTTACGCGATAATATCGTTACTCTTAACCAACGATACTCAACCTTTTTTGTCTTCGGGCCACATACATATACTTGAAAAGTTGCGCGGGCCGCAACACTATACTGGTATGACGAAAAAAAATCTTTAAATACCCCCATTAACCCCCCCCCCCCCCCCCCCCCCTCGAAACAACGAAATATTCTTCCTCCCATTTGTCTTGAAACGCTCTTTTCGTCGGACATTTTTCGATTGCATTCTGAAGACACTCCCGCCATTATGGGTAATTAAATTATAACACAACAATACTTCATAAGGCTATTACTTTATTTTGGACATTAGGCAACTTTATGCTAAAATATACAAATTTATCTATTCAAACATAGAACGGTTTTTGACAATATCCAAACTGTTCGTGATACGAGAACCAAAGGGCAAAATCTTTTGCTTATCCCTTTCGCTAAAACAACGTTTGGTCAAAGAAACTTCAGGTACTTTGCAACAAAACTTTATAATACTCTTCCACTGACCATTAGACAGCACACTAATCACGTAAAATACAAAACAGATACCAAGTATTGGATCACTACCAAAGACAGATCATATATCAACAATATTTTTAGAACCTCCTAATGCATGCTAACCCATTGATACGTTGCTGATTGTCCTTGTACTTTTACTTTAAATGTAAATAACATTGTTGTTATCCTTTATAAACTATTTATGTTAAAATGCGCCTGCTCTCAACACAGGAACTCCTAGTGAGACAGGCACAGCACAATTACCTATGTAACATAAAAAATTAAGATTAAAATTAAAAGAAAAAAAGGCAGCCAAAAATGCTGTTAAAGTTTGCAAGTAGGTACGATTTGGTGGTTTCTGGAAACGGCTATTTTATTAATAATTTATTTACGTGCATACTTTTTGTCAAATAATTGCTTTTTTTGTGTAATAGCAACATGCTGGTACCAGATCTGATGAGGACTATAATGACAATCCTCTTCGGTTGTCACTATCTGTGCGTCAAAGTCGAATCTCAAATCTCATCTCGAAATCATCACGAAATCTCAAAATATACGAAATTTAGAATGATAGAACTTTTTAAAATCATGTTCCTGATAAAAATGTGTTTAGGGCCGCACATAAAAGCTTGGCGGGCCGCTGGTTGAGTATGGTTGCTCTTAACCCAGACCTTCTATCGGCCAATGGCCTACGTTACGAGTCGAACGTCGCCCAACTTTAAATTCCCGACAAACGCATAGAGTGGACGTGGACCCAGAAGTAAACAACTTAGGTAATAAAAATCTTTGAAAAAATCATTATATTCAATTAATTTGATTGAAAAACGTGTGTATCCGGGCAGCCATCCTTGCGAGAGTTATTAAAATATAATTTATTTCAGAAATTAATATTTTAAAAAATCGATGAAATTGTTTATGCCGATAAGTGCATAATATAATGATAGTTCGAATGTGTTTCCTATATGTATATGTATGTATAATTTGAATGAATAATTCATATTTTCAGCATGTGGCAGTTGACTTTCGACCCAACAAGGTCATTTGGTAATTCCAATTGTGCAAAGCTAGCGTATTGAAATCAGATTTCATTAAATAATTAGTCGCCGGAGCTTTTTTTGATGGGATGAAAACATACGAGGCTGTTTTATGAAAAATAAACATGTAGAGACGATCAAAATCATTATTAAGGGTGTCCGGGGGTAAGTACGTTAACTTCTGGAGGTGGTTCTACGTGATGGAAGGAGTAAAAAAGATTAACAACTTTTTTTGAAATTTCAACTTTTCTTTCCCATACAAAAACACATACCTACTAAATATAAACCGGGTGCGATTGTAGCAACGCTACATTGTTGTTATTGGCCCGTATCGCAAAAGTGGAAAATAATAATGCTGGCCGCACACGCCGGACTGATTTTATCTTTTTACCAAAAAAGTTCCCCTAAAAGTAGAAATTCCAAAAAAAGTTATTACCTTTTTTACTTATACTGTCATGTAAAATTACCTCCCGTAGTAGAGTGGTAAGTGTATGACTCGCAATCCGAAGGTCGCGGGATCGAATTCCGTCGTGCAAAAATAAATTTTATTTGATTAATTTGTGTTATTTCACAATAAATTCATTAAAAATAATGTATAGTGTATTTGCGGCACGTTCCGGAGTGGAAAATCCTCTCAGTATCGCCATGTTGCTTACACCAGGGTGTCAAAGGGTCTTAGATCCATTCAGAATTAAAACGTTGCTGGAAATGGCTTTAGCCTTGTTTGGTGACCAGATCTGAAGAGCCAGGTACTTCCTCATCTTCCTCTCCCCATCTCCTTCCTCTCTCCACCTCAGCCTCACAACTTACCCTCAATTGGGGATGCCACGATCTCATTGGCTCCAGACGGGAGCAGCTGGGACTCTCGTATAAAACAAAATAATGCACTTTTCCCCCCCGGACACCCTGTACAAGAAAACAAATTTAAACTTTTTTCCAACTGTTTTATTTTTAATCGTTACCAGTTTCAACCTATTGTGGAAAAAAAAGTTTAAAATTATTTTAATTCATATAAAAAAAAACTAACTAACTAACCATCACGCCGTTTCCCCGCAGGGGTAGGCAGAGAGGACGGACCGCCAAACAACTCGATCTTGGCACACACTGCTTGCCTCGTTCACATTCATACACGCTTCTCTATTATTCCGACTTTTCACACGGTCCGAATTAAGTATCTGATTCACTTGGTCGTGCCATGTCTTCCCCGACTTCTTCTACCATTCAATTTGCGTCATATATTCTCCTTACAATCCTTTCCTCGTTCATTCGCTCTTCATGCCCAAACCATCTTAGCGTCCCTTTCTTAATCTTACTCATTACATCAGCCTTGCATTCTTCGCGGATCTCTACATTTCTCACACGATCGTACATGGTTTTACCACACATACGCCTCAGGGATTTCATCTCTACAGCATTCAGTCTACTTTCTACCTTTCTCTGCCAGTTCCATGCCTCACTGCCAGACATTAGGGTAGGTACCAGCACTCCATTATGGACGGCTAACTTCGCTCTTTGGACAGTTTTTTGTAGGCGCCAATTGCGTTCAGTCCTCCATTAATAGAGTTGCCTGCATTTACCCTTCTTTCGATATTTCTGTCAGCCCTCCCATCTATCATAATTCATATATAGTATTTATAATTGAATTACACCACGAATTGTCCATTACCGAAAATAGAAATATCGAAATTATTGAAACTTGAAGGAGTTAATTTAAATTTACTTATGTAAATTAAGTTGTTAACTGTTAGACGCTCCACACAGGTCACATGCTTTTATCAAAGTTGAGAAGAATAACTTTTTCTTTGTCACTTCCCAAGTTCAAAGTTGGCCTAAAACGGCACCCGGTTAGTGACGTTAAAACATAATCATTTAGTTTCCATTGTTTCCGAAAATAGAGTAGCCAAAATAGATATTGTCCTCGTTTATTATTTTACGTCAGGTGTCATAAAAAAAGACCTTAAAAATAAATACCACATTTCCGACCTCTCACCCCCATTTTAGAATCGCAACCAGTATGACGTGCGTATGATAACGAGACGGTCAAGAATATTTTTGATTCAGTCATAAATATTCAATTTCAAAATATGCGAAATTATTCATTTTTTTATTTATAGCTAACAACTAACTAACTAACTATTTAACTATTACACCGTTTTCCGCAGGAGCAGGCAGAGAGGACGTACTTGGCACACACCCTTTGCCTCACTCACATTCATACAAACTCTTCTATTATTCTGACTATTGACATGGCCCGAATCAAGTATCTGATTCACTTGATCGTCCCTTGTCTTCCTCAGGCTTATATATTCTTCTTACACTACTTTCTTCGTTCATTCGCTGTACATGCCCAAACCAACTGAGGGTCCTTTTCTTAATCTTACTCATTATGCTTACATCAGCCTTACATTCGGATCTCCACATTTCTCACACGATCACACATGGTTTTAACACACATACGTCTCAGGGATCTCATTTCAACAGCATTCAGTTTACTTTCATCCTTCCTCTGCCGGTTCCGTGCCTCACTGCCATACATCAGGGTAGGTATCAGGATTCCATTATGGACTGCTAGCTTCGCTTCTTTTGACAGTTTTTCATTAGCGCTAACGTCATTCAGTACTCCATTAATGGAGTTACCTGCATTTACCCTTATTTCAATATCTCTATCAGCCTTCCCATTTCTCGTAAACATACTACCCAGATACACAAATTCATCCACGTGCTCCAAGTATTCATCATTGCATACTGTTTTCGTAATCTCTCTTTCAAACACCATAACTTTGGACTTACTTACATTCATCATTAACTCATTCTTAATACATACTTCGTTCATCCTAGACACGGTAGACCATAGATCTTCCATAGTGTCAGAATTAGATCTTCCATAAATTGTTAACTACGTTTCTGTTTACATAATGTCACGAAAATGACAAACAACAATAAAATCAGTTTTTGTTTTAATTTTACAATTCAAGCATGAATGTAGAAGATAAAGAGACAACTATTTTAAGACAATTAAATATCAGTTTGACAAAAAGGCGTAATGAAAATGTAATTATTTTCTAGGTGGTGTAAAATTGCCACAAGTTAGTGATGATTCGTATAAAAAAAAAAAATTGGCATGTCTTTAAAAAATTGAGAATGGAAGGTTATTGCCGCCACTAGATGATGTATTGGGAAGTAACTCCGTTGATAGCCCATTCCTCTTGGAATGATCTGACTCCAGCTGCATAATTTCAGCTGTTGTCGACGCCACGACTTTTTCAAGATACCACACGGCAGAACAGATGTTCTAGCACAGCATAGCATGACAAGAGGAAAGGTGCTATTGATTGAAATTTCTAATACAATAGATATATTTAAATACTCTTTCAATAACCATAATACTTTTTTGAAAATATACATGTCTAATTTAAAATTTAAAATCTTGTACTATAAATGATTAATCTGTCGTACACTTTAAAAAAAAATTGTAAAGCGTGCACCGCTGAAAGTGTTCATTTATGAATAACTAACTGGTACCAGACATGCGTTGCTACGCCATTTAATGAAGAAATTGTTTCTCCCTGCGTGTCCTTTCCCATTCATCCCGTTCCCCTTCCTCTCCCTCGTTCCCTTTCCCCTCTCGCGTCCTCACTCCGCCTCCTTCACCTTCCTTCTCCCCACTCCACTCCCCCCTTTCTCCGTCTCGCGAACGCCCTCCCGAGTTCACCTCCCCCCTCCCAGGTCTCCCTCCTCATTCCCTGGTTCCCCACCCCCCCTCCCGCGAACCCCCTACCCGAGTTCCCCTCCCCCCTCCCGCATTCCATACATTCAGTCCCGGTACATTCAGTTTTCAAACATCTAGCGTGCAACCCATTGCAATTTTTTTATACATATTTCATAATGTCAGTGCTCATCAGTTATACAAACCTTGAATAACGAACACAAAAAAATAATTATTCAATTTGGTGCAGTCGTTCGGAAGTTATGCGCGTACAAACATCTCGGAGATTCATTTTTATTATCTCCTGAATTACGCCTGAAAAAAAATTTCCGGCAAATACATCAACATAGTTAGACAACGATTTGTTAACAGAAAACGTATAATAAATATAATATATTACTATTTATAATTTCATAATGCCAGAGCTTACCATTATATGCAGCCTATTCTACTCGCATATAATGTAGCTTTCTATTTGTTAAAGAATTTCTCAAATCGGTTTATTGGTTTAGGCGTGAAAGCGTAACAAACAAACACACGCATTTTCGCATTTATAATATTAGTATCGATTGTAAATTGCAATGTTTATAACCATAGATATCCTCTACGGTTGCAGATGTTTAATAATTTGGTAGTAAAATTACGTATCGGTGTACAGACATTGACATACTAATTTTAAATCGCTTGTTTACATTCTATAATTCAGAGAGTTTCATGCATACTTTGGCCCTTGCTCGTAGGCAAGCAGGTACCTACGTTAAGTACTGTAAGAAAATTCGAAGAACTTGGTGTAAAAAACCGTTTTTTAATGAACCTACGTCATAATGATTATAATATGTGTATATTTTGTACACACAAGAATATTACGATTTTAATTCAGAGGTATTGTTGTTCTTGACACATTACTTGATAACCTAAATCATTATTTAAAGGCTTTTAACCCAAACAATATTACAAATAAACTTCGCATCTTTTGATGAACCCACTTTTAACCATTTTCTAAGAAAAATAAATAAAAGTAAAATATAGTCACTATTTTATTTAACTTCTCGGTACGAGTAGTTACTCGTAGTTGTCATTGAAACAGAAATTTTGATTATCCTATTATATTATAATAGCCAAAGGTTTGTATGGATGTTTGTTACTCTTTCACGCAAAAAAAAACTGAATGGAATTTAAAAATTTGTTCACTAATGGAAAGCTACATTATTTGCTAATTTGCTTACAAATATATAGGCTGTACATTAGGGTGTGTCAATTATTTCAACTTTTGAATTCAGAAATGCCCGGGGTCTCAAAAGTTGCGTCTTACAAAGAAAATTAGAACTGCATTTAATTTTTTTTAAATGGTTATTAACCCGCTAAAATGCATTGAAAATCAGAAAACAAAGCTAAAACCATTTTTTTTAATTTTTAATAATTTTTTTTTAGTAATTTAACCTTTTAACGTTTGTTTATTATTAAAAAAATGCGTATAACTGACAAAAATGAAAAAAAGTTCAAGTTTATGAATACAAGCAAGTCAACAAGAATTCTGATTTTATCCAGAAAAAGTGTTATTTTTCCCTTTTATATTTTTAACCAACACATCACATATGTTTAAATTTTTTTTTGAGTTCTTTGTACTGCAGTTACGGAATGAAAAATAAGTTTGGTACAAAATATAGAATATGAACCCTTCGTTTTATTTTTTTTCCAAATCACAAAATCTATTTTTTTTTTCAAAACTTCTGGCCATTTTAGCGGGCTAATAGTGAACAATAATTTCATTTATTTTTACGTTTTCGAATAGCTACAGATCATACGAAACTTTTGTGACCCCGGGCGTTTAAATATAAGGCCATTTTTTTCTCTCTATGGAGAGCGACACAAGCTACTGTACATGTATATATCGGTAAGCTCTGGAGTTTTTAAATGATTTATTATACGTTTATTGTCCAGACGAAAAGCTAACCGTTTCTTGGTAACTATAAGTAATTATTTGCATTGATTGCGCTGTCATTTTGTTATTTATTTAGGTTACTATGGAGATCCCTTCGATAGACAACAAATCTTGCATCGATCACATGTTCAGTAAGACTATTAAATCAACCAAATCTATCATATTCACCTCTACTATAACCGACCACTATACAACAATTTTATCTATTACAAAAAAGAAAATACAAAGATCGCAGCCCTACCCAATTATCGTGCAAAAGACGGAAACCAAATGGAATAATGTAAAACAACAGTTACTCAATACAAACTGGATAAGCCTACTGGAGAACCTGGATGCAAATAATGCCTGGAGTAAATTCACTGAATATATAACATACACCATCGTGTCAAATACCAAATCAATAGAAAAAAAGATTTCGCATAAAAACCAACATCTTAAGCCATGGATAACTCAAAGCGTTATAAAATGCATTAGAAAAAGAGATGAATAACATAGGAAATCTAAATTAAATCCTTGTGATATTTTTATACAACGATACTACAAAAGGTACAGAAATATTTGCAAAAATGTTATACGAACTGTCAAAGAAAATTATTATAAGAAGAAAATAGACGAATGTAACAATGACCCGCGCAAATTATGGAAGATCATTAATGAAAGTACAAGTGCAAAATCATCCCATTATAAGAACATGGAGGAATTAACAATTGAAAATACCCAAATCTCCTTCGCAAAGTATCCGGACAAAATTCTCGAATACGTAAACGAATTTTTTTACTAATATAGGGTCACAATTAGCAAAGAAAATCAGACAACCAATAACTAGCATTTTACCAGAAGAAAAGGAAAATATGAACCAGATAGATAAATTAAAGTTAACTGATGTAACCAATAATGAAATCAGAAACGCAATTGTATCCCTTAATATTAATAAATCATCGGGAAATGACATAATCTCAAATGAAACAATAAAACAACTACAAAGTGAACTGACCTTCCCATTGACATACTTGGTCAATCTGTCTATAACTACAAATGTATTCCCTTCATGCCTACAGTTAAAAGCTACAGTTATACTCATACATAAAAGTGGTAACCAAAAGGATATATATAATTACCGACCCATAAGTCTCTTAAGCTCTTTTTTAAAAATCTTGGAAACTGTAATGAAGAAGCAAATTGTTCAATTTCTTGAACAAAACAAATTATTATCACCATCCCAATATGGTTTTAGAGAAAATCTGAGCACCAATGATGCCATAGAAAATCTAACAAGCATGGCCATTAAAAAACATAGATGATGGGAAAAAATGTTTAGCTTTATTCATAGATCTTAAAAAAGCTTTTGACATAATAGACCATAAAATATTACTAAGTAAACTAAAAAAAAATAGGAATGGCCGAATCAACAATGAACTTATTGGAGTCATATATAACAGGGCGTGAACAACAAGTACAAATTGGCAAACAAAAGAGCAAACTTCTGTCTTTAAACTATGGCGTTCCCCAAGGAAGTGTACTGGGACCGATTCTGTTCATTATCTACATCAACGATTTAACTAACCTTACCATTAAAGGAAACGTAATCAGTTGTGCTGATGATACTGTTTTATTATTTTAAGAAGAAAATTGGACTGATACATTTAATGAGGTTGAAAAAGGGTTTAGTGCACTTCAAAATTAGCTTAAAATCAACCCGCTTACCCTTAATATAAGCAAAACAAAATATATAACATTTTCAATGAACTCAAGGGGCCAACCAATAAAATCACTAGAACTAAAATTACATAAATGCCATGGAAATAATATACAAAGTTACTGCCCCGTCATCGAAAAAACACAAAACATAAAATATCTCGAAGTAATAATTGACAAAAATCTAAGATGGGACCTACACATCAAAGGTATTACGGAAAAACTCACAAGCCTTATATATTTCTTTAAAAATCTAAGAAACGTGTTAAATAAAAAGGATATGAAAAAGGTCTACTACGCGTTACGTCATTATCGAATTGAATATGGAATCCTAGGATGGGGATCCGCTGCACATACGTCCCTACACAGCCTGAATACGATTCAAAAAGGAATCATAAAGACCATATTGAAAGTACCAATTAGAACGCCTTCAATTGAAATTTTCAATAACTTTGACGTACCAAATGTACAACAAATATATGCCAAAAATATATTATTGAAGCTCTTCAAAAATAATGAATCCTCTACTAGACCGTGTATTCATAACACTAGATCGAATAAAAATGATATAAAAAATATTCTAAGTTATAAAACCACATTTGGACAAAGAAACTATACATAGTTTGCAACAAAACTCCATAACATCCTTCCCCAAGACATAAAACTAATAAAAAATCCAATTGAATACAAATCAAGAATAAAAATATGGCTTAAAGAGGTCAATGAGAAAACCCTAGCGAAGACGCTAAAACGACATAGAAGACAAATGAACTATATTTAAATAACTTTAGTCCGCCTCGGCACAGGACCCCCTAGTGAGGACTAAGAAAAACAATATTTTATACTTAATTTCACATTACATTTTGTATGTAACATTTTTTTATATAGTCGCTATAATAAAAAATAAAAAAAGTTAAATTATACTAATATTATAAATCCGAAACTGCTTGTGTTTGATTATTACGCTTTAATGGGTGGCAAACTGTTTGAAAAATGAATGTAACTGATATTAAGGGGGCTGGTGTGAAGGGAGGGTTGGGAGGGGGGAGTGGGGTGGAGATTGGGAAGGTGGAGGAGGCCGAGTGGGAACCCCCCTAATACTATGCGAGCGAAACCGGGGGCAAAAGCTAGTGTATAATATTTCATTATTTTAATTTTAAGTGAGGTTGACAAAAATAACAAATATTCTAAACACGTAGATATAAAGAAAGCATCGTGTTTGGTTAAGTTTGCAGTCACAAATTAGGTCACAAGTTTATCGTAGAATGCCATTCAAAATTGTATACAAAAAATTGAATTTTTTTTTAACTTGCCGATTGCGCGGAGCGAAAATGAGAAATATTGTTCTGAAAGTGTTGCAGCAAATAAAGTCCGAGAAATCACAATATTTTCTGTTAACCGTTGTTAATAGGCTGATAAAATTGATTTAAAAGACGTAGGAAGTTACGGAAGATTAAGATAAAAGCTGTGTAGACAAATAGAAAAATAATAGTATTTACCAATATTAGGTCCTTACATATGAAATTGGCGTTTTGCCGTACTGGCAACTTTGATCTCAAATATCTTCTCTTTGGTTAAGAATTCCAAATTCAAATTTATACAGCTATTTACTCATGTAGTTGTGTTTCGAAAATTATAATTCAATTTTTTTTTCCTTAATTGTTTTTTTTTTCATTGCGTCACTTAGTTTACAAAATGGAAAACTTGAAATATCGCGTTATTTACGAGTACGAGTTCCACCGTGGCACCAGTGCTGCAGAAACGGCTCGAAGGATTAATGATGTGTATGGCGACGGTGCCGCAAAAGAAAACACAGTGCCTTTTTGGTTCCAACGTTTTCGTTCTGGAAATTTCGACCTGCAGAACAAGCCCCTTGGACGGCCGGAGACCAAAGTTGATAATAAAGAATTGAAGGCTATTGTGGAAGTGGATCCATCGCAAACCACGTCCGAGTAGCTGCAGGCTGCGGTGTTAGTGATTAAACTGTTTTAATCCACTTGAAGCAAATTGGGAAGGTGAAAAAGCTTGAAAGGAACGAATTGAGTGAAGCAAATCAACAAGCGCGCGTCAGAACGCTAGACCACACACTGCACAACAGACGGCTAGCAAATTAGAGGAGCTTCAATTGAAATGTCTAAGACATCCACCGTACTCTCCGCACCTTGCCCCAACAGATTACCATTTTTTTCGAAATTTGGATAACTTCTTGCAAGGGAAAAAATTCAACTCCGATGGTGCAATCCAAACCGCCTTCAAAGATTTTATTGATTCCCGTCCGAATGGTTTTTTTAGTAAAGGGATCGATGAACTACCTATGAGATGGCAAAAGTGCATAGATAGCAATGGTACATACTTTGATTAAATAAATATATTATATTTATAAAATATCGACTTTATGTTCCTCCCATACAAAACGCCAATTTCATAATATGTAAGGACCTAGTATATCATATAATTAGGAAAAAATAAAATTCAATCCAATGACGTATCATGGAATGTTCCATTCATCTGGATTTTCAATGACATCATTCAATGTATCTTAACGGTACTGATTAACTACAAACATTTATCTGATGTAAATTTTCCCAGGTTTAATTGACTTATATCAAAAAACCAATTACTTTTATGTTAGGAGAAGTTAACCACGTTTAATGGTTTGTTACAAATGAAATCAATCAATTATGCAAAAGAGGTGATATTTCTAATGACTGTTCCATCAGCCGCAGCCGGTGTGATCTCACATGTTGTTTTCAATCTGATACTCGCATCTTTGACAGCAAGAAATGTAGTGAGTGTCTAATGATGTCAATCCGATAGGAGATACTTAATAATTCAAGTTATTGTTTTATTTAAGCTAAACGATTGTAGTTGGGTGAGGTTCCTATTGACATTATTGTGATTCATTATACTTTGTAACCAGAGCAATAGTCGCTCTCAGCATTATGTACTAACATTCAGAATCGAAACGATGTTTAAAATCTAGCTCTAAGACCAGCTCAGGTATGGGGCCCCATCGAAGCCAGAGTAAAGTTAGCCTCACTGGGTGTACTGTACAGGGCCCGCAGATACTTTAATAGTACCCAACTGCTAACCCTGTACAAATCACAAGTGCGCCCCACGGTTGAATTTGGCAGCCACCTCCGGTCTGGAGCTCCAAAATACCTGAAAAATACACTCGACTCTGTGCAGAAACGGGCGGTCCGTTTGATAGATTCTCCCATCTTAACAGACGGATTGCAATCTTTAGAGCGCAGGCGTCGGGTGGGAATGCTATCCTTTTTCTACCGGTATTACAATGGAAGATGCTCCGAGGAACTAGCATCATTGATCTTTTCGGCACCGGTGCATAGTCGGGAAACACGCCAAACGCGTGCCCAACATTTGTACACGGTTGACATTTGTCACATGAGAACGGGTTGTTTCTTTGACTTGTTCTTGTGTTCAGCTGTGGAATGATTTGCCGGCCTCTGTGTATCCTCCTTCCTACAACATAGGTCTCTTCAAGACCAATGTTCATTCCTTCCTCTCCTCAAAAAGACCCTCCGCACAGCATCCCAGATGACATAGGCCCTGAGGGAAATTATTTTCCTCAGGGCCTCCTGTGTGGAGTTAATGTAAAAAAAAAGCATTAGTGACCAGGTCTGATTTGACTATCACTTTACAATCTCTCTTTCACATCTTTTTTTATATGAATACCTCATAAGAGTCCCAGCTGTTCCCGTCTGGAGCCAGTGTGTCTATGGCATCTCCAATTGGGGTATGTTATAAAGCTGAAGGTAGTGAAGAGGGGAAGCAGATGGGGTAGAGGAAGGTAGGGAAGAACCATCTTCTTCCCCACCCCACTCGTCAGCCTCACAACATACCCCAAATGGAATGCATTAGTCGTGCTGTCTCGGGTAGTTGGCACTTTTTAGTGATATTGTTGTTTCCCGGGGACAGTGGGACTATTTTACTCCCATGGGAGATAGACGGAGATTAATGTGATTTGAGAAGAAATCGATAAAAAATCGAAAAGATCTGAGAGAAGTACCTGGCTGCAGCAATCGGATTGCTTAACACTGAAAAAATACCTACTTCTGGTATGCGTTAACATCAGTAACATTGACTTTTTACTACAGATCCCGTTAAAGTCATTTAACAATTCTGCAGTCTTAGAACTAACGATAAGTAAACCTACAAAAGATCATTCTGAACAGAACAAACTTTCGAAGAGGGTATTAAGTTTTTATTCATGATATACTAAGTTCGTATATAATAACTGTTGTGTTAACTTATTAGCTGAATTAAATTCAGTTTTTTTATTCAGTTAAAAATTATCACAGGTCTGCAAATTAACATTTTTTTTTAAATGGTAATGGGTGCATTATACGTATTTCGGTATGCTGAATTCGAGAATGCCATCCATTTCGACCCAAAACCCGCCGTACACTACTTCTGTAGGGAATGTTCAAAAGAAAAAAAATCATAAGATTATACAAAATAATTAATTTTACGTCATAAAATATTTTATTTACATTATATACAATTATAAATCTTTATCAAATCTGCTTAGTTACTAAATGTTTTGTTTCAGTCTATAAAACATAACACTATCTTATAATAAGTTGGAATTAATAAAAAATATATATTTCGGCAATAAACCCCATTGTGTGCCTTAAGATAGGCAATCCCACAGTGTTTTGCGTTTTGCGGAAAAATCTTACGTGATGGAATTTTTTTGATAATTTTCCCGAATTCAGCAACAAAAAATACAAGGGAATCTTACTTCAAAGAAAAAATTCGCAGACCTGTGTTACACAAAGAAGCAATTATCGATGCACAACTGTTCGTGTTTTGTGTTTGTCAGTATTGGAGATGGCGTTGTGTACGGATTTATATTTTTTGTGACTTTATTACTTTTCCACTTTAGGGAATTGCGTTTCATTTTCTTTACACGTGTGAGGGAAATTCATTATAATTATTGTATTTTTCCTTTGGAGGGGTGCAGACATACGTTCACCGTTTGTCTGATTTTAGACTATTGACATTTAGTATGTAAGAAAGAGGGGCAGCATTATATGTTTAAGAACAAAAGCAAAACAATCATCGCAATGTCACTTGACGTTTTTAAAGTTTTGGAATTCACTCACTATTCAATATTATATTTATCACATGATTGCTGCAGCTCTTTCAAAAGAAGAAAATTCGTTCCTTACAAAATAAATGAGGAAAAGAATTTTCTTCATATGTTTTTTCGTGATTTTTCCGATGTTTTAATAGCTATTCTGATATTTGGGGCTGAGACAAATCGAACAAATCAAAGATCACAAAAATCAGTCCAGCCGTTCTTGAGTTATAAATGGTGAAACTAACCCGACTTTGGGCTATATATCAAGATTTATTGTAACGAAAATTATATTAATAATAATTCTTGGTTAATTTATATAGCGCCGTTTTTGTGAGAAATCACCTCAAGGGCGCTTATATTATTGACTACAAGCATAATTTTTGAACTTAGCAGATTTTCAAGTTTTAAATTGCCACTCCTTACAATGTAAAATATGCCTGCAATAATTATTAGTACATAGTCCAATTCAAAGGAGTCGATGTTTAAAACTATATGAAAATCTTGTTCGTGGTATAGATTATAGGTAATCCGTAATCCACCAATGATTTGGCCTAAAAATCTGACATTCATATCAATCAACTTATCTGGTATAACTCGTTTTTGGTTGCAGATTCTATTTCATGCTATAAGAGGTGCACTTTTTAGTTTCAAAAAAATTATGTTTTGTCTCGGCCACGGCCGTTGTTTTTGTTTAAAACTATTACTTTATCATTGAGTTTGTTTTTAAATTTTATTTTAACAAGGCAAAGCCGAATGAAACTTTGGTCAACATCGATTAATTCAACTTGAGGTTGGTTGGAAGAAAATGCCACCTGGCAATAATTCAACTTGAGGCAGGTTGGAATAAATTGCTACCAGGCAATAATTAAGTTTCTGGTTAGTTGGAGGAAATTGCCACTTGGCCATAATTCAACTTGAGGTTGGTTAGAATAAAATGCCACCTGGCAATAATTCCAATAATTCAACTTAGGCTTGTTGAAAAAGTATCGATATACCGATATATCGATATTTTTAATTCAATATATCGATATTTTTAGCCGATATATTTTGATCCGATATATCGATACAAAATATCCAATATCGAAAATTGTATCAAAAACGATATTTTTTTAAATTTGTGTATTTAAAGTCACTAGAATCCAAAACCGTATACGAACGAACGGAAAAAAGTAACTGTAATGGGTCATGACATCTGGCGGTTGAAATTTTAACTATTAATAGCTTACAAATCTATTGTCTTTGCATTAGTATTTATGATCACCAATACTATCTCATGTGTGTAGGTACATATATAGAAATGTATGCTATTTTTCGCCATTTTTTTCTAAGCCACTCCTATGTGTTGGTTCCCAATTGTCTGTGATTATTGACTATACCTTGTTCCAAACACGAAGTCCTTTTTGAGAGATTAATACGCCAATAGAATGTTACTGAGACGCATACAAACTTTGTATGCGTCTCAGTTTACATATAAGTTAGAAAACAGCTTTTTAGTTTTTGATAATTTTGTAATTATTACGTAATAAAAATGAATAGTGATAAAAATACCTTCATTTTGATTGAGATTTTTGTACATTAAAAAAAGCAAATTGTGTACAAAAATTACTATTGATAATATTGAGCTGAATACACTATTACTTTAAAAACGCCAAATCTTTTGAAAATTTGACCGATATATCGATATTTTTTCCTCGATATATCGACGTCGATATTGATATTTTAATAAATATCGATACATCGATATATCGATATTTTTTCACTTTCGACATCCCTAATTCAACTTGAGGCAGGTTGGAATAAATTGCTACCAGGCAATAATTAAACTTCAGGTTAGTTGGAGGAAATTGCCACTTGGCCATAATTCAACTTGAGTTGTATATATATTCAAGTTTTAGGCAGTAATTTTTATTTTTTAGGATGAACTTAAAGCTTCCAATCGGGCTAATATTTTAACATTTATGTACTAACTAAAACCAATATTTATAACAAACGTTCTGAAAGCAAAAAATCTAAATTTTTGTGGAACATATTTGTTTGGAAAATATCCTAAGCCTGGTTTTGACAGCACAAATGATGGCAACAAGTTTTAAGAACAATATCAGGTGACTAAAATATTTTTTGACATGGAAAAATCATCACATCCAATAAATCTAGCATTCGGAACTTCCCAATGGAAAAATTAAAACACTTTCAAGCGCGGTATTGAAAATATTACTGCATCAAGAAATAAGCGTAATTTCACCGTGTTCCGATAATTACACGTCCTCTTTCTTTCTCGAGATTCTTCGACCCCCTGAGTGAATGCATGTTTTTTTCAATGAACAAAGCACGTTGAGAAAACATTAGTCTTTCAAAGAAAATTACAAATTCAGTAAAACCTCTTTTTCCCGTCACACAGAAATATTTCTTAAAATTTTCTATTTGTATTTATATGTTAAATTGCCCTCTATAAAACCTGAATTAAAATCTCATTTTGAGTTGATGCCATGTTTTACCGATGTTGGCCCTGTGTGCGTCGTGGAAGGTTTGTGGTAGACTATTGACGCACAAACGAAATCTGTATTCTCATATTTTAATGACAGACGCAAAATATATTTAAAGTACTAAATTTATTAATTTATACTACTCATTACGTATTTTCGTTTTTTGACGGAATACATTAAAAAAATACGTTACTACTCGTATTATTATTATTCAACGAGCAGGCAGCATTTTGCTGATGCGCTCATATCTAATTTCAAAATTAATTAACAGTAATTGAGTTGTTTTAAATTTAAATATAAGTTAATCCTTGTCTTTAAATAAGAATCCAATTGAGCTTTACATTGGTTTATTTTAGTAATATAGTTTATTTATTATGTAGTGGAAGAACAAATTTGAAATAACTAAACAAAAGAACAAAAAAAAAAACAAACAAACTTCCATGAGGTGGAAGGTTGATCCACGCTTCTAGTACTGTTTGGTTCTGAAACAGTTTTTAAAACTATATCCATGTTCTCAAGTCCTTCATCATTCATTTATTCCTTTGTCTCCTCCTTTCCTCAAAAGTCCCTTCAAGGAAAAGAAGATGTTTTCTTACCTAAAAAAAAAAAAAAAAAATATCGCACCAAAGTTTTTAAATTACCTACCTGGGCAGTTGAAAAATCGAAGTGACATTGGTCACAGCTAGCATCGAAATATCGCAATTAATCGCATAAATTCCTTTTTTATGAACTCAAAAGTATCGGTAACAGTTACATATAGTTGTGCCGTTATTGTGGGAAACTGCCAGTACCAGGATCGATCCTGAAACAGTAGATGAAGCCCTTAAAGGTAGGGACTATTCCTTCCATTGCCAAATTCCTGTGATTTAGTTTCAAAACGCAGTCAATTGTCTTGTACTAGCAAAAATCAAATTTACAGTTCACATCTTCTCGTGTCGCGGCATCGATCATGACAACTACTCTATTTTCAAGGAAGTGTTACCCAGGATCGGATGCAAAAGGTTATTATTGTTATTTTTTGCGTTCATACATGTTTCAACTGGTAGCTCCGCTGTGCTACCTCTCCTAAAATTCTTGTGTAAATTATAACCTACTTAAAAAAAAACTTGTCCTATTATTTTTAAAGACAAATAATTTTGTTAGGATTAGCAAACCCTTCTTCGGGTCAGCATGATGACTAAATAAGATAAAATTACCGAAACAGAGCATTAATAAAATTTTGTTATTTTAAAACAGTTATTCGAATTAATTTGGCATACTCATATTATAAAGAATCCCAACTACTCCCCAATCTTCTGGAGACAGTGAGACTATGGACTATGACATTCCCAGACGGGGAACGTTGAAGGTTGAAGATAGTGAGAGAGGAAGGCGATGAGGAAGAGGACGGTGGGGAAGTACTTCGCTTTTTATATCTGGTCACTAAAAAAGGCTAAAACCTTTTCAAGCAAGGTTTTGATCCCGAATGCTGGTCTTACACCAGATCGGTACTGTCGTACTATTAAGCAAAAAAAATAACCATATGCATATTATGTAGGAACCCACATAAAGTAATTTGGTGAAAGAGAGAGAAGCAACAGTTCTGAACACATTTTTTTTGATATCTGGAAATATTTAATGATTCTTCATCATTACATTATTTCTATTATATAAGTACTATAAATATTCCTATAAACATTCCGAAGACGGAAAATTTTGTCTTAAGATATGTGAAATCATTAGAATAATCGGTCCCTGCTGAGCGCTTTAATATATTAGTTAAGAATGCAGTTCTATGAAACGTTGACTCGTAGAACAATAGGCGCAGATTTCGACACGTTCAGAACAATACCTTTACTGCGGTCTTTTGACTGTGACATTGAAATAATCAGTATGGCATACCAGAAGGTCATTAACTTCCTCTTCCTTTGGTGCACATTAGTAGGCGCATTGTAGCCCATGACTCATTGCCTATTTTACTGGCCCATTTGCATTACTTTCCTTCTTCGGGTTTAAATACATATACATCACATGTTGAGATAAATAAAGCGGTCAAACCAATACATATTAATTGCGAGTTGTTTTTAATGTACAGTCTCGATAAAGACTTACACAATAATGAGTTAAACTTATATTTTAAATACATGTACCACATTACGTGGATGGCCTTGATGGCGTAACGATTTTGGCATTTGACCCTCAGTTGGAAAGTGGTTGGTTCAGTTCCCAACGAAGTGCAAAATCAATGTTTTTTTTTGCTTTTTAATTATGGCTATAACCGACTTGACAGATTTCGTAAGGAACACAGATGTTTTAATTTCAAATACTACTACTAATTGAAGGAAATGGAGTAATACTTATGCGCAACATACATGACACCTATATACACGGGTAGTAGGAGGCTTACTGATAAACGTGTTTTACATCTTGCTAGTTTTTTTATATAAATACCGCACGGTCCCAACAGTTGTAACTGCTCCCAACCGCCTGGAGACAGTGAGATTATGGGGACAGTGAGACCAATTGGGGGAACGTTAAGTGGGGAGGGAAAGGAGATGGTAAGAGGAACGTGGGGAAGTACCTGGCTATTCAGATCTAGTTATCAATTATGGCTAAAGTTGTTTCAAGCGACGTTTTAATTCTGAATGGTGGTCTTACACCAGGGCGATACTGAGGGTACCTTCCCCTCTGGAACGTGCCAGAAATATACCTTTTATAATTTAAATGATTAAATTGTGAAAAAAAAATTAATCACATGAAATTTACTTGCGCACGCCGGTATTTGAATCGGCGATCTCCGGATCGCTAGTCGAGTGCGTTGCATCTTGACCACGAAGAAAGACCGATAATAAACAACCATTAATTTGCAGAGAATGGTTTTAAATCAGTTATATCAAATCACCAACAAGTTTATTAGTAAGAGGGATAATACGGTAATGTAAAAGGAGCCAAATGTAGACATTTTTTGACTTATTTTGATTTTATGAAATGACGACACGATGTCAAAGGAATTTCAAGTAAAATTTAATATACATCTTAACCTAAGTAATTATGATATACACGGATGCGGGATACTTAAAAATTCGGCAAATATTGCTTATAAGAGAAGTTTAGTATTGCAATTTGAATTATTAATCCACAGGGTGGGCCATAAAGTTTTGCGGATTTGAAAAAAAAACCATAATAAAAACTAATGGTAATACTGACATAAATAAATATTTATAGGAGTAAAAAAAAATGGTATTTTTTTTTAAATTATATCATCAAGGTGTGACCCATCTCGACGCAAACACTCATCGAACCAGGAGCGCAAATTTTCAATAACCCTCAAATTGGGCAATTGATGTTGGTTTCCCTATGTATACTCTACTTTTCAAGTATCCCGAATCCCCATAGAAATAAGTCAAGGGGGGTTAAATCTGGTCTACTGGGAGGCCATGGAATATCCCCTCGGCGCGATAACACTTTTCCTGGTAACGTCTCGTTTACAACTGCCATTGACTAGTTACAAGTATGGCACGTCGCGCCATCTTGTTGAAACCACGTCCTAGTGTTATAACCCACAAATTGATGCAGATGCGGACAGAAAAAAATACGTTAAATTGTTGTGTACCGGTCTGAATTCACGATCACAGATTCTCCACGTTGGTTTTCAGAGAAATAAGGACCGATGAATTTTGGAGAATGTAGGGACTTTTGATGTTTTGATTTTGGATTTTCTGTTTCCCAGTAACGACAATTTAGTTTGTTTACATGTCCATTTAGGTGAAAATGGGCTTCGTCCGAAAACAGTATGTTTTTTTTTTTTTTTTTTTTACATTAACTCCACACAGGAGGCCCTGAGGAAAATAATTTCCCTCAGGGCCTATGTCATCTGGGATGCTGTGTGGAGGGTCTTTTTGAGGAGAGGAAGGAATGAACATTGGTCTTGAAGAGACCCATGTTGTAGGAAGGAGGAAACACAGAGGCCGGCAAATCATTCCACAGCCGAGCTGTTGAACACAAGAACGAGTCGAAGAAACGACCCGTTCTCATGTGACAAATGTCAACCGTGTACAAATGTTGGGCACGCGTTTGGCGTGTTTCCCGACTATGCACCGGTGCCGAAGGGATCAATGATGCTAGTTCCTCGGAGCATCTTCCATTGTAATACCGGTAGAACAAGGATAGAATTCCCACCCGACGCCTGTGCTCTAAAGATTGCAATCCGTCTGTTAAGATGGGAGAATCTATCAAACGGACCGCCCGTTTCTGCACAGAGTCGAGGGTATTTTTCAGGTATTTTGGAGCTCCAGACCAGAGATGGCTGCCAAATTCAACCGTGGGGCGTACTTGTGATTTGTACAAGGTTAGCAGTTGTGTACTATTAAAGTATCTGCGGGCCCTGTACAGTACGCCCAGTTTTTGGGAGGCTAGCTTTACTCTGGCTTCGATGGAGCCCACATACCTGAGCTGGTCACTTAGGGTTACACCAAGCATATCAATGGAGGGCCTGTTCGGAAGATTGCTTCCGTTGAAAGAGACTAGATTTTCATTTCGATCCCTTTTGGACGTAATCAGACAAGATTGGGTCTTTGAAACATTAAATTCAACGAGATTATTTTTACCCCAAGAGAAAACACTCTCGAGGTAGCCGTCCATTCTTTGCTTCAAAGCCCTACGAGCTGTTGGAGTTTGTGAGCCCTTTGGGGGCTTGTCAAACAAAAAGCTATCATGAACTGTACTGTCATCCGCATAACAGTGAATTGGTGCACATGACAAAAGGTCGTTGATGTGCAACAAAAACAAAGTTGGAGACAGAACCGATCCCTGCGGGACGCCAGCATTTATCGAGTGTGAGGAAGAGGTGAAACCATCGACTACCGTCTGAATCGACCTCCCCCTCAAGAAGTCGGCAATCCACGTACACAAGGATGCGGGAAGTCCGTAAGAAAGCAGTTTGTTGACAAGTCCTCGGTGCCAAACCCGGTCAAAGGCCTTGGAGATGTCCAGTGCAACCGTTTGGGTCTCACCGAAACGTTCCAGGCATCGCCCCCAAACATGCGTCACATACGCGAGAAGATCACCGCACGAGCGGTTCCGCCGGAATCCGTATTGACGGTCGTTGATAATTTTGTTCTTCTCGAGGTATGTGAGCAGTTTGTCGTTGATCACACGTTCCATCACCTTAGACAGAACTGATGTGATCGCTGTGGGGCGGTAGTTGGCCGGGTTGGAGCGGTCACCCTTCTTTGGAATAGGATGGATAACCGCTTTTTTCCAACCAGAGGGCACAGAGCCAGTCTTCAGGGACAGTTTAAAAAGCTTCGTCAAAATTGGAGCTAATTCTGCAGCGCACCTCTGCAATACCAGGGCAGGTATTCCGTATGTTGTTTAGACTTTGAAAACGTTCCAACATTGTTACGATAAAAGCGACTTAAATTTTGATCTTTCGTTTCAATTCTTGGAATGATTGAATCCTGTAAGAGTGCAATTTAAGATCTTTTTTCGAAATGCGACATAAAGATGTTCGTGGTAAGGCAAGCTGAGCTGATCTCTTTCATGTTAATAGTCCAGATCTTTTTGTACATAACTGCTAACAACACTGACTGTTTCCACCGTTCTTATTGACTTCGGGCGCCACGTTGCATCTGATTTACAGTTTTGTTTTTGTTTTTTTTGTTTTTGAATTTTTTATTTAGATGTATGTAAATATTTTCATACATCTAGTAGGAAAATATAAAAAATACAATTTACGAAGTAGGTACAGGAATATTCACAACTACATTTAAAAAAAGAATACTAAATAAAAAAGATAACTATACAAAAATACATTATAAAAGAACAAGACCTGAGAATAACATTGGTGAGTAATCAAAAAATATTTTTTACATACGAGTATAATGCACACATTCTACGAAAATTGCTGAGACTTGAGGCTTCCTTTACGGCATTTGGCAGACTGTTATAGAGTTTTTGCCCTTTATAAAATGCGCTATTTTTTGTGCACGAAAGTTTAGTTTTGGGAAGCCTAAAGTCTCCGCGTCTTCTCGTAGGATAATTGTGAACATTTTCTTGAAACATAATAGTACTCTTCAGATAATTTGGGAGCATATTATCTTTAAGTTTATAAATCATTGTTAATGTATTATATATTATATGTTGTTTGGTTGTCATCATATTTAAATTTTGTAAAATAATTTTAACTCTTGTTGATCGTTGATAGTTGATCCGGCAGCCTCAAATTTCAATCCCAAAAACGAATTAGACTTAGAGTATGTAATCCTCAGAGTAAAATAAACGTTAAAACGACTGAATTTCCATGAACTGAGCTTCTGATCCCCATCACCCGCGTCCCCGTCTGCGGCGCTGGCCGCTTGACCACGATAATGTTTTGAAATTCGTAAATCTTTATGGCCCACCCTGTATTAAGCGCTTATGCTCCGGGCCATGCGAATTTGTCAAATAAAACATTTATTGATTATAAAACTTGTTGGCAATGAAAATAAATTTATTAATGAATTATGATGTCACCTAACCTAAGATTGTATTTAAAAGAGCTTGATAAATCAACAAATGTATGTTTGAACGCAGACGATCTACTTTCAACGAACCTAATATTTCACAACTCGGCAACTTTACTATTTGATCACTAGCAATTCTTATACGGAATAATAATCAAGCAATCTACAATTTGGGAGGCGGGTATGGATACCGCCCCCCCCCCCCCCCCCCGGGAACCATTTATTGAATAACCAACACCACTTGACCAACGCTATAGGTCACCCCAAGTGGTTTGCTATATTTGGCGACTTAGCAGGAGTGCCCGGGTTCATGCGATGCGTCTGCCCACCAAATGCATGGCAGGCCGGATCGGGATAGAATGGTTGAGGGAGTCCCATTGACTTCTCCAGACGTACTCTCTTGGAATAGCGCCTTGCGCGGATTGCAGGGATGGATTCATACGTCCGTCCCTCCTGGACACACTGACCCCCAGATTTCTTCCTACACCTCATATCATTTTCCTTCCCAGAACTTCCTCTCCTAAAAAGACTCTCCACACAGCCTCCCCAAAGATGATATAGGCCCGGAGAGGAATTATTTTTCTCAGGACCTCCTGTGTGGAGCTAATGTAAAAAAATCTCTATAATATTCTTAATTTACACCTATAAAAAATGCATTGAAAACAAATCAGGTTGCTTTATTGAATATATTTTGATAATAATTCAAATGCAGATAGATGTATTCTTTGATAATTGGCGAAAATTTTGAAAACATTATCAATAGTTTTCCTGTCTCGGTATTTGTCTTTCTTTTTCTTATAGAATGAATCGATGATTATCATGTGGAATTCTATAGTATCTAACTGCATTTTTTGTTTTGTGAATACCACACAGATAGGGATGCAACGATATATCGGAAAACCGATAAATATCGATATATCGACCCATAAAAATATCGATATTTATTGATATCGACGATACGCCGATACCGATATATCAATATCGAAAAACTTAATATATCGTATCGAAATATCGGATGAAGATAAAGGTGAATTTGATTTTTGGAAGCACCATAAATCTTTGGCTCACACGCAAATAAAAAGAAAAAAAAACTGACGGTGACGACGAGCTTACGTTATATCTTTCTACTCCTGTAAATACTTTAAAAGTAAACATTCTTTAAACATGGTAAGAGATGTAAGATGTATATACCAATCTTTTTAAAGTGGCAATGAGTCAGTCATCTACCAATTGTGCAAAAAAGTGTTCCTTCTGAACGTCTTTTTTCAAAGTCAGCAGCCAATATAACTCAAAACAGAAACCGGCTACAAGGAAGCAGTCTGTTAAGCAGACAAATTTACTATTTTAAGTTCGATAGCTGGTATAAAATACTGAAATTATTTATTTTTTTATAAATTTATGAAAAAAAAAATTTAAATACCTAACCAAATTTTGGGATTATTCACATAGGTAAGGGGTCATCCATTAATCACGTGAGGCCCGAAAAGGGGGGGGGGGAGTTCGGAAAAAATCACGAAATATCACCAGGGGGGGGGGGGGGGTATAATGAGATATCACGTGAATTTATTTTTCGTGATAATATTCTGAAAATTTCAAAATACTTTGTACTAAAAAATACACGTGATTTTGTGGGGGGGGGGGGGGGGGGGTTAGTCTACAACCTCACCACATATCACCACGGGGGGGGGGGATTAAAAAGTTGCTAAAAAACATCACGTGATTAATGGACGACCCCTAAGTATAAAAAATTATATACATACGTAATCGATAAATGTTTGATATAACTATAACTACATTGGATTTCTATAAACTTAAAAAAAAAGAAAATATATCGATATATCGGCCTACTAGACCGATATATCGATGTCGACTTAATTCGATATATATCGATATTTTTAAAAACCTTGCATCCCTACACACAGAGTCCCAGATGTTCGCAACTGCCTGGAACCAGTAAGACTATGGCATCCCCAATTGGGGAATGTTGTAAAGCTGAAGGTAGTGGGGGTCAGTCGGGGAAGGAAGAGGAAGGTGGGGAAGTGGTTATTCAGATCTGGTCACTAAACATATTAAAAGCCATTTTAAGAAACATTTCAATTCGGAAATCTCTTCGTCACTGATATCAATAAATTATTTAACCTTCGCAAATGTAACTTAACTGAGAAAGAGAGCCATATTCCTTTTATATCGCATTTCTAAATGACGGGGAAATCCCACGCTGTTTCATTGTTGTTTCTCAAAATCATAGTTTTTCTGATTTGTTCGTGACATCATTAGCTGCGTGAACATGAATAGTAATACTCAGTGCATTTATGCAGCGCGGATTCCCCTAAGTAAGCCTGATACCTAAATAAGTGGTATATGTATAAGTACACATATGTACATTTTTATCAGTATTACTTTAGAACAGAATTCTTTGTGAATAATTCAATACGCAAATAATAAAATAAAATTGCCTCTTCCCAAAACTACATAATGCAATAAATATTTTACAAGGGTAACTTCAATGAAACCCAATGGTAGACTGCAGTCAAGGCCATAATATAGTATGTATGCATTCTATACACGACAAGTTAAGTACAGGTTAACTTAATCCAAGGGAGCTTTCATGCAAAACCAGCTAATTAATTATGAGCAAACTTTTAACACAATCTGAGTTGAACTTGTCCAACGTACAAGACTATTAAATTACTAAATTGACTCAGTATAAAAAGGTCTGATTTTTTTACATCAGATCCACGCAGGAGGCCCTAATTTAAGGAAAATAATTTCTCTCAAGATGTATGTTATCTTTGGGGATGCTGTATGGCCTTTTAAGGAAAGGAAGGGAAGAATTTCTTAGAAGGAATAAGTTATGAGGGATGGATAGGATTCTGGGGTCCAGTTCCAGATCATCCACCGCCAAAACTTAGACAAACCTCACCCAGTGTCCGGTAGAAAACTAGGTTTTATTTTGAGAATAGGGGCAAATTTTTAAAATATGTCAACGTTAAAATATCTGTATTCCTCGTTAGTACGAAGCAGATTAGAATACAATTCACCGTACAAAGTCCTTTCTCAGTCATTAGAAAAGGTACATAACAAATTCCTTGGATATATCAATATCAAAACGAAATATAACCTTGTGGGTCGGCCGATGACCCCATTAAATTTTTTTTGGCTTTTAAACCATAGAAATCCCTTTTTTTATTTGTCCATTTATTAGGCAGGGAATATTACCTATATTTGACAAAATATTTTTTCCTGCGATCAACAATTTTTTCACATTTCTTTTAAACGGCACATAATGTATTAATTCTTTGCGCAGGAATACCTAAAATGCTAAAAATATATTTCATGTATTTAAGTAAATATAAGAAGGATAGTGATTTTGGGGTCCACCTTCAGCCCCAGTTGGCTACGAGAGAGTTGAGCACCGAAACTAGACAATTTAAACTATCAAGCAGAAGAGTGTTACGGATGTGTTATTTTATTTTAAATTATTTAATATTTAATTGCCAGCCACACCATATATAATAGTGAGTTCTGGCATTATAAAATTATACGTTGCTAGCCGTTCATCCGATTGCGATGAAACTTTGGGGATTTGATGTGTACAAACCCGCGATGGTTTCTATATATAATAGACAGTTCTGGCATCATGAAAATGCGTTGCTAAACCGTTCATGCGATTGCGAGGAAACTGGTGAGTTATTTTGAGCATGCCCGCGAAGGTTTATATATATATATAGTTGTAATGTTCTTTAATGTGACTTACTAGCCCACAATAATAATACGTACAACGTAAGTTGGTTTTCTTCTTTATATTGGACTTTACAATGGATTCAAATAGTATTGTATGTCTATAGTAGCGACTGGCTACAAGGGCTTCTAGATTAGATCTGAGCGCGGCGACAGGCCCGTCAGCTGTTCGTACCGAGAGCCGCTCGCCAAACTTCGGAACCCGAACGTTTCCGATGATGATATCCAATACATCGACAATTATATATACTACAATAGTGATGAGCTCTGGCATTATGAAATTTGTATAAAAATTGCAAAAGTTGGCACGCGAGTTGTTTGAAAGTCGAATGCACCGGGACTGAATGTATGAAATGCGGAAGGGGGGAGGGGAATTCGGGAGGGGGTTCACGGGACGGGGGAAGCGGGAGAGGGAGAGAGAAATGGGGAGAGGGAAGGCGGTGAAGGGGAGCGGGGCGAATAAGAAAGGACACGTATGGAGAAATGAATGAAAGGCTAGTAATTAAATAAATAAAAGGCTCCAAACCTATGGCAGAGGTGTTGGTTAACCAATAGATAGTTCCCTGGGAAGTGGTACCCATTCCCGCCTCCTAAATTAAATATAGATAATAAGTGCTACGTAGCAATGATAACTGCAACATCAACAGTGCTTCCAGCGTTCAGATCTAGAAACTTTTGTTAAAAAACAGAAAGTTCATCTATGTACAGAACGGTTCCATGACAGTTCATCCTGCGACAATTCATCCGACGACAGTTCATCCTGCGACAGTTCATACGGCCGACAGTTCATCCTGCCGACAGTTCATCCTGCCGACAGTTCATTCCGCCGACAATTCATCCGGCGACAATTCATCCTGCCTGATCATTTAGAAGATTTTTTCTTCAAGTAAGTATGCAAAGAGGATATACGGCCGTACAACCTATCCTAACCTAACCTAACCTAACCTAACCTAACCTTACCTAACCTAACCTATTTAGTAAAAATATTTTTACAGCGGATTTCCACTCAAGATGCCTTCAGATATAAGTATATCGATTTTGGTTGTACGGCCGTATATCCTCTTTGCATACTTACTTAATTATCATCGAACCTCTACTAAAAGCCCAAAAAATGGTTATACGTGTCATTAACAAGCGACCGACAAGATACCCCTCCAAACGACTCCTCATCGAGTATAACGTCTTAAACATACGGCAACTCCATTTAAAATTTTCTGTTCAAATACAAAAACAAAACTCCCTTACAACACAACTACACCACCAGAACAATAACCAACAGACACTACAATGTACCTACACTACACACCACGTCAGCTCAAAGACAATTTTTCTTCCTAGCTCCTAAAATCTTTAACCTTATCCCTGAAAACTTAAAAACGTTGAGTCAACCCCATTCCTTTAAAAAACAAATAACGAAATGGATCCTTACACATGGAATACATTACAATTTTAACACCCATTCACTTTACACTCTATCAATTTAATCACCTTTCAGACAAAACATAATATATCTCTATTTTCTAAATTAGCGGCATTGTATGTGCAAGATTAATTAGTATGATCTATATCTAACAACTCCTCCAATTTCTTATTTTACAATAATTCTCTAACTTCTCCATCTTCTTCTTGTAACCCAATCTAACTATAAGTATATCATTTTCTTATTAGAGAAGATCTGTGTGCATAGTATTAAGAGCAGGCAAAACGTAATATATCCTTATTTACTATCTAAGCAGCATTATATGTATAAGACTGATTCTGTGAACTATATATCAATAATTCCTTAATATACTAATAATAACTTATATTTTCCAATAATTCTTTAACTTCTTCACCTCGTTCTTGTAATCCAATATAACTACATAAACTCTCTTATTGTAGGAGAATTTGTGTGCATAGTATCAATTAGTGAAAAATTTCAACCTATACTAATGAATGTATATCCGCAAACTGTAAACTTCACCCGCCATAACACAGGGTCATCCCTAGCATGGAGGGTGAAATATCACAAAAAACTATATGTACTTTCGATAACTCATGTATTATATAAATAAATAAATAAAATAAATAAATAAAAATTAAAATCTTCTAAATGATCAGGCATGATGAATTGTCGCCGGATGAATTGTCGGCGGGATGAACTGTCGGCAGGATGAACTGTCGCAGGATGAACTGTAGCCGGATGAATTGTCGCAGGACGAATTGTCGGGTCACCGTACAGAACATACATATATTATATATATAATACGTCGCATGATAAATTTTTCCGCTTCCATTGATAAACTGGGTTCTAAAAAACATCAATGATCCCGCTTTGTGCAGTCAAACATTAAAGTAAACCTGCATTAAAATTCAATCAAGTTATACTTGTTTATATTAATGTTTTAGTTCCCGAAAAAAATGCCGTTACTCATTACATTATTTACGAGACTTATCGTAACTCTATTTCGGTGACATGAAATATTAAAGCAAGCTGCAGCCACAACCGGATTAACCAAAAGCCCTCAGCAAGTAGTAAAAATAAGGTGAAATTAGTGAAAATGAATTAATCTTGGCCTTTCGAGTAATGACATTGATCTGTTAAACGCAGCCTCCTCAAGGTCTGGGTTTTAACGCGCTGGGAGCTACATGTACCGGTTATTGCTTCTGACATAATCATCTGTACGCAGCACACAGCGCACAGTCTTAGGTAGAAGCAAAAGTAAGTCCAAGCTCGCACCTGAGCTGTGCATTTACGTACGCACTTTAAAAAGGCTTAATATAACGACTGTGGTTTGGTAAAACGCTCTAAGCCACAAAACGAAAAATTTTCAAGAGACGATAAAAATTAATATTTAAAAATTCGTGAAAATAAATAAAAATATTGAAGATTAGGTTTATGAAAGTGGTTAATTGTTTTTCAAAATTTTAACATAAAATATTGCAATTCTACCTATAACTTCGAGAGATTTTAGGGTTGAACAATTTCAATTGAAATGACCTAAAAAATAATTGAAAATATTGAAAATATTTATTTATTTATTGTAAGAAACAAATAGCAGTTTTATACAGGATGTTAAAAATGAAGCGGTTAAAAATGAGGTAAGCCAAAACTGTTTCTTATGCTAATGGTTATTATGATATAATACAAAATTTTAATTGGTTATAACCATTACATGAAAATGAAATTAACAAAAATATATAAATGTAAGTATATTAGAAGGAAGAAGGAATAGGAAAGGACAAGAGGCAGAGGAAGATGGGATGGGGACAGGAGATGCTCATGCTGTACCTTTTCAATAGCTGTGCATTATTTAATTCACATTTGTGGTCGTACGCTTGACTTCGTATCGGTATTTCACAAGAGTATTATTAAGAATATCGATATTGTTAAATTGCGTGTTATATTGCGCGCATATGCGGGGGATTGGAGAATTTTTTCTAAGGTTGGTTCTGTACGCGGGCAAATGAAAAAAATGGTTTAGTCTGGTTGGTCTTGCAGGTATGTGAATTCTTAAATAATTTACGAGTTCAGGAGAGTCCAGGCCGTTATTCAGAATTTTGTATAAAAATATTTGATCAGATATTAATCTATGCGTTTGAAGTGGAGTAAAGTTGTGAAATTTTAAGGATTCGGTGTTATTTGCAAAGAGTAATTTGAATTTATAATTTATGTGTTTAAAAAATTTGTTTTGCACACTTTTGCACACACACATAATATGCATAATTTATTTTTTAGTATCGAAAAGGCCTTAATCAGAAAAAAATACTCGACAATTGTTGTACTTTGAAAACCACTGAAAAGTACTCGTAACATTCTACTACTACACCGATACGATAATATACCTACATTAACATATTGGTTTGGCGCCCATTTTGTTAAAACGAAGCTGTTCTTTTAAACTTGCCAAATTTTGAAAACACTCTTGCCTATCATATCATACTACACCTATGATAACAAATTATCTTCCAGCGTTAAAATTATCATTACATTCAGTTGCATATACATGGGGTCATTTTACATGTACAACAACTATTTTTACTCGTCATAATTTGGGACGGCTGTTCTTATAAATTTATAGATCCCCTAAAAAAAGCCCAAAAAACGTTAATATGTGATAGTATCAACAAGCGACCGACAAGACACTCCTCCACTGGACTAAAAAATAAAAATTTACAGATTTGCTTTGCGAATTTATTGTTTTGATAATGATAATAATGTAACCTATATATTTATGTCATGTTCATTCTCTTTTGTATATATTTTTTCTGTTTTTCATTATGTATTGGATGAACTGAACTCAAACCATTTTTTTCATTTTTTTTTTATTAATCCCCATATGGGGGTGTACTGGACCCGTCCCTCCTGCATGTTTAGTTACATATATTTTTCTCGCAGATCCATCTCAAATTTATTTGCGCCACCCCCAATTATATGTGAAGGCTTGAAGCTTGCTTAAACGGCCTTAACTTTCCTTTGTCCCGCCTCCGATCAATCAACGCTGAATTTTTCTTTAAGTCTTCAGGTATTTTATCTCCATTATTCAACTAACTTTCTTTGAGGCTTCACTGGGTGGTTGGCTAAGGGATACGGATGCCGGGTTTGGTTTATATCCGGCTGAATGCAATTTGCATTTTTTATCGGTACTTGCCAAATGATTTGAGACATAATTGTTTATCGTATGTTCTCTATCTATTTGTACAGGTGCTTCCAGGGTTTTTCATATGATGCAATGATAATTTTTAAATTTATTATGCTTGTATTACTAACCTGATTTGTTGTATTATGTTTTATTTTCCTGTTAAGCACTTGCATACTGCTTTCTAACAACGTATGCAGGGACACTGGAGGTCTAATTCGTTCAAAATAAATAAATGTAGCTTCGTTTAACAAAAAAATTAGAATCTTGCGAGAGCCTTGAAGGAGTAACCATGAGTTACTTATACCAGGGCGGGTAAGTGGTGGATAACCTCCACTCCTCTACTCGACTCTAGACAAATAGGTAAGGTATGTTTTTCCCTTTTCTTATTTTCCTACTAACACATGCATACAGAGAGCACTTGCGTACTGATCTCTAACAATGTACGCAGGGGCAATGGAGGTCTAGCTTCGTGTATTTAAATGTAAAGTCGTTCTATTAAAAAAATAGAGTCCTTGTAAGAGCCCTGAAGGAATAAAAAATTCTTACTTACCGGGGCGGGTATGTGGTAGATATAACCTTCACTCGACTCACTAGCAGTTAAAAACCCGCTCCGCAGATTTTTGCAGCTAGGCCCTGCGGACGGCTTTTAGTTCCCCTCCCCGCTCACGAGTTCCCCTTCTCCCCCTCCCCCCGCAACCTTTCGAGTTCCCCTTTTCCCCCTCCCCTTACCTCTTCCCCCCTCCCCTAACACCACTCCTGCCTAAATCCCCAAATTTTAATCGCAATCGGATGAACGGTTTAGCAATACATAATTTCATAATGCCAGAGCTCACTATTATATACAGAAGCCATCGCGGGCATGCGCACATCAAATCCACAAAGTTTCATCGCAATCGGATGAATGGTTTAGCAACGCATACCGGACATACATATGTACATACAAACCCAGAAACAAATATATTTTGATATATTTGTATTTATTACCTACCTTTGTTATCTACCTGCCTGAAAAAAGTTTGAAAAAAAATTGTCATTGTTATAATGAAGTTTCTTTGGACAAATTTCTATAATTTCTCAAATGAAATTTGAAAATGTTTCCTGAAATATATTTTTATAATTAATTAGGTAGGTATTTAAGTACATACTTACTAATTTCATGATTTCTGAGAAAATTTTCGTTTAAATTTATTAAATAATAGATAATTAGAAATACACTTTTTTAGACGCGAAGTCTACTGTTCATAGAACTTACTAGTAGTAGTCTGTCGACGTACAAATGAAATCTGTATTATCTTATGTTAGTGACAGACGCATCGCGCATAATATAATGCAAATACATTTAGTATTTAATACCTAGAAAATTAATATGTAATAACCTTATTATATTGTAATAATAACCCTATAGGTAAGGCCTGTGAAATGCAAAGCAAAACAACCAATCATAAGTGTTAATAATCACAACTAAAAACGATCTTCAATTGATTTGCTTTGAACCGAGTTCTTAAGAAAACAACTTATTCATTATTATTTCACCGTTGTTATATTATAATATGATGAGAAGAACCTACCTGTCTTGCACCCGCTAGTAATGAAGGGACACGCGCCGGTGTCGCAAGCTTTCCTCTTTGATACGATGTTTATCATGTAACTTCAGTAGATGATTCTCGGATAATAGATACTTGGGACGTGAACTGCGTTGCCCGCCTTACGCAACCTTATGATGCAACTTAATGAAGCAGTCCCGAATAAATATTCATGATAGGTACACGGTACTGCTACCTCCGTCAGGTTGAATCGATTGTGTACAGTCGGTATTAAATTGCTTGTTTATTCTACCAATATATTCGGTGTGTCTGAAGACCGCCGTTTCTGCATTATATGATCAAAGAGGTGACTGACAATTAGGCGTCTTTTATAAACTAGATTGAACATATCTTTATAAATCTTTATAAATAAAAATGAATCCCCGAAATGTATGTACGCGCATAACTTCCGAACGACTGCACCAAATTGGATAATTCTTTTATTTTTGTATTCGGTATTGACAGGACAAGGTTTGTATAAAACTACTGGTGAGCTCTGGCTTCATGAAATTATGTATAAAAAAATGCAATAGGTGGCACGCGAGCTGTTTGAAAAAGAATGTACGGAATGCGGAGCGGTGATGGGGGAGGGGGAACTCGGGAGGGGGTTTCACGGGAAAGGGGGAGTGGAGTGGGGAGAGGAAAGGTTGAGGAGGCGGAGTGGGAACGCGAGAGGGGAAGGGGACGCGGAAGAAGAAGGGAAGGCGGAAGGGAACGGGACAAATGGGAGAGGACACGCAGGGAGAAACAATTTCTTTATTAAATGGCATTGCAACGCATGCCGGGAACCAGCTAGTTTTATATAAATTTTAGCAGGTGGTTCAAGAAAGATAATATAAACCAACGATAGTACCTACAGTTATAATAGTGTTTCCACAACGTTGCAGAGCAATTAATTTAAAACGATTTTTTATATGTACAGATGCGATGTGTGAATGCGGTGCGGAGCAGACCACCGAACATGTGGTCAACGAATGTCCGCTCCATTCATTCCCCGGCGGGATTGATGAGGTCCACAGGGCAACGCCTGAGGCCCTAGACTGGCTCGCAGACCTAGATGTCCCGCTCTGACCCCCCCACCATACGAAAAAAGAAGAATGCGTACCGAAAATGACGTAGCTTTTTAAGAATATTTATTGTGTGCATATTGTCACATCGGCGTGTGGATTCGTCGGTGTCCGCCAGTCTCCACGCAGTGCAGAACAGCGAGGATTGGAGGAATCATGTCCACCGTGGAAATTGGATTAGGAATCACGATCCTCGTCAATCAACGTACAATAGAGAAGAAAGCCCGTGGGAGTGTTAGGAACTATGTGAATGAACTATGAGAAAGATAGCAAAGTTCAGAAATTCGCCAGAAATTCAATTCAATAAACCTTGCTAACACTATTTTAAGTAACCAACGTTTTGAATCTTATTGGAGACAAGGGCTATTCTGAGATTATATTTCCCTCCAGATCATAGATTCTCAACCTTTTTTTGCCCAACGCCCCCTTTGAGAATATTATTCTTTTCTATCGCCCCCTTACTCGTGAATCTGGAACAGAAATGTCGTCACGATTATATTTACCACAACGGGAGGGGGGGGGGGGGGGGCTAATGAGATGGGGCAAGATGGGATATAATAATAATAATATTTTTATTTTTATTTCTTACACCATTACAAATTTGAGTTTATTACAAATAAGAAATAATGCTTTATAAATATTTTACAAAAAGGTGTTAACAAATATTTATACATCAAAGAAATTTCAAGAAATATGGCATTTCAAAAAAAATGTGGAGAGACTCTTTTGAGAATCAAAAGAATTTCCCTTTTGAATCTCTTCCCACTGACGCCAAATATATCAATCTCGGTGGAAATTTAGTTCAGGAGCAATATACTCCTTGGAGAACCATTGGCCGGTTAGTCCTATAGGCAGGAAGATAGAATAACCTATGATGACGCTGTCTAAGATAGTCATCTGGAATACAGAGACTCGCGCGCTCCAAAATGGCTGAGTTCTCAATATAGCCTCGCAGCAGCCTGAATAAGTGGGTGGTGGCCTCTCTTCTGAGCTGCAGGGAGTGAAGTCCCAGCACGCCCAGAAGAAAGTTCGTCGAGTAGAGTCATATATAGTGGCCGTACTTCCTCATGTAGAAATATCTTAGAAACTTTTTTTAATCCTCTCCAACATGAGGAAGCACCTCATGAGGATTCCAGATAAACGAATCACTCTCGAGCCTGCTGCGGACCAGGGAGAAACAAACCCTAATATTTTTAAGACCGACCGGCACACTCCTTCCATATGAGGACGAATTGTCAACTAACTTTCATACATAATCCCAAGATCCTTTACGTTTGAAACTGAGAATTATGACTTCAAAAATTTGAGATTATGACCGAGCATAGTATAGGTACCTGTGGTAGGTGAGACTAAATGCTCTGGTAAAAGTCAGAACTACGCATTTTAAGACATTGAAATGAAACTAGATTTATTGACTCAATTCTGAAATGTTATCAACATCAGCTTGAAGGCGCAGGCAGTCCGCAATATTTCTTATTAGAAGACATAATTTTAGATCGTCAGCAAACAGCAAAAAGCTAGAAAAACTAATGACTCCAGCAATGTCATTAATGAAAATGTAAAAGAGAAGAGGCCCTAAGATCGATCCTCGGGGAACCCCAGAAAAAACAAGAAATTCAGCAGATTGGAAGATTCTGTGACCAATTGCTTTCTGTTCTTGAAGTAACTTTTAAAAAACCTTTACATCCGAAGGGAAAAACACATCCTGGGCAAGTTTTGTGAGTCGTTTGGACAAGTCGTTTCATTATACGAACAGTCTACACTGATACTATATAGTATATAGTACTATAGAGTATATATATAGTATCCTAAACAGTGGTATCCACTGTCTAGGGACCTAGCAATAAAGTCGGTAAACACCATCAGATTGGTTTCAGCGGATCTTCCTTTCCTGAAACTATGCTGTTCGGGGATAATATATGCGTCTATCTGAGGCATAAGGAATGTATGAATTAATTTTTCAAATAGTTTAGCAGGAGCTCATAGTATGGCAACTGGTATATAATTTTCAATAAAATTTTTCGAACCTTTCTTAAAAATAGGACATATTTTGGAAGTTTTTCATACTTCAGGAAAAGTGGAAGTATTAATCGCTAAGTTAAAAATCAGACATAATGGTGTTTTTAGGAACTCGGCGTACCCTTTAAAAAAATACGGGAACGAAGTCTGGTCCGATGGAGTGTGAGGTCTTCATGATACTTATGGCACTAATAACTCATTGACTCGCCAGCCTTGTTAGAAAGGATTGCATTTCTTTGCCCTGAACGCAATACCAGATCGAATACCTTATTTCATATACAACATTTTAAATCGAAATACGCACAAAACCCCTTGCTCGGGCGTATCTGCCAAACTTATAATGCCCTAAGAGATATTTACATATTCCATTGTATCCGTAAATCGTTTATTATTTTTTTAATATCTTTTTACTTAACACTAAGTACTATTATTTTAAACAACTACAGGAAACTATTATTTCAGTATTGATTATTATCACATTTTTGATAATTTTTTACAACGTGCTCACAACATATACCTACTATAATTGTTTAGTTACCACTTGAATCATAATCACATAATTATTAACCATTAATAACTAAATATTATAAACGGAACTTAATTGGTTTAAATTATATTCACTATTTTATGTACAACTACTTTATACACAACTGTATGCTTCCTAAATAAACATAAATAAAAATAAAATAACGTCAGATTCCATAAATATATCTAAATCGACGTTTGAAGCTCCTCTGGTATTAAATGTGGCCGCATTATTAATGTCCAGAAGTGGACGGTATTTATTGCAGACCGATTGAAAATGATCAGCAAATGCGTTAGCCACACCGAAGCCACGAAATTCCTGATTACCTTTCGTCATGGTGCGTTTAAGACCACCATTCTTCCGGAGGGATTTTATAAAGTGCCAAAACATCTTGGGATCATGCATGATGTTTTCCTCGATTTCAGACACGTAGGCTCGAAAAGCCACTCGAACTTCGCGCCTATTTAACGCTCGGTAAAAACTAAACAGATCGTATTGATTCTGAAGGATTCCAGTTTTCCAACGCTCATGATGGGCGTGTTTGATCTCTATATTCGAGATGTCTTCTCTCGAGAACCATTCGGATACTTGCGACCACCACCCATATCCATTAGGATAAACTTGTAAATTATTGCGCGCGGCGAAAAAGTCGTACGTCCTGCCGGCGAACTATCTGGAGTGCTGATGGGGTGGGATGGGTTTCCCTGGGTCTCCTACCGCCCCCCTAAAAGCCAGAAACACCCCCAATTTCCTCTTGGTCTTCGACCGCCCCCCTGAGGGTCTGAAACGCCCCCAAGGGGGCGTTATCGCCCACGTCGAGAACCTATGCTCTAGATCAGGGATTCCCAAACTATTTTGGACAAGTGACCCCTTTTCCAAAATGAACTGTTACTCCAGACCCCCCATGGCCAAATTACCTACTTTTAAAATCAACCCCCTTAGGGGCCGTTCAAGTATTACGTAACGCAATTTTTGAAGATTTTTGACCCCCCCCCCCAATGTAACCGCGCCGTAACGTTTTCCTGTATACCCCCCCCCCCCTAGGCGTTACGTAACGCCCAAGTGGCTTTACTTGAAATTCACATTTAAGTTGCGCAAAGTGCTGTAAAAATGTTACGTAACGCGTTGTCCCAATCCCCCCCCCCCCGTAACGCACAGTAACGTTTTGCAAGACCCCCCCCCCCCCCCAAGTGCGTTACGTAATACTTGAACGGCCCCTTATTCATTCTGACTTAGGTCAATAGAAGGTAACAGAGTGAGAATTAGCAATGCTTTAAGTTAGCAGACTATTATGAATAAGGGGGCCTATTTTTAGTTTTTTCCTATTGATACAAAATACCTAGGTACTAAGGTACCAATTGGAAAACTTTACACTTGGTTAAGTGAGTAAAAGAGGACTTCATTTTCTCATCAAAATTTAACAAAATAAAAAGACATAAAATTCAGTAAATATCAAGTTTAATGTATAATGATTATTACAAATTAGGTACCGTACTTAAAGAATCTTAAGTTATTATACTTAAAAAAGTATTAATTCGCAAATAGAAAATAAAACATTCAGTGTGATGGATGAACCTGGTGACTATCTACCAATCTAGCTACATCTGGTTTAATATTGGTGAGTTGCAGCCTTAAATCTTGACGTTCGTTGATTTTCAAACGGTTTCTTTGTTTCGTCAAAATGTTTGTTACCACACTGAAGCTTTTTTCAACTAGGTATGATGATGGAAAAGCGATAAGGTATTTTTCAGCAATGTTCCACAATGTAGGATACTGTGTTGCAATGTTGCGTTGCAACCAGAACTTCTGATAGCCTTGGTTGAACTTCTGCTTAAGCTCTTCGTCTGTGCTCATGGTAATCAACTCTTCTTGCATTGTCAAATTGGCTTCTTCTATGGCAGTGGTATCGTACGGATTTATTATCCATTGAGGAATTTGTAAATTTAAAAGATCCTCAAACCTCTCCTCAAAATCCTTGTGTAATGCGTCCAAGTGAGTGACATATAATAAAATGTCATCATCATGAAGCATTTCTGGTAATTTTGACAAATGCTTCTGCCTAAATTTTGTTTATAAAGGATTAGTTTACCCACGAAGGCCGATATTATTGATTTTGTTTTAATCAAGTTAAGATCGTCACCCTGCAGCTGCAAATTAACTTTGTTGTACATTCCTAAGATATCAGTCAAGTAATAAATATCTGTTTTACAATTGTTCAGATTTTCTTTCAAATTCGGATCTTTTTCTTGTAAAAATTCCAACACAGATTCAAAAATGGCTGAAAATATTTCTAAGCAAGAGCCTCTGGATAGCCAGCGAACTTCAGTGTGCAGAAGTAATCGAATAAAGACTTCGTCGTTTTCCTCACATAGCTGAGCAAATAACCGAGAGTTCAAAGAATTGCTTCGAATCTTGTTGATAGCATTTATTACATATTGTAAAGACTTATGCAATCTAGGACTCAGCTTTTTGTCACTAAACGCTGCCTGTGAATCACGCAGTGAATGACCAGTACATCAGGCAGTTGTCACTTTAAGTGAGCTATAAAACCACGATGACGACCAACCGTAGACGGTGCACCATCAGTCGCAACAGAAACAATGTTCTTCCATGGAATAGCTTTGTCAGTAAAATAATGTTCCACGGCCTGAAAAATCGATTCTCCTCTGGTATCAGTCTCTAAATATGTAGCAAAAAGCAGTTCTTGGCACATATTTTCATCTTTGATATATCGAACATATCCTAACAACAGAGCTTCATTGCCGGGTAATGTAGACTCGTCCAACTGGAGAGAGAATCTGTTGGTCTGTAAGAACTTGCATAAAATGTTTTCCACATCACGTCCCATCTCGTCTATGCGTCTCTGAACCAGGGCCGTATTTACACTTTTCATTAGTATAGGCCACTTCATTTGCGCCGCCCCTTCCTCCTTCTTAGGAGTTTCACCTATCATCACTCACTTGTAAAGGCTGCCATTAGGTGACGCACAAATATTTTAAAAATGAATATTCAAACATAGGTTAAGTAGGTATTCAAAAATGAAATGAAGATTGAATTATTCGTACAATAAAAGTGTAACACGAAACAACAATAACAATTTTTTACGGGATTTTTTATGTGACAAAATCATTTATAATCGCTTCATCGTTGCTTCTTTGCGTAGAAGAAAAGAAGAATTAAGTTTTTCTTGCGATAATGAATACCTTTTGATTTGAACTTGGTATTTCTTCATTCGCTTTAAACAGGAAAAACTCTAGAACAATTTGTGGCCGGAGGGCAAAGTGCGACGCGGAGAGCTATATCTAAGTTTGGGTAAACGTTGCACAGAAATGGTTTCCTCAAAAACTTTTCTTAAAAAGTTTCAGTAATGATGTAGATTCAGGTTTCTCTGTCGTCTTATTAGTGGAAATGTGACCTCGAAAGTGTACCCAATCCTGAACTAAATCGTCTTCTAAATCATTGCCCAAGAGACTGAGCTTTTTCTGAGAGTCTTTGTGTTGAAAGTTCACCCATTTAAAAAAAATATATATATTTGAATTATTATACCTTCATATTATGCCTTATGCCTTCGCATATGCCTTTCCTCTAATTCAGTTCTCAGTCAGAAAGTTGTTTCAATATCCTCATTTGATGTTTCGTCTATGAAGTTTTTTCTCTTAGGGTCATCTTACTCTGAATGTCGCCCTGATATTACTGAAGTGTGCTCATTTCAATTGCACTTTCTTCGAAATAATCAAAGTTTTCTTGCTCTGGTATAATATATTCGAGAAGAGATCCATAAAAATCAGATACCGTCAGTACGTCAACAGATGAGCTCTGAATCTGAGCACTCGCTTTATTTAGTTTTTCCAAAATAGCATTCCAAAATACGATTAGTAGCCAAACAAAGGTAGCCCCCTGCCCAAACATTTTTTGTGAAATATTCGCACCATAATCGCACGACGAAATCCGCGGTCCCGTACGAGATCACTGGGCGTTTAAAAGTTCCTTTAACCTCGGAAATAGGCCTAGAGGCTTCAAAAAAATTTTTTTTAATAAATCGATGGTAGAACTATTCAAAAATATTTTCTGAAAATTTCGAACCAAAATATCACGCCATCTAAAAGTTATATGCGTTTGAGTGAGTGTCCCTCGGTTGAACTACCACTATTTTACTGCAAGTCTTATTTCAAACGCATTTTTCTCGAAACCGCTAGCTCCTGCAGTTTTTAATCAATCGTTATCAAACTAAGGACATAGTTTCATTACATAAATGCGCTCTATTTGAACCTTTATCCTGAGCAATATCTTTATTTCAACAATTTTTTTGTGGCAAAAAAAACGTTTAAAAAAAATGGTAAAAAATCATAAGTACTAAATTTTCACATTTATCAAAAAAATATTAATTTTCGATTTTTTTGTAAAAGAAGTGAGGTTCAAATAGAAGAAACACTAATAAAAGGCAATTTTTTTCTGAAAAATTGATTTCGGATGAAAATTGTGACCTCCAGAAGTTAAAATTGTCCAGCCGGATGACGACTTACAATGCGCGGCAGTTGATATCTCCGTTATTTTTTGAGGAAAATATTTGAAAATTTTAGAATATACTCTTGAATATGTATGTGTAAAATGACCGCAGGGTATAAATAAAATATATATATTCCTTATGTGTAAAAAAAATTCATGAAAGTCACTAAAAATACGAAGTCCTGCACCTATTTCTCCCCTTAAACGCTCGTGCAATAAAGGTTTTTTGTGAAATATTTGCACCACAATCACCGGTCCCTTATTGGACCGTTGGGCATTGAACGACACAAGTCCCGTACGTGACCACTGGGTGTCAAAAGGTTAATCGATAGAAAACTCTACACACAGTGACTTTTTGTTGTTGTTTAGGTTTAATCGTTCACAAAATTAACGGCTTACCAAAGCGAGCGAGCGCCGCCCCCTGAACTCTGCCGCCCCTAGGCCGCGGCCTATAAGGCCTATTGACAAATCCAGGACTGCTCTGAACGGTGTTATTGCTCAAAGGTATTCTCTTTAAAATATCATGTGCGGGTTTGTGCAATACATTGTTAAGGACCTCCGCAATGGCTGGTAAGATAAGCTGCTCTGCAATTGTGTGGGGTTTCCCCGACTTCGCTATTAGTAAAGATATATTATAGGATGCTCGTAAACCATCATCGTCTTTAATAGATGATGACGCAAACATCGATCTTATGGATGTCCTTTTTGTCTAGTTTATCTTTAAGTGCTTGAAAAAATGACGAGGGCTTACATTTTTTGTCAGCATGTACTCTTGATAAGTGGTCATCCATTTTTGAAGGCTTCATGGCATCGTTACTGTATACTTTTTCACATATGAGACACATTGGTAAGTGTTGATTTGATGGAGATGCAATAAATCCGAACTTCAAGTAGTCCAAACTGTATTGTTTGCATTTTTTTTTGTGTCCGCCATCATAAAACTCTCAGTAATCTTGCAAATAAAAAAATAAGAAACTACCTAAATAATAAACAATAATTAACTGTTAACCGGTCAAATGCCATCCAAAATCACGAAAATTTACGAAAGCTCCCGCGAAATCACGACTTTGAAATTTAAATTCAATATTTTGTCGATTAATTTTGAACTATCGTATATTTTATTGACCGAAACACATTCCTAAAACAATAAACTATGTACCAAAACAACACTACTTTCGTTAATTACGTAAATTAATAGGTTTTACGTTGTTTTTGTCGAGGAACACGCATCAACCTTGACAGATAACAATCGCGGCAAAATTTGACAGTTCGATGTCACAGAGAAAATTATTTAAAAATATCCTGGGGTTGCAAGGTGAATAAAATTTCTACCAGCCGTATGGTTATATAATGACGCAAGCGATTCTGACACTGTTCTTCATACAACGTCTATACATAGATGGGTCAAAATCGCAGACAAACATGTTTTCATGGGAATATTTTTTTCGGGCATGCGCAAGGGTCGATTTTTTGACCTCGTCGACCCCCAAAATCAGTTTTCGTTTATGTCGACCCCTAGGAAACCACTTTGGGAATCCCTGCTCTAGATCAAGGTATCAAACCGCCAAATATCGTGATTTCGATTTCGAAAAAAAATCACGACGTTTGGCAGTTTGACTGATTACGTGAAAAGATAATTTTCAACATCTCTATGATTAAAAAAAATTGCCTTACCTTTTGAGCCTCATTATCTATTTTGAATTTTTCATTATTTCTTAATAACCGTACATAATTAATGAAGATTTTGGAGAAAACGGCTTGCCAAACTTTGCCTACGCGCGTAAAAGCACGACCTGTTTTTTCTCTTTATGTTTGAAATGTTGTAAGTTTCTGATATATCACTGTTTTTATTAAAATAATGTCGCTGTTACTCTCTCAATCTGATTTACAGTGCAGAAAATTATTATTCCATTCTTAAATCAAGTGGAAGTGTTAAATCGATATTGCTATATTCTAGGATATAATAGGTTAAGTGTGTCTATTGTCCAGTTGATTAGTCAGAGATCTCCGAAAAATCGAAATTTGGGTCGAGTATGCAGTTATACTTAAAAGTGTACCCTGTATCGAATACAATACCAGAAAATCAATCACAACTTCTAGTGATTGAAACAAAACGTTAAAGTTTTCTGGATCACCAGTAGGATATTTCAAAATACCATAATAATGTACCGGACCGATAAGCCACACGGTGTTATTTGATATGTAAAACGCACAATAATATTTAATTTATGGTGAGATTCCTAAATTGCTTTCGTCATTAATTCAAAACTTTAGTATTTTCATGAATACATTTCATCATTATTTCACTATAAAAATGATAAAAAATAATTAATTGTTATGGTAATAAAATAATAACCCCGTTAACTACTGAGATGGCATATTATTCTGCGTAGTAAAAACAAGCCTGCTTTGCTTTTATCTTTTTCTTTTCAACTTAATAAACACAGGTCCTACCTGTGTTAATTTCCTGTATAATTTAAAATCAATGAATATTATTTAAATTATTTGTTCTTTTTTTTACATTTTTTTTCACGTAATAAAATGCGTAGGAAATAATAATCCTAGGTATATAGTTAAGCATTTTTCTTCATATTATTTATTACATAGAAAAAAATAAGTACCTACGTATTATTAAATCAGTATTTGTCACACTCTTTTGTGTGCCAAAAAAAATTGACGACTTTATACCGTTAAATTAATTGATGATGATACGTTTTTATACAAAGCCAGTAAAAATTTACAGGATGCCATTGAGAAAACATGAATTGACTCAAATTATGTAACGCTTTGGTTAAAACATGACAAACTAAAATTGAATGTCCTGGATAACAATGCTTCTTATTGTTAACAGCCACGGTGGAAATGAACTGGCGATGTAAATTTAGAAGGGATAGCAGGATTAACTAGTTTGTTCTAATATTAGACGATAAATTAAAATTTCAACAAAGAAAGTTTGATTCATGGAAAGGGTCAAAAATAGCTTGGATCTCAAGGCAACCCGTCTCGTATATACTTAGGGAACGTACCCATACTACGTGACCCGTTAAGGGTGGGGGGGGGGGGATTTTCAAAATACCCCACGCTTGGTCACAATGAGCGGCGGGGGGCTTAACACTACATTTAGATTATTGTTCTAGTGTCTTATTCTTATGTAACGAAGCCCAAAATAATAAACTACAGCTTATACGAAAAAAGGCATAAAGATGATTTTGAAATGCAATTTTTTTACTAGGGTTTAATTAATTATGTTACAAAATTTAAATATGACGACCACCAAATAATGTGTAATCAAGCATTTTACATCAAGCACACACACGCTTCTTAGCAAACCTGGGTTGCGTGGTCCCTAAAACTCAAACTTCTTTCGCTCAACGACAATTCTGGTATATCGCTCCTAAAATGTATAATGCTTTGAGTGCCGATATAAAGTCACATAATTCTAAATCTCTCTTTAAATCCCGTATCAATCATTGGATATTTGAAAAGGGAAGAGATTTCTTCAAACAACACATGAGAGCTTAATATTACAATAAAAAACAAATAATATTAATATTAATTAATAAAATATTACAAATTTAATTAATCAATTACTTTAACTTAATATTGCATTTTAAAAAAATCAAACAAAAAATTACTTTCTCTAACACTCTTTCCAATTTCTTTCATAGAACGAATATCAAAAATGACTACAAACATGTACTCTCGTGCAGAAGATTACTTACCAAATTTTATTTCTATTTTTATTTCAAGAAGAATAATGCTCACCAATGTTTATTTCATCTTCTTTAAATTTTCTTTATTTCTTAGATAACTTGCAATTCTTATATTTTTATCTGTTTTTAGTTTTATTTATCCCTAAATATGTTATTTTTTTCTTTTCTCTTCTTATATTTTATTATCTGTTTATATAAAATTATATTACATGTATGACTACCACAACACGGGCAATAGCCTAGTATGGTAGTCAAAAATGGCCAAAAATGTAACATTTAATCATTTATGAAATAAAAAAATAAAAAAAATAAAAAATCCGTTACAATTTACAAGCTTCAAAATAGAGGGCTCCTTATTTATCTGCAAGCTAAAATTATGTACCATGAAAATGTTAACAACTATCCTACGAGAAGTTGCCGAGGTTTCCCGAAATAAAACTTAAATGCACACAAAACAGAATGTTTTATAAAGGACAAAATTTTTTACTAAGACACTCATCGTTGGATATATATGCCATACACCTTAAAAAATTACGATTTGTATACACATTTCACTTACTTTTATGCCAATTTTAACTGTATTTAAGTGTGAAGAAATCCTGCAGAAACAAACAATCGACACCAATAAATGCTTGTAAAAGGATAACCCAAGCCGCCAAACCTAAATAGAAATCAAAATCAAAGGAAATTAAAACACAGTAATAAAAAAGCGTGTGGAATCTTCACCTTCGTCTGTTTAAATTTTTAAATGATAGGCTCAACGATGAAGCGCAGATGGTTGCCGAAAGTTATTATTATAAATGCTGCAATGTCGTAGTGGCCGACATTGCATTGCTTACAGAAAATCTGCCAAAACCTAAACTGACGTCGAAACTACATAGATTTTTTTGCCGAAACTTGCCAAAACTGAACCTAAATTATCGCGCGTCATTCATCTGACTTCGGGGGGTTCGTGGCTCATGACTGATAATAATAACATCTCAATAAATGTTAAATTTACTCTTAAGAACGTTGTAATTTTAAACGCAATTAAAATTGAAATACTCAATTAATGAAGTCCTTCCTTTAAAATTAAAAGCCATCCGCTCGTGGAGAAACTGAAAAAAAGTAGTTGGCGACGTAATCTCAATCACCTTTCTAAACAAATTCGATATTTTTCTGATCTGACATGTCAAAACATGACAAAACTTAACAGGTCGTGAACCGCTACCATGGCAACCTGTCAATGCAACTGAAATGCACCTGCCGCGGCGACCACTAATGCTGGGCAGTTGGCAGTCGCGTTTCAGTTGCATTGTTGATATCGATATGTTGATATGAATCTGCAATATGTTAGATCAGAAAAATGTCGATTTTGTTCAGGAGGTTGATTGCGGTTGCGTCGCAAACTGTTTTTTTTTCAGTTAATGCATGAGCGGATGGCTTAAGTGTACCATGTTTATTCATTTTTTTAAATTTTTTTTGTTTGTTTTATAGCAGTAATATAAAAAATAAATATTTTTTCACATACTTCAATTATTGTTTTTTTACTTCATTTAACACATGTTAACTGTCTAGAAAGGTGTAAAAAATAAGCCAAATTACAGTAAACAATAGACTTGTAACATGTCTAAAAAAGTTGCGGTTTCGGCCAAAACTGAGACTAATACCGAAAATTCGGTTTCGGTTTCGGTTGAAAGTCCAGTTTCAGTCGGGCACTAGCAATGTGTATTTCGTATTTATATGGTATGCTATAACGAGACGGTAGGTGTTATTAGTTAAATACATATTATAAACGAGGTGAAATGTGTTGTTGATAATTGGTTAGAATGTACGAAATGCGCCGCGCGCCTGCTGGTTACATAAATCATGTACGCATATACTACATACGTAACGTTATTCTGCTTAATCATATTAATAATACACATTTATTGCCTTGATTTACTCTACAAATGTTCTGGAAAGCTTGACATAATTGACCGGTCAGTGGTTGAGTGGGCATCGCGTTTGGGTCTCACCCAGGCGTTCCGCATTCGATTCCTCGGCTGGCTAAGTCCTCCATCACGACTCAAGCAACATTTTCGGCTTACTGTGGTGGTTGTAGGAGATTTTCAAATGTTGTCGGGTTATTTGTAACCCGGGAATGTTTGTCTTTCTTTAAAAAAAAAAATTAAACATTTATTTTAAAAATATTATCAGTTTATTTATTTATTAACTAGAGAGTTCCCGGCGTGCGTTGCTATGCTACTAATAAAGAAATTTTTAAATTGTTTCGACTATCAATCAATTTTGGTAACTAACATAGGTACCTATTTTAAATATCTACAATTCTTGATTCGATTCAAAGCTTGAGGCGAGTACTTCAAATAAATCCGTTAATTTAAAGATGTTCGAAAATAGAATTTTGATTTAACAATCATCATTAACAGTCATTCTAAAGTTTTGACAGTTTTGCAAGGGTTTTTGTAATGATTAAAAAACTTTTCAGAAGAATTGTCAAGTGGTTGTAATAATCCAGAAACCTTCGCGGGGGTTTAAAGAAGGTATTTTGAATGTTTCAAACATTGATAGCAACGCATAGCGGACATACATACGTACATACATACAAACATTTTTAGATTATAATAGTTAATTGTGGCATTTGGTTGAGAAATGACACAAAGAGCTACAATTACGTACAATACTTACAATAGTATAGTATAATAAAATTAATGTATAGCCTTCTTGTACCTACCTTCCGTGCAGTTAAATAAATCCGCTTTATAAGTTTATAATATAATATTTTTACATAATATTTGGATTGATAATAATATTAACAAAAAGGTCACTGCTCAGCTGTATATTCCTAAAGCTGGTCTTCAGAATTTCCTCTAATATAATGTATTTATGATAAATGCATACATATTGCAAATAAAATTAAAATTCAAATCAAATAATTAAAATATAAAAATTACATATACAATTCAAATTACATATAAAAAAACCCAATGTCCAAATGTACATATATACTTTTTACAGATAAATAAATAAAATAATAATTAAAGCTTCTTGAAGCACTGCAACGGTGTCCATATTCGAATGGACAGTGCGGTATTGCATTCCAAAGTTGTGTTGAGCGAAAGCTTACCACCCTCGAATACAGCAGTTTTATGTATGGGGAGAACAAATAAATGGTCTGTTTGGCGTGTATTGTGTGTACGAGAGTCACGGTACTACTTACATTAGGTACTACTTTGATTTTGATAATTGATATGAAAAGCGTTGTTACGGTGTTGACTTTTATTGAATTATTTATACTGTTGCCATATTACCCAGGTTGGTGGTGTCATATTTCCCAGGGCTTGGAGTAATTTGGCAGTTTCCCTTTTCCTTGTTTTCCTATTTTGCTATGAATCTTTCAGTTTCATGATTAGATACTACCTTTTTGCATTAGTTGTAGAGAAGTAAGTTCTTAAAATAATTTAAAATTATATTTCATATTGGTAGCTCTAATCTCGCTGCTAGAAATTGGTGCCGTGTTCACGCATTTCCCTTATAGGTACAATTCAACAAACTGATTTACTTTCTAAATCCAAAAAAATGTAAGTATACCTTCATCTTATTTGTAATATTTAATGGGAAGCGAGCGATAATAATAATCAATCTTCGCCGTGATAATTTGGTATATAACTGTTTTATGGAGAACCTGAAAAAAAAAATAAATATGTCTAAATTAGTACTTATGTATTTCGTTACCACAACAGTCCAAATAATAATAATAACGTAGTATTTGGTTCCATGACAACTCAGAATCAAGTCAACTCAACAACTCTTTGAAAAGTTATTAAAACCTATGAAAAAAATAATTTTAAAATAGCCTTTAACTCTAACCGAACGTAACTTATTTAATCAGTTTTTTTTATTTTTATAATCACTCTTTATGACCTTTCTGAGGTGGTTTCATTCTGTTGGCCGGTCACCGTTGTATTTATATAGCGCAGTTTTGTGTTATTTCACTTCAAGTGCGCAATGGGTATTATATAACAAATAATGTGAGCTTTTTTCTCAAAGTAGTCGATCATTTAGTAGAACCTGATTTGTACCTAGAGATACTTTCAACATAGCCATGGTGAGATTTCGCAATAAAATTTCTTAAAAAAGGTTTAGCCGTTATTACCTTACCGGAATAGGAATATGATTATCCTCTTCTCCATCTAATCATTCTTCAGCTTCACAATATATCCCAAACTATTGAAGCCATTGTCACACTGGCTCTGGACGGTTGGGACTTTTGTACGGTAATTAAAAAACTTAGTAAACACCATTTCGGTCTTCTCCTTCCCTTGCAATTAGCAAATATATTTTATTGTTTAACCAAATTAAGGCTCAAGGTATTCAAGGCTCTCGACCAGCAATACGATGGTCACGGGTACAAACCCTGGTGTGGGGCAAGTAATCACAATTTAATCACTTAAAATAATAATAATACATGCGTACACCTCAGCACGGGTTCTCCCAGTAAGGTGTTCACAATCTATAACCACATTCATTTTAACCAATTACATACAGCTGCCGATCATATTTCACTCTACTACCTACTATGTTTCATATTAAGAATATTTTTTGTCTTACTAAACTTCCACCTTATGTAATTGTCATTGCATTTATTAACTCTATGTCATTGTATTTATACTGTATGTAAGAGCATAGAAATAAATAAATAAATAAAAATAAAATAAAATAATATATAGGGTATATTTGTGGCACGCTCCAGATTGGAAGATACTCTCAGTATCGCCCTGATGTAAGATCACCGTTCAGCATTGAAATATTTCGTGAAACCAGATCCAGATAGATCCGAATGGCCATGAACTTCTCCACCTTCCTCTTTCCAGGTTCTTCCCCTCCCCACTACCTTCAGCCTCAGAACATACCACATTTGGGGACGCCAGTCTCACTGGCTCCAGGCGGTTGGGACTCTTACGCAGTATTCACATTTAATAAAAGGGTAGCTATATTTTAAATACGCACTTCCATAATGAAAAAAATATACAACCATTGTAATTTCCTCCAAAGTTGACTTAGTGCTATGAATTTTATCACGTCCATAAACCAAAACCTGAAGTTATTATTTTTAGCAATAGAAAAATTAAATTAAGTGGTTTAGCTTAATATTGTGTATTGTTTGTGATGGTAATTAAATAGTATTGCCTATAATTTGAACAAGCAATTTAATCTGATTACAAGAAATGGTTAGGATTTTAAAAAAAGAAACGAAAAATCTTAGGTCCTTGGTTTAGGTTACTAAATTGTTATACATAAATAAAACACTGGTATTTAGTTCGTTATAACAAATGAAGTTTTATTAAGATCACTAAACCAACATGGTTATATAAAAATATTATTTAAAATAAATATCTGATATCAAAAAGGTCCAATAGAGTTACGAAATATTTGCGAAAACTCACATGTTAATTTGATTGTACATTTAGGTGACCCGTCTACAACTCAGTAAAATGCAGCCAAACATATAAATATAAAGTATTTTACAAAAAAAAAAATGAAATAATTAAACTTTGTATAAACCACTTATATGATGCGCAAATCCGACCGGTTTCGGAACAAACGTTCCTTCGTCAGGGAAAGCTTATACTAATTTGACAGTTTCAAACAATGTTTTATTATGGTAGGGGTGGAGCCGTTGCTAGTTAATAATGTAGATTGGGTGGGTAGGTATTAGTGTAGAGTGGGTGGATAAATATTCTTCATATTAATCATGAAGGAAAACGTTTAGATAACTTAGAAGCCTTGGAAATTAAAAAATCCCTTAAAAATAATGAATCTATTATCAACAAACAAAAAATATTGTCATATAGCTCAATCATGGATTTGTTCCCCTACCCACCCACTCTACACTAATACCTACCCACCCAATCTACATTATTAACTAGCAACGGCTCCACCCCTACCATAATAAAACATTGTTTGAAACTGTCAAATTAGTATAAGCTTTCCCTGACGAAGGAACGTTTGTTCCGAAACCGGTCGGATTTGCGCATCATATAAGTGGTTTATACAAAGTTTAATTATTTCATTTTTCTATAATGGATAACCACAAAGTAATAGCTACATTCAAAAATATAAAGTATTTTACTTTCATATGATGTGTTCAAGTAGGTACCTAGTATTCGTATAATGTTGTAATAATAATTATTTTTAATTTTTCTTACACACATAACCATCCGTAGAAATTTACAAACATTATGATTGATCTTCACGATTCCTTGTCCATAACTACATTGGAACCTTTGAAATATATTGTGCAAACAAATTTGATTCAATTAAGATTGCGATATTTAAAAATAAAACTTATCATTCTCACCGAATATATTGGAATCTCTTAATCTAATAAAATTATTTCATTTATCTTAACTACTAATTAGTTTAAAACACGTCCTGCCAGAAGAACTTCCAGCAGGACGAACCATCGAGCAATATGAAACTCCACGGTGTCACAATGTTTTCGTTTATTCCTAAACTCAGCTTAACAGTTTAAATCTTATTTGTAAATCAAAATTCATAAAATAATAAGCATAGAACATCGTTGATTTGAAGTCGCGTATTTAATTTACCTTAAGTTTTTCAACGTTGAGACTGTGTACTCCATTAGATGTGACGTTATTTGTATCGATTTTTTCTCCTTCGACGTTGTTCTGATCATTCAAACTATTTTTGCCATTGCGGTCTCCTTTGGCCGCTAAGTTTTCAGTAATAGCATCGTCTTCTTTAGTAGTGACTGCCTTGGCTGGTTTGAGGTAAGCTTTTCTGTAGAAATCCAAAAAGAGAAGCATCATGAAGAGGTTCTGTGGGACGACCACGGCGGCAACCCACCTCGGATAGGCGCAGTCTGGGGTCAGCACCAGCATGGAGAAGTGAAGAACCAGCAACAAAAATTGGACCTGATATAAAAAAAAGAAAAGGATTTTGAGCTCGAAGGCGTTAAGGTACAGTAATAGAGACATCAGAAGAAAGTTTGAAGATATATCTGTCCTTTAAAAGATAATCGTCACGAATGTGTATGTAAAGCTGTCCTCGCAAAGATAATGGTCAAATAGGTGTATTGCAATCTGTCCCTTGAAATACAACCGTCAAACACATGTTTGCAAATCTGTCTAAAGGATAACCGTCAAAAGAGTGTACGCATATTTTAACCACTGAAAGATAATATAATCTCTATTTTAATTTTTTAAACTTTATGAGTAAAATCTCAAATTATAATATTTAATTAAATGAAGACAATATTAGCGAAACTCAATCGAAAATCTGGAGACAGAAAAAGATATTGGCTCCGCTGGGACACGAACCCAGGACCTTTGCTTACATGTCTTACATGCTTACTGTCCCAGCGGAGCCAATTTCTTTTTCGGATTTTTCTGTCTCCAGATTTTCAATTGAGTTTCACTAATATTGTCTTCATTTAATTAAAGATAATATAATCGTTGAAAGTGAGCAACTCTGTTTTCAGAAAGTCAATCGTCATACATTTGTGCACATATTCCATCGTATAATAATAATAATAATCCGATAATCGTCAAGATTTGCATATAACAGATATATGCAAATCTTGCATCTCAAATATAATCGTCAAATATGTGTGTGCAAATCTATTCTCTAAAAGATAATCATAAAACAGGTGTGTGCAAATCTTTCATGTGAAAATTAATCATCATATAAGATTGTGCAAATCTATCCCCCGAAAGATAATCATCAGGTGTGTGCAAATCTATCCTGTGATATGTGTACGCAGATCTATTCTTTAAAAGATAATCATAAAACAGGTGTGTGCAAATATTTCATGTGAAAGATAATCATCATGTAAGATTGTGCAAATCTATCCCCCGAAAGATCATCATCAGGTGTGTGCCAATCTATCCTGTGCTATGTGTACGCAAATCTATTCTTTAAAAGATAATCATAAAACAGGTGTGTGCAAATCTGTCATGCGAAAGATAATCGTCATGTAAGATTGTGCAAATCTATCCTCCGAAAGTTAATCGTTAGGTGTATGCAAATCTGTCCCGTGAAAGATAATTGTCATATATAAGATTGCAAGAAATATGTCCCCTGAAAGATAATCGTCAAACAGGGGTGTATTCTCTTAATTTGTCCCCTGAAAGATAATCCTATCACAGATGTACGCAAATTGAGTGGTAGGTGTATAAAATAATGTTGATTTGTTCAAGATATGTTCTCTGAAAGGTAATCGTCATTGTTCAAAAACTATTTTTTTCTGAAAAATTATCGTACTTCTCTAATCTGTGCTCACGCTAGACAATTTAGCAATATTTTTTTATGAAACAATAACAACGCAATCCATATTTTTCTGCAATTATCTACTAATTTTATTTGAGTCGTTGCAAGCTTCTAGTGCGGCGTTACACGTATGTAAATAAAAATACTGACGAAAAGTAAAGACTAATTGCATTTATGGATATTTAAGGATGAAAGTAACCTAAATGCTGTAAAAACGAGATCCTTTTGGCGAATGTGTGTAAAACCACGCACGGCTACGGGAAAAATGTCGATTTTCGCAAATAAACACCGGGTTCATGGGGTGAGGTTTGACTCCTACCCACCCCTTAAATCCTTTGGCTACCCAGAACTCACATCTTCCTTTAAAAAAGCCTCCAAACAGCATCCCCAAAGATGACATAGGCCCTGGGAGAAATCATTTTCCTCAGGGCCTCCTGTGTGGAGCTTATTTAAAAAAATAATAACACTGTAGGCTGATATGAGCGTAATGAGTAAGATTAAGAAAGGGACTCTTAGATAGATGGTTTGGGCATATGAGCGGAGGAACGATTGAATACGAGAATCTATTGCGCAAATGGGATATAAATCTAGTGAACCAAACACGTCAGGCCATGTGAAGAATCAGAATAACAGGAGGGTATGTATGAATGTGAAAGTTGCAAGGAGTGTGCGAAAAGACCAAGTTAATTGGTGGTCCATCCTCTCGGCTTGATCGGCGTGATGGTTAGTTAGTTACACAAATACGAAAAGTTAAAAAGACTTAAATACAGGAATTAGCCCAGCGTTCATTATACAGGGTGGCGCAAAATTAATCATCCAATTTTGTTTTTGAATAACTTTTTACTAAATAAAAAAAAATGATTTTGAGTAATAAAAATCTTTATTTGGACTTCTACAATTTTTTCTGTTAAGTGAAAAAGATGATATCCGTGGCTGCCGCCAGTGTTGATACACATTTGTGCCCGTTTTATCGCATTTTCTATGACTTTCCGCAAGATTTCCGGTGATAACTGTTCGCATTCCTGTCGAATAATTCTCCTTAAGGGCTGCGATTGTCTGAGGCTTGTTGGCATAAACCCGCGACTTCATATAGCCCTAAAGAAAGAAGTCTGGAATGGTTAAATCGGGCGATCTTGCTGGCCATACCAAATCGCCGAAACGAGAGATTACGCGACCAGGAAACGTTTCCTTCACAATATCCATTGTGGCTCGTGCTGAGTGTGCGATTGCACCGTCTTGTTGAAACCACATGTTCACCAAGCCCCGCTCATCCAATTCCGGAAGTAAGAAGTCGTTTATCATGGCCCTGTAGCATTCGCCAGTAACAGTGACCGTAATACAATGGCGTTCTTAAAAAATACGGCCCGATCACTCCTCCCGCGTCAACGCCGCACTACACAGTGGCTTTGAGTGGATGTAATGGCTTTTCGTGTATCACACGCGGATTTTCAGTGCCCCAGAAACGAAATATTATACTTCTTGGCGTAACCTTTTAAGTGGAAATGCGCCTCGTCGCTCATGGTGACTTTCGACACAAAATCGCTAAAAGCGTTAAAGCTTAAATCGACACAATTATTCCACGCTCTTGCGGAGTAGGTATAGCGCTCCATTGCTTGTCTGTTTGTATTCTGTTGCTGTCTAGTTCACAAATGTCAAATATGATTGACGTACGACGCCATTTGCAAAAATTATAACATCTTCCGATAGGGTGATTAATTTTGCGCCACCTTGTACAATAAATTTTTTGCACCGTATGTAGGTACTTATTGTGAATTATTTCCTTAATTCCTAAAATTTTACCTCTGTGAAGGACATTGATGAAAACATGTTTTTCGTCATGTTATGTATTGATGTCAGTTTTTATCAATTTCTGATAAATCTTACCCAGGTAGAGATTTCAATTTTGGAGGCGGGTACGAGTAACGCTGCCCCGGGAACTATTTATTGGACAACCAACACCTCTGCCGTAGGTCACTCCAAGTGGTTCGCTACGTTTGGTGAATTAGGAGGGGTGCCCGGGTTCATGGGGTGAGGTTTATCCGGGTCTTGTCGGCGGATGCGTCTGCCCACTAGCTGCGTGGCAGGCCGGATCTGTAGAGAATGGTTAAGGGAGTCCCTTTGACTTCTCCAGCCGTACTCTCTCGGAACATCGCTTTGCACCGCAGTGGGAGGGATGGATACATACGTGCGTCACTCCTGGACATACTGATCCCCAGATTCCTACCCACCCCTGATACCCTTTTCCTTCCCAGAACTTACTCTCCTTCCTTTCCTAAAAAGGCCCTCCATACAGCATCCACAAAGATGACGTGGACCCTGATGGGAAATATTTTCCCCAGGGCCTCATGTGTGGAACTAATGTAAAAAAAATCAGAGTGTCCAATTCACACGCGGTAGAAGTCAAACTAGAAAGTCGCTTGATATCGCTTTCTATTCTTTTGCTCGTTTTTAAAGTTTTTTGAAGATTGGTTATTGATTTTACAAAATAAAAATGTTTTTTTTTGGATTTCGTGGGATTCGAACTCCCGTTCGCTTGATGTCTGTCTAGCTCTCTGGCCGCTGAGACTTGTCAGGCACCTTGCCCACTACGCTATGGAAGGCACGCTCCGAGGTGTATTTGTGTAGAACTGAGATGTGACGCATTTCCGTTTACAACGAAAACGTTAAATTACGTAGTTACCTGCGACTTTCAATTGTATGGTGTAAGTAAGATTGTTTGTGCAGCATATATTTATGGTACATCATCGAACATTGTGTATGAGTACATATTATATTAAAATTAATTAATTATATGTTAAACAAAAAAAAATCGAATTGAAACTCATAGTGTGTAGTTACGTAGTCGTTGAATGAAAATACAAATCGAATAACGGTTCATTGAGTCCGTTCATTAGTAAGTGGAATACAATGACTTCACTCACTGTTTAAATACAAATTAATTTCCAATTTCAAATAAGTATAATACCTGACCGTGCGTGCAATGGCTATTCCATTTTTAACAAATTATAAAACATGTACTAAGTTCAAGAGCCACGATGACCTGAGACGAACTTTGATTCTTAAATTATTGTAATTGTAATAATTATAATAAAGGCATTACGCCTTACTTGCCTGGGTAAATCATTTGTCTAATTTGTTTTATAGTTAAAATTACCCTTTTTATAATAAAATTACGAGGAAGCGCTGATGTTTTTTCACGTGTATCTAGGTAAACGCTCCATTTTTTGCAAGTAAAAAAAATAGCATAATGTTGTTTACCATGATTTCAAACTAATTATACTTTGAACTAGCTGTATAGACGTGACAAAAAGGTTTTGAGAATATCTCAGAAAAACAAAATAAAGCATTAAAAATATATTACAGCGCTAGAAAAAAAATTGTATCAGACTTTAGCGACGCAATTTTCTATTATTACATAACACAAAAATGAATCTCAATTTACTTGGTGGAACGCTTTTTCAATACTCTATTTACGTTTTGGCATACGGTCGCAATGAGCAAATACTCAAATAAATCATGAAAAGTTCTTCAAATTTATGAATTCGTAAATATATTTTTTTATATTAGATCCATACAGGAGGCCCCGAGGAAAATTATTTCTCTCAAGGCCAATGTCATCTTAGGGGATCTGTGGAGGGTTTTTTAAGGAAAGGAAGAAGAGGAAGTTCTGGGAAGGAAATAATTATGAGGGTGGATAGAAATCTGGGGGTCAGTTTGTTCAGGCGTGACGGACGTATGAATCCATCCCTTCAACTGCGGTGCATGGCGATGGGTCGAGGGATTCTAGCTGGAGAGGTCAAAAGACCTCCTTAACCAGTCTCTCTCGATCCGGCCCGCCACGCAGCAGGTGGACAGATACATCGGCCGCCAAGACCTCGACAAACCTCACCCCATGAACACGGGCACCCCCTGTCACCAAACATAACGAACCACTTAGGGTGACCTATGACGGAGGTGTTGGTTATCAAATAAATGGTTCCCGGGGCGGCGGTACGCATACACGCCTTCCAAAATCAATAATTGTTTATATTTATAGTGATCGCCACTCCCTCTAAAGAGTGGAAGATACTCTCAGTATCGCCCTGGTGTAAGACCAACATTCAGAATTGAAACGTTGCTTGAAATGGCTTTAGCCTTGATTGGTGACAAGATCTGAATAGCCAGATACTTCCCCACCTTCCTCTTCCCATCTTCTTCCTCTCCCCACTATATTCAGCCTTACAACGTACCACATTTCGGGATGCCATAGTCTCACTGGCTCCAAACGGGAACAGCGAGACACTTGTGTGGTATTCATAAAAAAACAATAGTCGAAACCTAATTTATACAGAAGACAACGAATTAGATTAAAAACCAAAACCAAAGTTATTAAAGTCAAAAGTCCTATATTTTTATTAATTAACGCAGAAGAAATTACCGTACTTTTTAAATGATTTTTGAAACTGACAGCAAAGGCAATCTGTTAGCAATGGGATGTGCTCTACGAACAGAAAGGCACATTTCATCACAAGAGAATGCAATACGTTATAAAAACTGTCTAAACCCGACTGTACTACTTCTGGTTGGTTCATGTTACGAGTAATGCCTATTTTTTGCAGGCAAATTGAAAGTTATTCGTTGAAGCGCCTCTAAGATTTATTTTTGATCAATTATCATTCACCTTTCATGGTGTGTACCTATTGTTTGAAAAATGAGGCCTATAAGACACCCAACAATGGGACCTGAACATTCTAATTGCCTAGACGAGGAGAGACAGACCGACACACAGGAAAAAAATAAACGAAATGAACAACTTAAGCCAGTCCGGTTAACATCTATAGCGTTGTTCTCGCGAAGAATTATGACGTTAGGGTGCTTGTCAAAAAATAGAAAGTTTGCCGAATTTATTGTCGTTTTTTTAATGAGGCCGATTGAAAAGTTTTGTAATAAGTTAATACTCTAATAATAATGCGTATAGTTTGATATCTCTTAAAGATACTAATATGATCTTGAAGGAATGTCTCCAGCGACCGTTTCCACAAACAATAACTCAAACATTACCACAAATTCACCCATATCAGCCACCGAAATTGAATTTGTATGAGTATGGGTACGGCCGCTCCGAGAACAATTTATTGGATTACCAACACCTCTGACACAGGTCCCCTCAATTTGGTTCGCTGCGTTTGGTGACTTAGCAGGGGTGTCCGGGTTCATGGGGTAAGATTTGTCCGGTTTGGCGTGGCAGGCCGGATCGGGAGAGACCTTTTTACCTCTCCAGCAGGATTCTCCCGGAACATGTTCCTTCCTTAATAACTTCCCTTTCCTTTCCTAAAAAGACCCTCCACACACTCCAAAGATGACAAAGACCCTGAGGGGGATTGTTTTCCTCAGGGCTTCCTGGGATGGTCGAATAGAGCTAAAGTAAAAATAAGAAATAACATGGGGCAGGGTAACAACGTTTTTTGTTTCTTATCGGGTACGGAAAGCAAAAACATTGTGACCCCGACTTAACCGTCCACAAAATATGTACGTATTTTTTTTATGAGACTAGTAAAAAAATGGATTTGGAAAACTGGATTTAACAAAAGTTCAACTTCACAGAAAAGAGAATAATACTAGCAAGTTTAAAAATATTCCATAAAAGTTTTTTGCTCCATAGCTTGTGTCATAATCAAACCTAGAAGTTTACCTGTCTTGTGAAGGAAATAAAGTTATTCATTTTAGGTTTCTCTGAATTTAGATCATTGGTCCTCTGTAATCAGAATTGCTCATCAATTTAACAAAAACTGTCTTGTTCCACAGCGCAACTTACGATTTGCATCTGCGTGATGTGTTTTTTCCACCAGATAGATTTCTTGTATTTGTCGTTCACCAGCGTGAGGAAGTAATACGCGTACATCACCACGTGAACCATCGAGTTGATGACACCGAGCAGAGTACCATGCCCACCTGTAAACAGAAAACATACGAAGCTTAAAGAATCGATACGATTTGCATATCTTCTGAACGTCTACGTCTTCAAGATACGTCGTACGATACGATCGTAAAAAGCATAAACATGCCGGTGTCTGTACACTGGTACAGCTGTACTATTCACTATATTATACCGTCTATGTAGCACATCTAATATTATAGGCGATAATTGACTGACACATCTCGACACACTAACTTTTGTGTTGCGTATCTAATACTATTTCAACCCACATCGTTGCCAAAAGAAATTCCACGTCTCCGATGTACCAAAGCGAATGAATGGGTACTTAGGTCAAAATTGTCTTCATATTTTTTGGTAAGGCAGATATTTGAGATATCGACGCATTTCGTACGTTGTTATTGTTGATATTTTATATATCTGAATATTTTTCTCCATAACAAAAAGACTTAAGATTCAATGTGGTTAAAGTATTTTTTAACCTACGAGTACAACTTAAAAAACTTGCTAACATAGTTTCAATTCGATGTTAATGGAGCCCCGCTTGCAAATTAATGCTAATACCAATTTAGAGACTCTAGAGATCATTTACATACAGTACGGGATGAGCCGAATATTGCCATTTAATTGCTTATTTTAGTAAATGGTTACATTACTGTCGTTCGTTTTTGTCGGAATAATTAGTGACATAAACATTTTTTTAAAAGATAGCGGCATCAGAAAAGAAGATCAAAAAAATATATTAGTAGGTGAACAATTATGCAAATTTTGTTAGAAAAAAGTGCGAATTGGAACATTTAGATGTCGAAATCAAGATGTCAGAACGTCAAATATCTCTGCCAAATAATTTGAAGACAGTCTGATAATATTAGCCTTACTCAACATACGAGTACAATACTGAATGGGAATGACTTTCTGATCATAGTTGCTAGTTTTAGAATTCCATTGACGACGTGTACCTTTCTGAAATGTGTATTGTCAATTGTCAATTGACACCAGATAAAAAAAAACCATGCAAAAAAACACTTTTTTTTAATTTTTTTATTATTATTAAGTTAAAAGAAACATAATATTTCGCTTTCATAACTTAAATACAGAGCTTATATAGAACAGTAATAAGAAGTAATATTTTTAATTTTGTTCCAACATTTTGAGTGTAAATAGTTTTTTTTTTAAATGTTTTTATATTATTTTCCGTTTTTAGGTTATCTGGAAGGAGATTATATATATGAACCCTCGTGACCAATACTTCTCTTGCCACTTTCAGTCTTGACAGTATTTGTGTGCAATTTATTGTGTTGTCTAGTATAATGTTCGTGTACTTGTGATGTTTTAATAAATGTTGTGTTTGTGTGTATAAGTCCATTTTGAATTTTGTAGATTAGAAGACATATGTTATATTCGTACAATGTTCTTATTTTCAAAGGGTTCATTTCCTGGTATAGTTTTTTTGTGGGAGTGTCTGCGTTATAGTTGAAGAGTTTTTTAATAACTTTGTTCTGTATTATTTGTAAGTCGTTTAAGTACGTAATGTATGTGTTTCCCCATATTTCTATTAAATAATTTAGGTGGGACTGGATTAAGCTAAAGTATAAGCCCCTCTTTACCTCTGTTGGTAGAAGATGAGCAATTCTACCAAATACACCAATTAATGAGATGATTTTTGTTTTCAGTTTTTCTACGTGTTGTTTAAATGTTAAATGTTTATCAATATATAACGCAACATCCTGTATCGTAGGCTCCAAGGTCGTCGGAGCTCACAGTTCTATACTATCTTTTGTCCACAAAAGCGAGAGTTATACAGAATGAAAGCCAGAATTAGGCAGAATGAATTAATTAAATAAGTGGTGTATATGTCGCAGGAAAATCGGGCAGATTGTGATGCGTCTTAGGCACTTCACAGTCTGCCGCCAGGCATTTCACGATGTGGCTAGGCGCATCATGATCTGCCTTATTTTGCGATCTGCCATCGACGTATATATATATATATATTTTTTTTTTTTTTATTGTAATATAAAAAATATGAGTTACATATATATATACATATTTTACAAAATTTTATATTAAAGGTCGTATTTAGTCATGTATACCTTATCAGAAAAGAGGAGCTCTTGTGCCTGATAAGGGAGCCACGATTCTTACTTAGGTTTTAAGTTATAATATGAAATATATATACATATACACATATATATACATATACACATTTTTTTTACATGAATACCGCACAAGAGTCCCAACTGCTCCCGTCTGGATCCAGCGAGACTATGGCATCCCCAATTGGGGTATGTTGTGAGGCTGAAGGTAGAGGGGAGGGAAGGAGATAGGGAAGAGGAAGGTGGAGAAGTACCTGGCTTTTCAGATCTGGTCACCAAACACTGCTAAAGCCATTTCAGGCAACGTTTCAATTCTGAATGGTGGTCTTACACCAGGGCGATACTGAGAGTATCCTTCACTCTGGAACATGCCGCAAATATACTATATATTATTTTAAATTAATAAATTGTGAAATACACAAATTAATCAAATAAAATTTATTTGCCACGCCGGGATTCGATCCCGCGACCTTCGGAATGCGAGTCAAGCGCCTTACCGCTGCACTACGCCAGCCGTCGAATATATATCGCAGGCCAATCATAAAATTAGGTAGTTCATAATGATCTGCCGCCATTTCGAGGCGCATCGTGATCTGCTTGATTTTGTCCATCGGTCTACGATATATATGGCGCATCACGATCTACCTGATTTTGCCATCGGTCTACGATATACATGTCGCAGGCAAATCGTAAAATCAGGCAGATCATGAGGCACTTTACGATCGGCCGCCGACATATACAAAGTGATTTGATCATTTAATGAATTAAAAGATTCAAAAGACCAATGATTTGTTGTTAAATGCATTCCGCGAATAATCATAATTAGGTCGATGGTGGAAATTAAATTTTAAATGCAGGATTTGCATTATTAAATTTGGAGGTCACCTACAACCAATTATTTATATAAGCCAATATTTATGTTAAAAATGTAATTATTTTCAAGAATAATCTTAATTAAATGCTATTAAAAATCATAATAACCAATTATTTTCACTTTTTTAATCGTTTTCAAATATCAATCTATCAGTTACTTTAATTTTTTTATGTAAATATCGAAATTAAAAATTATGCCAAAAAAATCAGTGTGAAACCCCATACCTAATTAATGACTGAGAGTAGTGAAGACGAGTTTTAACTCGACCATTTGGCATTTCAAATTTTCTGCATCCAATTTATTATTCATGTAATCCTTACCTTGAATAGATGGCTAAATTTAACCATGTTGCTAACTTTAATGATGATTCTGTTAAATTCCTTTTTCAAATGTGAAATCGTCGTGTTTATTTGGACTTTCTTAAGGCACCGTATCCCCGTTCAAAAAGAAGAAGATGGAGATATATGTAATTACGAATGTTGGAGAGAGTGGGCTAAATATTTAAAATGGCAAAATTGAAGCGAAAATTGTGAAAATGTTTAATAAAACATGACTCGTTTAAAATAGAGCAAAAATCTCTTGGGGGGCTGTCTAAAACAGCATTTAAAGAAGCACTGTGATTTTTTTCATACACATAATTTGTAAAATAAGCGAAACAGACGTGAAAATTTCATATAATTTGCGTTTCGGCGTGGAGAATGTATAGATATTATCTTCCAAAATAACATATATTTTTTTAAGAGCTTAAAAACTTGAAATCGGTAGAAATTAGGGTATTTCAATTTATACCTGCCTGCCATTAAAAAGAATTGTCATTGAGATGATGAAGTTTTTTTGGACAACTTGTACTTGAAATAATAAAAAGACAAAAAATGTTTAAACATTAATGAGAATAATGATCAACGAAATGTTGTAAGATTTTAATTTGAGTAATGTAGTTGTGATGTTATTTTACATTGGCTTTTAGTCTCGTTATTACAGGTTTTGTCTTCCGCGCTGGAAAACTATGGATTTATGAATTCGGTCTCGGAGTAGTTCCATTTAAGTAAATATTTCTAAATACAATTCGATTAAATCCATAATATTAGTTGTAATAATGATGTATCACAATCAAGTTTTGTAATTATTACCACTCGTTGACATTTAAGGTTGTGATATTACGCAAATTATAAAAGCGGCAAAGCCGATGACAATTTCCGGCGTTTATCTTATGTGCAATCTGCGATAATGATAAGTGTGTCATCTCTTATACTGTTTATATTTCAATGTGAATAAGAATCTTCAATTCCGAATCAATTTATGAAACGTATTCAAGTGCAGTTGCAATCTTCACAATAACGACAGATGTCTTCAAGGTGTTATTTTTCTGTTTAAGGCTTAGCAAATTTTCACTAGGAATTAAGTACTATATCGAAAACATTTGGTACGTATGCTTTATTACGTTTTTACAGATTTTTTAAGTTTTTTAAGGAAGCGAAAATTAAATTAAATCTAACAATTTATATATCGTTAAAGGCAAGGACACATTGTGCCCATGCACGCAACGTACGTAATACTACGTTCAGAGGTCGACGTATTATCATTATCGTCCTCTGATCTTGATATTAAGTGAATTTAACGTCTTATTATCGTGGCATTATCGTGATATTAAATAGATTTAATGTTATGAATCACATCGCAACGTTTTTCTAAATATATTATGTTAGCGGACCTACCTGGGGGTCCCTACATTCTGCCGACAGACTAGCTCAGGTTTTAGTCAGCAGAGCGGGAGAGGCCCTCACCACCAGGGTGGTAGGATCTGTGAGGCGTGTGTGTGTCTTTCCTGAAATAAAGCTCAAATTTCTACGGGCTGGGGGAAGGCAGTGAAACAGTAGCCAGGGTAAACAACAGTTATATTGGGTAAAACACTTGCGTATACACAATATCACAATAATGCATACAGAGTAATACAGGGTAGCAACAACAGTTCTGTCTAAAATGGAGGAATCTGTCCCTATAATCTCTCTGGAAGGGGTTATTTATCTCCGCGGTGAATTTACAGCGAACACACGCAAATATAAGGGAATATAACGGCTTGGGTACTCACAGTGAGCGTCTGGACTCTTGTATCTTCAGTGTCGGGAAAGAATTCGGCCATTCTTGGTGTCCTAGTGTATCACTTAGCAAAACACGTTCCATTGTTCTCGCGCGGAACCTTCTAGAATGGGCGCGGAACGGTCCTCACACTATACGTGCTTACTAGACCGGGAGCTGCGGGCGAGTGGCGGTTGGCGGCTGGCTACCCGGTGGCTTGGGTTCCGCCGCCGGTAGCGCGCCGGCAAGCTAGCGGAGGGGGAGCGAAACTGTAGTTTGCGCAGTGGCGTGCGCTACAACTTGGGAGGAGGGGCCGAGTAATTTGCAGGGGCGTATTTGTGTATCGTAACAATTAGTTGTTCGTCTCCCATTTTAACAACAAAACAAGCAATAAAAAAATAAAAATAATAATAACAATAAATGTCATTAAACGTGAAACTAAAAAACATACTTGTTAGAAGGTTCTTTACCACCGCCATTTTTTTCACACCTCTCACGCAGATCTGGACACCGCAGATCAGCGCAGGGCATTGTGTGGGAAACATGGGATGGCTTTGCATGCGACAAGCGTGTTTCTATCTATTTTCGCATAAAATGTATTGATTGTAAGTTCTGCAGATGTCTTAATGTGTTGCTTACATTGCGTACGCGGGCCCGGTGTGTTCTTACCTTTATTCGAAGAAAAAAATGACCATACGACCAAAAAACCAAAATTTATTCTAAATGCGCACTTTAAATGAATGACGTAAAAGGGTTTTTTTATAAATTTCCAAGTCATTGTCATTAACTCATTAGGTATGCACGTTGTATTAGGTATATTTTTTAAGACGGCACGAATTCATTTAAAGGATTGTTGAATCAATTTTTTTTTTTGGTTTAGGAAAAAATAAAAATGAAAAGCTTGCAATGCAGCCAAAAAACCGAATGTATTATAAATGACGCGCGTTAATATTGTTCCAAGTAGGAAATTGTTAGCTGTCTTGAGCTGGCTATTGTTTTTTAAGTGCTCTGTCAAATTGTTAAGATAATCTTCTTTGTAAGAGGCGATGTTTTTATCTCTGGAAAACGACAAAAAAATCCATATAATGATTTCTTGGTATTGCCTTAAAATGCGCTCTGGCGCTTTTTTGCTAATTTTTCAATGAAGTAATTAGTACTTTTTTTCCTATTTGGCCACCATAATACCTAAACTAGTCCCAGCGAGAGCTCGTACAGATGTCGTCGACGTTCGTCCTCTTCCTTTTGAAGAGTCTTTTTTCAAATCGAAAAAGACAGAAGATACTATAACATTCCGCCACCTCTGCATATTTTTAAGGGGTCTCTTGAATAATACAATACCTACTATAAAAGCTCGAGAACTTAATTTATTAAATTATTTTTTCCTAACACCACTTTTGAACGTTCTTGTTTTTCTTATGGCTTTAAATAATACCGTGATTTGGTTGGCGGACTGTTTCAAAAAGGGATTTTCGGTGAAATGGTAACATGTTTTTGTAACAAAACCATTAATATTAACACCCTGTAATTAGCTCGACACAAGAGACGGGAGGAAAATTTAAAGAGAAATAATTATAATAATTTGAAAACTAAAATTAATTGAAAAAAAAGAAAAAAAATTCTGGGCTTTCGTCGTCTTTGGGGATGCCGTGCGGAGAACCTTTTTAAGGAAATGAAGTTAAGGAAGAAGTTGGAAAGGAAAAAATGTAAGAAGGATGGGTAGAAATCTGGAGGTCAATGAGCCCAGGAGAGACGGATGAATAAATCCATCCCTCCTCACTGCGGTGCAAGACGATGGGTAGAGAGACTTCTGCTGTAGAGGTCAAAAGTCTCCCTCCCAGCCCACCACGCAGTAGGCGGGCAGACGCATCCTCCGCCAAAACCTAAAAAAAACTCACTCCAAAAACTCGGGCACCAACGCCAACGAAGCGAAACACTTGAGTGACCTGTTTGTTGCTGGTTATCTAATAACCAGTTCTCAGGGCGGTGGTACCCATACCTATCTAATGATCTAAATTTGAACGAATTGTATAATTATTTGTAGAAAATTTAAAAAAAAAGTATTACGTATGTGGCGACACATCATTATTAACTTCGCCATCAAAAGAAGATACGAGAAACATCTCCTAATATTCGCGCGCACCGGCAAACCTACTTGCCTAGGTACCTTCCTACCTATACTGGCCGCGACGCACTTTCTCGCCTGCAGTGCCGGCTCGACGATAATAATATCGCCACCGCCTAGAAAGGTCTCGAGATAGCACCGTACAATATCTGTACGGCGCCGAACATTCTCGTCAACTGCCGAAGTGGCACGTATTGCCTACCGTGAGAGTAATCACTCTACCGCGGCTATATAAGCAACAGATTCGCTCGCTCGCTCAGTCAGTCCCGATCCGTCAGTCAACGCCTGCCCGCCAGCGAGGAACCGTCCAGACGTTATACAGACGCTATGGATTTACACGCATTCTCCAGCGCAGCATCTCGGACTCTTTGTAACACGTTCGAGGCTCTCATCCACCACCGCTGTCTCGCAGTCCGGTCCGCCGCACCACGACTTGAGATGTCTCCTCCCGCAACACATAAAGCCCGCCGTGCTTTCTGTTCGGGAAGTAACTCGATCTCCGGCAATCCAAAGCCTGTCATGTTTCGCTGCCGCAGAGATTCTCCTCATGGCCTCACAAGGTCTTCTTCCTGCCCTGCGTGTGACTCCAGCTCACCGAAGTCACAGCCGTCATCTCCGTCCTCATGACGTCGAGCGACCGCCTGGAACTGGTCAGCATCTACCACTCTAGTGATCTGAAGAGACGTTATCTTCACCACTGCAGCTTCCTGACCATCATCACATCTTACAGCGCACCATCACTATCTGCTCTTCCGTCTACACCCCTGGCTCATTGACTATCGCTACGTAGCACAATAAAGACGACTCACATTACATCGACTGACGACTTTCATTTATCTCCCGTCTCGACCGCTCCCTCACGTATAATATTTTTTGTTTACAATTAAGTAAGTAGGTATTTAAGTACCTACTAATAATTCTCATGATTTCAGAGGAAATTTTTGCTTCGATTCATTAAATACTAGCTTTTCCCGCGGCTTCGCTCGCAGGTATTAGGGATTTCCACTCAGCACCTTCCCTCTCCCCACTCCACTCTCCCATCAACCCCCCTCCCCCTCCACCCACCCCTCCTCCCATCAACTCCTCTCCCCCTCACCCCACCCCTCCCCCTTTCTTCCGTCTCCCCACTCCACTCATCCATCAACCCGCCTCTCCCTCTCCCTCCCCCTCCTTCTCCACCCACCCCTCCCCCACTCCATACCCTCCCCACTCCACCTCCCCCTACCTTCCTCCGCCCTTCCCCTCTTCCCCTTCCTTCCCTCCCCCTCTCCCGCCCCACTCGCCTCCACTCCACTCTTCCCATCAACCCCCTCCCCCTCTGCCTCCACGCACCCCTCCCCTCACCCCCTACCCCTCCACATTCCCTCTCCCCACACCACTCCCCCATCAACCCCCTTCCCCCCATCCCCCTACATCCTTCCCATTTCCCCTGCCTTCCCTCCCCTAAACCCCTCCCCCCCCCACCCTCCTCCCCTTCCCCTATCCCCTATCCCCCTCCACCAATACCACCTCCCCCCCTCCCCACTCCCCTCTCTCTCCTCTCGCATTCCACACGTTCATTCCCGATACATTCAGTTTTCAAACTGCTCGCGTGCAACCTATTATATTTTTTTATACAAATTTCATAATGCCAGAACTCAACGGTAGTTTTATACAAAATAAAGAACAAAAAAAAAGAATTATCCAATTTGGTGCAGTCGTTTGGGTTTATGCGCATACATACATTTCGGTGATTCATTTTTAGAGATAGTTATTAAGTACGACGCCAATAAAGCACTCTTTTTAGGGTGAATTGCCTAATTAAAAAATAAATAAAAAACACATCGTTTCCAAGGCGACAATTGGTTGACGTTTGCAATAAATCGATTTTGTTATTGACAGAAAACGAATGATAAATAATTTCATAACGCCAGAGATTATTCAATAACACCAGAGCTTACCAATATACATATATAGCCTATAGATCTCGCAAATAATGTAGCTTTCTTAATGTGAAAGAATTTTTAAAGTACATTCAGTAGTTTTTGTGTGAAAGAGTAACAAATATACATCCATACAAACTTTCACATTCATAATATTATATAATATAATTAATAATTAATTAATAGGAAATAGGATGAGAAATTTATAAGCATTCTACATACATTTTTTGGACGCGAAGTCTACACTGACGACAGAACTACTTTAAAATCACTCAGCCTTACTCATCATCGCAAAATAAGATACAACCTCGGAGCAAGACCGGGTTAGGTGAAATTGTTACTCAACATGGTGGGTTAATCGCGCGCATGCGCGTGTTTTTACCGAGTACGGGTACGGGAGATGTAGTAGCTGTCAGAATTTAAACCACCCGATCACCACGGTTAACTCAGTACCCTGTGCGTTGTAACTGACGAAATGGCGAACTTTTATGAGAATCTTGACGTTTTGAACGGAGCTTGGCAAATATTGACCGTATTCGCGGCATTCGTGCACCACGGCTACGGAAAAGGTTAAAAAAAAGGTACGATCCATTTACGGCACTCACGAAAGGAGATTTTAGGTCTAAATATAGATTTACCAAAGTCAACGTTGTGTTGACTGATGTTGACGTATGAATAAACGTGAAGTTGGCAACACGCCACGAAATGCTAAATTGGCCGCGTTTTTCAGCTTTAGAGCAGTGTTGCTACCGTAAAAAAATCATAACAGCTGTCGAGAAACATTATGATGATAAGTAAAGATTTTTACCCTGAGCAGTGTAGGCTTACTCCGCTGTGTAGCTACCGCGACGCTACAGAGCCGTAGTACGGTTTCATGATGAGTAAGGCTGAATATGTGTAATCAGTTCTTACGCTGCGGTAAAATCACTACGTTAAATCAGTTTCTTACCAAAAAGGTGCAATTGTATGCGAATATTCTTTTCATAGATCTTATATAATGTTGCGAAGGTATGTAAAAAAAGTTTTTTTCCAACTTACTGTATTTCAAAATACTGTTTTGATTTGTTTACCATTTCAAATTACTACGAGTTTCTAGCTATTGATTGGGTCATAACTGCAGATCGCCAACGAATATATGACAGTTCACGATGACTAAGTGTTCTTAATATATTTGACGTCAACTGTAATTCGTACGTTAGCGATCTGCAGTTTTCCAGGGGAACGATGAGAAGTTCCCGAAAATTACCGATACAATCTTTATCGATCGATCGTTCTAGGGGTCCGTATGTACTTCAACAATGAGCATATTTAACACATTTTAATTGACTCAAAGTTCATTGAATAATTTCATTTCAAATGCTCTCGACTAGTAATCCGAAGGTCGGCGGTTTTATTTTATTAATTTGTGTTATTTCACAAATAATTACTTTAAAATAATACATAATAAATTTGCGGCCCATTCCAGGGTGGAAGATACTCTCACTAAAGTCCTGGTGTAAGACCACCATTCACAATGGAAAAGTTGCTTGAAATGGCTTTAACCGGGTTTGATGACCGGATCTGAATAGAAACACACTAGTTTTGAAAAAATATGGGGATAAATATTAATATTAACCATAAAGAAAAACGCTCAGATAACTTAGAAGCCTTGGAAATTAAAAAAATACCTTAAAAATAATGAATCTATTATTAACAAACAAAAAATATTATCTTACAGCCCAATCATGGATATGTTCCCCCACCCAATCTTCATTAATCCCTAGCAACGGCTCCACCCCTACCACAATCCTTAGTAATAATACATTGTTCCCACCCACTATTTTGTAATTGTCAAATCAGTATAGGTTTGCCCTGAGGAAGGAACGGTCGTTCCGAAACCGGTCGGCTTTAAACAAATATACAAGTGGTTCAAATAAAGTAACATTGTTTCATTTATTTTGAAACATACTTCCCCACCTTCCTTTCCCCGTCTCATTTCCCTCTCCAACACCTTCAGTCTCAGAACATACCCCATTTGGGGATGCCACGGTCTCACTGGCTCCGGAACGGGAGCAGTTGGGACTCTTGTGTAGTATTCACATTAAAAAAAAGTCCTACCATCCCTACGCTAACCAATGTAATACAATACCCTTATTTACTTTAGTATAATTTAAAAAGAACTTTTTAAATTTGTTTGATAACCTTTTTACCTACTGATTCAAGTTATTAAAAACTAGCTGGTACACGGCATGCGTTGCTATGCCATTTAATAAAGAAATTGTTTCTTCCTGTGTGTCCTTTCCCCTTCGTCCCGTTCCCCTTCCTCTCCCCGGAGTTGACCTTCCCAGGTTCCCCTCTCCCCTCCCTTGTTCCCCTTCCCCCCTCCCGCGAACTCCCTACCCAGCTCCCCTCCCCCTCCCGCATTCCATACATTCAGTTTTCAATAAGCTCGCGTGCCACCTTTTGCAATTTTTATTAATACAAATTTCATAATGCCAGATCTCACCAGTAGTTTTATACAAACCTTGTCCTGACAATAACGAACACAAAAAAAATAATTATCCAATTTGGAGCAGTCGTTCGGATGTTATGCGCGCACATTCATTTCGGCGATTCATTTTTATTTATAGAGATAATTTAGATGAACAGGTGTTATCTTACATCTTAGATAACTATTGCACAGAAATTCTGCAAGTTCATAAAATACGCGGTAGTCATAAAAGTAATAATATTGGTAATGCGTTATAATACATTTTTATTGAATCCGTTGAATTTCCTCAAGGGCGATTTATAAAGTTGGGAAAAATAATTACATAAACCTACATACGAGTATTACTAAATTTTTCCCATTTTGTACAAAAAATAAACACTGCAGATACAACCATAACTACGATTTTAATCACAAAATATTATCTTTATTTAAACAATTTTATGGTACTAGTATGTTAAACATTAAAAAACCGCCAAATTATTCCACCAACGATTGGCCTGTCCAAAATGTTAATCTTTACGCTGTCCTTTGACTTTAGTCCGGTGACCTTCATTAATAATATTTTTACGTACATTATGAATGTGTATATTTTATTTCATTTGAAATATTTTATCAAAATCATAAAATATTAATGTTATATTTTCAATCATTTTATAGGTTTTTAAAGTCATGGAAACTGATAATTCATTATATATGTTTCTGCGCATTAGTAAAATATTTCTGCGACCATAACCTTCAAAAAGGTATAATTACTTTTTGCATATTTATTATCGTCGGGTATTCGACTAAAATTCTTTGATTGAGATAAAAATTATTCCTCAAAAATATTCAATGATGTCAAAAGAATTAGCACCTGAGATTTAAATATTAATTACCATTTTCTTTAAAAAATATTTAGGTACGTACCTACTAATTTAGAAAGCAACATCAAAATAATACGTAGTAATAATTTAGGATGTTTGCTATGTTTTACATGACCTTAATCATAAAAAAATATCCGTTACTTCCTGACGTGTAGCCTCTCATTATTTAAATGGTGAATGACTACAGCAAAGAAACACCACTTTCATTTGGCTCAAGCGAACCAGTTTCGGATATAACCTCTCCTTCTTCGGGGCAAATATATGAATTTTTAAAGTAGGGTATTTATAACTGCCCCCAAAAAGGCACGGTTTTGTTTATTGGCTTCCTACAAAATGGAGCGTGGTACAAAATTATGGTTTCCATCGTATGCTTAATTATTGTTGGACACGAAACATGAGATTTAATAACAAGTATTAGTGTGATACTAAACGGTTGCAGTAAAATACGAAGGTTATTATTTCGGTCATAAATTTTCTTTTTAACAGCCAAAGGTGCCGACAAATCACAAATATCTACGAGCCAGTGGTGTGGCATGAAATTCCTTGGGCCCTAAGACGAACCAAAATATTCCATAAGCCGTTCCCACAATTCTGTAATTTTGGTGGCCTTCACCATCCATGCATACGAGTATATAAAATTGCCCTGTTTTATGCCCTGTAAAATGAGACTACCATAAATACCTCTCATGGTAAGCAAGACGTGCTATGAATACTGACTTTGCAAACAATGTTGATTACCTTCCTTTGTTGAGTTTCCCCAGATTCTAGTTTTTGACTCGGCGAGTGATTTTCTTCAGCATGGTATTATACTATACGGGAAAAGAACCAACAAAGACAACCAACCACAGCCTGAATTTTACGTCAAAATCGAAAGTATTTGGATATCGAATAAGTTTTCTGTTTTTTTTTTATAGGGTTACTTCCATTAACACTCTATATTTTTTCATTGCTCATTAGATCTATTCTATCAAATCTTTATCTAATTATTTTTTTTATATCTTCTAAACGTACATGCATTCATGTGTGCTTAATTTATCAATTAATTACGATAATTTTATTTTCGCTTTTTGACGAGGGTTCTTTTAGGGTTTAAACCACGAAAATTTTGAAAAACTTCCCAAGCGGTTGCTCCGCCACTGCTTGTAACTCGATGTAATTTTTAGGAGGATAGCGCGTTGTATCTTTGTAATTATAATACCGAATAAAGTAACATCGTTTTCAGAAGCAATCATCCATTTTCTAAACGTTAATCCAAATTTAACGGAACTTTGGACTCTTATCAATTTATAAAATTAAATCTCCGGTTTTTCAACTTCACCATTGATTGCAACAGCGGAACTATTTCATTCCGATACTCAATTTATTTATTTACCAAGTTAACTAACACATGTTTATTTATTTGGTTTGTGAATGATATTTGTAGACACTAGACTCTTGACACCCACCCATTGGTCTTTTACATTAAAAATATGTAGGTACTTACAATCACAGTGTTCAGCTAATGAATAAAACGATTTATTTATATTACAACATAATTACACCAAAATAAGTCAAAACTTTACATGAAAACAGATACGGGTATTTTTTTCCATTAATTCCACACAGGAGGCCAATAAAAAATAATTTCCCTCCGGGCCTATATTATTTGGCGATGCTGTGCAGAGGATCTTTTTGATAAAATGAGGTTGTGAACAGGTCTCTTCAAGAGAGACGAGATCTCTTCAAAGGAGGGAGGAAACATGAATATCTTTCCACAGCGAACTGTTGAACTGATCCCAAAAACGAGTCGTAAATAAAGAATGTCAACCAAGTACAAATGTTGCACGTTTGGCGTGTTTCCCAACTATGAAAGATCAATGACGCTAGTTCCTCGGAGCATCTTCCATTGTAATACCGGTAGAACAAGGACAGCATTCAAACCTGACGCCTGTTCTCTAAAATATGAAATATTGGAATCTATCAAACGGACCACCCGTTTCTGCACAGAGTCAAGGGTTTTCCAAGTACAAGGCACCAGACCAGAGGCATCTTCCAAATTCAACCGAGGGGTGCATACTGCTTAGATTCTTCTGGCATTCACTTTCACGTCATAAATTCTACTTACGCCCATTTCTTCGTTCATCCCATACGCCACATTTTACTAAACATAATGATTCACTTGATCATGCCATGTCTTCCTCGGACGTTCCCGAATTCTTCAATCATTCACTTCTACGTCTTACATTCTCCTTACACCTTCATCTACATTTCTGCTTTCATAACGCCTAATTCTACCACCATTCATTTTAATTTTTATTTATTTTACTGACTATACATATTATTGTAAATACGAAATATAGTGGTGAATCTAAGATATGTTATTTCTTAGTCCTTCTCACTAGGGGGTCCTGTGCCAAGCGGAATAAAGTTATTTAATTATATTTTATTTGTCTTTCATATCGTTTTTAGTACCCTTTCAGGGTTTTTTTCATTAACCTCTTCAGCCAGATTTTTAACCTTGATTTGTACTCATATTTTTTTTATTAGTTTTACGTCTTGGGGAAGGGTATTGTGGAGTTTTTTTGCAAAATAAGTGTGCTTAATTCCACATTATTAGTGTTAAAAAACTGTCTTATATCGACTTTAATGCGACTCCGTATATCATTCCAGTGCAAAGATAGTGCGTTAAATCTTCCTAGGGCGTCTCAGATTTTTTCTAACGTTCACTACTGTTAACCATTGTGTGTGATACTATTAAAAACTACAATCTCTTAATTCGACTTACAAGGGCGGATCCAGGATTTTTTTCTGGGGGGGGGGGGCACAGGGTTTATTTCTACAAGTTCAAGTATGTATAGGAAGGTTTATGAAAGTGTCAAAACAATCGAAAAATCAAATGTTTAGAAAAGACAGTTTTAGCTTCTGATGTGATGTGATGTGATGGAATCTCCACAGTACACAAAAATACCGTCCCCCTAAATCCGCCCTTGTCCACTCATGTGTGCAAATATGCGTAGGTTCGATGCGTATTATCAAAAAATCATAATATATAGTGAAAAGTGAAAGAAATTGTTCCTCTCGGACTTTAAGCAACGTCACGAGCTAACGAACAATGTATGCCCGTTTTTTTTCCGAAAACGGGGCATACATTAATTACGTGAGCAGTTTTTCTTCCAATCTAGACCCCCCCTTGGTGAATAAATTTGGGCCACTTCGTATATTCTTTTCAAGTAACATGAGATTTCGCTGGAGCGACAAAATCGATGCGAAAATTGCGAAAATGTTTAATAAAATACGACTCGTTTAAAATAGAGCAAAAATCTCGCGGGCATTATCTTAAACAGCATTTAAAGAAACACTGTGAATTTTTTCATATATAACTTGTAAAATAACTGAAAAACGTGTTAATAATAATTTTTGGAATGGAACATACTTTGCGATTTTTTTCTATCGAGGGAATTTTATATAATTTGCGTTTCGGCGCGGGCAAAGTCTAGATATTATCGTCAAGAATAACATATATTTTTAAGTGCTTTAAAACTTACCGTGCTTAAGGGAAATATGTTATAAATCGGTACATATCCGAGTTACGGGCCCTTAATGTGAACGCATAATTGAACTTCCCACGAGAGTTTATAAGTAGAAAATCCTGTGAAAATTTCTTTTTCAAATGTTCACGATTTTTTTTTTTTTGTAAATATACGAAAATGTGATAACCGACAAAAGATAGGTGAATTCATTGGCTATACAGAACTATAAATAATCAGTTTGTATGTCTCCATTTTCAAATGTGGAGGTATGATTTTTTTAAGGTGGGCGGAAAATATTCAAAATGATGTCCAAAAAATCACGAGCAATCGGAGGAAAAAGTTGTAAATCGCGCTGTCGCTCAAGTAGTTACGGCCATAATATTAATTTACCGCGTATCGAAGTGGGAAATAGACCCATGTGCGAGATACTTAGTCACTGAGACATTAATACGAAACAATGCAGAAGGAATTTTAAGTAATTTTTTTTACATGCAGGTAATGTAATATTGTGTTATCGTAGGTATCCCATACAGTCAATGAGTCACAGTCAACTATTGATGGATTTAACCGAACCATTGTTAAATTAATTCACGTACTTTCTGCCATTACTATTGAGTAAACTAACCGCAAGTTGTCATGTGCAGGTGTATATACAATTTATTTTTAAGAATTTCAATGGGCAACGAACACATAATTTAAGTTTTAATTGAAAGTAAAATCATCAATACTACGTAGAGAATAAAAATTAAATTTTCCCCCCATTTACAATGAAACTATTAGAATGGCAATATTTTTCCTCATATGGTATTTTTTTTACTTGAAATCCAAATACTTTGTGAGCATCATTGGTGATAGAACTTTTTATTTAATATCTTTACAACGCGGTTAACATATAGGAAAAAAAATTTATAAGGTTTTATATACATACATATACATTTTCTGTAATGTGAATCCTAACTGCTCCCAACCGCCTGGAGCTAGGATACTACGGCATCTCCAATTCGGGTATATTGTGAGGCTGAAAGTATGTGGTGAGGGGAAGGAGACGGAGAAGAACTATTCAGATCTAGTCACCAAACATGGCAAAAGCCATTTCAAGCAACGTTTTAATTCTGAATGGTGGTCTTACACCAGGACGATATGTAGAGTATCTTCCAATGGACGTGCTGCAAATACACCTTATATTATTTTGATTGATTAATTTGAGAAAACACAAATCAATCAAGTAAGATTTACTTGCGCAATGGGATCTGATCGTTTAATGGCCGTCAATGGGATCTGATCATTTAATCGGATCCGATTTACAAGGCGAATGTGTGGTAAAACAATGTACGATCGAGTGAGAAATGTGGAGATCCGCGAAGATTGCAAGACTGATGTAAGCGTAATGAGTAAGATTAAGAAAGGGACGCTCAGATGGTTTGGGCGTGTAGAGTGAATGAACGATGAAAGGAGTGTAAGGAGAATATATGACGAAAACGTGAATGCTAGAAAAAGCCGGGGACGCCCGAGAAAGGCTTTGCACGACCAAGTGAATCAGATAGTCGTTAATTGAATCATAGAGCGTTTAACCAGCCGGCGGACGAAAATCCACATTTCGTCGAAAGTTGTTCTTACGGTCGTGCAGGACGGTTACAATGAGAAAGATTAATTATTCTCCGTACCAGCTTTTTAAAATTATAACTCAATATCGAATTTATTTCAATTCAAATTAGCTTTAATTTATACCTTCATCCAAAAATGCTGAAAGGCGTGATGATAAAACTATTAAAATAATGTACTTTTTGTAGTTATTTTTTGATAAAAAGTATTTGTCATTTTTCAATAATGTCTAAATTTAATAAGAATGTTAAAAAAATCTGAAATATATTAGTTTTTTAAGTGCGCAAATAAATACACAAATTGACCAATTTTCGTCAAGAAACATAAGTACATACATATTTTTTAATTATTTTATTGAAACTAAAATGAAAATTCTAAAACATGCGTTTGCTAGATAATGTATTGATTTATTTTACTGCATGATTATATTATTTGAAATGGGTGTGGTATAATACAAAAACTTTTTTGAAAATTTAACAAATCTGCCAACGACCTATGGAATAACCTTATTATACTAAAAATTAAAAAAAATTCTCAAAATTTATTACATGTGAATGCTAGATAAAAGAACAATCTTTCGAAATCCATTTATAATTTTTTGTGGAAAAGAGTCAATACGTCTAAAATCTGATTTGAAAATGACATATTTCTGATTTTCTCTGGTAATGCCCTCTTAACGCCACAAATTACAGGAAATATACAGTTGAAAAGCAACCCTTTTTAAGTCACTCTTACTAAACAACTTTTTATTTGTATAAACTGCCTTCTATTTTAATAAGTGCAATATTCTAAATATCTTCACAATTGCGAATAAATTACGTTTATTAAAACATGACGATGTATAACCAAAAGAAATAACCATACGGTAAGTATTGTAATCTCCTTTGTTGAAGTAAAAATTCTTTACGCACGTTTGACTTGGAGGGTAAGCTGGTGAATGCGTTACGAAAAGTGGTGATGTGTTACGAAAAGTGGTGATGTGTTACGAAAAGTGGTGATGTGTTACGAAAAGTGTGATGTTACGTAAAGTGTGATGCGAACGGTAATCGGTAGCGAGGCGAATGGTCGGGCTTTTACGCACGCTTGACTTGGGGAGTGATAAGGTTAAGGATAAGGATGGTCACCCCAAGGTCGTAGGTCACCCCAAGGTCGTAGGTCACCCCAAGGTCATAGGTCAACCCAAGGTCGAAGGTCTCCCCAAGGTCGTACGTCACCCCAATGTCGTAGGTCACCCCACGGTCGTAGGTCACCCCAAGGTCGTAGGTCACCCCACGATCGTAGGTCACCCCAGGGTCGTAGGTCACCCCATGGTCTTATGTCACCCCAAGGTCATATGTCAACTCAATGTCAATGTCAATTTCGTATGTTCTTTTATACGTTAGTGAAGTTTTACTTCAGTCGTGTAGTCTAAAGCACACTTGTTTTTTTGTGTAGGCTTATGATCAATCATCACATTATTGGCAAATTACTGCATGGAAAAAAATGTCTGCTTCAACTCAAACAAACCGTGTTGCCGGTGTGACGAGATTAATTCATGGAAGCGATAGATACTTATGTGTTCATGGTTTTCTGAGATACAGAGACCTGATTAACATGTGAGACACATTGGATCCGTATGTTATGAATAAATAATTTATCGATGGAACCGCCTCGTTTTGGTATGAATGAGTAAAGATATCGGACCATGCGCTACAGTTTTGGCATAACAATTAATAATACGAATCGATAAAGAACACACAATTAATATCGATAAAGAACACACTAGTTATATTAGGAATACTTTAACACTTTTTTTCGTTTTTCATTTCAAAGGATGGGTTGTTTAAAAAAAAAATGATGAACTCATCAAATATTTAAAGTTAATTTTCACGTTCTGTGTAAGTTCTATTCAAGTTCTGTGATTATTTCAGTTTCATGCAGAAACTGGCCTATAATGAATGATATAGTAACAGAATTTGAATAGAAACTCTACAGAATATAAAAATGAACTTAAAATATTTGATGAATTCATCAAATTTTTTGAAACCCTCCTTAAGCCGGGTACAGACTGCTGTAACGTAACATGCAATGTAACATGAAAGGACCATTTCATAAGTGTAAACGCGGCGCGCGCACGAACCGAGCATATACCTTCTCGCATCTGTTTCATAGTTGAAAACAACATTTTTCTTGCGTCGTTTCCATCAAGTTGGCAATTTCCAAACACGCGTCCAGTTTGAGATGTTTTTTATAAAAATATTCATTTTGTGGATTCCACAAAATTTCTCTTGTTCTGTACGCCTCAATTAACTGCATTACTTTTTCATCACTCCGTGATTCAATTGTAGCCTCTGCCGTAGCTGTTGCTGTGTCGTCTTCCTCCATTGTTCTCGCGCGTTCTGCAGTATAGACACACACAACCCGTCCACACTGGCGCTCCATGTCCGTGCACACTGCGCGCCCCTTTGTGTTCGGCGAAATAACCGACACTGGCGGATCTCGGCGTGCACTAGTTGAAATGCTCTGTTCGTGCGCGTAGTGTGCACGGTTCGTGCGCGCAAGGCGTCCACACTATGAGAATTCTGTTACATTGCATGATACATTGCGACAATGTGGACGGCAAATTCTTTCATTGCGTGTTACATTGCGTGTTACATTGCGTGTTACATTTCGTAAGTCTGTACCCGCCTCTAGAGTCCCAAGTGTACAAAGTCAGTGGGATTATGTCATCCCCAATAATTGGGTTATGTGGTGATGCTGAAGAGGGTGGGCAAAGGAAGGAGATGGGGAAGAGGAATATTGGGAAGTACTGGCTATTCAGATCTAGTCATTAATCACGACGATTACCATTTCAAGCAACGCCAACTTCCGATTCTGAATAGTTATCTTTAACTAGAGCGATGCTGAGTGGATCTGCCACCCTGGAACATGCCAGATAACATATTTATGGTTTTATTATTAATTATTTGATTAGTATCTACCTAGTTCTGTAAATAGTGATGGATACACATGTGAATACATGTATTTAATTACAAACCATATAATATTTCATGTATCATTTATTTAATTCAGTTAAATAATTATAGGTTCAATTTAAGTTTGGACTAACTGAATTCAGAACCTCGTTTATGTGAAAGCACCATAAAACAATTTGTCCGAAGAAATTTTCAGACAGGTAGGTAGGTACCTAGCACATGATTAAGAGCTCAGTCAAAGTTAACCACCTAATTAAAGTAAGCCATTTAGTAGCAAGGCCTAGCATCAAGAATAAAATGGATACTGCAGTTTTTTTTAAACCGGGAACCGAACGTACGACAAATTTATAGGCAAATGAAATGCCAACGGTCGAGTTAAAACAGGCCAACGCTACGTTCAGTCAACAATATAATTTCGGTTGTGCACCCTTTGTAACTTTCTAAAATTTATATAATATTTATTCTAATACATAATTCTTGTGCTAAGTATCACGCGTAAAATTTATATAATATTTATTCTAATACATAATTCTTGTGCTAAGTATCACGCGCGAATGGGAGTGCATGGCGAGCGATATAATAGAATAGACCAATCCAACATGTATGTTGATAGTGTAGCGTACGTGTGAAAATATAATAGCTGTATTTAAAATGACATAATTCCTATTTTCAGTGAATAATAAAGAATTTATTCCGTCGTTCTTAAAATAGTTAGTGGTATAATGGTCAGCATAGATGCCTTCTAAGTATTTGAACGGTGTTCGATTCTCGGCTGTGATAATTATTTAAAATTCTTTTAAACTTTATTGTTGTCGTTAACCTTTAAAAAACATTAACGACTTTTACCTCAACTCCGATTCCAGTTCTCTCGGGTAACAGCGAAAAAATCGTTAATTATAAGGTTAAGCAAAATTCCTTACAACGCACACATTGGATTCTCGACCACGGAGGTCGCCTTTTATTCCAATGCTTTTCATACTAGTCATACAATGTAATATAGAAAAAGACACAGAAAATAATAGTATAAGAACCATGATCATAATTAACATTTCATCCATGAAAGGCAAGTAGACAGATAAAATAAAAAAAAAACCAAAAAAACAATTGATAATATCAATAAAGTCAAATAATGTGCCGCGAATTTTTAATGATTTAACATCACTCCGTTCGTCATTACCACAGGATGACAGGATCCCACCGTTAACTATTGTTTTACACACAAATCATCGAAGGATCGTTGGATAAGGATTACGATTGATTGTCCGTCTACGTAACACGAATAACGAATACGTGAAACACTAAACGTCCGTCGTCAATAATTTTTCCTGTGCGTCATTCGACTGTACGCAACTCTGACGACTCTTCTGGTTTTCTGAAAATGTTAATGCCATTACTCTCATCTTTTCGTGAATGCTTTTCACTGTTATGTTTTTTACATTAGCTCCACACAGGAGGCCCTGACGAAAAACATTCTTATGGACATCTTTGGAGACGCTGTGTGGTGGGTCTTTTTTAAGGGGAAAGAATGAGAGGAAGTTCTGGGAAGAAAAACTGTGTGAGGAGGAAAGAATCTTGTGGTCAATGTATCCAGGAGTGACGGATACATATGAATCCATCCCTCCCTCTGCGGTGTATGGAGATGAGTCGAGAAAGTCCAACTGGAGAGGTCTATGTTAGATCTTCCTCAATCAGTCTCTACCGATCCAGACACGCAGTAGGTTGAGCAGACGTATCCGCCGCCAAAAATCAAGCAAACCTCTCCACATAAATCCGGACACCCCTAATAAGTCACCAAACGTAGCAAACCACTTGGAGTGACCTATCACAGAGGTGTTGGTTATGTAATAGATGATCCCCTGGGCGGCGCGGCGTACCCATACCCATACCCGCCTCCCAAATTGAGAGGCGGTATGGGTACCGGCGGAGGATTGTGAAAATAATTAATATTGTCCGTTAAAATATTAGGTCCTTACATATGAAATTGGCGTTTTGTATGGGAGGAACATAAAGTCGATTTTTTTTAAATATAATATATTTATTTAATCAAAGTATGTACCATTGCTATCTATGCACTTTTGCCATCTCATAGGTAGTTCATCGATCCCTTTACTAAAAAAACCATTCGGACGGGAATCAATAAAATCTTTGAAGGCGGTTTGGACTGCCCCATCGGAGTTGAATTTTTTCCCTTGCAAGAAGTTATCCAAATTTCGAATAAAATGGTAATCTGTTGGGGCAAGGTTCGGAGAGTACGGTGGATGTCTTAGACATTCCAATTGAAGCTCCTCTAATTTGGTAACCGTCTGTTGTGCAGTGTGTGGTCTAGCGTTCTAACGCGCGTTTGTTGATTTGATTCACTCAATTCGTGAGGTACCCACCTTTCAAGCTTTTTCACCTTCCCAATTTGCTTCAAGTGGATTAAAACAGTTTTATCACTAACACCGCAGCCTGCAGCTAACTCGGACGTGGTTTGCGATGAATCCGCTTCCACAATAGCCTTCAATTCTTCGTCATCAACTTTGGTCTCCGGCCGTCCACGGGGCTTGTTCTGCAGGTCGAAATTTCCAGAACGAAAACGTTGGAACCAAAACCGCACTGTGTTTTCTTTTGCGGCACCGTCGCCATACACATCATTAATCGTTTCTGCAGCATTGGTGCCACGGTGGAACTCTTACTCGTAAATAACGCGATATTTCAAGTTTTCCATTTTGTAAACTAAGTGACGCAAAGAAGAAAAACAATTAAGGAAAAAACAAATTAATTATAGTTTTCGAAACACAAATACATGAGTAAATAGCTGTATAAATGAATAAATGAAGTTGGAATTCCTAACCAAAAAGAAGATATTTGAGATCAAAGTTGCCAGTACAGCAAAACGCCAATTTCATATGTAAGGACCTAATACATGTACGATTAAATAAATCTTTCGTTGAAGCAAGGACTTGGTTACCAATTTAAATTTCCACTTAATATCCACCTTTTATTGAAACACATAAAAAAACTTTACATAATTACCTACATTTTAAAAAACGTTTAAAATAAGAAATAAAACTTGCGCGCAATAAATTATTAATTTAAATCAATATTATACGTTTGTCGCTGGCCGATTTTACGATATTTTACTTTATTAGGACAGTAGGTATGTAGGTATATTGGAGGGCTCCATAGGGTCTTGGTGTTAGCGTTTGAATTTGAATCAGTGTAAAATATTTTAATAATTTATTACTTCATTCACGAGGTTTGATATTACAAGCGTATTTGCTAATCACGAAGCCTTCTACGAAAAACCAACCTCATTAAATATGAATTTATGGCCTGAAGAAATAAGGTGGTTGAAGTTATTTTTAGATTAGGGCATTGATTTTGTTGAATTTCAAATTTTTCTATAAATGAGCACGTATACAAGTTGAGCGCGGTTAGCTTCGATATGATTTCGCATGACAGCAGGGGCGGCCTTATTAGTCCAGTAAACGAATGGTCCAAAAGGAGGTGTAGAGTGCGTGAGCAGGAACCTAAGCGATTCTTTCAGGACTTGTTTAGGGTGCTTAGGGTGTGAACATACTAAAAGTCCTGACGTCTAGGTGGTGAGCTAGGGGGGGGGGAGGGGGGGGAAGGTCCTGATTTTCGGGTTTCCGTTTATATCTCAAAAACGGTGCGTCGCAGAGGAAAACTTTTTTAGAATAAGTAAAAGCTCATAAAATTATCTACAACTTTTATTCTATACGTAATTTTGGAAATTCTAACCGTTTTTGAGTTATACGCTCCAGAAATGTCAATATTTTCGAAAAAAATCATTTTTCCTCACATTTTTCATCAAACATTCCTTCATATCGTCTAAAATATTCATCCAAGAAAGAAATTTATTTAAAAAAGTTGTAAATAATTTAATTACCTTTTAGAATATATATACATATGTAAATAAATCTCCAACCAGTAAATATTTACAGCAGATTTAAGTTTTTTCGTAAAATGTCGTCATTTTCAGAAAAAGCTGTTTTTTCTTACCAAATTATTAAGACGGGTTTTTTCTTCATGGGAAATTCCTTATTAATTTTTGCACGCAAGAAAGCAGGTAAGTTGTTCTCGAACAGATGATAAATGGAATTCATTTTATAATCATTGTTATTGTGAAGGGTGATTAGGTGAGTCGTCAGAGATGCTACAATAACGTGCTACGATGCTGTTCAAGTTGGTGAAAAGGCAATGAATGCGATAGTGGGCTTGACATTCTCAGACATCAAGTTGTCCCGCAAAGTTCGGGCATTCCCAATGTCTTCTGTCAGCTCATCGATAAAAATTCAGGATGAAAAGGTTGCAGTTGACCCAACATTGCTGTTTCAGCGGATGTGTATAAGCAAACGATCAGATGAGGATTTGATGAAATTCTTTGAGTATGAGTTGGCCCCATTTCCCTTGGCACTTTTCAATGAAAATGGGATGCGAAAGACAACTAAATCTGTTCTGTATAGCTTATTCGAGCCTACCAAAAAAACTGTTCTACTGTCTCAGATGAACATAGTTGTGGACGGAGGATTTCTCCTACACAGAGTAATTTGACAAAAAGATGCCTCCGTTGCCGCAATTTGTGATCGTTATATCACCTATGTCAACCACCACTATCCTGGAATGACTCGCACTGTGGTATTTGATGGGTACGCAAACCCAGCCAATAGTACGAAATCACAAGAACAGATGCGACGATACAGACTGAGAAGGTCAGCCGACATCAATTTGACATGGAACAAATCAATACCCGTTAAACAGGAAGATTTTTTATTCAATCCTACCAACAAAAGTAACTTCATCTCCTTACTACAGACAAAGTTTCGGGAGAATGGGATACAGACTCTTCAGGCCACCGATGATGCTGACGTCCTTATCGTGAAGATTGCTGTGGAACTATCCTTTCACAACTCTGTAGCTGTCTTTGGTGAGAATGTGGACCTTACTGTCCTTTTGATTGCTTCCAATCCTCCCACCTAAGATATTCTGCTGCTGAAACCCGGACGAGAAAAAACCAAAACAATGGCACTGTTCACCCAAGAGATGCAGCATCGTAGATTTGAACACATCATATTTTTACATTCATTTACCGGATGCGATATAAAGTCTGCAACTTTCAGGAGAAGCAAGGCGGGCTTTTCAAAATTGTACTTGGAGTCAAAAATGATCAAGCAAGCGGCAATGATCTTTTACAACCCCTCCTCCACTCACGACGAGGTTGAAGAGGCTGGAAATAAATGCTTCCTGAAATGGTATGCGGCGCCAAAAAGATAGACCTCCCTTAACCAGTACCGCTTCCAGTCGTTTACAAGGTCCGTGGCAAATATGAAGCCTGACATCAGCTCCCTCCCTCCAACAGAGAGTGCAGCTAAACAGCATTTCCGGCGGACATACCACCAAGTTCAGCAGGGGCTCGGGATTGAGCTGCCCCCTGAAGAATGGGGGTGGAAACACGAAGGAGACACCCTGGTGCCAATTACAACAGAAGATCCTCCAGCACCGAAGGTCCTTCTGAAAATGATATTTTGCCGCTGCACCAAGGATTGTGCAATTGGCAAATGTGGATGCCAAAAAGCAATGCTGACCTGTTCTGCAGCGTGCCTTCACTGCCAAGGGAGATGCCTCAATAGCGTGCCTGTTGCCGAGGACGACGATGAAAACGATGTAGAGCCCTTTCAGCAAGAACTATCCACCACTGAGAATGACGATGCCATGGATGAACAACGCTTGCCAGGACCCTCACGTCCAAAGAGGATATGATAACGTGAATCCATATAAAGTTGAGAGTGTAACATGATGTTATTGAGAACAGTGCCAAGGGAAATGGGGCCAACTCATACTCAAAGAATTTCATCAAATCCTCATCTGATCATTTGCTTATACACATCCGCTGAAACAGCAATTTTGGGTCAACTGCAACCTTTTCATCCTGAATTTTTATCGATGAGCTGACAGAAGACATTGGGAATGCCCGAACTTTGCGGGACAACTTGATGTCTGAGAATGTCAAGCCCACTATCGCATTCATTGCCTTTTCACCAACTCGAACAGCATCGTAGCACGTTATTGTAGCATCTCCGACGACTAACCTAATCACCCTTCACAATAATAATGATTATAAAATGAATTCCACTAATCATCTGTTCGAGAACAACTTACCTGCTTTCTTGCGTGCAAAAATTAATAAGGAATTTCTCATGAAGAAAAAACCCGTCTTACTAATTTGGTAAGAAAAAACAGCTTTTTCTGAAAATGACGACATTTTACTAAAAAACTTAAAATTGTTGTAAATATTTACTGGTTGGAGATTTATTTACATATGTATATATATTCTAAAAGATAATTAAATTATTTACAACTTTTTTCAAATGAATTTCTTTCTTGGATGAATATTTTAGACGACATGAAGGAATGTTTGATGAAAAAAGTGAGGAAAAATGATTTTTTTCGAAAATATTGACATTTCTGGAGCGTATAACTCAAAAATGGTTAGGATTTCCAAAATTACGTACACAATAAAAGTTGTAGATAATTTTATGAGCTTTTACTTATTCTAAAAAAGTTTTCCTCTGCGACGCACCGTTTTTGAGATATAAACGGAAACCCGAAAATCGGGACCTTCCCCCCCCCCCTCCCCCCCCCCCCCTAGCTCACTACCTAGACGTCAGGACTTTTAGTATGTTCACACCCTAAGCACCCTAAACAAGTCCTGAAAGAATCGCTTAAATTCCTGCTCACGCACTCTACAACTCCTTCCTTTACTGGACTATATTATTAATAATTATTAGGTGGTGCGAAATGTCTTGGTAGCGACCCTCGCCTCCTAACAAAAAATAGAGCTCTTTCTATGCAGTTATGCAACTTTAATTGAAGTACCTAGTAGGACGGATGAGAAATAATAACAGAAAAAAATATACGTTTGATTACATATTTATTTAATTAAATCTGCGAAATCAATAAAAACACTAGAACACAACTTTTCTTGCTTTTGCGCTAGCGAATTTTTTTATTAAATCAGAATAATTTAACCATTTCTTATGTATAAAGTAGCCTAATGTAGCCGAATTTCAGTTGCAGTATCCTAAAGTAGTCCAAACGCCAAAATATCAATATGAATAAAATAAAGTGTAATTTTATCAATTTATTCATAACATATTTATAATGTATTGATAAATAAGCCTAAGCCTAATATAAAACACCGTAATGTATCTTAAAAGAAAGCAAAGTAATAGAATTTTAAAAACAAAATAAAAAAATAAATAAACAAAGATTAAGATGATTCCGATTCGTCTTCTGCTAGCAATAATAACTTATTATTGCTAGCAGTAGACGAATCGGTAGTGTTAGTGACTGAAGTGTTAGTGAATTTTTCGCTCGTTCATTTTTCGCTCGTTTTCGATATGCCTAAACTTGCTAGCTCAAGCGTCAGTGTTTACAAGAAGTGGATAGATGGAGACAGCGATTTCGTCATAGAGGATGGGAAGATATTCTGCAAGTTGTGTACGAAAATGGTAAGTTTCTAAAACGTCCTATCTCACTTACACCCCTTCCTAAAGGCCATGATTTCAATTTCCACCCAAATTATTTTTTCTTGGATGGATTTTCCATGGAAAACGTTGCAGCACACCTGATGTTGTTATTTAACAAATAAAATGTAAAATTTTAAATTAAAACAATCATTTGTATAAAGCTTTGTAAATAATATCTTATAAATAAAAAATAATAATTTTAGTATAAGTAACTTGTATGTTGTATTATTATCCTCTCAGAATAGCTGGGGTGGTCGGGGAGGGTTGAAAAATAAGTGCCATATTGAGCCGAATAAGTGCTATATTTGGGCTAAAATAAGTGCCATATTGCCATATTTTTAGTGCCTTATTTCGCAAAAATAAATGCCATTTTGTGAAGGGCTCTGATAATAAGGCATCAACAAGACTTTCGCCGTCGTCAGTAGTATTAGGTATAGTTGCTGTGCTACTCGTAGTACTGGCGCAAAATCGCCTACGTTTGCAACACTGCTTGCTCTCCGCACCGACCACACGATTTAAGCGCACGATCGATAGATAGATAGTCGATCAGTGATTGGGTGTTTTGGCCGCCCCTGAATGATAGATATGTCTCCCTTCGCAGAACCTAATTTCGAAGGTTGTCACAGGAACAGTAAAACTGTTTTCTTGAAGATCTTCTCACTTTTCAATATTCCATTTGTCGCATTCTGACCTTAATAGATCACAGATTCCAAGACTCAAAATAGTAATAAAAAACACATTTCTGACAAAATTCAACGTACATATGTTACTCTTTTGATGCATATTTATTTCAGTGACAAATCAGACATCCGCCTGTAATGTTTTTGATGATTAAAAATATCGTAACTGGTGACGTTTCTTACTGCAATAATTTCGCAGATAAATGTGACCATACCAAAAAAACACATCCCCAAAATATTGGAAAAACCCCTCAATACCCATAATTGGTAGTTCTCTGTTGCAGAATGCTATATTAATGCAATGCATATTATCTTGTTCGAAAATATCGTTTTAGGTTATATATTTAATGTTTTATATTATACTAGCTGACCCGACGAACTTCGTTCCGCCTCAGAATCAATACTCTTATGATAACTTATTATTCTTCTTTGTGTGCCCAATCAGGTCCCCCGACGTTGGCGATCACTCTTGAAAATGTCTATCTGTCTTGCGCTGCACGGAATAGCTCATCCACACTTCTTTTTCTTATGCCGGTCCACTCTCGTATATTTCGCAGCAAAGACATTTATCTCCTATCAGGCCCTCGGTGACCCTCTATTTTGCCTTTCAGTAATAAATGGAGCAAGTGATACTTATCCCCTCGAAGTATATGACCCAGATATGAAATTAACTTCAGTTCATAATTTATATTTTTTTCAGTTTTAACTTATTAGATGAATTAAATTAATTTTTTTATTGAGTTAAAAATTACAGAATGAAGCAATTATCATGCCCAACTATACATGTTTTGTTTTAGTCAGTATCAAGAGATGGCGTTGTGTACTATTTTTGTGATTTTATTACTTTTCCACTTTCGTCCGAGAATTGCGTTTCATTTTCTTTATCGTGTGAGGGAGATTTATTATATTTATTGTATTTTTCCTTTGGGAGGTGCAGATATACGTTCACCGTTTGTCTCATTTTCGACTATTGACATTTAGTGTGTGGGAAAGAGGGGCAGAATTATACGTTTAAGAACAAAAGCAAAACAATCAGCGCATTGACATTTGACATTTTTGGAATTCACTCACTATTCAATATTATATTTATCACAATATTGCTGCAGCTCTTTCAATGTATGAGAATTCGTTCCATACAAAATGTATTATTTATCAATATCATATATCAAGATATTAAATCACACTTTAAAACAATCTACGAAAAATGTAGTTCCACAAAAATTAGTAAAAAATACGTATCGCTATAACCAAAAAAGTTGAATGAATAATATTCTCGTAGAAAATATGCAAACATGGGATAAATTATGGAGAAAATGGAAAAAAAAACAAACAAACAAGAAATTCGAAAAGGACTACAAGAAATTCAGGAATAATTTAAATAAGCAAATTTTAGGTTTTAGAAAAACATACCACGATAACAAATTCAATAATTGTTTGAAGGATATTTAAAAAAAACATGGAACGAAATAAACAAAATATTGGGGAGAAAAAACAAATCCAGCTGTGATGCAGTTATATCTAAATATTTCTTGAAGAACACTCCGACTAGCTGCAGAAAATTTTGCTAATTTTTTTGAGAGGGAGTAAACAAGTTATTACACGAATGTGATATCCGTGCGTCTTCATAGCTGCCAGACGATTTACCGCACTCTTATGTACTTACCCAGAGCTAGCGTAAAACAAATTGAATCTATTATCGGACTATTAACACAAAAACACCAGGAATGGACCAAATACGAATGTATGTTATAAAAAAATGTTAAAATACTGAGCCCCGTAATAACTCATTTCATAAACACAATAATTGATACTTGCCAAATACCCGAAGGATTAAAAACTAGTATTGTTAGACCTATTTTTAAAGGCGGTGATCATTCAATTATAAATAATTACAGACCCATTTCTTTATTACCTGCTTTAGAAAAAATCTCGAAAAATATATAGCGATATACTTAGACGCATATTAAAATAAATTTGGTATCATTGACGAACGTCAGTACGGGTTGCAGAAAAAAAACTGTGACGCACTACTAAAAAATATTCTAATTTCATAAACACCCAGCTCTCAAAAACATGCACTTGTACTGATTTCTCTCAAGCCTTTGACACACTTATGTCATAAATAAATAATTAACGTTCCACGAATCAATGGAATCTGAGGTAAACTGCTTAACTTATCAAATAGAAAAATGAATGTAAAAGTATTGAGTGATGAGTAAATCTAAATTTATAAGGTCTGGTTCCCACAGGGATCAATTTTGGGTTCAAAATTATATAAAATTTATGCTATACCTAGCCATGTCGAAACTATTTGGAAAAGTTTATTTATTTTTATTTTTTACTGAAAAAGATATTGGCACCTCTGGGTTCGTGTCTGAGAGATGCCAATGTCTCTTTCTGATTTTTCTGTCTCCAGATTTTTGATTGAGGTTCGCGAATATTGTCTTCATTTAATTAAATATTACAATTTGAGGTTTTACTCATAAAGTTAAAAACAAAAATAAATATTCATCCCAGACTTGCAGAAAAAGTCAATAGATGTCGCATATTAAAAATAAAATGTATAAAAATTTATCCAGACACTATTCTAGATAGCATTTAGTTCGGGTTTGAATCATGCAATCATTTAAAGTTAGCAGCTAATAATGTTGTTAGTTCTTAGTCGAAGTATGACACAGTTAAAAGTGACCAATTTGGATATAGACACCTTAGTTCAGATGTTAGAGCTTTTGTCATGTAAGTAGAAGGTCCTGGGTTCGTGTCCCAGAGGTGCCAAAATCTTTTTCTGATTTTTCCGTCTCCAGATTTTTTATTGAGTTTCGCAAATATTGTCTTCATTTAATTAAATATTATCTACAATTTCAGATTTTATTTATTTTTAAATATTTAGGTTTTAAAATATTTAGAAAAGCGCGTAGATTAATTTTCGCAAATGACACCGCACTTATAATATCTAATGAAAATCCACAAATAGCGATTCAAGAATTACAAACCGTCTTCAATGAACTGCTAAAATGGGCTCATGATGTAGGATTACTTATATGTAAATGTAAAAAAAACAAAATGCATGTATGTATATCAGATCACCAAATTTGAAAATATGGTATATTACGAATTTAACCGCTCATAATTTTGAATGCATCCATAGAAAAATAACGATAAATTGCCAACTTTGTCAACGAGCATACTTATCTGGGATTAAATGTAGATAACACATTTAAATGCGATAAGTAAGTTACTAAAATATGTAACCAGCTAAGAGCTCTAGCGAACAATTTTTATAAATTAAAATTTGTCTTGCCTCATAGCACAATCAAAGTAGTATATTTTTCATTTGTAGAATCTATTCTTAGATTTGGAATTCGAAGCTGGGGAAATACAAGCATGACATGTATATTAAATATGTTAAAAATTTGCAAACCTCTCTCATTAAACAAATTGTGTCAATTAATTTTTATTTATTTATTTACGAGTATTTATGCCAATGAAGACCCCCCCCACCTCGAACACGGTACGTTCCCTAAGTTGTACAGGAGCATCATAACAAGTATATAGTACATGAATAATAAACTGAGCATGAAAGACATATGTATATATATACGATTATATATAGACATAGACACAATGTACATCTCTTATATTGTGCTGAAGGCCTGCTCCCAACAAAAGGCATATTCTAGTTCCTTACCATTAAGGATAACTGGGGAGATAGTAGGTACTTATAAAATACCAGTAGTACATAGTCACAGCACACGTCTTACAGAAAAAAAGCCTGAAAATACCTAAAATATCAAATAAGTATGGAAGCCGAACGCTGGAGTACTGTGTACCAGTGATTTTTAATAAACTCAAAAATAAATTTGCTTTTAAGGAAAATGAGAGTTTAAGCATGAAAATTATAAATATGTGGCTTATGAATGAAAAATATAAATATTTGTTAAAAACAGAATAAAAAATTAAGAAAAAGAAAGATTGGTGATGTTGTTATGGCTGTTAAAGTTTTAAGAATATTTTGACCTTTTTCTTGAATGACACCAAATCTTATAATTTTTTTAATTCTTTATGCCTTTGTAAATATAATTTTAGTGCATTTTTTGTATTGAAAATGTAGGAATTTTGATGTTATGTTTATGCCTTAATGTTGAGTGAAGTTAAAAAATTTTTTGATAACATTTTCATAAATATTTGTAATACCTATTTAATCTTTTTTATAGAGGTCTTCAATTTTTGGTACTTTGAAAATTTTGAAAAATGTTGCCGAAGATAAAGTTAATTGTGTTCTTCAACATTATTTTTTAATTAATTTTTTAACCACTTTTATAGGACTTAATTTTTTTCATATGCGCCTTCCCATACACTGATTCCCTACTGAATTAAGGATTACACGAGTGCGAAAAATACTTTTTTTAGATTATTTAGCTTTAGAATATTTCTTAATCTGATAAATATATAGATATATTTCCTAATGTGCTTAACAAGTTCACTTGTGTGTCTGTTCCATTTCATATGTTGATCTACAATGACACCGAGGTACCTTATTGCAGTTGTATGGTTTAATATGGTACATAAGAGTCATTTTTTTTTAAATTTTTGTTTTGTATAATTATATCAATGTTAGGGTAAGTTCCGAACTCATTTATTGAGAATATAAACTGTTTTTTTGCAGTAATTGGAAGTAGGTTTGTATCTGAACCTGTTTTTTGGATTTAGATGTCATTATTTGCATTTTCCTTTACAATTTTAGAAATTATAAATAGGTTTTTTAATTCACATATTAATTAATGTATATTGATGTAAAACCTGCAGACAAGCAGCCATGTGGCAGCTTCGCGGGACTACCGATTTATTTTCTAAATTATGTATTATGTAAAGTTTGTTTTCTTAGAAATAATAAAAAATAAATAAATAAAAATAGCACGGTAATTGATGTGTAAAATGGAATGAAAATTCCTGAACACCGACTAGAACCTGATACCATTTCTCAGAACCATGAATCCAATGAATAGAAGAAAGAAAGATTTGAAGTTCTCTTGAATCGTCAAATAATATAATATTCATTTTCGTTTTTGGTTTTGGGGTGTTACGCCGTGATGCGCTACATCCTTCTTTAGCCAACGTTTCGGACAGCGTTGCTGTGTCCATCATCAGGGCAGATCCGGCAGATGTGGCAGATCTGCCCTGATGATGGACACTGCAACGCTGTCCGAAACGTTGGATAAAGAAGAAGGTAGCGCAACACGACTTAACACCCCAAAAACAAATAACGAAAATACTTTTGGCCGTGAAAATCTCAAAACGTACCAATATAATATGCACATCAAAATTTGTCCACAAATATCTGCTTTATCTTCAGGAAGGTTGTTTACCGGGTAGGTTTGTGCCACAAACGTGGTCAAAACCACGCGTTATGTTTTCATATACTCGTAGGTGACCTCATGTTGATTTTGCAAAAATTCCATAAACATTATTATTTAAATTATCAAAATTATGAATTTTGTTCAGAATGTATCAATAATTAGGATGGGTAGATATTGTGCAGTATTAATTCGGGTCTAATGGGTCATCCACTTTAAATTCAAATTTAATCATCCAGATGATTAAATTTTCATACTGATTTGGATTGGGTTGGTCGGTTGGTTCCACGACTGAGAAGTTGAGAACACGAATTAACTCACGCGACAAATTTAAAAATAATTTTTATAAATTTAAATTTTATCAAACTGTCTTCGTTGAACTATGGCTGTACATATACACATCTACCAGATCTGCCGGATCTACCCTGATGATGGACACGCTGTCCGAAACATTGGCTAAAGAAGTAGCATGACACGGCATAACACCCCAAAAACAAAATAACGAAAATATGGCTGTACATGTAGGTACACCAATCCTGAAGTGATCAATGACGCTGGTTCTTCAGAGCACCTTTCATTGAAAACCTTTAGAACAAACACAGCATTCTCACCGTTGTTTGCGTTCCAAAAATGTCAATCTGTCAGTCAAGATAGAAGAATATAAAAATAATATATTCCCTGCCGATGATACGATCGTGAAGAAATTAGTTACGTTTAAAACCTTAAATAAAGAGACATACGAGGGAAAATAAAAAAAATATATCTACACTTTTTACAGTTTATATAACGAAGGTTCAACATATACCCACAAAAATTTTATACATAGTCTATTTCCTTTTCAAAGCTCTTGGCCCAGCGGTCCAAAAAGTCCATGATGAATTACATCCCCTTTTACACGCCCCGACCAGATAAAAAGATCACTACTCATTGTTCCTCCTTGGTGCAAACTGATAGCGGAGCGGATTTGTTTACACTGTTAGCCGAAAGGCAAATGACCCGATCGGGATCCAATTTCACGCACGTGACAGCCAACCAACTCTAAACAAGCATGCGCAGAAGGCAGTATGCCAACCCTGAAGGTGTGTTAGGGCGAAAGCGTTGATAATTTCTGAAGCACCCTGATACCTGCATATTATATAAGAATGCATAAAAATGATTGTAATGTTTAAAAAAGTCCATATTTTCTAAGATTTAAACAGGAGTAGGTATGAAAGTTTTTAAAGTGATAAATAACTTAGCAAAGTCCATAAATTACCAAAAAAATGTCCCAAAAAACATTGACTTGACATTGGACTTAACATTGGACTTTGCACGGTAACTTTATACTTTCTTAGAAGCGCGCCGCGGTGCTCCCATTTGACAGTTTGATGTTCGCGGATCCAAATAAAAAGTGACCCATTCATCTCTTAAAAACATTACAACTAGATCAACAACTTGAGATGGCCACCTGAGACTGATGAGGCGGTATCAATTAAATACATGTTTATATTCACGGTGGACGCAATGCATGAATCTCGTACAAGGGAATTAGAAATCGTTGTTATAAGTCGAAGGCCCGGGGATGTGAGCTGGCATAGTTCTGTACTGAGTATTGTTATGTTTAAATGTGTTTTAAAATATGATCAAAGTGACAGAACAATAGCATTTAGGTATAAGTTATTATAATTATTGTCGAACGAAGTTGCGTAGTTGAGTTGATTAACTGCAAATCGTCGAGTGCCTCAGTTTTAATTTCTTTCTTGAAGTAGAATGAAATATTTTTGTATTTATTTATTTGTAAGAAACAAACAGCTTTTTTATAATATACTCTGATAAATATACAAGTGACCTGGAAGTCTAGCCACGGAAGTTTCTTATGCTGAAGTTCATTGGAAATGAAGTTTTAATATCTTAAAATTCATTTTGGTTTATAGGAAGGGGAGAGGAAGAGGAATATAGGAAAAGGATGGGGGATGCTCCCGATACATTCCAAACTATCATATTTATAATTGATTGTACGCGTTACTTCATATCGATATTTCTTCAGGTTATTACTTATTTCTAAAAATGTCAATGCTGTGAAATTTTGAATTATATTGTGCACGTGCACGAGGAATTGGGGAATTTTTTCTAATATTTTTTTTACATGAGGGCAAATAAAATAAATCGGATTATCGGGTTGATCTTGACGGAATATGAAAATGTATTAGGTTGGTAAGTTCTGGTGAGTCCAGGCCATTATTTAGAATTTTAAACAATGGGATTTGATCAAAAATTAGACGTCGTGTTTGGAGAGAGTTGAAATTGTGAAATTTAATGGATTCGGTATAATTTGAGAAGTGTAAGGTTAGTTTATATTGTGTGTTTATTTTATTTTTTAATTCTTTGTATTCTTTCAATATGGGCTTGGTAAAAAGGAGTCCAGATCGGTGCTCCAAGTGCGGGCGAATATATGAGGTGTAAAGGGAATATAGTGTTTAAATATTGCACTAACGTAAAAAAAAATGTTCCATTTAGCACTCTTTCCACAGTGATACTCGTTGAAACTCTCAGTATTGTCCTTACAAAAAAACACATTACGAACAATTTTCTTCTTTCCCTTGTCCTATCGGGTAGGATTCTCTTCGACTAAAGTATTTTTTACCACATTTTGGTTTAGAATTTGAAGATGTTGTTTTTTTATTTATGTGCCGTGATACCATTAATGTCGTCAGGGTCATTAAACTTTTTATTTTATTTTGAGGTAAATTTCACATTTCGGGACCAGTCTTTTGTTTTGCACATACCTTATTGCAAATCATTTGAAGAAGACACGACTGAATGTATTTGGGCGCACCAATAATATCGAACTTTGAAAAAGTCTTTCGAAGTAGTCTGGACACCCGCTTTTGGTCCCCTCTTACCCCGCAAATGTCTGATGATTCTGGCTTCGTAGCGACTTTATCAATTCAACTGGTCTCTAAATGATTCACCTGAAGTTTGGTGCATCACTTTATTTTTCACGAGAAGACCGGCAAACAAATGAGGAAACAAAATCTATTTTTTTCGGTTGCTTTAAAAGTCATTGCATTGTTATTGTAGGAATTTTGACAGGTAATAGAAGTTCAAAATTGGATCCTTGGGGAAAGAATATTGGCAGACTTTACAACTTTAAAAAAAACCCAAGGAAAACCCACGAAATACACAACGCCATCATCGTATGAAAATAACATTATTTAAAAACAAAACATTTTCATTAAACATTTTTTTAAAGCTTTTTTTATATAAACAGTAAAAAAATAAAGAATTATAAAATTCAGATTAAAGATTAAAAAAAATGTAATCAGACAAAAGATATACACATAAGTATAATATGTCAGTATATGAATGATGCCAAAAAAATCCCACATAAGTATCGCCAGTTCGTGAGCATACTTGTGTTTTTTTATAGCAGTTAAAATTTACTTATATCTTCTTCTTCTTCCTTGCGCTGTCCCAACTCATTGCCTAGGTGGGCTGTTGGGGTCGGCTCTTCTCGTTCTCAGGTTGTAGTTTCTTCGGTTCTGAGTATCGACTTCATCCAGGCCGTTTCTCTGAAGTATTTTGGAGCATTGAGTCATCCAGGAGTTCTTTGGTCTTCCTCTGAATGACTGTCGATAAAGACATTGCCTGCTTCACTGTGTGGTCTGATGGTCTCCGTCTTACGTGCCCATACCATCCCAACTGTCGTTCCTCCAGCTTACTGTTTATGTCAGTGACACCCAGGCTACCTCGAGTGCGTGAACTTTCAATTTAGCACACTTTCAAATTTACTCACATGAAGATTGAAAAATAAATTAAATTAAGCCAGTATTTACGGAATTACAATTCAAAAGACATGTTAATAAATATTAAAAATTTGTTAAGTAACAGCAGGTCAGATGTTGCAGCAAGTAAATGTTTGTATCAATGGTTTTTATCTAAGACTTTAATTACATTTTTTATTTTGCTGTAGGATGATACACTTTCACATTTAATTTCTGTGGTCTTACAGAGTGCACCATAAAATTTTGGTGTAAAAAAATGCGCATGTTGCTTACACATTGCATGTATATTTTTTTGCTATACGGAAGAGCGTATTTAAAAATACCTATCCTATTTTTAATGTGAAAACCGCATAAGAATTATTAAGACTATGGCATCACCAATCGGGCTGAAGGTAATAGGGCAGGGAAGGATATGGGGAAGGGAAGGAGATGGGGAAGAGAAAGATGGTGAAGTACCTGGTCAAAAACACGGCTAGAGCCATTCAAGCAACGTTTCATGAATGCTGATCTTTCCCCAGGTTTGAAAGTACTCTGAACCCATTGTGTACCCAGTGCCCAGGTGCCATTCTAGAACACGCCGCAAATATGGTAAGTATTATTTATTAACTTTTTGTGAAATGACACAATTTAGTCAAATAAAATTTACTTGCTTGCGCGCGAGATTGATTTTTTATTAAATTGAACATTCGACGTTTCACAAAAAAAATTATTGTCGATACCTTTTTTTCGTCATGCATTATTTTTCTTTAGGCTTAAAATAACGTGTTATTATTTAATAATAATAATAATATTTGGCTGATTTATAAAGCGCCGTTTTCATGAAAAATCATCTCAAGGGCGCTGGTTTAATTATTTACATCTGGATTTTAGGCAAAAAGGAACGTCACGCCAATTTTTTTACGACAAACATTTTACACAAAGCCTATTTTAATAAATATAATTTAATAAAAAATATATTTAGGCTCTTAAACTATCAAATTCCCGTAAAAATATCGCAAAATGTGAGATTTATTTGATTCAATTAAATGTTATAATTTGCAAAGAAAATCGAAAATGCATGTCAACTCAACTACCCGAACATAAATTCATTTTACAGCACTCGTGCGAAGGGTGTTCGGTTTTCAATTTAGCCATTTAACAAAAAAAAATACATTAATAATAATAATAATTGGATAATTTGTAGAGCGCCGTTTTTGTGAAAAATCACCTCAAGGGTCACATTGACTCTACAAAGTGGGCCCTGAGGAAAATAATTCCCCTCAAGGCCTATGTCTAAAAGAAAGGAGAGGAAGTTCTGGGAAGGAAAAAAGGTATGAGGGGTGGGTAGGAATCTGGGGTCGGTGTATCCAAGAGTGACGGTTGTATGAATCTATCCTTACCACTGAGGTGGAAGGCAATATTCCGAGAGAGTCCTGCTGGACTCCGACTAAAGATCTCCGACAATCTCTCTCGATCTCTCGTCTCTCTCGATCCTCGTTGGGCAGACACATCCGACGCGAAGATCCGGACAAACCTTACCCCTTGAACTCGGGCACCACTAAGCCACCAAGCGTAGTTTGACCCATCGCCTTGCACCGCAGTGTGGAAAATTTACCTTACTATTCAGATCGTGTCACCATAGACGGCTTTAGCGGTTTTTTGCAAAGCCTACTGCACGTATAATTATGTCTATTTTGTTATTACCGCATGCTCATTCGGAGCGTCGAAATTATTGTTAATAAAATATTTTTACAGCGGATTTTCACTCAAGATGCCTTTGGATGTAAGTATATCGACCTTGGTTGTAAGGCCGTATAACCTCTTTGAGTACTTACTTGAATTAGGGGATCAACTGTCAGAGGATTAACTGTCGGGAGGATCAATTATCAGGGGGGATCAACCGTCGGCGGACCAACTGTCGGGGGATCAATCGTCATGGAACCATATACAGTTATACAGTTTAATAGATGAATAGTTTTATTCTTGATGCATTTGAATGAAAGTATGTTTTATAATTTTGTTATTTGGCGGTATGTCCTCTCTGCACACTTAGTTATATTTTGCGTAATAGGTACATCTTATTTTTCCCTATATCTACTACATGTGGTAGGATAAAAGTATGCCGGGGGACCAACTGTCGGGGTATAAAACATAATATATTCCTAAAACTTAGCTGTCAGTTACACAATTATCAGTAATTGAAGGAGGTAAAAAAATATTTTGGAAAAATAAAATTTAAAGATTAAACCCGAGGTTGTGAAGCCAATATCACTGTCACTGTCCACTTATTATGATCATGAGTTCTTATTTGCAGAGCACGGATATCAAACATGTGATATTTACCTGGATCCTGCACCGGAAAATGGTGTTAAGTGTGTTTGTTTGAGAAGACGTAGTTACGAGTATAAGGATAATAAATAATAAGCCTAAGTGTTGTTACCTGCCAAATACTTCGTGGAAGCCCAGGTGAGCACGACCATCCCGGTGTGGTGGTAAACATGCAAAAATGTTATATGGCTGTTTTTCTTTCTGAACACGAAGAATACCTGCAAATAAGAGTTTAAAAAAATGTATCATGTTCGATGATTTCAAATTTGTACGAGTTATAGACACAATTGTAAATAATTGTAATAAGATAGGTTTCAACACATTTCCGTAAATAACCTAGCAATATAATATAAGGTTTAATGTGTTAATTTTTTAGGAAACAGACTGTCTGAACTTCAAACCTTAGAATTTAACTATATTTAGCCAGGACTCACACCTCTCGAGATCCTACATAAAACATTAGGTGAGAACTCTCATAGCCAGTTAGATAAATTGTCAACAGATGTCAGAAGGTACAAAACTCTAGTCAGACAAGGAAATTATTCTATAAATAGCTGTTTTTTAGGGTGATATACCCTCTTTCTCCTCTTCGCTTCGCTGAAACCACACTTAATTAACTAGTAACCCCTTGGTCTGTCGCGGGTAGTTTGTATCTTCCGGTTATTAAAATGTAATTGGAAATAGAATCAATAAACTCAAGAGTCCCTTAAAAATTGTCCTGAAGATGAGTCTTTCATTACCAGTTCCTTACCTTAAAACTTTACAAGACAGATAATTACAGAGAATAAACGTAATAAAAAATAACAAAATTCTGAACTATTCATTTTGTTGATTATTAAAAAAATACCTATGCGACCACGGACAAATGAATATATCTGGACCTGCCCTAAGTGATAAAAACGTAATATTTCCCCCTCCCCATGGAACCGGCTTTAGCTCCGCCTTGGCGCCAGCTCACTCCATGGGGAGGGGAGAGATCCACGCTTGAATCTAAAATATGTGAAGTCATCATTCTTGTAGTGACCAGCGCGAAACTAACGTCCATACGTTTTACTTTAATAAATATACATTATAGGTACATATTATATAGACATAGCGAATGTGGGCGGTTCTCCAGTGCCCTCGTCGCTGGTTACAGGAGTAAGTAAATTATGAAACATTTGTAAAAGTGTCTTAACTAAACACGGCAACAAAATATTGCTATGTGAATTGGGGCGAATGTTTTTGGGGCAAGCATTTGGCCTTAGCAAATATGTTATCAACGTGGCAAGCAATTCGCGCTCCCATGTAAAAAGATCTATTCATTCAAAGCAGATTTTGTTTTTTAGAACTAAATGGTGATATTATAATGCGAGATGCCTATATACTGTCAGATTTACTTTCCTCTCTTCGCCCCCCATAGTTTGGTTTTACCCCTCACCTGTATCTTCTGGTCTATTCATTCTGATGTCTATGTATGCGACAGAAGAAAATGTGAAAAAAGGTTTTTTTCAGGGCGTTAATTACCAATAATATCTACCAGAAAAGTTAGTTTTTAAGTAGGCAATTTATAGGTAACGCAAAAAATTATACTTAACTTTATTTTGTAGGCGACTGTAACATACTGGTATTATTGAAATAAACAATTTAGAGAATAACTAGGTGTTTACAATAAACAAATCATGCTTTTTTAGGACATTGAAGCATTAAAAAATCATTCATTATTATTCTGTAAGTAACAAAAACTTGTACAAATCTATTTATGATAGAAATATTATATTGATCAATTGGGTTTTTCTAGTATTTAATTATTACAACTGAGTTGTTCAAAGAATGCCTTTCTAATAATATCAAGGCAGAGTCTGTTTGTTTTAGGTTAGATTTATACATATTTGTGTTGCCTTAGCGGAAAACCCAAAATGGTGACATGTGTTTTCTTACTTTAATCTAACTAATGGCTGACTCTCTTCAAGGGAAATTCTGCTGTTCTACTAGAAACACCAAGTCATCAAAGGAAATGCCAATTTTTTCAAAATCGTCGTTTTTTGTATTTATTTTATTTTATGTATTAATAATTATTTTGTCCAACTGTTCTTCGGTTTGAATGAATGCAAATAAATTATTTTAAAAATATTCACATATTTAAGACCACCCACTAAAAATAATAAAATATAATAAAAGTTGACAGAAGAGTTGCAGTTGATAATGAGTGTCGCAATCTTAAATCGGTCACTACTAAAGTAAATTACGTAATTATCATAATACTGCAATTTTTCAAATGTCTTAGTGCAGTGGTCTCAAACTTTGGCTACGTCTTCGATGAATAAATAGGATAAAATGCATTTGTTGTACTAATTATTAACAATATTTTAATAATTAAAAGTTAAAAAATTTAAAAAATTCGTTAAAATAAGTTAAAAAATTCTATGAGAACGGTAGATACTGTCCCGCCCGCCAGGATTCGCTGTTGGCGGTTTTTCTGTACCCCTTCACCGCCGAAATTTCTCATTTATCCTTATCGGCAGTCCTTTTGATTTTGACATTTCTTTACTTTCGAGAGTTTTACGAGTCGAGAGTACCTCCTACTGCGATCCGCAGTCCTTCTAATAATTATTTTATTGCGAATCATTTACTGGTGGCCCTTACCTTACTTTACTTGCACAATCCCTTTTAATTTATTTCTCTAACATTTGCACCTCAGACATTTTTCATATTCGTAAGTGCAAACTTTGCGCTCGTGTTTTAACAAATTGTTGTTATTATATAAGTGTTCAAAGCACTTCGATTTGAAATGAAAAAAAGCCAGTTAGTTAAAAAAAATAATATTATTGTAGGGTTAATATTATTTGAAAATTATATTTTAATGAAAGGATTATTAGAAGTATTGTACACAATATGTATAAAAGTATTTGTTATGTAGTTTTATTTAGTAGGTATACCTAGTTTTAACCGACTTCTAAAAAGGGTTATTGTGAAGAAATTTGGAATTTAAAAAAATGTATATAATTTTTCTGCTGATATTTGTCTCTTTTCTCTGTTAAGTTTGACGACCACTGTCGTAACAAATCAACGATTTATATTTAAAAAAAATGAAAATGCTTCAAAGGAAACGCTTATTTGGAATGCAAAAATTAAAATAAATACAAAGTACTTACCAACATAAGGTCACCTTGGCATTCCAACTAATTATAGATGATAATGACGTAAGTGTCGTAAACCTAAAGGTTAAATAGGTATATACTCACTTCAAAGCGGACATTTGCAAAAAAAATTGACATCAATTTTAATCCCTTCTGAACAAGGTTTTTTTGTCAGAGAGGGGTGCCAAAAAAAGCAACGTTCACAGGGTCGGTTGGTTAGCCACTCAAATAAATTATTAGGGAAGTAAAGGAGGGTAGTTTAGATCAATGTGTATAAAACTTTGCGTTAACTTCAATATCCAACATTCGTTATATTTTTGTAATTTTCTCACCGTATCTAATAAATCAGTCAGCTTAATGTACATGTAGAGGTTGACGCAGCTCGCTATTTCCATAGCCCGTTTGTCGTATGAAAAGTCGATAGGTTCGCAGACTAGCCGGTACTGTCCTCCCCACGCTAACTCGAAGGACTGTAAAAGAAAGAAATAACAAATTAAACACGTTATTTCATTGGTAATGTACATTTTTAAACACTGCTTTCCAACGATTATAACTTCATGCATTGGGGCCCACGGGATGGTCCACGATCAAATCTGGACTAAGAGGTCAAAGATGTATTTCACTACTATTCTTAGGTTCGAGTACAAAATTTTTATTTTTTTTATTTGATTATTTTCATATTACATTTGGTTATAATAATGACGTATCGCCCATCTCACTAGGTGTGAAACGCCTGTGTTGAGATGGCAATTTACAGAGTGGTTATCTAAGATTTTGTTTAAGTAATATTATGAAAATGACAGGTTGATATAAAATCTTTTTTTCATTAGATATACAATTCAAGTATGTTATATATATATATATTTAGAAGATTGCAATAGGTACATGGTTACATATATACACACAGTAGGTATAAAGGTAAGTATGTTATTAAATACTTGTGATGGATGTGTTTATTTAAGGTGATCAATGATTTTATTTTTAAATGCACTTTTGGTTTGCGTGTTTCTAATTTCAGGAGGTAGAGAATTGAACAGCTTTGTTGCATTATATTTAAAACTTCTTTGCCCATAAGAAGTTTGACAAAGTGGGATGTTAAAAGATTTTACATTTGACTCTCTTAGTGCTTATTAGTTCTTCAAACATGTGTGTATTTTTAAATTGATAAAGCAGGATATTTTTTTAATACAATTTTTGCAGGTTAGGAACATTTAGTGTTTTAAAAATAAAATCAGTGCTCGTTCTCAACGGGACTTTAAGAATTAATAGTAACCTCGGATTTTCTAAATAAATTGCAAATCGTGTACCGTAAATCGGAAATATACGTTATCCTGTGGATAGTGGCTAAATGTGGTTAAATGTGGTTAAATGTGGTTAAATGTTGAAATCTTTTAAAATGAACAATATAAGTAAATACGGCGAATGAAAATAGTATAAGATATTCGCTACATATCAGGGTGGCAGATACTTTCAGTTTCATTCTGCTGTGAGATCATAATTCGGAATCGAGATATCGTTTATAGTGACTTTGGGGATGTTTAGTGATAATTTGGTAATAAGACGGGTTTCATTACAATTCAATTAGTCTATTATTAATACAATCTTCAATTTTATATCCAGATAGGGCAAATAGTAAGTGTTCAATTTTGAGAATTTAATGTTATTGTGATATCTCGGATGTTATTTACTATTTTTCTTTAAAAATTCTTTTTGAGTCTACTACTTTGAATATTATAAAAAAAGTTTCAGTATTATTTATTGTTTTTCTTTGAATTATATTTCTTGTATTTTTTATATTGATTTTATTTTGTAGGTATTTTATTTTCTCCATTTTGAAACTTATAATGCTGCATATAAGCAGGAGAAAATGCACATGTCAAAAATGCAAAAGGAACGAAGCAACAGCAAGCGGCTTTTCACACTGTTTGCTTTGCTCCTTTCTCACAATTCGTAGTTCGGTTTGCGGTAATACGAGTACCCACCTGTTTATAAGCAGCATTACGTATGAGACTTGGCATAAGAATTATGAATTTTAGAAATTTTAGAATTTTACTATAAGTAGGTACACAGCCAAAATTATATCGTTGACTTGGCGTAATGAAGTCCTGTCCTTAACACCAGCGTTTCCGGTTTCGAAAATCCGCTGCATCCATTTTATTTTTTAAGCTTGCCTTACTTTAACTAGATAGCTTACTTTGACAGAGATTTAAGTCTTATGGTAGGTACCTACATGCCTAAAGAAAGTTTGAAAAATAATTCTCACTGAGATAGTGACGTTTCTTGAAAAATTGTCTATACAAATCTAATCAATTCAAAGGGCACTTATTTCCAGCTTATACATAACATTATGGATCACAAAAGGCTTTCTGAGCGTTATATAAATTAATATGTTAATATGATAGTCAGTTGATATTAGTTTACATGCAACCAAGCCCTCTATGTAAAAACGCTAAACTTATGTAGACTTACGATTCATGCAAGGCTCAAGGCGTCGCGCCATGATAAAATTCTTCCAAACTTACCAATAGATGTCGCTTTAATAAAATACATATTTCTTCAGTGCGCCTAGTTCATTAAATTGCCACCACAATCACAACACTTAAATGTTACGATATATTTTATTATCGAGTTCGCATTATATAGTTTATACCAGAATAATTATAAATTATGTATTGATCTTACACCATAATCGTAAACTATAGGTTACGATATGTTGCAGTGAATAGGTCAGGGATTATTAACAGGTACCTACTATAATTTTTATTGGTAACTAAGGGAACGTACCCATACTACGTGACCAATTTTTTGCAATTTTTAACCCCCCCCCCCCCCCCCCCGGTGACCAAATTCCTAAGCAAACCGCCGCTCATTTGTACCAAGCGTGACATTTTGAAGACCCCCCCCTCCCCGAAGAGGTAACGTAGTATGGGTACGTTCCCTGACGAGCTCCCGGCGTGCGTTGCAATGCCACTTAAATAGAGTAATTTTTTCTCCCTGCGTGGTTTTTCCCATTCGTCCTCGTTCCCCTTCCGCCTCCCCTTCTCCACCCGCGAAGTTCCCCCCCTCCCACCCCCTTCATCACCGCCGCCCATAAAACTACCGGAGATACATTAATTTTTTAACTCGCGCGCCACCTATTGCAGGAATTTTAAACAAATCATAACGCTAGAGCTCGTCAGTGTATATGTACAGAAATCTTCGTGGGCTTGCGCACAACAACTCACTAAAGTTTCAGCACAATCGGATGAATAGTATAAGAAATAATTTCATAACGCAAGAGCTCACTATTATATGTATATAGAAACCATCGCGGGCATGCGCACAATAACTGACCAAAATTTCATCGCAATCGGACGAATAGTATAGGAAATAATTTCATAACGCAAGAGCTCACACATAGAAACCTTCACGGGCATGCGCACTTCAAATCACCAAAGTTTTATCGCAATCGGATGAATGGTTTACGAGCGCATTAGAGACAAACAAAAAACATTCATTTTTATACATTACTAGCGAGTTCCCGGCTTGCGTTGCAATACCACTTAATAAAGATTTTTTTCTCCCTGCGTGTCCTTTTCCATTCGTCCGTTCTTTCCCTTCCCATGTCCCTATCCCCTCACGCGTACCTCCTCCACCTTCCCCCTTCTCCCGCTCCCCCGTCCCGCTAACCCCCCTCCCGCATACCCCTCCCCTCTACCGCGGTCCATATATTCAGTCCCGGAACGTTCAGATTTTCCAACAGCTCGCGTGGCACCTAGTGCATTTTTTCTTACAATTTTTTATGTTTCACATAATACAAACATTAATTTTTGTATATTATAAGAACAAACAATCAAATTTGGTACCTAACATAGGAACCTAATTAAAATACTCGATTAGATTCAAAGTATTCGAGTTTGGTTAGTACCACAGATGAGTACTTCGATTAAATTAATTAATTTAAAGAGTTTATTCGAAAATTGAATTTTGGTTGAACCATCGATGTTTTGCAAAATGTCTTTCCAAATTCTGACATTTTGACAGTTTCGTAAGAGTTTTTGTAATGATTAAAAAAACTTTTCAGGTGTATTGTCATCTGGTTGTAATAATCCAGAAACGTTTGCGAGTGTAGAATTAAGTTATTTTGAAAGTTTCAAACATTTGCTAAGCTTAATATAGCAAACACATTCTCGTATAGCAAGCAAGCAAGCATAAATTGATTTATATATAGAAGACGTTAGTTAGTACATCAGAATCTAAGGACTTGGACTAACCTTATACACGATATAGCTGCAGATGAAGACTTGTCCGGCGTTATAGAGCATCATGAGTTCCCGGAGTTGGAAGGGCTTTCTGTTCTTCATCATTTTGGGTCCGAAGTTGTTGACGAAATATAAATAAAGACCGAGGATGATGGCTATCGGAATTGGGGAACCAATAAGCGGCCATGACTGCGTTCTGGGATCTGAAAACAATCATTTTCAAAATGTTATCGACGGAAAAAATATTTTTGCATCCCTTTCTTTAGCATCAAAACTTAATTGTTCAGGAGACGGCTGTGCATTTTTAAAGGAAGTATAATAACTAAGGGTCAATTTTTTTCACAGAATTTGAATAATTCATCAAAATTCAAAGTTAATTTTCATGTTCTGTGAAAGTTCTATTCTAGTTCTAATATCATTTCAGTTATGTAATAATGATAATAATGACGGCTGACCAATAACGATAATAATAACAAAACATGAATAGAACCTTTACAAAAGTTGAAAATTAGCTTTTCAATTTAATGAATAAGGAACTCCAGTGAAAAATATTCTGGTTTTAAAAAATATGTTCTCATAGACCAGAGGTCGGCAAAGTGCGGCTCCGGAGCCGCATGCGGCTCTTTTGCCCCTCAAGTGCGGATCTTTGAAATACAATTACTGGTTTTAAAAAACAAGGAAATAAGGAGCTCTAAATTTGAACGTCTTTGGGTTTGGAAATATTGGCGACGAAAAAATGTGAGCTTAGTGCACAACACAAGTGGTCTGCTCTGAAAGACCTGGAGAAGGAAGACATGATCATCTTCAACGCCTGGAATAGTATTCCTGACTCTTATGATCAGCTGAAAAAATTCGCGTTTGCTGTTCTTTCTCCTTTCGGTTCTACATATTCATGCGAACTATCTTTTTCAATCATGAACTTTATCAAGAGTTAACTAATTAGTCGTCATATTGATGAGAACCTGGAATCGTGTCTAAAATGAAGAATAACAACATACAAACCTGACTTTCCAAGGATCTAGATACAACGCCATTACCATTTACATAAAAATTATAATAAGTGCTAACACTTATTATAATTTTTACCGTACGTACCCATACTACGTGACACGTTTAGGGGGGGGGGGGGTCTTCAAAATGTCACGCTCCATACAAATGAGCGGCGGGTTGCTTAGGAATTCGGTCACCGGGGGGGGGGGGGGGGGGTTAAAAATTGCAAAAAGTTGGTCACGTAGTATGGGTACGTTCCCTTAGCTAAATAATAAACATATTTGGCTCTCAAATTTTTTTTGAATCGTTGTAATGTACATGTTTGGCTCTTTGGCTAATAAGTTTGCCGACCCCTGTCATAGACCAATAAACGCTGATTCTGAATATATAAGTTTAATTTAATAATATTAAACGCAGAGTTTTTAAAACATTATTAAAAAGTTCATTTTTAATCAGGTCGTAAAAACACGCCGTCAAGTTGGCATTATTGAAATTTTAGTGGTGACGTCACTGTTCGACGTGTCGTGACGTCACCGTAAAGTCATTGTATGGGAATGTATGATATGACACAAGTATTAATTTATTCGTTTACTTACATACTAGTTGTTGTGTTTATTGAAACATTATTTAGGCCTAAATAATGTTTAAAAAATAAAGTATCTCTTATTAGTTTATCTCTATTATTGAAAATATTCAAAAACTACTGCACAAAAAAATAGTAATGCTACTTCTAGGGAGAATACTTCGAACAGCGGAATTCAAAATGGCGGCAGTTGATCAGCTGATTGTCCGATCCTATAGTAATTTTTCAGGAGTGACGACATCACACAATTCACCATACATGCGATGGTTTTCGGGGGGTCTTGAAAAATTATAACTCTGACAATTATTTTAACTATTAAAACTAACTCTAAAAAAAAAATGCGGTTGTTTGAGTTAGAAGGTCATTATTCATAAAAATTGGACTGGAGTTCTCTATTGTTCGAATTTTTTGAAACAACTGGCAATAGTGGAAATCAACCTGTGACAAAAACAAAGTTTTTTAACCATACATAAGGATAAGTTTTCGGATCATCTCTTGGGCGGACTAGTAGCCAATTTCGAAGAAATGCGTATGTGTATGTCGTGTAATTATCATCGACAACGAGACTATCTGCCGAGTTTCAGCTCGATCAGATGTAGAGAAGTGGGTTAATTTCCACTTCCAAGATTTGCATTCATTCATTCAAAAAAACATAATTGAAATTCAAAGAGATTCCTTTAAAAATAAATTCCTTCCTAATAATTATCTTTAATAGATTCCTTAAATAATAATTATCTTTCAGTACCCCAGCCATCCTGGAGAAATATGCAGTATTTTATGGACAATTGGACATACATGTAATACTTGAAGCTTAGAATACAATATTTTTTTAAGGCAATCTCAGGAAACGCTGACAATTATCATCGAATTCGGGATTCGTTTGTCTTGTTCAAAACTATCACTTTTTAGATTTCATATTGAAATATCACTGTCAATGTATTTCAAATCTTTCGCTCACTCCATTCCAATAAGCATTTCCCGTTGCATTATTTCAAATCTTCTTCTTCTTCGATGGCGCTATAGCCCATATCGAGCTTTGGCCTCCTGCAACAGTCGCTTCCAACTCCCCCTGTCCTCAGCGGCTGACTTCCAATTTGGTACCTGGAGAAGCTGTGCTGCATCCCTCTTACTTCGTCTTCCCACCTCAGTCTGGGTCTTCCCACTTTTCTCTTTCCACCTGGGTGTCCAGTCAAAATTCTTTTTGGGACGTGTGTATCCGGCATTCTCTGTACATGCCCAGCCCATCTCAGCCTGAGGAGTCTCATATGTGCTGAGATGCTAGGGGCCTTATATATATCATTCAATTCTGTATTGTGCCGGATGCGCCAGTGTTCACCCTCTTTCACGGGTCCACATATTCTTCTCAGCACTTTTCTTTCAAAAGTATCCAGCATTTCAGACATCTTTACCGTCAGTGTCAGCGCCTCACATCCATATACCAATACAGTTCTAACAATGGTCTTATTTATGGTTATTTTGGTTTTTCTGAGGACATTACGTGACTTAAACGCTGCTGTGATTCTCCTTCTGATTTCTGCTGGATCCTCATTGTTCTCTGTCAGACTGGAGCCCAGGTAGGTGAATTTATCGACTACTTCATGTGAGTAGTTGTCTTTAAATTGTGCACTACTTCTTCTTCTGTGTGAAGGGTTCCTGCTCTGAATCATCATTTTCGTTTTTTTAACATTAACCCGCAGTCCTACTTCCCGTGCCGCTGTTTCTAAATGATCGAAGACCGATTATTTCAAATAGGTGCAACAAATATTGTGGACTGCAAGTAAGAGTAAGGGTGGCAATCATTAGGCTTTCATCTTTCACTTTTATAATAAAAATATTTTATGTGGCCTTAATGTGCTACCCTGGGGTACGCCATGTTGTTGTTGACATATAATCGAGAGCCTTTCATCGTGAGGCCACTAACGCAAATATTTGCTGGAAAGGTAAATTAGGACCGGGATTTCAGATACTTCCTGAACTCTGCTTGAGAGATCTAGTAAGTGTTCTGACGACCCAAGTCGACTCAAAACATTCCAAGTATACACTGAAATTGCGGCCCTACTAGAGGTATATATGCCGCTCGTGAGTATCCGTCATACTATTTTGCTAGTTTTGTACATGACACTACGCTACTATTTTTGTATATACATTTTTTTTAAATTTTAAGTTGTTTTTTTAAAATATTTTTTTTATATTTATTAATAAACAAAACCCTTTTAGGCTTGTACATATTATTACACTTTCTGTGATTAGATGCATACAGGGATATTATTCTGGCAATTTATTAAAGAAATTTGTTGTTCCATTGACCCAAAATTTTTGTACGTTTCGATACCGGTAACATGTATTTTTGCCTGAGATTTGCTGATTCTAAATGGTATGGCTTTGTTTAAAACATCTTCTTTATACACCTGTAAAGGTGCGTGACACAGGAACAGAATATTTAATTATATAATTATTGTGTTCAACAGTTCGGCTGTGGAATGATTTGCCGGCCTCTGTGTTTCCTCCTTCCTACAACACAGATCTCTTCATTCAAGACCAATGTTCATTCCTTCCTCTCCTCAAAAAGTCCCTCCACACAGCATCCCAGATGACATAGGCCCTGAGGGAAATTATTTTCCTCGAGGCCTCCTGTGTGGAGTTAATGTAAAAAAATATATATGTAAGACCCTCCGTTCATGGAGATACTTACATTAACAAATACATCGTCGGTTCGGCAATATATTCAAGAAAACTTTATTTTTCGTTATTTGTTTTTGGGGTGTTATGCCGTGTTGCGCTACTTCCTTCTTTAGCTAACGTTTCGGACAGCGTTGGTAGATCTGCCGGATACACTGCAACGCTGTCCGAAAAGTTGGCTAAAGAAGAAGGTAGCTCAACAAGCATAACACCCCAAAAACAAATAACGAAAAAAAAAGTTTTCTTAAATATATTGCCGAAGCGACGACGTGTTAATTAATATTAATACTTTTGGCTGTGAAAATCTAAAAAAGAAAACACTGGTTATTATTTGACCCACTTATTATTTCCAGATATGTTTGTAAATTGCACAAATAGTTTCGTCATTATTATTGTAAGTTACATCTTTCCCTAAATGCTGAATATATAAATTATTATTACTAGTTTAAATAATTAAATTCTTCCTTTCGAAAACAGCAATGCTTTTTTCTGCTGATCGAGTCGAAAAATTAGCCATTTTATTCTTTGTTTGAAAAAAGCATTTACCATGTGACTTGTCAAATCAAAGAGTATCAATAAGTAAAATTTTCAATGTTGTAAGCAACCTCCGACACAAAAAAGAGCTGACGACCTCCGTAGTCCAGTGGCTAAGACTCTTGACTCACATTCCGGAGGTCGCGGGTTCGAACCCGGCATGCGCAAATAAATTTTATTTGATTAATTTGTGTTATTTCACAATTAATTCATTTAAAATAATATATAGTATATTTGCGGCATGTTCCAGAGTGGAAGATACTATTAGTATCGCCCTGGTGTAAGACCACCATTCAGAATTGAAACGTTGCTTGAAAATGGCTTTAGTCGTGTTTAGTGACCAGATCTGAATAGCCAGGTACTTCCCAACCTTCCTCTTCCCCACCTCCTTCCCCTCCCCACTACCTTCAGCCTCACAACATACCCCAATTGGGGATGCCATAGTCTCACTGGCTCCAGACGGGAGCAGTTGAGATTCTTGTGCGGTATTCACTGTAAAAAAAAAAAAAAAAAAAAAAACGCCTAAACAGCCTTCTATGAATTGTAGCAAGATCATCACATCGATCATAACCATCTCAATCACGTCAGCTTTCAAACAAAAAAAAAACGCATCATAATCGGTCCATAGTTTAGGAGCTACGATGCCACAGACAGACCACCCCTCCTTGCGTCAGGGGTTAAAAATACTAATTTTTGTTGTGGTTGTGTCCTGCGCAACTCTGGTACAATGAACTCTGTAACTCGAATTTGATTTGAATTTAGATGTTTTTTTTTTTTAAATTGGAACTGATTGCGTAAAGAATTTAGAAAAGCGATAAAGTACCTCCGAATAATATTATATTTTAACAGAAAACTATTTTTGTCATTTCCAAAATTGGAACTAATTTGGCAAGAATTCAGACGATTCGGTGATTTTTCATGGGCTAGTTACAATGTAAGCTCCTAAATTTGTTTATATTGTAATAAGTATTCTTATTAAATCACTTGGAACTTGTACCTCCATAAATGTAACACGTTTCCATCGATACCACCTCGACTTTGGTATAAGGTAAATAGAATTCAAGGTAAATTTACTCGTAACTCTTTTTATGTTGATATAATCAAGTCACACGAAAAAGATAGTATTGTTTTAAATAACTGGATTAAAAAGTCAAATAATAAAAAAATATCAGTTATATGGGTATGTTATCAGTTTAAGCAATATGGAAACCTAGTCAGTTCAGATTTCAGATGTTAGGTTAAGGTACGAGGCATATCCAGAAAGTAAGTGTTCTGTTTTTTTTTTTTTTTTTTGAAAAATTGTATTAGAAAAAAAAATACAGGATACTGTTGATACATTTGTTGACTATTTTTTCAAATAATTGCTAACCCGTTCAATGCATGTGGTGAGCCGTGGCACAAGTTTCTCTTGCCCTTCCCGAAGAATTCTCCCGCCAGCTCCTTCCCCCTGTTCAGGGCCACTTTCTGCACCTACTCGTCGGTTGAAAATTTATTTTCATCCATACATGCCTTTAGGAAGGTGAAAAGATGATAATCTAAAGACGCCAAGTCACGGGATTACGGGGAGTGGTTCAAAACATCCCAATCAAATGAGTCCATGATCTTATTGGTGGCTAAGGCTTTGTGAGGTCGGACGTTTTCGTGAAAAAGGCAAACTTCTCTGGTCAGCATTCCCCTCCTTTTGTTTTGAATGCTCCTTTTGAGTTTTTTTAGGGTACACAATATTGTTATGCATTGATGATCTCAATCTGAGGCCGAAATTTGAACAAAATGATGCCTTTTCGGTCCTAAAACACTGAGGCCATGATTTTTTTGTCTGAAATTGTGGTTTTCAATTTTTTCACAGATGGGGAATTGGTGTGACGCCACTTTGACGACAGTTTTTTTTTTCCAGGCATGTAATGAGTCACCCACTTTCATTTCCAGTAACAATAGAGCTCAGACATCCTCACCTTTTTTTTCTTGTAGGTGTTATTTCTTCTTTCTTCTGTAAAAAGCAGATCACAGCACTTCGCGGGATTTGAACATGGGAAAAATTGCCTCATGTTCATCGCCTTTAAAACAAGAATTTTATATTTCGATTAGAAGTAAACTTGAATAATTACAACATTGGTCACATCTGACAAACATTTCATAAAAAAAATACACTTTTCGAATAAATAAATATTAAAATATACTTATTGTATCACCTATTTTATCGGTTCTCCCATATTATGATGAGCAGTTAATAGGTGGTTTTAATTAATAGTTCATTGAATTACAAAAATGTTACGCATTACGCAGGCATATTTTTTTATGTTACTTACCAACTTTAATGAATAAATTTGTCATTGTTTAATGCTGTCTATTGGAAATATATCACAAGCTTAATATTTTCTGTTTATTTTCTCCTTTCAATCAGCAGTTTAGAAATATCAATTATTGCCCTTATTATTCTAAATAATTGCCCCTGTTATCCTACTAACATTATAAAGGCGAAAGTTTGTATGGAGGTATGGATGTATGATTGTTACTCTTTCACGCAAAAAATACTAAATGGACTTTAAAAATTCTTTCACTAATAGAAAGCTACATTATTTGCGAGTAATATGGGCTGTATATATTGGTGAGCTCTGGCGTTATGAATAAGCTCTGGCGTTATGAAATTATTTATTATACGTTTATTATCCAGAGGAAAAGCAAAGCGTTGCTTGGTAACTAAAAGTAATTATTTGACGTGCGCTGTCATTTTGTGATTTGTTTGGGGTACTATGGAAATCCCTTTAATAGTTAAAATTATACTAATATTACATATGCGTGCGTTTGATTGTTACGCTTTAATAGGTGGTACGCGAGCTGTTTGAAAAATGAATGTAACGGGGATGGAAGGGTGGGAGGAGGAGAGGGGGGTGGAGTGGGGATAAAGAAGGTGAAAGAGACGGTGTGGGGACCCCCCTAATACTATGCGAGCGAAGCCCGGGGCATAATCTAGTTCTAAATAATTTAAAAATAATTTTTTATATTTTTTTATTTTTATTTTTTTTTATTAGTAATAGAAGGTACATAAATTACAAATAATTTTTATACAGTAATTAATTACATAGTAGAATATTTGATGTACTCCCATAATTAAGCAAGGCTTGTGTGTATGGGGGGGTGTTATTGTATTGCTTTTTTTATATCATTCAGTTTAAGTTTTCAGTATAATTTTTGAGGTGAGTTTTAAAATTTTTTATATTGGTATTCATGTTTCTAATTTTTTCTGGTAATGAATTAAAAAATTTTGCTCCGAGATATTTATGACTCAATTGTCCAATTTTTTTTTTTACATTTTGGAGTGGGAAGTATTGATGTTTGTCTAAGACTTCTGTTATTTTTAAAGGGTGCAACTTGATTTTTAATATTATCTTTATAAATTTGTAATGTTGCATGATAAAAGTATAATGCACTTAATTTTCTAACCTTAAATTGTTTGAATAAAAGTTCTGACGAATATGAGTAGGGTTTTTTAAAATTGTTTTTATTATTAGTTTTTGTGATATGTAAATTGTTTGTGTTTGATTTTTATATGTATAATAAGTGTATAATGTCTCTTTAAATCCAATTTAGATACTTATAAACCTAATACGATTATATTATGTGACATAAATGACAAACATTTGATCGGTTTGTATGTTATAGGGGAAGATTGATTGATCTTCATGATTTAGACATCTACGTGACTGGTACGAGTGTAGTTCTGCAAAAGTATTCCAGGCCGCATGATAATATGAACGGTTCCCTGGTAATATCCAACCTCCGATAGTAGAGATCACCACAAGGAGAAGAATCATTTTATTATTTACATCACAATATATCAGAAGGGAAACCGGTTGAACACGAGTGGTTTTTCCATTGATAAAAAATAATTATTTTTTTGTACTTTATCCATTAGGTACTATGTGTAATTAAATTATATGCAGAGTGTTAAGCGAACCACCTTGACTTACTTTAACCAGCGATTCTGACATTTGGAGTAAAAATGTGAAAGAAGTTTGGTCTCCGGTAACTTTCATGATTTTTTTTTTCAAAATCAAATAACAGCAAAAAGTATTCCACATGACGTCACTGGTCACTCAGCCAACTACCTACCCAACTCCTTTCCGAAAACCCAATTGTTCAATAACAAATGATTTTTTTAATGTTTTCAGTTGAAAAAAAAATTCATTAAAAATGTCACCGGAGAAAAAAATTTCGAACACAGTTTTTACTGCAAATTATGTTAGGAATCACTGTATGCAAATATGTACGCGTCCGGTAAGTGGTCAATAACCTTTGAACTTTGAATGGGGACTCCAAGGCCGTTCCAAAAATTGAATATTACGTTCAGTAAAGTCCAGCGGTTTTAGGGTTAAATGTACTTTTCGAAATTTTCGAAAATTGACACGTCTTTTTCAACTTCTCTGTCCGTTTTTTTTAAAGAAAAGCTATAGTTTTTTTGTTGTTGTAGGAAAGTCTTACTTTATCTTCAAATGTGTGTTTTGATCGATTGTCCCCTGTATGTACAACGGCGTATGCGCTGAACGAATATGAATAAAACATGTCTGCTACATGTCGCCATTTTTTGTAAATTTAATAAACACGGCATTACTTGTAAAAAAAACAAGTCCGGTGTTGACGGTGTTTTTGTTACACTTTTCAGATTGTTGTTTTTTTTTCAAATTGTTACTAATAAAAAATATCTCTGTCGAACTGGCCACGTTGTATTATCATCATTCATACCGGCCAGGCGGCGGCCATTGCTGCTTATGCGTCGTGAACCGTAGTGCCCGCCAAAATATCTTTGGAAAACTTCCGTCAAGAAATGTTTAAATCAGATCTTGTTTTTGTTAATAATTTTTATTCTAATAATTTTAATTTACTACTTAATATCCGGGTTAAATCTTCCCAACAGGAAAAACTAAACCCTTCTACACACTTTTCCACAAATGATCATCTAGTCAAGTCATGCTATGTAATTGCACTATAAAAGTATATAAAACACAAGAACAAAATGTCAACCCACCAGAGACCAAATGGGAAAATTATTCACCGAATCTAGACATTTTCATATCAGATGGTGCGGCTCGGTAGAACTCCTCGACTGATTCCTCAATATAAATATTTAAAACATGTTTATACTGAGGGATTTAATGATTAAATTTAATTTAAGTAAATTGCTAATAATTTTTATTTTTATTAATAATAATAATAATAATTTCAGAAAATGGTAAACTGTAAGTGCGATAGGGAGAAAGAGCAACTCCTGATAGTGTATAAGCAAGTCAAAAAGACAGCAACGAAACTAGTTGCCTCTGCACAACATGAGGCAATAAAAGAGCTGTATGATGACCTAGAAATACCTGATGGGGTGCGAAGAATATTCAAAATCACAGCACACAGGAAAGAAAGCGCCAAATCTATCAGAAAACCTAAATTCATAAAAGACTCTGACGGTGAGTTGCGGAGTTGTGAGTTCTCAAATATGCGAAATATGGAAAGATTTATTATTCTACATTACTGAATGAAGAATTTCCAAGAACAACTCATGTGTCAAAGTAACCAGTTCTGGGGCCATTTGAAGAAATCACCCCGTCAGGAGTTAAAGTAGCCATACCCCAAATGAAAATGGGGAAAGCAGTAGGGCAAGATAATATTCCAGCCGAGTTATGGAAATAGTGTGGGGAAGTGGGACATAAAAGTCTGTGCAACCTGTATAATAAAGTACTGACTGGAGAACCGATGCCAGAAAGCTTTAGGACGAGTTTATCTTCTTCCATTTTACAAAAATAATGGAAACTCTAGGAAGTGCAACAATTATAGAGGGATACAGCTCATGTCTCACACCATGAAAATATATGAGAAGATTATCAACACACGAATTAGGAATATTGTAAAAATACATGATGCTCAATGCGGCTTTATCTCGGGGAAATCAACAATAGATGCTATCCTAATATTCAGAATCTTATTTGAAAAATATCGATGTGCAAAAAAAACCTTACACATGGTATTTATAGACTTGGAAAAAGCATTTGACAGGGTACCTTGAATGTATATGGGCGGCATTGTACCAGAAGGTTATGTGCTCTCCACACAATATGTGTACACAAACGTACGAAAGATGTGTAGAAACACAAGTAGATACACATCAGGGACATCCAACAAAAGTGGGGGTACACCAAGAATCTGTCCTCAGCCCACTGCTATTCATAATGGTCACGAATTATCTGGCAATTCAAGAAATGAACAACAGTATTCTCAAGACTATGCTTTTTGCAGATGATGTAGTATCAACTAATAGCAGATAATCATTGCGACTTATAGAATAGGCTGAAAAGGTGGAGAAAGATCCTGGAGGATAATGTCCTAAAAATTTGTTGGAAAAGACAGAATATTTGTACTTGCCATTTGAAGACACATATGCTGTAACTCCTTCGATGCAACCGGATGGAGTAACATTAGCCAACCGTCAATAGGTGTGGGATGGATTAAATTTAGATCTGTTACATGCATCTTAAGTGATACAAAAATGCCTATAAAACGTAAAGGAAAGATAAACCAGGCTATTGGTTGAGGGAGATCTTTTGATATCTCCAACCGGACTCTATCGAACCATTTCCTTACAACGCAGTGGGAGGGATGGATTCTCACATCCGCTTCTCCTGAACACATTAACCCCCAGATTCCTACCCACTCCTCATACCATCATTTCCTTCCCACCTTTTTTTTCCTTTTCTTAAAAGATCCTCCACATAGCACCCCCAAAGATGACATAGGCCCTGGGAAATTTATTTTTCTCAGGGCCTCCTATGTGGAACTAATGTAAAAAAAAATAATTAGGGAAACTCAATCGAAAATCTGGAGACAGAAAAATCTTAAACCGATATTGGAACCACTGGAACTCGAACCCAGGACTTGGCCCGGAAAGCCGAAGGTCCTGGGTTCGAGTCCCAGAAGTGCCAATATATTTTTCTGATTTTTCGTCTCCTGATTTTCGATTGAGTTTCGCTAATATTGTCTTCATTTAATTAAATATTACAATTTGAGGTTTTACTCACCAAGTTAGAAAAAAAATTTTTTTTTTTTGTCAGTTTCTAATTAGAAAGGTTTTCGCATACACGATCGTTTATGAATTGAATAAAAAATTCAGGACAAAATCGTGAAATTGTTAAATTCTGTTCAACAATGATTCTAATCTGTTTTACAAAACAATGATGCACTCCGCCTATTTCGTTCGCATCACCAGAGTATTAATCAGTGCCCAAGTGTTAATTTAATTAAATCATGTTTTTTTTACATAATCCCGTCTAAAACCAGTAGGACTATGGCATCCCCAATTGGGGTATGTTGTGAGGCGGAAGGCAGTGGGGAGTGGAAGGAGATAGGGAAAAGGAAGGTGGGGAAGTACCTGGCTATTCAGATCTCGTCACCAAACACGGCTAAGGCCATTTCAAGCAACGTTTCAATTCTGAATGGTGGTCTTACACCAGGGCGATACTGAGAGTATTTTCCACGGAACGTGCCGCAAATATAATATATATTATTTTAAACTAGCTGACCCGGCCATACGTTGCTGTGGCTAATAAAACACTTTGTAAAATCCAACCTTTGTAACCACCGCCGTCTTTGAGTTTATCGCGAAGAGACAGACAGATGCCGCGGAGAACTTTAATTTATAATACATACATAGAGATGGTGTGAAAGATTATAATAATGTGAATGAAATGCTTGGGGTAACTAACGTATTTAAGTTAATAAGGATTAATACTGTATCCGTCTAAATAACTTTCCAATTATCCCATTGTACGTGACCATTTTTTTTTAAGATAGAATGGGTATAATAAGCTATCCGTAAAAGATTGATGTATACCTTCGCGGACTTTTTTGTAGATCTATAAAAGAGGAGTATCCCAGCATGCATTGTTTTGTTATATCTCAAAGGGATTAGGCAGTGTTTTTGATGAAATCTCCCAGGCGGCTTGACTTTTTCCGACACTTCTAAAAATTATCGTTATGTTTCAACCAAATTAACACAAATCCTTGACAAATTACATACCTAAACCTTCCTCACGAAACACTCTATCTATTGGTGCCCATTTGATTGACTTCGACGACCTATGTTAGCATATTAAAACAGTAAATAAAGTTCTCACGCACTGAAAAACTGATGACAGAAGATTTAAAATGGTAACGTTTGGCAGACGACTAAAATATGAAAATAAGAATTCTTTTTTTTTTTGTATTCCAATCCTAGATTACGTTGTATTTCTGAAAGTAGGTAGAACAGTGGAACTGTTTATATGAGAAAATGAAATTGTTGTTTTTACTATATTCCTCACAATTTTTTTATATTATCTCACCGTTTAAACCTTCCCTGGACTACGACAAACATTTCAAAACCAAAATCACCTAAATCGGCCCAGCCGTTCTCGAGTTTTAGCTAGACAAACGAACAGTATAAGATAAGAAGATAGAATGGATATAGTAAGCTATCCGTAAAAGATAGATATTGAAGTACCCACCACTGTCCCACCCCGGTATAGGCAACTTATGGTCGCCCCTTCGGAGTTCTCGCAAGAATCTAATTTTTTTTGAATAAACGACTCTACATTTAATGTAACGAATCTAGACCTTCAATGTCCCCTCATACTGTGTTAGGTAGCGGTATGCGGACGCGCCTACAGGACTGTACTGTAATGGTCAATCTCTACAATTCTAAAGCCCATGGAGGTGTCAATGCAAAAGCAGTGAGCCTCATGGACAGTCAAACAAGTTGTTAGTAACATCAACAAAAAATAAAGTAATCCAAAATGACAGCAGCCGTCATGAGTAATCAGCTCATGACAGCGAAAGACCACACACAATCCGGTGGGCAGCACCGGGCACTGTACATAAATGAAAAAATAAACAAAAGAAAAATAATGTATATATACAGAGTAGAACTGGTGTCACCGCAACCTGACTATCGGCAGTTCCCGAGAGAATGAAGAAGGCTAATTGTCCGGCCTCCCGATAACCGGCGGCGTCGTCCTTAAGCCAGCTAGCCGGTGGTGCCTAGACGAAAGTAACTGGAAATCATAGAAGAAGACCCTAGGGAGAAAAGCGTCGGGTCGCCGGAGGCGGGACGGACAGCTTTCGGATGCCGTTCAGCCTTCTTCCCAGCCTCTTCATGTCACGGGGGGTGGCGCGGCAGACAGGTGCAACTCCACCAGTTCCATAAGACCGTCCATGGTCAGTAGGCGGGGACTCGGTCCAGGGTCCAACCCCTTATATGGGGAGAAGGACGGCACAGAACAAACAACTGAGTTCAGTTCTACGCGGTAATCATAACTAAAAAAAATAATCGTTTTTAAAAAAACTAAAAAAGTAATCATAACTAAAGTATATGTTACAAAATAACATAAAAGTGTAAGGCATTAAACCAAGTACCTGAAATAAAAACATGAGCGTTCAATGACGCAGGGCATGAAAAACAAATAAACATGAAAGAAAACATAAATACTGTACATCCTGGGCAATATTGGTCGTAGAGAAGAAGCAAAGAAAGTCCGTGATAAGTCAGGAACAAGTACACCTGGTGTCAAAATCTACTAATCAGCGACTCTAAGCTCAGGCCATCTCTCAACCCAGGTCCTTGTAAACTTCCTCAGGCACTCGAAGTTCTTCTTGTTCGATACCAGATCAGTGTTCCACACTGGTCTGATAGGTACGTCCAAACCATCGAGCATTTCCTCTCTTGCGTCCGTCATTATCTCACACTGCCACAGAATGTGCTCCGCCGACTGGTTCGTGCACCTGCAGGCGCAGTTGGGGTGAGGGGACAGGGAGAGGGCGTGAAGTCTCCCCTTGAATTCCCCGTGGCCGGATAGAAGCTGGGTGATGTGGTGGTCCAGCTTGAGAAAGACCCCTTCCATTCTGACTTTAACTGATGGGAAGAAGGAGAAAGATAGATATATGCCTTTGCGGACTTTTTTGTAGATCTATAAAAGATAAATATCCCACCATATATTGTTTTGTTATATCCTAAAAGGATTAGGCAGCGTTTTCGATGAAAGTTACCAGGCTGCTTGACTTTTTCCGACAAACAATTATCGTTATGTTTCAACCAATTTACACAAATCCTTGACAAATTACATACCTAAACCTTCCTCACGAAATACTCTATTGGTGAAAACCGCATGAAAATCCGTTCAGTAGTTTTTGAGTTTATCGCGAACAGACAGACAGACAGACAGAAAGACGGCGCGGGGGACTTTACTTTAGAGTATCCCAGCATGCATTGTTTTGTTATATCTCAAAGGGATTAGGCAGTGTTTTTGATGAAATCTCCCAGGCGGCTTGACTTTTTCCGACACTTTTAAAAATTATCGTTATGTTTCAACCAATTTACACAAATCCTTGGCAAATTACATACCTAAACCTTCCTCACGAAACACTCTATTGGTGAAAACCGCATGAAAATCCGTTCAGTATTTTTCGAGTTTATCGCGAACTGACAGACAGACAGAAAGACGGCGCGGGGGACTTTACTTTATAATATGTAGAGATAGAGATGAATAAATTGTGAAATACACAAATTAATCAAATAAAATTTATTTGCCACGCCGGGATTCGATCCCGCGACCTTCGGAATGCGAGTCAAGCGCCTTACCGCTGCACTACGTCGGCCATTAAAAACTTCGAAGAAACCGGCACGACTCTCAATCGAAAACAAACAGGGCGGTCATGGAGCAAGAGGAGCGAAGAGAACGTGGCGTAAGTAAACATGTCAGTACGATCCGAATATGTCGTTGTATTGTTTTTTAGCAACGCTTACGGTATTCTAAAATAATGTGTTATTTTCTCACCAAATTTCTGTAATCATCAAAATTTCAAAACGATCTTTCAATCAACCGGTTTGTGGGTGAAAAGTCGTATACATACCGTTATCCATTCGGAATATTTGCACCGCAGAAAATGTCAGCAATTTACATGCCAGAAAACGTCAGCTACTTAACTCAATCTTAATCAGTATTCTTTTAAAGTTCAAAGATCGTACATTGTTTTGATGGAAAAGGTAAATAAAAAAATATGCATTTATAATAATAATGGACAAACAAACAAAAGTTGCTCGTCTATTAGGTAAAGTACCTGCGGTCAATCGATAATAAAAATCAATTTGAGATATTTAGACACAATATTACTTACTTTTATTTTAAAACAGACTAATCTTGATGCACATATAATTTTTTCCCGAAAAATAATGCACGACTTTATCTTTAAAACAATACTGATTAAAAGAGAGGTAAATAGCTGACGTATCGTAACGAAACTTCGGGTGTTTACCGAGCACCTGAGCGCTGGCGAAATATCCTGAGTGGATAACACTCGGGTATTTACGAGTATCCGTGGGGGGGTAATATAATATGATACTGCCGCTGAGAGTTTAATTAACCTGTTACATAAAAGTATTGGTAACAAGGTGTGTGCACCCTCTTATATACACTTTATTTATAGTTTCGGTGTGTGGCACCTCTAGTGCTTGCCCATTGACATTTGGGCATTGGTAATATTGCGAGCCCTGCAATATTTTTGAATGCAACAGTTGCTGATCCTGGACAAATTCAAATCAGGAGATTTGAAAAGAGAACTCCTCATTCTTTGAGCAGCCACAGGTGACCTCGGCCACCGTCCCTGTGGCGGGTCGACGTAATCAAATAGTAATAGTTCGCCATTATTTTAACAAAATGTGAAGATTGATAAATCCGCGCCCATCAGCGGCATCCATCATTGAGGACCATCAGGACAATCATTAAAATCCTGGATCAGCAGCGGAGTACCATGGGAGCCCATTATTTCTTCTGGATTAAAACCACATCCAGCATCTGCAGATGCAGACATCACAAGACCTTCCGACTACATCTGGAGCCAGAGGTGCTCGCAGAGATGCGGCCGAAGATCGCCGACCTTGGCCGTCATCAACATAGTCGGCTGGCTGGCAACCGCCCTTGGACGGGACGTCGCTGGGAAACCGCGGGACTGGAGGCCTAATTCGTCGCTCCAGCCTGCCGTTCAGCACATGTCAGCAGCGGAGGGAGCTGACCGCACATCTCCGAAGGCAGCAAGCAGAATCGTGGAACGCTTACGTATGGCATCACCCATTCATCAACTCCTCAAGATTAAACGGTAATAACGCTCCACAATATGCCCATTCAGATTTAGTCTAGCCCTGATTGTTTTATTGTACTTATTAATAAATTAATTTAACTGTCTCAAAGCAATAATCTCTTTTATTAAATAACCTATCCTCATACAAAGTATTTCATAGCCGCCTGCTTAAGGTCCACGCCTGAGATACAAATTCTCCAGAAATAATCTCACTTGTCTCTTGCTCTCCATCTTATATTCCTAACATTTTGGCGTCCAACGCAAATATCCTCATAACAAACCTATTATTCTGGTACTTATTTACTAATCAACATGACGTGCCTTTTGTGGGAAAGAGGGAGGGGTTTCTATGGAGTTATCAGCCGTATGTCAACACCGTGACGTAAATGTAATCATTTTATACCTACTTATTTCATTTGGGACATTCCACCGTTCTGTAGAAATGTTTTAAGTGCATTAGCCCTACCATTAGCATAAAGTACTGCCATGTCACCGGACGGGCAGACAAGTTTATATAATCCATATAGGTTTAAAATATCAACATGCAAATCGGCATTTGTTTGAATGCTAACCATTGTTGCAATATTGAGAAATATAAAACTCATTATTTTGTGATTTTTTGTATGTAGATAAATCTCAGCTTATGAAACTTAATCGATTGAGCATGCTATAGTCTAATTGGTTCCGGAGTACTTACAGTAATTAGGAATAAAGAACTCCAGTCCAATTTTTTTATTTTTTTTTATGAATAATGACCTTCTAACTTAAATAACTGTGTTTTTGTTTTTATTTTTAGAGTTAGTTTTAATAGTTAAAATAATTGTCAAAGTTTTAATTTTTCGAGACCCCCCGGAAATATGGTAAATCGTGTGACGTCATCACTCCCGAAAAATTAGTATGGGATTGGGCAATCAGCTAATCTACTGCCGCCATTTTGAAATCCGTTGTTCCGTTGTTCGAAGTATTCTCCCTAGAAGAAGCATTACTTTTTTCATTCATTATTTTTTTGTGCAGTAGTTTTTCAATATTTTAAATAATAGAGATAAACTAATAGAGATACCTCTATTTTTGATACTGAATTATTTAGGCTTAAATATTGTTTGAATAAACACTACAACTAAATCTCTATAAACAGTACGAAACAAAGAATAACATGAAATGTTGTTAATACTGATGGCTTGTGCCATACCTACATGTCAATTGATTTCAATACAATGTGATACAATGACTGGTGACGCGTGACGTCAGCACTAACCATTCAATCGTACCAACGTTACAGTGTATTTTAACGAGACGTTAAAAAATGCACTTTTTAATATTTTTTTACGAACACTACGTTTAATATTATAAAAAAAACTTATATATTCAGAATCAGCGTTTATTGGTCTGTATGAACATATTTTTTTTAAGTCATAATATTTTTTACTGGAGTTCCTTATTAAAAATAAAACTCTTATGCAGTAACTAGAAAACGAATAAATATAATAGAAAATAAATAAATTCTGAAGCAATTATTTCATTTTTTTTTTATTTCTCCCGTGAAATTTACTCATTTAGGATCAGACGATGGATGATCTTTGAAAGGCGTTAAATGCGTTAAACCTAACATTTAACGATATACAACGCTGTTTATGGTAGGAGCAATTAATAAAAAAAAAAGTTCATAAAAAATACCTACCTATGTATAAGTAGTAATCCATAATAATATTAGAAACGCGAAAGTGTGTGTTTGTTTGTTACGCTTTAACGCCTAAACCACTTAAACCGATTATAAAAATTCTTTCACCAATATAAAGTTACATTATCAGCGAGTAACATAAGCTGTATATAATGGTAAGCTCTAGCGTTATGAAATTTGTATAAATGAAAATGTGTGTATTTCATATATTTTAGCAGCAGGGAGGAAAGGCAGGGGGTAGGTTGGGTTCACAGAGAGGGAAGAGTGAAGAGATGAGGGAGGAGGAAGGCGGGGGACGTGGAAAGGAACGGGTACGCACGGGAAAGGACATGCAGATTTCTTTGAATGGCATTGCAATGCACGCCGGGTACCATCTAGGTACCTACCGGGTATACGTAACTCAAACAAGAAAAAATGTACCCTTCTTTATAAGAACCCGCATTCCGAATTTCTATCGATTTATAACATACATATTTCCCTCGAACACAAGTTTTTAAGCTGTTAAAGATATGTATATGCTTTTTCGAAAAAAATAATCTATCAGCCTTATTTTAAAAAAAAAAAAAAAACAATTCCCAACCGCTGAATGGTTGAACTAAGACTGTATATTTTCAATTTCGAATTACTAATCTCTATAATATAAAAATGAATCGCTAAATGTGTTGGTAAGCGCAAATCTCGAGATTAACTGAACCGATTTCGCTAATTCTTTTTTTAGAATATTCCTTGAAGTACGAGGATGGTTCTTACGGAGAGAAAAATTAAGAAAATTGGGCAGAAAATTGGATAATTTCAGAAAACCCGCACGTTTGACAGTTCGCGTGTTTGAGAATGACATTTTGCAAAATGTTAAATCAGGATTCTATTTTTGAAAAACTTTAAGGTGATAAATTTATTTAAAGTAGGTACTCCCATAATAGTTTAAATCGAATCAAGAATTTTAGATATTTTAAATAGGTACCTATGTAAGGTACCAAATTTAATTATATACATGAAAAATGGAAATTTGAATAAAAATTGTAAAAGATGGCACGCGGGCTGTTTAAAAACTGAATGTACTGGGATTGGGGGAGAAGGAAGGGGGGAGGGGGGAGGGAGGAAGGGGGGGGGGGGGGGATTGGGAGGGAGGGCAAGGGGGGGGTTAGGGGGGGGGGGGGAAGGGGGGAAGGGGGAGGTGGAGGAGGTCGAGTGGGAACCCCCTAAAACATGCGAGCGAAGCCGCAGGAAAAAGCTAGTTACTAATAAAAAAAATTCTTAAACTGCAGCGATAGAACGGGCAACATTGCTTTTTGGTATACTGGCACCGTGGTTTGGTATATTTACGCTGGCGCCGCTACTGAGGCTATTTTCTTGACAAAATGTCGTTTGCCCTCTAAGTTTGTGATGTTGTGTGATTCAGATCATGATTTTGTTAATAATTTCTATCCAGAACCAATATTTGAAAATCCACATTTCGTCTAAAGTTGTTCTTACGATCGTGCAGGGCGGTTACAATGAGAAAGATTAATTATTCTCCGTACCAGCTTTTTTAAATTATAACTCAATATCGAATTTATTTCAATCCAAATTAGCTTTAATTTATACCTTCATCCAAAAATGCTGAAAGGTGTGATGATAAAACTATTAAAATAATGTCCTTTTTGTAATTATTTTTTGATTATAAGTTTTTATCATTTTTCAATAATGTCTAAATTTAATAAAAATGTTAAAAAAATCTGAAATATATTAGTTTGTAAGTGCGTAAATAAATACACAAATGGACCAATTTTCGTCAAGAAACACATATACCTACATATTTTTTAATGATTTTAATGAAACTAAAATTAAAATTGTAAAACATTCGTTTGCCAGATAATGTATTGATTTATTTTACTGCATGATTATATTATTTGAAATGGGTGTGGTATAATACAAAATCTTTTTTGAAAATTTAACAAATCTGCCAACGACCTATGGAATAACCTTATTATACTAAAAATTAAAAAAAATGTCTCAAAATTTATTACATGCGAATGCTAGATAAAAGAACAATTTTTCGAAATCCATCTATAATTTTTGTGGAAAAGAGTCAATACGTCTACAATCTGATTTGAAAATGACATATTTCTGGTTTTCTCTGGTAATACCCTCTTAATTAGTTAGATAAGCTAAATAGTACCGAAATGTGCCATTGCGAAATGTCAAAAATTGAAAGACAATTGTTTTCATAGGATTTTTTCCTACATAACTGGTATTTATTTCCACTTATTTAAGTTTTCTGGAAAATGAGCATCCTTCTACTCAATTATTATCGGTCCAATCCTTTCCAACCTTAGGATGGTTTTCTTCATTTACCGAGAATTCTAAATGCAATGCTAATTGTAAAAATAAACGATCGAAATTTAAAATTTAAACGAAACTTCTACGCATTTGACCGTTTAAATTTACAATTAGCATTGCATTTAGCATTCTCGGTAAATTCAATGCTAATTGTAAAAGTTAACGGTCAAATGCATAGAAATAGAAAATTTCGTTTAAATTTTATATTTCGATCGTTTGTTTTTACAATTAGCATTGCATTTAGCATTCTCGGTAAATGAAGAAAGTGTTTCTGTTTTTAACATTTGCGTACTTATTTGAAAATTTGAATTCGAAGTCGGTTGCTGTCAGCAGATGTCAGGTAGTTGTCATTCGGATAAAATGAAATTAATTGCCGCCTTTGACGGTACAAAAGCGCGTCGAGAATTGTTTAATTAAATCCAAAATCTATTTTAACACATTTTTGGGCCTTTTCGTGTTTATTGACAAATTCGCGTAAATTTGACAGTAGCAGGTCGTTGTTGATAGTAAGCCATCTTACCGCAAATAAATTTACAAAAGTAAACGGTCGCATGAGCATTCACACAGGTCGAACTTCCGAACAACTTCCATGATCATAAATTACCACAAGTCGAATGCGTATGTAAACGCTCCTAAAACCTGTCAAAATCTTATGTAATCCGTAAATTTTAATTACGAGTCTAAACCTATGGCATAAACATTTCATATGTCTAAGTGTTCTGGGTTATACAAATATTCAAATTGAATTTTATGGTTTTAATTTTATAAGAATTATGTGAGTGATATTGTTTTACGTAAATGTCTAAATACATAGTATTGTAACATGTAAAAACGTGTCAAATAAATAAACGTTTTAATATGTGCAAGCAATGCCTTCAAAATGACTTTTTTATTATTATTTGTTGGGAATTAAAAGCAAAGCACCCTCCACACAGCATCCCAGTAGTTATTGTAAAAAAAAAAAAAACTTTTTATTTATTATATAAACGATTTAAAGTGAAGTGACGGTTTTTTGAAGATTCCTTCAATAAAGGGACTGTAATTTTTTATTTTCGTATTTTCCGATATTATTCAAGGTTTTAATAAAAAATGTTTGTGGTTAGCTTTTTTGTCAATTTTTCTCGTGTTTGATGGTTAAGTTTTTAAATACAGTAGGTACATTTTATACGCAAAAATCTATAACGTAATTTTATTTAGTTTCTGAAGTGGTATATCTTTTTACGACGTCTTCAAAAATATGAAATATGTAGGTTATTTGAAACACTTTGGTTAAATTCCATAATTCAATGAGAAATTATTATTAACAACAGATCAGTGTATATGTTTTTTATTTTATTATTATTGTACAACAGAATAATTCCAATTACAGTACAATTTAGTTACCCTATCAGCATTTAGGCAAGTGACTCTTCAATAATGTTTTTAAGGCATATAAAGAACAGTCACTTACATCCAAATGGTTTGCAATTTCATTTAACAGCACCACTCCCCTCGTCATGCTATGCTTTGCCAAGACGTCTGTTCTGCCGTTCGGTACTTTAAATAAGTCATGATGTCGACTTCGGCTGTAGTGGTCTGGTACATATAAATCATAGCATCCCAAAAGAAATGGGCTATTGATGAAATTGTTTCAAATTTTGAAAGACAGAATAGCAAGACTTGCTTTCCTTCTAGTTACTCTAAAAGCCCGTACTACTGTAAATCTTAAGATTTTCCTGTTAATCTTTACTAGTAAAACCTAAGATTTACCAATTTACGGGCTTTTACCACATACAATAGATACACATCCTCTTTGGCTGGATAAGCTGTGTACATATGCGTACATCTTTCAATAAACTATTTTTGTCAGTTTCTATATTAGGAAGGTTTTCATAAACTAGTTGTTTATCCATTGTGTAAAATATTCACGACGTTTTTTTAGTAAGTCTGTGAATGTTTACTGAGTTAAAAAAATGAATTAAAGAAATTTTTAATTTAAGAATTAAACATTTTAAAAAAAATTCTCTTACACCTACTAATTAGTATCGTTTTTAATGTTAGCCGCTTCCTTTAACATTCATTTTACTTTATTATCTCATATTAAACCATCTCACCACCGACATTTTATATAAAATGTTACATAAAACTTTCACAAGTGGCAATCACTGGTTAAACATTTTATTATTATAATTTTGAAATAAAAAATACCTAGTTCGTATTGAAAACCACGTTATTGAGTATATCAACAAATACAAAACTTCAACCGGCTTCGGTTCAGCCTCAATCTTCCTCAGGGCTATATATGTTACCGTAAAAGCCCGAATATTGGTAAATCCTAAGATTTTCCGGTAAATCCTAAGATTTACCAACTCTTAATGGTAAAAGTCCGAACCGTTCTATAATTATCGTTCACCAACCTAACCTAACCTAACCTAACCTAACATGTACTAAATTCTAATGGTAAAAGCCTGAAAAAATCGTTTCTTATTTAAATATTGTAAACGATTTTTTCGGGCTTTTACCATTAGAATTTAGTTCATGTTAGGTTAGGTTAGGTTAGGTTGGTGAACGATGATTATAAAACGGTTCGGACTTTTACCATTAAGAGTTGGTAAATCTTAGGATTTATCGGAAAATCTAAGGATTTACCGTTGTTCGGGCTTTTATATATTTTGGTATATTATACAATGCAAGGTTCATTCTGAAAGTACAATTACAAGGTTCATTATTAATAATTTGTTTACGTGCTCAATAAAATGGTTTTCAAAACCTTTTTTTATTATAAAATTTTTAAATATTATATTATTTTTGTCATAATCCTTACGAAGCAAAATATATTCTCAAACAATGAATTCAATTTTCGCACTGGGATAAGATGTATTTCTGTAAATAGTTTGTAACTAGCAAAAAATTTATCAGCAACATCGTTTAAATTTATAAGTGCGAGATGCTCACAAAATTGCAAAAGGTGAAAAAAATTGTAGATAGGCGGTGCCGGGACACGGAATATTGTAATTTCCTTCTCATCAGAAAAAAATTATGACTGTTTTTGAAATAATTCTATTATTACTTTTCCCTCATAATTTGCCACATTAAGAAGATCGGTAAATTTTCGCGCTTCATAAAGTTCATAGTATCATACCTTTTGAAGTTTTTGAGATACAACTCTTGGAGCCTAGAATGAGTTGTTACATAAAAATTATATTATCTCCTTAAAAACTTACAGGTTACATTATAAGTTCACACTTCTAAACACATAACCTAACATAACTTCATATCTTTATGTTGTAAATCTTATTGTAATTCCTCCATCTTGTTATCAGGTACATGTTACACTTTTCAATACTACTAACTTACCTACTTATCTCATACTCTGTAAATCTGAATATATTATATGTTACCAGGTTAATTCGGTAAATCTGATTATAATATATGCTACCAGATTACTTTCTCCATTTTGTCACAAAAAATGTATACATATATACATTTTCTTTATTACACAACTTAGTTTCAGAGAAAAATAAATTTTTTTGTTATTTTTTTGTTTTTGTTATGTAATTATGTACATTTCTTAAGGAATAATGTGCACTGAACATGTCAATTTGTCTCTCCTGGAACGAGAAACTTTCCTAGTTGGAAAGACAAAGCTTCCTAATATGTAATTTGTACTTTCTTTTGTATCTATCTATAATAAATAAATACATAAATAAGCAAAATTGGTTCACTTGGATCGGATATTAATTAGTGTCCGGGATATGATCCCGTTTATGGACACGTGTCGAATCCTGTGTTGGAAATCCTAAAGTCGAATATTGTGGGTTAACTTTGCGCATGCGCAGTTTACAGGCACTAATTTTCATCCATTCTCTTTAAAACGAGGCTAGGCGCACTATATCTATTTTTAGTCGAGTTATTAAAATTTGAAATTATCCCGGCAGTAAATATCGCTCATTTGAGCGCGATTGACTCCCGATACTCGGCGTTGATTTTTAACGCACTTTCACGTGAAGTAATGCCACTTTCATCGCAATTTCGCGAAAAAAACACACATTAATGTGTGTCAATATTACGCGCTTTATCAAAGGATGCTTTGGTTTGCATTATTGGCGATTTCTTCCTTCATAATGCTCTTACTACTAATATATTTCTGCCAATTAACACAGCGGGTCGGAAACGTTATAAGTTAACTCCTCCACTAGCCCTCATCCCTTGCCACGCCCTCCATTCTATATCCTACCAGGATGCCAAGACCTCTCTTCACCCTTTCAAATACGTCTCTGAAGTAAGCGCAGCTTTTAGTGTCGGCTATTTATCATTATCACCACTCCGAATTTTATCATAGTTTTATAGTTCAGATATTTCGTTCGTTAACGGTGTAGTCGATCCAGTGAATGTATTTGTGCATGCCTAACAGATTAAGATCATTATATTTATCGTTTTCTCAAAAAGAATATAGGTAATAGGTATAAGAGGTTGTTTGTGAATCTTTCAAATATAATCTCTTTCTATTTGTCACCATTCTCACCATTTTTAAAAAGATAATAATATTTCGAAAGCATTCCGGAACATGTTAACTCTTGTTTATTTGCAAATTCGGCTCAATTCAACCATTAAATATGTGTATACAGGATGTTACTTGACTTTCTTTAACCAGTGAATCCTGACATTATGAGTAAAAAATGTTAAAGAAGTTTTGGTCTCAAATTAAAACATAAAAATTCAACAAGTATTGGTCGGTTAGGGGCGGGGTGAGGGTTTGACCTGTTACTCGGCTGAGTATCGGTAGAAGAATTTTTTCAAATTGAAAGAAAGGGATGCGTAAAGCCATTTGTGCGACAGAGAAAGGCGTGGGCGGGGGGCATGCTACTTTTTTTACGTTAATAACTTACAGACAAATATTGTCATCAGAAAACATTGAAAAACAGATGATTGTTTACTGTTTAGACAATTTCGATACATATGGGGTCATTAATTTATTACGTAAGACGGATTTAGGGGGGGCGGGGAGAGGGGGATCGAGCATGTCTTATTTTTTCTTAGGGGGGTGGGAGGGAGTCTCGATAGTTCTTACGTAAGATCACAAAAATGCGCAAAGTTAAAATTATTAGTAACTTGGTAAGTACAAATAAACATTTCTAAAAATTGTCACTTTGAAAAATAAACATTAAAACAAACCAAACGTGTATTCATTTTTCCCTTTAGATTCTTACGTAATAAATATTAAACAGGGGGGAGGCGGCCTATTCTTATTTTTTCTTATAATATGGGAGACGGGGTCGAATACAAGCAAAATTCGTCTAACGTGATAAATGAATGGCCCCAATGCATAATTCAAGTTACAAATTTTTCACCTTTTAAGGGCATATTTGAAGGTTTTAAAAAAAATTCTTATCACACAGCATATTATGTTTTTTTTTAATTTGGAAGACGGATATGGGTATCGCTGTCCCGGGAATCATTTATTGAATAACTAACACCTCTTCTATATATCATCCCAAGTGGTTTGCTACGTTTGGTGGCTTAACAGTGGTGCCCGGGTTCATAGGCAGAGGTTTGTCTAGGTCTTGGTGGCTGATGCTTTTGTCCACCTGTAACGTGGCGGACCGGATCGGGAGAGACTGGTTGAGAGAGACCTAACCTATGTCGACCACCGCCTTGCACCGCAGTGGGAGGGATAGATTCATATGTCCATCACTCCTGGACGCACTGACCTCCAGATTCCTCACATCCCTTATACACTTTTAGCCCCCATAGACTAAATTTTTTTTTTAATAATGAATATGTTTTATTTCCCAGATCTCAAATGCAGAGGATGCAGTAAGGCATTGAAGAAGTCACCGGAGACCAAATTTTTGTTCTCGTTTTGTACTCCAAATAATGTCAGGAATCACTGGTTAGTGTATAGTTTGGCAATTAAGTGTAGAAATTAGATAAATTGGAACAAAACGTTTTCATTACTATGGCAGCACCGAATTACTATGACGTTTCCTGTGGCTGTCATGTTATCGCATGTTACGGTTTATTTATTGTCTTAAATCTGAGTAGAAGATCGCTGATTTGATAATATTTTTATTCATTGTTTGCCTGAATTTAATTAAAGTCCCAACTATAAGAACTTTACTAACTGTACTCAAAGAAGACATTGGATTTGATGGTAGCCGGGAATATTTACGAAAAATTTTGCATTCCATCGCTATATAAACTTTGCAACTTTATTTTGAATATTATCTTTACAACTTTGTAATGTTGCATGATAAAAGTATAATGCACTTAATTTTCTGACCTTAAATTGTTTGAATAAAAGTTCTGACGAATAGAGTAGGGTTTTTTTTATTTGTTTTTATTATTAGTTTTTGTGATATGTAAATTGTTTGTGTTTGATTTGTATATGTACTGCCCCATCCTGCAATGCCGTATATTATTATTATTATTACCTTATAACGAAAGAAACGCCCACTTAAAATTTGTTATGTTTAATTTTACTTATATTAAAATACAATTTTACTTCTATTAAATTATAGTTATTTGTGCTAAAATTTTGAAAATCCAAGTGCGTTATGAAATACGCATTTTGACCGAAGAATTTTTTTAAACATATATTCATTGTCTTATGAGCCATCTTGGTGTTGTCATTTAAAACCTAAAAAACGATCGCAGCGCCATCATTTATTATCTACACTTAATTGCCAAACTGAAAGTCAAGTACGTCGCTTGGTTCCATATATATATATTTAACCATAATATGTATACCAAAATTCAGATTCTTTTGAAAGTTGCGTATTTATTATCTATAATGAATTTAGAGATGGTAGGTATAATTTAACTAATATTTGCACATTTTCTTACAACAGAGTGGAAATAACTTTTGATGAATACTTTAATTTATGATATTGCACGATAAAAGATGTTATATTTTATTACCGTGGCATCACAGAAACTATTAATAATACTAATAATATTCGCGTCTGACGTTTAAGAGATATTTCTCCTTAATCTTACACAATTATTAGTCAATCTATTTTATATTTAAATAATATTATTCAAATTCAAGGACATTGGACACTAACTTCAAATAAAGCATATTCGTGTTGAAATCTTGGTTAAAACAAGTTTTCCGAAATGTGATATTAAATTTTTTCATATTAATGATGGTTTAGGATCGAAAATTTTTATATTATGTAGACATGTCGTAACTTTGGTAGGACAGGGTTCTAACTTCAAATTACCATATTCTGAGATATGAGGTGTTGAATTTTTTAAAGACGATTTCTGATTTTGTGGTTGAATCTAATTGAATTTAATTTTATATGTTTTAAAGGAAAATATTTAAATATATGCTTATTTAATTATTTATTTTAGAGAAAGTTGACAGCAAATCAGAGATTACATGATAATACAATAATGAGATAGCTAATTACGCCAATTTAAGAACTTTCCACTGATGATTGATAGTGAATGATAAAGTGTGACATTGTAAGGGTATTTTCCTAATTAATTTACTTTTTAGTTACAATATATGAAAAAAGGGAGGGTAGGGAACATAGGAATAGGATTAAGAGGCAAAGAATAGGAATATATAGGGATTGAACTTTCTAGTTTGAGTCATGTTGCTTAGTGAGTTTTCGTTTTATGTCACGTAAAGTCGAGTTAAAAATGTCAATGTGGTAATGATTTAAGTTAAATGAGTGTGTGGATCTGTAGATAAATCAGTTCTGTTTGGAATTGGTCTTGCAAAGAGGGCGATTAAAATTAAGCGACTGTCTGCTGTTGCGATTTGGAACATGGAATGTTAGGTGTTGAAGAAGATCAGGATCAATCGATTAAGTTTTGTGTAATTTTAAATAACATTATCGAATCTGCTTATCTCTTCGACAAGTTAACGTCTGTGTATTGAAGAACTTTGCAGAGTCTTCATTACTAACATGAGATCGAAAAGAACGGAAATTAAGATACCTTAAAAATCTATTTTGAACGCTTTAAATTCTATCTTTGTGTACTGCATAGCCTGGGTTCCACACTTGAGATGCGTATTCAAGGATACTACGGACATATGGGAAATACAGTACTTCTAAAGTAATAAGTTCTTTGAATTGTTTACAGTTACCATTTTTAACCTACCCAATGCATACCCAGTGCAGATAGAACCACAGCTAAGGCATAATATATAATAATAATAAAAAATGTTCTAATTACATTTTCCTATGCCACCCCAATATAGGACCAATTTCTAATTAAATATTTTTCTTTAAAAATTTATGTCAAATTTTAAAACTTCACACAAGATTAAACCCCTAAATCAGAAATCGGTAATTAGCTTAGGGAACGTACCCATACTACGTGACCTGTTCAGGGGGGGAGGTCTTCAAAATACCACGCTTGGTACAAATGAGCGGCGGGGGCCATAGGTTTTTGGTCACCGGGGGGGGGGGGGGTTAAAAATTGCAAAAAGTTGGTCACGCAGTATGGGTACGTTCCTTTATGTGAAATCGTCCTGACTTTGACAAAAAACTTCGACACCTCATATTTCAGAAAGAGAAAAAGTGAAGTTAGAACCCTATCCAACTAAAGAGACGAACTACAATGCGCCTCGCAAAAACGGTCAACTGTCAGATACAAACGAAACTGCAATTGCAAACAGGTTCGAAGTGACGTTAGAACTTTTTACAATAGATGGAAGCTTCAAAAACTAGATGTTGGAACTTCGTCGTTCAAGTACATATCTACGGAAATACAACACAGGTTGCTCTGATAAATATTTCTGTTATACAGATGAGCAAAAGAAATGGTTTGGCATTGAAATGTCATTTCAAAAAAATTCATTTAGAACCTTGTCCAAATAAGGTGACGATGTGTTGTTGATAATATTTTTTTGATACTTAGTCGCCGGTATTCGAAATAGTTTAGTAAGAAGCTATAATAAAAAAATGTGCGCAATACGTTACTCTGCATCGTTTTAGTAATTAATTAATTACAATTAGGGAGGCGGGTATGGGTACCGCTGTATCCGGGTTCATGAGGTGAGGTTTATTAACTTCTTGGCGACGGAAGCATCTTCCGCCAATTACATGGATCAGGAGTGGCCGATTGAGGCAGACTCTATGACCGCACCTCAGTGGGGGGATGATTCTTAGGTCCGTCACTCTTGGACGCACTGACTCACAGATTCCCATTCACCCCTCTCACCTTTTTCTTTCCCAGAATTTCCTCTCTTTCCTTTCATGAAAATACCCTTCTTAGAGCATAACCAAAGATGACATAGGCCCTGAGGGAAAATATAGGTTCCCTTTGTGTGGTGTAAATATGAAAAAGACATATATTTCTCGTTGTCACCATTTATTTTTTATTGTTCGGTAAATTTTGGGGATCGCTGGCAACGGTTAAAACGCACTTTTTTTTGAAAAAATCTTTGATTCACCTTAATTACATTAAAAGACAACTATTTGCATTGGGGGAAGTGGGAAATATTTTTGTGTAACACGGTTTGTGATACAAAAGAAAGTGCCCCTTTATAACGCCTACTCGCGTCAAGGCAAGAAAAACATCCCAGTTTTCAAGTAGTTTAGCGGCTACGCTAGGTTTGTGTAACATGGTTTGTGATTCTGGCGTACAATCTCACAAGACGAAAGCTAATTTTAATTTTACGTAATGAAATTTAGAATGAAATATTTTCCACTTCCCCCAATGCAAATAGTTGCCTTTTAATGTAATTAAGGTGAATCAAAAGGTTTTTTTTGTTGCCAGCGATCCCCAAAAATTAATTATTGTTCTTCAATTGTATTAGATATTTAAACAGTATATCTCTTGAAAAGTATAGAACAGAATGTTCACGTGACTTACAAAGGAAATACAACGATTTATACTATTGCACTAATTATTATAAACATACAGTTTATTATTATTATAGCCACTATTATTAATGCTCATATTATTTTTCTCTACCTGCAGGCCTAAATGCTTCATTAATATTATAATTGACCACTATAACGATTCTCTACTTAGAACCATATTTCCAGCATAGTATATATAAATCTAACTGGAAATTCACGTTTTTTTTACATTACTTGGTAATACGTTAAATACTTTATGCACCAGGGTTCGCTGTCCGTGTTTATGGTTATATTTTGCTAGAAGCATATCTTAATTCTTTGTGAACTTAGTATTTTGCGCATTTTCCACTTTCGTCTTATGTTTAAAGTCAGATATATCATACTGAATAAATATTCTATACCTACCCTAATAAGGCCTGAACCGGCAAGGCAATTGAATTCACATATAACAAAGAATGTGAATTATCCAGTAATACAACCATGGAATTTTGTACTGATTTAACAACCCATGCAATTTAAATTAGTTTTTCAAGAATTTCCTCGTCTTCCATTATTCCATACTAGCAGACCCGGCCACACGTTGTTGTGGCTAACGAAACACAACGCCATAACCCGACCTTTATAAAATCCACACCATGCGCTTGCCAGCTGCCCGCAGCCTGGATTGAAAATTTTAATTTCTCGGCTTTTCTCTACTATAATAAGATTGAATTATACATATAAACCTTCCTCTTGAATCACTCTATCTATTGGTGAAAACTGCATGAAAATCTGTTGCGTAGTTTAAAAGATCTATGCGCACATACATTTTGAGCGACTTCATTTTTTCATACTATGTAACTAGCAGACCCGGCCACACGTTGCTGTGGCTAACGAAACATAACGCCATTACCCAACCTTTATAAAATCCACACCATCCGCTTGCCAGCTGCCCGCTGCCAGCTGCCCGCTGCCCGCGACCATAATTGAATATATGAATTTCTCGGTTGTTCTCTACTATAATAAGCATGAATTGTACATATAAACCTTCCTCTTGAATCACTCTATCTATTGGTGAAAACTGCATGAAAATCCGTTGTGTAGTTTAAAAGATCTAATGCGCACATACATTTTGAGCGACTTCATCTTTTACCATGTAATGATAATGATAATGATGATCGTATAAGTTGATTCTGTGAGTGACAAGTAAACAATTTTTAAAGTACGTACACTATATTGACGAGAGTAACCTTAACAAGTAATTATAACAAGAGTTAGTACAACAAAAATTGAATTTTTAAAGTATTCACAGGAACGAAACACTTCAGTTTGTATAGTCTACCCACTGTGTTGATATTGTTAAAGGCGTCATAGGTTCAATTTACTGCAGGTTACGAGTAATTAATCCACTATAATGCAAAGTTCAATTATTATGGATTTTAATGATAGGAGTACTAGAATGTTCATATTCCTTTTATTAAATGACGGTGATTTTAAGTTACCCGTTATGAAATTATACATTTAAAAAAACCTAATAAAGATGAGAAAAATCCTTTGATATTTAGGGGGGTAGTACTCACCGCTCCATTCATTAAAAAGCAAGTCGTATCCCTCAAACATCTTCCTAAGCAGCACTGCCATCTTCTTGGATTTGTTTATAGAACAGTAAAATCAGACACACAGAACTTCACTTGTTATCACCAGACCAGCGGTCCAACCACCCGGCACTATCACCACATAAACCGCACTAGCTCAACGCTCAACTCTCCTGCTGCCCACCGCCTTGTGACCAACACCAGTTCGCCAGCAAACCGACTAACTCGACGGACACGATTCATTGGTCGACCGCCGAAAAAGAATGCTTACACCTTATTAAATCGCCGGCCGAAATTTTGAACAATGCCTTGTTCAGCTAATGAATATTCACAAGTCACTATGGATAGTTGTAACCTCGGAACAAATGTTTTATTCTGGGTTACGGACAACCTACCACGTATGAAAACTTCCCAAAAACTAAAAAACGGTGAGTGAAAAGCGTATTAGGCATTAATCGACTGTTGACACTGGTGAGGCACGTGTCTGTTTTATACTCGTGCAATGTGCATTCTGCGTGAAACCGGACTGCAATGAAGTCGGAATTATTAAAAATTATGCTTAATATTATTCATTGTGCAGGCAGTGGCAGCTCGTGACTTTTGGGTGTGCTAGAGTGCTGATATTAAAAAATGTCATTATTGATGTTGTTGTAGCCGAAAAAAAATTTTTTTTTTTTTGAAAATCAGTTTTTTGTATGCAAAATTTCAGGAAGTTTCAGTTTGGCGGTTCGCCGCACCGATTTCCTGAAAAATCTTCATACAAAACACCGATTTAAAAAAAAAAAAAAAAAAAAAATTCGCATACGACAACATCCATGATGCCATTTTTTTAATATTAGCACCCTAGCAGGAGGCGTCTACTAATATCTACAGGAATTCCAAAAACTGAAAAAATCGAACTAATATCTATGGGAATCAAAGTGTTGACGAATATCTACAGCTCAAACTGTTGATTAATATCTATGAGAACCAAAGTGTTGACGAATATCTACAGTACTGTCAGAGGTTGGATTTGCAATAATGTATAGCATATTGGAATAACGTAATATTGCGTATGCAGTTTAAAAAACTTAATTTATGTAAGTATGTATGTAAAAATCCCTAATATCGGACTATTGGACACATTTAACTGATTTGTCCAACCTACGCTCTGTAGATATTAGTTCAACCTACGCTCTGTAGATATTAGTCAACACTCTGAAGTTCGTAGATATTAGTTCAACATATGAGCTGTAGATATTCGTCAAACATACAGGCTGTAGATATTAGTATCTGGAGTCACCCTAGCACACCCAAAAGTCATGAGCCGCCATGAACTGTGAAAGACGTAAAATCATACCGTTTATAAACAAGAAATCATCTTTAAAATTGATACTGACGATCGCATTTTTGTTATTACAGTAGAAATCTATAGATACAATAGGGTTCGTGGGGTGAGGTTTGATAGCTCTTTGTGGCGGATGCGTTTGCCCACCTACTGCGTGGCGGGTTGGGTCAGGAGAGACTAGTTGACTGAAACCTTGAACACTCTAGCCAGACTCTCTCGACCCATCGCCTAGCACCGCAGTGGGATGGATGAATTCATACGTCCGTCACTCTCAGACACATTGACCCCTCAGATTCCTACCCACCTCTCATACCTTTTCCCACGTAGAACTTCCTCTCTTTCCTTTCCCCAAAAAGACCTTTCATGTATCTCCAAAGCTATCATAGGCCCTGATGGAATCTGTTTCTTCGGGGTCTCCTGTGAGGAGCTAATGTAATGATAATGAGGAGCAAATGTAAAAAAAAAAAAAATAACCCGAAGAGAAAAAGTATAGTGAATGACATTAATATTGGGATTAATATTTAACAATCTCATTCACTAATTCTTTCAAAATTTCTTCTTTTTAATCTCTGTGGGAATTGCGGGCGATGTAAACTTTTCTGGCTAAATGTATTTTAATCTTTTTCGATTTTTATTTATTTGTTGATTAACGCCCTTTTTCGGGATTTTTACAATTTACAAATTTATTATATTTATTTTTAATTTTTTAAACTTTATGAGTAAAATCTCAAATTATAATATTTAATTAAATGAATACAATATTAGCGAGACTCAATCGGAAATCTGGAGACAGAAAAATCAGAAAAGATATTGGCTCCACTGGGACACGAACCCAGGACCCTTTGCTAAGCGTCCCGTTTCGCTAATATTGTCATCATTTAATTAAATTTATTACATTTCATTTTTTTACTCAAATGGAATTCTGTATTTTAGTGCTTCAGTGTTTTACACTACACTCTATACCAGGGGTGCTCAAATGGTCGATCGCGAGTGATTTTTGAGTCGATCTCGAGAATAATTTGCCGATGTAAATAGATCTTTTCACAGTTTTTGTTTCAGATGATCCTCAATTAGGCCTCAATAAGGCCGCACATTTTTCAAGACTTTTTGTTTATTATTTATTTGGATCTTATATTGTCAATGGTCGCGCCTTTTTTGTTGTTCTCTCTACTACCTCGTCTATGGTGTGTGAAGTCACAAGTCCCCATAGAAAAAAATCGTCTAATTATTGCATATTCATGGTGAAATATTGTCGAAAATTACCCCCTTTAAAGCACGAAGTCATCGATCTAGTTTCTAGTGTGTGGTTTGGTTTATCATTACATTACATAGTATAAAATGAAGTCGCTCAAAATTAATGTGCGCGTTAATCTTTTAAACTACGCAACGGATTTTCATACGGTTTTCACCAATAGATAGAGTGATTGAAGAGGAATGTTTATATGTATAATGCATGTAAATTATATTAGAGAAAAGCCGAGAAATTCAAAGAAAACATATTTTTGTGCGATATAAAACGGCTGGCGGGCCGTACTAGTCACTTTTGAAATTCGTTCTACGGAAGAAATTGGAAAATAGATGTCCTAGAGTAAGTAGGTATTTGATTTTCCCTTTTCAAATATCCAGTGTTGCATTGCAAGCATTGTATAATTAGTGGCGATCGCTAACTATATTATTATATAAATATGATTCAAGGGGAAGGTTTATATCTATAATACATGCTTATTATAGTAGAGAAAAGCCGAGAAATGCAAATATCAATTCAGGCAGCGGGCAGCGGGCAGCTGGCAAGCGGGTGGTGTGGATTTTATAAAGGTTGGATAATGGCGTTGTGTTTCGTTAGCCACAGCAACGTGTGGCCGGGTCTGCTAGTAATATTATAAACGCAAAAGTGTGTGTTTGTTTGTTACGCTTTCACGCCTAAACCACTTAAACCGATTATAAAAATTCTTTCACAAATATAAAGTTACATTATCAGCGAGTAACATAAGCTGTATATAATGGTAAGCTCTAGCGTTATGAAATTTGTATAAATGAAAATGTGTGTATTTCATATATTTTAGCAGCAGGGAGGAAAGGCAGGGGGTGGGTTGGGTTCACAGAGAGGGAAGAGTGAAGAGATGAGGGAGGAGGAAGGCGGGGGACATGCAGATTTCTTTGAATGGCATTGCAATGCACGCCGGGTACCAGCTAGGTACCTACCGGGTATACGTAACTCAAACAAGAAAAAATGTACCCTTCTTTATAAGAACCCGCATTCCGAATTTCTATCGATTTATAACATACATATTTCCCTCGAACACAAGTTTTTAAGCTGTTAAAGATATGTATATGCTTTTTCGAAAAAAATAATCTATCAGCCTTATTTTAAAAAAAAAAAACAATTCCCAACCGCTGAATGGTTGAACTAAGACTGTATATTTTCAATTTCGAATTACTAATCTCTATAATATAAAAATGAATCGCTAAATGTGTTGGTAAGCGCAAATCTCGAGATTAACTGAACCGATTTCGCTAATTCTTTTTTTAGAATATTCCTTGAAGTACGAGGATGGTTCTTACGGAGAGAAAAATTAAGAAAATTGGACAGAAAATTGGATAATTTCAGAAAACCCGCACGTTTGACAGTTCGCGTGTTTGAGAATGACATTTTGCAAAATGTTAAATCAGGATTCTATTTTTGAAAAACTTTAAGGTGATAAATTTATTTAAAGTAGGTACTCCCATAATAGTTTAAATCGAATCAAGAATTTTAGATATTTTAAATAGGTACCTATGTAAGGTACCAAATTTAATAATATACATGAAAAATGGAAATTTGAATAAAAATTGTAAAAGGTGGCACGCGGGCTGTTTAAAAATTGAATGTACTGGGATTGGGAAGAGAAGGAAGGGGGGGGGGTTGGGGGGGGGGATAGGGAAGGGGAGCAAGGGGGGGTTGGGGGGGGCAAGGGGGGGAAGGGGGAGGGGGGGAGGGAGAGCGGTGAGAGGGGGGGAGGTGGAGGAGGTCGAGTGGGAACCCCCCTAAAACATGCGAGCGAAGCCGCAGGAAAAAGCTAGTTTACTATATAACTCGGTCTGGCTGACTCGTAAAGGCGATACGAAATTTATTAATAAATAATACAAAATGCGATGAAGAGAAGTAAAACGTATCATTTTAATAACGGTTGGGAGGAAGAATTGCCCCGGGTGGCACTTTTAAGGGGCGGCAAAATTTCACAATAAATAATAATAATATCTTGTAAAATTGTGAACCCATTTCAATTCATATTTTTGGCGCACCTTCTTTTTAGACCGATTGAAATGAGCACGGAATTTTTCATTACTTATTCTGTGGCAAAACCGATAACCGTCAGCACGTGAACATTGTTTTCCATGACTAAGTTTACACGTTGTATTCTCGAATGCAAGTGCGAAAGAAGTTGACTAAAATCATTAAAATTGTACTGTTGGTTTAATACCTATTACAATCAGTGCACGGTTGAAACATTTTTATTTGAAATATGAATCTTATGTGGACATCACCAATCCAGCCTGCAACATCAACCAGTGAGTTTTACGCTTCCTTATTTCCCACGTTCTAAGAAAGTGTCTTCCATACACCATTTTTTACATACACCATGTATGTTCTGAGTGTAGTTTGAATTCGCCGCACACAAATTTAATTTAAACCATTTTTGTATTCAGGATGTAAAATTCCGGTTGTGGATTCATCTGCGGACACATTTCGAAAGAAAAACATTCTCTTTTTCGAAATGCAATTATAAAATTCTAGTTGCAGACTATTTATGTTCTGCCAGAATCAAAGAAAAACTATTTTCATGTTCAGAGTGTGGTTTTAATTAACCGCACACAGATTTAATTTAAACCAGTTTTGTGTTCACAATGTAACGTTAAATAAAATATGTAACATGCGAAATTTGTTTACATGGAAACCTTTCTCGATTTCCGAGAGCAGTTAAAAAATTGTGGTAGAATTTATAAACATGATTTTTATTGGAAGACTACTCGTCACATGGTACGATCAAACGATGAAGGTCTTAATGTGTTAAGCACTGTTAATGCATACGAAACCACATACGATGACGCGGATGGCGACGACCTAAATAGGGGGGTTTTAAAAAAGACCACGGTAATAAATCTCAGTGTTGGATGTATAACAAACTGAGGTGAAACCGAGCTAGGCATATTGATAAAATACGTTATAAAAGATGGGCTAGATTACATAACCACGTGACAAAAAAAGCTGCCGGTACAATCGCAGATTTCCAGAATTTCGAGTCGAGCGACTTCCAGAACTAGTGCGAAAAAATAGAAAAGCCAAGAGGAACAACAAAGAAGTCGAATCATACAAAACAAGATCTAGAAGCATAGTTTTAACTTCACATATTATAGGTTCTCGATGAGGTATAAGTAATCAAAGGCTCATAATGGAACAATACGAAACGTCATTAGGAGTTATGAGGTTTGACTTTGTGAGTTAACATTAATTTATTAAAAAAATAATTTTGTTCTATCTGCCATACAAATGTGATGAAATGTATAATCTCTATATATTATAAATTAAAGTCCTCCGCCGCGTCTATCTGTCTGTCTGTCTGTTCGCGATAAACTCAAAACTACTAAACGGATTTTCATGCGGTTTTCACCAATATATAGAGTGATTCATGAGGAAGGTTTAAGGTAGTATATAATTTGTCAAAGTTTTGCGTAAATTGGTTGAAATATATAATTAAAGGAGAATGTCTGTGAGCGAGCTGGCAAGCGGGTGGTGTGGATTTGATTTGTATGCAAATTAACAGATGGTGGTGTGAGTTAATTTATCGAAAAAAACTAAAGGTTGGGTAACCATCCAGTAGATGGCGTTGTGTTACGTTAGCCACAGCAACACGTGTCCGGGTCGGACGCGCGTATTTTAAGTTTTGTATGAAAAAATCCGGCCCAGTAGCAAGCGCACAAAAAGAAGGAGAAGGGGACACATGTAAATAGAAATGTTAGAGGGAGCGCGCTAATATTAAAAACGACTATATTTAAGGGCCCGCAACCCGGATTTGTACCGATTTATTACATATTTCCCTTAAACACGATAAGTTTTAAAGCTCTTAAAAAAATATATATCATTCTTGAAGATAATATCTAGACTTTGCCCGCGCCGAAAAGCAAATTATATAAAATTCCCTCGACAGAAAAAAATCGCAAAGTATGCTCCAAAAATTATTATTAACACGTTTGTTTCAGTTATTTTATAAGTTATATGTATGAAAAAATGCACAGTGTTTCTTTAAATGCTGTTTAAGATAATGCCCGCTAGATTTTTGCTCTATTTTAAACGAGTGGTGTTTTATTAAACATTTTCGCAACTTTGGCATCGATTTTGTCGCAGTAAATGTTAGCGCTCTCTTCTAACATTCGTAATTTCGTATCTCTCCATCTTCTTCTTTTCGGGCCCGGTTGCAGAGCCTTAAGCGAAACTTTAGGAAATGTTTAACGAAACAAGACTCGTTTAAAATGGAGCAAAAATCTCGTGAGAAATGTCTTAAATATCATTTAAAGCATCACTGAATTTTTTCATACGTAAAATAACAGAAAAAAACGTGGGGAGGAATGCAGATCCGGGCACCACTTTTTTTGGCAGAAAACCATGTTTTCACCGCGTTTTAAGTTGAGAACTTTAACCTGGAAGGTGAAAAAAAGTGCGGAAAGCAAAAAAAAAAAAAATTGAATAAGTAATTAATTTTCAATTACGTTAAGAAAAATTTCACTTCGCCAACCAATACTGTTAGTCCACCTGCCATTTTGTCACTAACCTAAAAGAAAATCAGTGTTGCCAACTCTCAAAAATATTTATCCCTAAACTAAACTCAAAAACCCCTAGAAACCGACAAATTACTTGAAAAATTTAAAAATAATAATTTTAAAAATTTTAATTACTAGCGGCTACGCTAGGTTTGTGTAACATGGTTTGTGATTCAAAAGAAAGTGCCCCTTTATAACGCCTACTCGCGTCAAGGCAAGAAAACATCCCAGTTTTCAAGTAGTTTAGCGGCTACGCTAGGTTTGTGTAACATGGTTTGTGATAGAAAAGAAAGTGCCCCCTTCGTAGCGCCTACTCGCGTCACGGCAAAAAAACATCCCAGTTTTCAAGTAGTTTAGCGGCCACGCTAGGTTTGTGTAACATGGTTTGTGATAGAAAAGAAAGTGCCCCCTTCGTAGCGCCTACTCGCGTCACGGCAAAAAAACATCCCAGTTTTCAAGTAGTTTAGCGGCTACGCTAGGTTTGTGTAACATGGTTTGTGATAGAAAAGAAAGTGCCCTCTTCGTAGCGCCTACTCGCGTCACGGCAAAAAAACATCCCAGTTTTCAAGTAGTTTAGCGGCTACGCTAGGTTTGTGTAACATGGTTTGTGATAGAAAAGAAAGTGCCCCCTTCGTAGCGCCTACTCGCGTCACGGCAAAAAAACATACCAGTTTTCAAGTAGTTTAGCGGCTACGCTAGGTTTGTGTAACATGGTTTGTGATAGAAAAGAAAGTGCCCCCTTCGTATGTATACTAAAGCGCCGTTTACACGCACACTTCAGAACGATCGAATCCCGCGCCACTTCAGGCACTGGTTTGTCTAGCAGGATTGTGTATAATACCTATTATCTTTACTTTAAAAAACAATCTACGTTTTTAAATGGTTTGTCTAACGGGATTGTGTATGTTATCTTTATTTTAAAAAACATCCCAGGATTTGAATGGTTTGTCTCCATTCCAGTACCTACGCGCCTTATTATTTATTCCCTACAATCGTATCTAGGCTCTTGTATCTGGTATCCCTACCAACAAATTAGTATCAAATGGCGGACACAGGCGGACAATATCTGTTCATGAAGTGTCATTTCATACATTCTTTAAACGGCTGTATCTCCCTCAATTTTGCCGAGCGCGCCTTAATTTCTTTTTTATTCAACTTTTCCACACTTTTCTCATCTAGAAAGTGCATTTTTATTAAATTTCCAAGTGGTGCCCGGATCTGCATTTCACCCAAAACGTGTTTTAAATGGAAAAAAGTGTCCAGGAAAAATATATGTATAAAAATCAAAACATACTTGCTTTTAAATATATATGTAATAAAGTGAGTTATGTAAGCATTGCTATGTTAAGCATAGGAAATGTTTGAAACTTTCAAAATACCTTATTTCCATCCCCGCGAATGTTTCTGGATTATTACAACCGCACGATAATGCATCTGAAAAGTTTTCTAATGATTACATAAACGCTTGCGAAACTATCAAAAATGTCACAATTTGAGAATGATATTTTGCAAACCATCGATTGTTTAATCAAAATTCAATTTTCGAATAAACTTTTTACATTAATGAATTTACTTGTAGGTACTAAGTAAGTAAAAATTGTAGGCATTTTAAATAGGTACCTGTGTTAGGTACCAAATTTGATTGATTGTTCTTATAATATACAAAAATGAATGTTTATAATATATAGAAAATGAAAATTTGAATAAAAAAATTGCAATAGGTGACAAGCTCTGACGGCCTCCGTAGTCCAGTGGCTAAGACTCTTGACTCACATTCCGGAGGTCGCGGGTTCGAACCCGGCATGCGCAAATAAATTTTATTTGATTAATTTGTGTTATTTCACAATTAATTCATTTAAAATAATATATAGTATATTTGCGGCATGTTCCAGAGTGGAAGATACTATCAGTATCGCCCTGGTGTAAGACCACCATTCAGAATTGAAACGTTGCTTGAAAATGGCTTTAGCCGTGTTTAGTGACCAGATCTGAATAGCCAGGTACTTCCCAACCTTCCTCTTCCCCACCTCCTTCCCCTCCCCGCTACCTTCAGCCTCACAACATACCCCAATTGGGGATGCCATAGTCTCACTGGCTCCAGACGGGAGCAGTTGAGATTCTTGTGCGGTATTCACTGTAAAAAAAAAAAAAAAAAAGCGAGCTGTTTGAAAACTGAATGTACTGGGACTCAATATATATTGAATCCGGAAGGGGGATTTGCGGGACGATAGAGCGGGGAAGATGGAGGGGGAACACGCAGGGAAAAACAATTTATTTATTAAGTGGCATTGCAACGCACGGGAAATCAAAGACACTTTTTTTAATTTGATTTTACTGAAAACATGTGATTTCGCACTGTTTATGCAGTAGTTATTATTATCCTTTCTTGTTGCGTAACAGGGAAAATAACCGGTGACCAACATTATTTTCCATAATGTTTGACTCTAAATAAGGCCACTTGTTTTAATTTAAATGCATTTTATTCATGCTTTACGTCCATTATCAACGGCAGCTGCCTTTTGCCGATAATATTGTTCAATAAATGTCATAATATATTTCATACACACTTACACCTTAGAATATAATACTCCGTAACAACTTTATAATTATTATTATATATTACGATAAATACTGCATAAATTAATATATACGTAATGTAGAATCCAGTTCTCCTTAGAACGGCCCCCCTGTTGTAAGTATTTATGTAAATATGTAGATAAATAATATAGGACTATACAGGTAATTATTACTAATGTTATAGGTTCTCGAACAAATATTTTTCTGAACTAATCAGATTTTTTGTTTTCGAGTTAAAAAAAATACTTTGGCATATTTATCAAATCATGATTATTTAAGAGCGTTTAACCAGCCAGCGGACGAAAATCCACATTTCGTCGAAAGTTGTTTTTACGATCGTGCAGGGCGGTTACAATGAGAAAGATTAATTATTCTCCGTACCAGCTTTTTTAAATTATAACTCAATATCGAATTTATTTCAATCCAAATTAGCTTTAATTTATACCTTCATCCAAAAATGCTGAAAGGCGTGATGATAAAACTAATAAAATAATGTACTTTTTGTAGTTATTTTTTGATTATAAGTATTTATCATTTTTCAATAATGTCTAAATTTAATAAGAATGTTAAAAAATCTGAAATTTATTAGTTTGTAAGTGCGCAAATAAATACACAAACGGACCAATTTTCGCCAAGAAACACATGTACGTACATATTTTTTAATGATTTTATTGAAACTAAAATTAAAATTCTAAAACATACGTTTGCTAGATAATGTATTGATTTATTTTACTACATTATTTTATTATTTGAAATGGGTGTGGTATAATACAAAAACTTTTTTGAAAATTGAACAAATCTGCCAACGACCTATGGAATAACCTTATTATACTAAAAATTTAAAAAATTCTCAAAATTTATTACATACGAATGCTAGATAAAAGAACAATCGTTCGAAATCCATTTATAATTTTTTGTGGAAAAGAGTCAATACGTCTAAAAACTTTTTTGAAAATGACGTATTTCCGGTTTTCCCTGGTAATGCCCTCTTAACGACTGACGATGTTAATAATGAACCAAATAAACCTTGAGAATGGGTGCTTTTATAATTCCTACGGTTACGGCACGGCAACGGAACAGATTTATAATTAATATTTAGCAATTTATGTATTAATAATTTATAATTTACTTAATATCCACGGTGTAAACATACCGTAGAGTAATTATTGCATGTCGTAGTTTAATACAAGCGCACTAATCAGAAATATTTGTTTTAAATAACAATTGCGGTCGTTGTTCCGAATTTTTCGATCGATCCATCCGAGGCTCCAAGCAAGTGGTTTGTTGAGTAACGCTCGATTCGCCTGTTCAATATTTTTACCGTTTTGTTAATCTTAAGTGGCCTACCCCGCTTTAATCTTAATATATAAAAATGAATGCTTCTTTGTTTGTCCCTTTTGCGTTACTAAACCATTCATCCGATTGCGCTGAAACTTTGGTGATTTGATGTGCGCATTCCTGCGATGGTTTGTATATACAATAGTGAGCTCTGGCGTTACGAAATTATTTCCTAAACCATTGCTATGAAACTAACCAAAGTTCCGATGAAAATTTGGGGATTTGTTGTGCGCACGCCCACGAAGGTTTCTGTATGTAATGGTGAGCTCTGGCGTTATGAAATTTGTTTACAAACTTTATTTTAGGTGGCGCGCGAGTTTTTGAAAATGTATATATTTCATACACTTCAGCCGAAGGTAGGGGGGATGGGGGAGGGGAACGAAGAAGAGATGGGGGGGTTCGTCGGAGGCAGGGCAAAGGAAGGTGAGGAAGGTGGAAGGGGAACGCAAAAGGGGGAGGGAAAGCGCATGCAAGGGGAAAGGAGAGTTCGCAGGAGGGGGGACGAAGGAGGGACAGTGGCTGGGATTTCAAAGGGCCCATCATAGCAATAGGGGATAACAGGGTGTAAATTTGGAAAATTCGTGCTTCTCACACCAACAGCGGTGAGAAGTGCGACCCGGAACGGAATAGGTACTGAAGGCGCCTTCCCCCCACCCCCTCAATTTTTTTAATGTACTTATTACACCCTGAAAAAAAATTAAATATCCGCCTCTGTTTTGTACCAATACATTTTCAGCTCGTGTAGCCCTAGTTCTAGATGCGACGGAGATTCCCCTAGCAGAGACATCACGTACGCAATGCACGCGTTCAAAATCGACTTAGGATATGTTCATAAATACACTTAGGACGTGTTCAAAGACCAATTGGGAGTTTTAAAATCAAATGAGTAATCGATAGAACAACGTGCCCTGGATGCCAGGCGCTTTGAGAATCAAGTTTTTTTTCAATCAAACATTTAAATTACTAATTATTATAAGCAATAATTATCAGCCTGAAACTCTCATCCACATTGAAAAATCTTCCGAGAAAAGATACATGACGCCAACGGGACTTGAACCCGTGCCCTTCTGATTGCCGGTCAGCTGCTCTCCCAATTTAATGTTACCCTTTGTGCTATGCATAAAAATCTTATCTTAAAACGTTAGTTTAATAATTAAAAATAATAATTTAAATTACTGTTTATTTTGTTTATTTATGTGTGCATTACAGGCTGTGTGTCCATTTACAATACACATGTGACACAAACTACAGATTTATGGGAAAATAAAAGAAACGTTAAATAATAACATGAGATACATACATATTATAGTTGGTAATGAGTGGCACTTAAATGCTTCTTGAATTCTCCAAGGTTACCGTTCTGCTATGTGGGATACATAGAAGATCGTACTTCCGTCCCTGGATGTAGTTGTTCGGAACATACGAATTATAACATTCCAGGAGGTATGGGCTATCTATTAAATTAATGATTTTGTATGCAAGGACCACTCCTCCTAGACTGGAGACTTTGGCAACGCTTTTCTGTGAGCAGATCTTCATGATGCATGAATCGCGGGTACTCTCTGTTCATTCTCATACGCAGGTATCTAAGAAAAAAAAATCGAATCTGTTCCAATTTCTCAACGTATTTTTCTGGTATGGGGCCCATACAGCAGAGGCGTATTCAATTTTCGACCTTATAATGCAGTTACACAAAGCCATCGTTGCTTCAGGATTTGAAAACTGTTTGCACGATCTAATGACAAACCCTAGAAGCTTGTAGCATCAACTGCAATATATGGTCTGCAAATATAAATTTGGGATCAAAGACTACCCCTAGGTCCTTAATGGATTTTACTGAGGACAATATATCTTATTTAATACTATAATCAATTTTTTGGGGTTTTCTCGAACGTGTATATAATATTGCGACACATTTTTTTTGTAATAAAGAATAATTTCTTTTCAACAGTCCCTGATGGAATTGAATCTAAATCGATTTGTAATTTAACACAATCTTACCCGTTACAAGTTCTCTTAAGTAATTTCATATCATCAATAAATGGCCGGCAAGTGGAATGTTTGGTGCATTCTTGAATGTCATCAATTAAAATTAAAAATAGTAGAGGTCCCAGGTTTGATACCTGTGGTACTCCAGACAATGCAGAGAATTCCCTAGACCTGTATCCGTTGTACATACATTCTAATATACAACAATGATTCGTAAGTACGGTCATCCTTTTGGAAAAAAAAAGCATGTAATCATTTGGTGCTATAGCCCGTATTACGCTTTGAAAATGCTCATGAGTAAAGCGGGATCTCAATTTGTACCATTCCTGACACCAAAGTCGTTTGTTTTTATTCAAATACTGAATTAACGCAAGAGCCAAGAATGTTTTGTCTCTGTTATATTCCATTTTATTCCAGCGCATAAAATCCACTGTCAACCATAAATAAACCAAACCACTCATCTGTCACTCAACTATCGAAAAACAGACGAAGGCTTAGACAAATACTTGCCAGAACGCTTGGAGACTATCAAGCAGCTTGACGGCAAGCACTAGATTTAGTGTGCGTTATTGTCTATGGACGCTCGGCCCAACGGCTTGACACGCGCTTCAAGGCGTTCGAAAAAAATTACCACATCTAGGCACCAACGGCTTGACGCGCGCTTTAAGCTGTTCGAAAAAAATCACCACATCTAGGCATAGACTAAGGCCTGGCTGAGAGAGTTCGAGAATATTAGAGATGGAGGACTTCTTTGGTAAAAATCCGTGTTGATTGCCCCAAAGAAACGGTTGAATTTGTTTTTTCAGCTTTTTTTCACGTCCCCTAAAACTGCCACCCCCGGTTTGCCAACATCCCCTACAAAAAGTTAAATACTTAGAGGGATCATTTTTTCACATATTATTTGATAAGCTAAAGAAGGATCCACAAAAGTTTTTCAATAATTATTTTCGATTTTCTTTGAAAACATCTGAACACACCATCGACCAAGTATTCCTCCGACCGATATACTTGGTCGAAAGAATGCACCCAAATACATTTGATTAATGACTTAAAAGCTTAACGAATACACAGTGGCGGTCCGTGAGTTTTCAGATTAAGAAAGGGATCCTCAGATAGTTTGGGCATGTAGAGCGAATGAATGAAGGGGAGGAATGCAGATCCTGCCAAAATTTGTGTTTTGCCAAAAACCATGTTTTCACCTCGTTTTAACCCTTCAAAAATTTGGCATTTTTTTCAGATGGTCAAAATATTTTCGCTTTACAATAAATTGCAAATATTAGGAATATTTCTGGGTACATTCAAAAACCAAAAACTGTTTTAGAAAGGTGATGAAATACGCTTTCAAAGTATAGAATTCGAAAAAAACATTTTTTTTTTATTATAAAAATTTTGCATACAAACATAAAAAAGTTTTCAAAATGGCTCACCTTACTTTTTTTCTAACTAAAGTTACCGATAGTAAAAAAAAATAAAAACGCATACATATTTTATTAGACAAATGTACAACAAACACATATTGTAACCTCACTTTTTATCGCTCTATGTAAAAATATTTTATAAAAAATTCCCGAAGTTTCAAATTTTTTTTTCAATTTGTATTCAAAACTTTGTGTACATAAAAGTGTACATTTTACTTTTTGGTGGCTATTTTTTAGACTGGAATATAAAGCGTGGTGTTTTTCCTTTCTAACATCGATTAGAACATATTTCTAACTATGGTAGTAAGGGAGTTACAGCGTTTTATATGAGACCTATGTACGTTGGGACAAATATGGTATCCTGTGATTAAACGGGTTAAGTTGGGAACTTTAATTTGGAAGGTGAAAAAAAGTGCGGAAAGCAATAGAAATTTTTTTTTAATAATTTAAATTTTCAATTGCGTTAAATAAAATTTCACTTCGCGAACCGATACTATGACAGCCGGCGGGCATTTCGTTACTGTTATGTTGGTATCCCTGATACAAAGAAGAGCTAGGTATCATTGTAGCCGACTTCGTGGGATACATGATGAGGCGCGTAATTATGAAAAACGAATTATAATATAGGCGCGTAATTATGAAAAATAAACCTCTATTCGTATATATTTAGAATGGTTTGTTAGGCGAAGCAGGGTTTGTGTAGCGGGTTTGTGTATGTTATCTTTTTTTATTCAGCTTCTCCACACTTTTCTCATCTAGAAAGTGCCTTTCTATTAAATTTCCAGATTTTGGCAGGATCTGCATTTCACCCGAATGGAGAAAGTAGTATAAGAAGAATACACCTATGACGCAAATGTGAATGGTAGAAGAAGTCGGGGATGCCCGAGAAAGACATGGCATGATCAAGTGAATCAGATACTTGAAACGGGCGATGTCAAGAGTCAGAATAATAGAAGAGTATGTATGATACGATATATGAATGTGAATGAGGCAAAGGGTGAGCGCCAAGACCGAGTTGTTTGGCGGTCCGTCCTCTCTGCCTACCCCTGCAGCGAAAAGGCGTGATGGTTAGTTAGTTAGAGTTCTGAAAATGAATCTTATTTTTTTCCAAAAATTTCAATATTTTGTATGAAGATTTTCAGGATTCTTTCAGTTTGGGGATGCGCGGCATCCACACACTGAAAGATCTTTATACAAAACTAGCAGACCCGGCCACACGTCGCTGTGGTTAACGAAGCACAACGCCATTACTCAACCTTTATAAAATCCACACCACCAGCCTGCCTGAATTGAATATTTGAATTTCTCGGATTTTCTCTACTATAATAAGCATGTATTATACAAATAAACCTTCCTCTTGAATCACTCTATCTATTGATGAAAACCGCATGAAAATCCATTGCGTAGTTTAAAAGATCTATGCGCACATACATTTTGAGCGACTTCATTTTATACTATGTACAGTTTGTCAAATAAGAGTAGAAAATACGTGAGGGCGCCACTGTTGTTCAAATGGCAATACTAAACACATAACTCATGGTGTTGCTGTGCTAAGTAAAGCTGTGTAACCTACATTTTTATAAAAAATTAAAAAGGCATAATAATGGAAAAAATATTTTTTCATTGCAGTATAGATACCCCCCGATCTCACAATTAGAATTGCGTATAGGTATATTATTATTATACTTTGCAATTTTGGGTTAACATAATGAAGAATAACTATAATGTAATAAAATTGCTCGCATTTATTTAATACTAGATAAAGTACCTAGCATTGTCAGGGCTTTAGATCATGTCTCTAATTTTAGATCTGAATATATTTAACTCGTTCAGATCTAAAAGTAGTGTAACTAAACTCACCATTAGTGATTCTTCCTTTCTATTTATTGTTAAATTCAAATTTATGTTAAATTAAATTAAAGCAAATCGCTTTATAAATCACTTTTTAATCAAATTTATGTTATGAAGAGAAAATGTTTTTTAAAATGTGGTTTACTGTGTTCTATACTTTCAGTGTCATTGCACTTCAAAAAAATATTTGACAGTTAAATTGGTGTTGCCAGTTTACAAATTTAGTAGTTCAAGTTTTTATATTTTCTACTCTTTTTTGACAGACTATAATGATAATGAAGCTGAAATTTTGAAAAAAAAAATTCCTTTTCAGCTACAACAACATCAATAACGTCGTTTTTTTATCTTATTATCTTATCTTATCACTTTAGCTCATTGAAAACTCACAGACCGCCACTGGTATCTACCTCCTGAAGAATCAATGGTACTGTTCTTCTTGACCTGGTACTTTGGTGGTGGTACTTGGTACTTTCTACCAGACAATGCTATTACAGCTCATTCAAAGTCTTTTGCTTTAAAATTTTGTCTTTGTATGCATCAATAGACTTATCCCACAGGCATGTTCGTATTTCCCTCTAGTTCTATTAACTTCAAGTACCGTATTGAAGGCCATATTTCTATACTCTAGGTACCTTTATATTTCGTAAAGTAATGAAAAGAAAAAACAACACAAACCATCAGTGCATTTACGTTTGACGTTAAGCGGTTGGATCTCACTCACACATCAAAATTATCCTTGTAACTATAACCCACACTCTCAAAATTGCCGCCACGGCTCTATGGGAGGCTTAGGTACGGCGAAGGTACGGCGCGGCATGTGAGGGAGATGCAAGAAAATGTTTTTTTTTTCTGTCAAGGAAGCAGACGCACGCACATTGTGTGTCACATCGTTTGTCTCACCATTATTTAGTGCAGTGTTCCGCAAACTTTTTGTGTTCAAGGTACACCCACCAAATCAAAAAAATTTAAAGGTACACCAAAGAAAAAAACCAATGTGTATTTAATGTTTATTATTAAAATCAATATAATAAGAAAATATTGTGTTTAAGAGCCCATGAGGGATTTTCCAATATTTTATGGTTTCGCATTTTTTCAAAATCACCTGTTCACATAACAGCACAATAAAAAAAATATTTGTCATAAATTTTTTTTTAAGTAAAATCTAAATATTAATAAATAGGTAATCTCAGGGAAAATTTCCATACGTTGTGGGGAAACATCGAAATCCAGCGATCCACGAAATCGGCTAAGATATAATCCAACACTTTTTAATTTGTGTTCGGTAACTATCGCTGTAACTTCGGATTTTTACGAGCGGATACTAGGATCAAATCCGTTTTGAGTAACCATCAAGCGACACAGTCGACAAAAATTTAAACTATTTTATAAAATTTTGAGAAAATTGATTGCTCTGCTTAGAAATGTGAGCTTGCTTAAGGAGGAGATCAAAATTTGGAGCAATCGTTGATAAGGCTGCTCTCATCTCTTCGTCAGTCGTCCTCAGGCGTTTTCTTTTTTTAAATTTAATCGGAGTTTTAGTATTAATTAAAACCATAATTCGCGTAAGTAGTTCGCGGCAAATGGTAAGAGAATTGCAATAGTATGCTTTGAAAGCAGTAGATGCTCATTTTTAATATACAACCAAAAATGTGCTTGCTCTGTTTCGGAAAATTTTAGTTTTAATGTCTGACAGTATTTCAGCTCTATGACTTCTCGTTTATCGATAAGTATCCAATGGAAATGCTATCTGAGAATGGATTTCGTACCTAGTTCCATGTCCATAGGTTAGAGGTCTGGTTACTTGCGAAAATATGATTTTTTTTTTTTAATAGGCAGCCATGACGTTTGGGAACATGTCAATACTACCATTGGTGTTGTGGCTGATCCATAACACCAACTTAGCGCGAATCTGACAAGATCTTGTCCGATGACGTTAAAATATTAAATTCCTGCCTTGCATTTTTGTTGAGCTCATTTAAATGAGCAATAGGAGATATGCCTGAATCCTGGGTTTCTAAAAAAGTCTGGGTCTAATTTTTTCAGCTCGCTTGCGGTAGGGCACACGAACTAATGACCACTTTATACCAGTGTGCCGCGGCACACGCTTTGCGGAACACTGATTTAGTGCGTAAGAAGAGCTGCAGCATTATTGTGATAATGAACGTACGCTTGTTGCCTTTTTAGTGCCGTCGCGGTGCCACACCCGTGGGTATTATATGTATAAGCGATCTATGTCTGCTGAATAGTAAAATATATTTCATTAATAATTTACTTATGAATATAATCAGGGTACTTTCACAAACAATGAAAACCGTTAAAATGTACAGAAAATGCATTAAGTTTATTTTTTTGTTTCTAGTCGTCATGTTAAAATGTATGATAAACATTTTCATTCATAATTTATTGATTTTAAATGCGATCTAAAACCTGCAGAAACGGTTCCAAGTGGATACAATGTCATTATGACGTCGAAAACGCTGCTGGCTGGTAAGACGTCTTTCACCGACGAAAATAAAAAATTGGCAAAAAAATATCTTCCCTACCGTTTTTTTTTGGAAATAAAAACCAAGGAAAATACTCCATTCAGTTTTTTAATTTTATTTTAACAAACTTGAATAACATGCGAACACCATGTGGCATATGTTTGGTTGCCTCGCGTCGTTTGAAACAAGCTTAAAATTTTCTAGGTAGGTTAGGTACCTACTTAATTAATTCAATATACATATAAATTGAATTAATTATTTTTAATAATATGTAATATATTACATACCAACAAACTATTATTTATAATTAATTATTATAACTCTTCTCATACATGGTGTCGGAGGATGCACTAATATGCCAGTGCAATTAGCGCCAAAAAGGGGGTCGCGATCGGAATTATTCCGGTAGTCTCAATTTTTTTATATGTTTTATATTCTCATCTCCTGATGTAAAATCTGAGTTTTCGACCTTGGGTCACTTGAGCTTTCGCCACCATTTTGACAAAAACAGCCGAAATCGCGCCAAAATCTAGTTTTTTCTCAAATATCTCGTTTCCAATAAAAATTTCGGATAAAGTAGCCTTACAAGTTTAGTAGAACATAAAATTACCTACAATTTAAAAAAAAATCTTCTATCTCTAATAAATATCGAGATATGCAGTCGTAAAAATGCGTATAAGTTTATGAAAACAAGTAAATTGCCCGACTTGATTGGTGATATGAATTTTGTAGAGAATAAAATTTCATAAAAGACGTAGGTATACGTTTAATGTTTTAATCGCAATTAGGTATCCAGGTTCTAATACAAAATTTTCACAAAAATTAAGTCAAAAACTGAATCAGAAGAATAGTGTTGGCATAACTTGATTATTATTTTTTAACAATTACTGTTGAAATAACATGTAACGTACATAACAGCAACATTAACCTTCAATGTAATCAAAACATATAAATAAAATTAATAACTAAGGTACATATATGGGGTAAAAAAACTATTAATTAACGAGAGTGGGGGTAACCCCAGGGTTGAATCAGGAACGTCAGAGTAACATTTTGAGATGAGGCCTATGTTATGGTTAGAAAGAATGGAAGAGAGTAGTAGTTGGGTGTCATGTTATAAGTTGAAATAGAAGTAGGGTACTTTGTTAGGTATTAAGATTGATCAGGGTAATGATGTTAAATGGGTAATGGCACTGGAAGTGTTGTATTGTGATTTGTACCTAATTTGTGGTCATGTTATCATGACATTTACACCTCTTATTGAGTGGGTGTATTTAATGTTATAGTTACAGAGTTATGCATAAAGGTGCACAGTTATCAGCTTTAATCCCATGGGATCTTGGACGCCAAATCTCGTAGGTACGAGATATGCTGACTGTGTCGGTAGGCATGAAATACTCCCATCAGAGCGTGGGCACTGTTATTTTATTCAATGTTGTGATACTTGGAAATATAAAATAAAAGAGTGGATGTATAACAAGATTTATATATTCAAAGATTAATCATACCTGTGGACCATATCTAACGAGCTACATTCTAGCTAAAAACCTATAACGTTGCTGCGACGAATCCAGATGCAAAGCCAGGGGACCACACCTCCCTCACTTTTGCATCATCGCCAGGTTTCTCGATCTTCTCCATCCATCTTGGGTAGTTGTGGAGTATGGGAACGCCATGCCCTTGGCGTCCACCATGCCACCATTATATGATTCAGGTCCCATCAGGTTGGAAATATATGGCGTGGAAAAAGCGATCGGGTTGTGTGCCTTTGTATTATTGATGATCCATCTCGTCGAATGACGGATGGTAAATATAATCGCAGATTATGATTAAACTTATCGATCAAGCCGCCATTATTGTACAACGGGATTCTACACTTGAATAACCGTAAAATAAAGATTCTCCAGTCGCGATAACCTTGTACCGGCTGAGATTTAAAGGAAACTATCGTTCACATATTAAATTAGCTTGAAACAACCCGCCGATTAAACAATTTACATTATAATTTAAAATCCACTTGTTGACTGTCGGATTCACATCCTGCCCTCAAGATGAGAATCCAAGAAGTGAAGGAAATCGATCATGATCCCCCTATCGTTCGAAAGTTTAACTAATCGGAGAAAAAGTGAAACTATTAGTGGCCAGTAAAATAATTGGAGTTATTAATATAAACTAATATTAATAACCCTGGGGTAATTTAGAACATTAATTTCATTATTAAATTATTTTCATAACACCTACACGAATAAAGAGGGATGATAAAGACGTCCAAACTCTCATCGATTGGTTTACTTGCCATGAACTATTTCCTCGAACAAACGTGATTATGTCTATAAGCAGTGGCACGATCGGAGATAGTAAAGTAACTTGTCACATGGCTGAAAAGATGGGGAAATTTGCTATGTCTAAAGTTATCAACCAGAACTTTGGAAACCTACACTTAAAACGTAAGGATGCGATAGTTACTCTTGCGGCGGTGACCAGCAGCATAAAAAAAATAGGGTGTGACTGTGACAATAGTTCCATTACTGCTATTCCATCATATGTGTATTGCCAAAAAATGTGAGATTAAACTTGAAGAATATTTCCAATATGAACTATCTCTTGCCCCACTGTCTCTTTTCTCAGAAGACGGCATACGCAAAGGAACCAAGTCCATATTTTACCCATCGTTAAACCCTCTATCAAAAAACATAGAACTGGAAAGCAGTTAAGTACACGTAGTTGATGGAGGATATTTACTGCACAATGCTGTATGGGGTCGTACTCTTCAATCCTTTTTCAGCAATATGTCAGGGATGCACAAAATCATTATGGATCCAATGCAGAATGCAGTAGTGGTATTCGATGGATACCCAGATTCAGTTGAAAAGAAAAGCACTAAGGAAAAGTTACTACGAAATGAGAACAACAAGTCTCGTTTTATTTCCCTACTCAGAGCCTCACTTGAAAGATCGCAAATAACGACAGTACAAGCTGAAGAGGATGCTGATATTCTCATAATAACCACAGCAAAGTCGTTATCATCTCAACATGAAGCAGTCACAATCATTGGTCAGGATGTCGACCCGTTCCTCACAGTTCTCTCACCTCCAAACGTATATTACCAACAAGTTGGTAAAGGAAAATCACCTGACGCGTTGTACTCCAACAAATTTTTTAAACACATGAAATAGTTGAAAACATTTTATTTATTCATGCCATAAGTAGCTGCGATACAACTGGTGCTCAGTTTAGTCAAGGTATATACACATTTTGTAATATTCTTCTCAAAAACCACTCGGTGAATAAAACTTATTCGTGTATTTCAAGATCCAAAAACAAAAGCGAGAAACAATCTTTTTGGCTGCCGAACAATTCTTTGCACTTTTGGATGGCGGCAATGAGAAATCAAATTTAGAAAATTTAAAGTAGGTACATTCTTTTTGTCAGAGGAGTGAAAAAGAATAAATTCAATTTACATATCCAGGATACCACCCTTCATGCAGTCCTGCAAACATTCTTCAAGAACATACTTGCAAGTGCAGACTGGGCTTGGTCACTATAAAAATCCAACTGAATGGGGGTGGAAGGAGGACGCTGTTGGGTTACAACTCCAGTAAAGTGCACATGTAGAAAATCGGCTTTGAAATGCTCCCTACCCTGTATGCACTATAATGGCAGCTCGTGCGAGAATGCTGTGGAAGACTTCGTTCATGATGATGACGAGGAATTTGTGACCCGGTCACCACAAATTCGGCTGATGAGCCATAGGAAGACTATACTGAAGCTGTTCGGGGCCCGCAAGTCAATAGTCATATATTTTAAGATTTTTTTTTCCTTTTTTTTAACACATCTATGTACCTTAATTATTAATTTTATTTATACGTTTTGATTACATTGATGGTTAATGTTGCTGTTACAAAAAAAATTGTTTTAAAAAAATATGTTATGCCAACACTATTCTTCTGATTCAGTTTTTGACCGAACTTTTGTGAAAATTTTGTATTGGAACGGATACCTAATTGCGATAAAAACATTAAACATATACCTACGTCTTTTGTGAAATTTTATTCTGTACAAAATTCATGTCAGTAATTTTTTCACAAAATTGTACTGGAAAAGAGTTTCGCACAAAAAACCAAACCAAGTCAGGCAATTTACCTGTTTTTTAAACTTATACACGTTTTTACGACTGCATATATCTCGATATTTAATAGAGATAGAAGAATATATTTTTCGTAAAAATTGTAGATAATTTTATGTTCTACTAAACGTGTAAAGCTACTTTATCCGAAATTTTAATTGGGAACGAGATATTTGGAGAAAACTAGATTTTCGCGGGATTTCGGCTGGTTTTTTCAAAATCGCGGCAAAAGCTCAAGTGACACAAGATCGAAAACTCAGATTTGACATCAGGAGATGAGTATATAAAACATATTAAAAAAATTGGGACTACCGGAATAATTCCGATCGCGGATCGCTACTTGCACTGGCCTATAACTTAGGGAGGAGAATCTGCGACGGCCAAAGTAAAAAGATAGGTATAATAGCTGTACATGTAAATTTCACAGTTTTTACTTGTTTTTAAAGAAAAGCAAACATTCTTGGGTTACAAATAACCCGACCATTTCCTAATACCACCACAGTAAGCTGAAAATGTTGCGTGGGTCATGATGGAGGACTTAGCCGGCCGAGGAAATGAACACACGGCGCCTTGGTGGTACCCAAACGCTATGCCAACTCGGTCACTGACCGGTCATAATGTTTAAATATTTAGATATCCGGGCCCCTTCAGGCCGGGGGGCCCCTGAACTCGTGCCCCGCGTGCTCTTATAGTAAATACGGTACTCTTGTATAGAAGTTAGTATAGAATCACCTCCCGAAGTGCACTTTACCCCCGGACGCCTTGCATAATAATTATTATATTGGTACCGTTTTACTTCGATTGCCTTTGTCTAGGTCATTTTGTTATTTTTTTTTATTTGTATATAAATATTACTACCGTCGATATAATAACATAACTAACTAACCATCACGCCGTTTCCCCGCAGGGGTAGGCAGAGAGGACGGACCGCCAAACAACTCGGTCTTGGCACACACTCTTTGCCTCACTCCCATTCATACATCGTCTCATACATACTCTTCTATTATTCTGACTTTTGACATGGCCCGTCTCAAGTATCTGATTCACTTGATCGTGCCATGTCTTCCTCGGGCGTCCCCGACTTCTTCTACCATTCACATTTGCATCATATATTATTTTTACACTACTTTCTTCGCTCATTCGCTCTACGTGCCCAAACCATCTGAGGGTCCCTTTCTTAATTTTGCTCATTATACTTACATCAGCCTTACATTCTTTGCGGATATCCACATTTCTAACACGATCATACATGGTTTTACCACACATACGTCTCAGGGATCTCATTTCAACAGCATTCAGTTTACTTTCATCCTTCCTCTGCCAGTTCCATGCCTCACTGCCATACATCAGGGTAGGTACCAGGACTCCATTGTGGACTGCTAGCTTCGCTTTTTTTGAGAGTTTTTTATTAGCGCCAACGGCATTCAGCCCTCCATTAATGGAGTTACCGGCATTTACCCTTCTTTCAATATCTCTATCAGCCTTCCCATCTCTCGTAAACATACTACTCAGATAAACAAACTCATCCACCTGCTCCAAGTATTCATCATTCACAACTATATCGCACACTGTTTTCGTACTCTCTCTTTCAAACACCATGACTTTAGACTTACTTACATAACATTGCTAATTTATTTTGAGCATATATGTATTCCATTGAAAAGCGTGTTTTTTTTAAATACGATGCAGCATGTAATTTTGTTGTTACTAGCGCCATCTACCTGTGGTTAGATAAACTTTTTTCGAATTCGCAGGCTTTCATTTCTTGTTCAGAAGTTTGTAGGTGTTTCAATAATATTTTTTGAAACATACATGCTTTTAAATATTGAGGGGGCATTAATCCAATGAAAATTTTACACAGAATACATTTTTAGATTTATTAGTATTACCTGCTTCTTCAATGCTTAAATACATTTTTGAAGTGGAAACCTCTTTATCTCCGTTGTGATTTGAAACACGTTGGAACGAAAAATACTGAAACTAAAAAGAGACAAACACATACATCTTTAGGATTTAGCCTGCGAGAAAATGAGATAGTATAAATCAAAATCAAAATCATTTATTGTACGAAATTTACATTTAGTACAAAAGGTATAACTTATAGGTACCTATATCCTATTTCTTCCAGTTAACCTAACATGTTGTACAGATTTGAACACAAATGAAATATAAATATAAAAGTGGTGTAATACAAAGTGAATTTGTTTTAATTTATTATATAAACATAAATATAAAAACAGTTGTACCTATGTGAGGTATTCACTTAATGTGAGATGAGACCTGTTCAGAAGGAATGTTTTTAGTGATGACTTAAATCTGAGTGTATCTTGTATTTGTTTAATATCATGTGGAAGGTTGTTGTATACTTTAATGGCCATGTAAAAGGGTCCTTTTTGGAAAATTGTTTTGTTTGCTTTTGGTATTAATAAATTTTCTGTAAACCTTGTAGCGTGAGAGTGTAGAGTTTTTTTGTGGAAACATTTCTGGAGATGATCGCACTAACATGCATAACTCCATTATATATATATGTCGGTGACTATAAGAATTTTCAAATTTTTAAATATGGGTCTACATGAATCCCGATTAGCGGAGTTTGTCACTTTTCTTACATCTTTGGCGTTTACTGAGTTTCCCCAAAAGATAATTCCGTATTTTATTATTGAATATACATAAGGGAACGTACCCATACTACGTGACACTTTTAGGGGGGGGGGGGGGGTCTTCAAAAGGTCACGCTCCATACAAATGAGCGGCGGGTTCCTTAGGATTTTGGTCACCGGGGGGGGGGGGGGGGGTTAAAAATTGCAAAAAGTTGGTCACGTAGTTTGGGTACGTTCCCTAACCATAGTATGCGGCCATTACCGATTCGATGTTTAATATATTTCTCAGTGTACCTAGAACAAAAGAAAAGCTACTATTTTGGATACATGTTCTTTCCAGTTTATATATATGCATCTATTTGTATTCCCGGCAGTGAACAAGTTTGGGAAGGTTCGATAATATTATTATTATAATCGGTCTCCTCTTTGTGCAGTGCTTCGTAGCCTTTCGATCTCCTCTTTGTCAGGTGCTTTGTAGTCTCCCCACTCTTCTCTACTTTAATTTTATAAAGGTTTCACTTCTACCCCGTATGAATTGCACACTCTGTTTTTATTAGCTACTTGTACGTTACGCAAATGAAGTGAATAATTGAATATGTATTATCAAAAACTGTAAAATAGGGTAACAATAGGTACCTAACTTAATCAATATTGAAATTTGAAAAAATTATTCGAACTCATAACCTGATTTAGATTTCAAATTGGCTCAAGTCTTTGATTATTGCATCGTATTTAGGTATATATTGCTCGTTTTCAACCAATAATCTATTTTTTTTGTTGTTTGTCATATATTCATCAGTTCCAAGTCGATTTTTCGTGATATTATCATAATTATTGTCAAGCTGATTGCGGGGTATAAAAGCAACGGTAGCGTTCTACCATAATAGAAAACTTAATGAAAGTAATTTAAGGTAGTTAATTAATTCAGAATTTTTAAACTTTTTTTCAGTGTAGAAATATGGATAAAAGACATCTGGATTGTAAAAATTCAATGCTTTCGGTATGTGTGTTAAGATTTTTTAATTATCTAGATGTATTTAATTATAATCACTGGTTTTGCTTCTAAACAGTCGAAAGTTCGCTATTTTTGCTCCCAAATTCTGTTACTGTCCGCCATTTTAATTTTGAGCAAATAGGCTGACATGAAAACTTAATATAAATAATTACAATTGAAAGTTCTTGAATTTCTTTTCTTATAAAATAATTCCATTATAAAAATAAACATGTATTATAATAAGTGCAATAGTAATATAAATATAATAAAATACACTTTATCGTAAATTCCTAAATTTCAACGTTTGAATCACAAAGGCTTTTATGCATTTGTTACCAAAATGCACAAAGGAAATTTTGTCATGTTTTTATGAGTACCTACTTATATTAAATGAAAAAAATATTTTTTTAATTAAAAAAAATCATTTTCGATATGTCTTCTTCTTTTTCTTTGCCACTTCCCACTTTAAGTGGGGTCGGCTCTCCTAATCAATCTGCGCCAAGACGACCGGTCTTGGGTTGTTGGATTGGGGAAATTTTGAGCTATTTTTGCCATGCTGGTCCACCATGTCAGAGGGGGGCGTCCTCTTCCTCTTTTTATTTCAGGTATAGCTAGCGCTTTATGGCACACGTGTTCTTTGTCTCTTCTCATTACATGACCATACCACCGTAAGCGACTTTCTGTTAGTTTTTCAGGAAGGGGGGCTACCTTGAAACTACCCCTTATATGTTCGTTTCGTATTTTGTCCAGTTTCGTAACCCCACCTGACCATCTAAGCATTTTCATTTCTGCAACGTGCAGTTTTTGGACGTGATTTTCCTTCACTGTCCAACACTCAGCCCCATACAGCATTGCTGGTCTCACTGCAGTTTTGTATATTTTGCCTTTTGTGCGAATGGGCATGCTTGAATCGCACAGTACTCCAGTGAGTGATCGCCACTTCTGCCACGCAACATTTACTCTGTGAGATACATCGGCTTCTACATTTGCATCTTTTGTTATTACTGAGCCAAGGTATTTGAAGGATTCTACTTTTGGCACCGGCATTCTGTCTGGATAGTAAACGGTAGTGTTGCTCGCTGTACTGCTGAAATTACATTTCAAGTGCTCCGTTTTTGACCTGCTGACACGAAGTCCTGATGTTTCAAGTGCTGTTATCCATTCTGTCAAGGTATTTTGCAGATCTTCCGCAGTTTTGGCAATCAGTACGATATCGTCTGCATACAGAAGGTTCCAGGGTAGTTTCTTTTGAATATTTTTGGTGATGTAATCCATTACTAAGTTGAACAGTAATGGGCTCAGCGCCGAACCTTGGTGAACTCCCACCTCAACCTCGAATTCTTGGCTCAGACCGACCGGGCTTCTGACCCTTGTGCGGGTATTGTTATACATGTCTTCTATGAGGTTCACATAATGTAACTCAAATAAATAATTAGAGGAGATGTACCGAATATGGCATACGTTCCTAATATGAGATGGTAATGTTTCTCAAAATTGATGTAAGAACATCCTCTGTAACCCAGCCTTCCCGATTACCCACAGACCGACCTTGAATATTCAGGACTCACACTCACCTGGGAGAGTGATCAAGTTTTTGTGACTCACCGATTATATATTTACTGAAGCTTCACTCAATTTTTTCTAAAAAAATTTTCTTCACAAAATTGTTAATCTTTCACTGATAGGCAATATTATTATTTAAATTTTATGTTTTCATAATAATTTGAAGTTAAATTCAAGTAGATTTTATCTACAAATATATTTGTTTGTATTGATCTTGTTCCTAATATGGGATTTCTTGATGACCCTAATATGGAATACCATCTCAAATTAGGAAGATTGTTTCCAAAATGGAAATCTAGTAGAACTAAATTTCTTATTGCTATTCCAGTTTGTGTTTTGCCCTTTCGTAGTCGAAACAGTGTGAAACAATGTCGTAGAAGAAACAGCGGAAGACGTGGGACAAAAAAAATTATAAAAGTCATGGAAGCTGTAAAATCGAAGACCGTGGGATATCAGAGGCGAAAAGTGGATCTAAAGTTTAGCCTGCTTCCATTGATGCCATTTTGAGTTTTCGGGAACCGATAATATTGTTTTTTTTTGTGATCATTGCATGCAAAATTTAAAAAAATCATTGTTTACTATAATAGGAGCACTTTTTTGATATCGGATTTTTCTATTGTTTTACCTTTCGTTTAAAATGAATACGTTTGTGTGTTTCTTTTAATATTTCGTTAACATTTTAAGTTCCGTAAATATATTTCCAAAGATTTCAATGTATAATACTTAATGAACGATTCGATTATAATTAATTAGATTTTGTTACCTAAGCTATTCCATATTCGGTACATCTCCTCTAATTATAATCCATATTACATCCAACATAATTTCTGACAGTTGTTATATTATGCGATATTATGCGTTGTTTTGTAGTGTTCTAAATAAGTGATGGTACAACTCCAAAGATCGACATCTGGCTTAAAATTTATTTATTTCTTAATTTATTCACCTTTATTATTTACTATGCATTGATGATGTGCTGTGCCTAATGAAGTGGTAGTTTGAACGTTCTGTCAATTTTTACTATATTTCTTGCACTTTTTATCAAGTTGATGCAACTATTATAATGTCAATTTTTTTCTAGTATTTCTCTTCTAAAAATTTTGGATGCTTAATTATCTTCACGTGCTTTTTTTCCGTTGATGTGTTTTTGTTTAATGTTGATTTATTTCACATCCTTTCTAAAAAATATTATTTCATAATTTTGTATCGTGTGCATTGCCAATTTAGATTAAATGGCATTGCACAAACCCTGCATGTAGCCCGGCATAAAGAATTGTTATTATTATAGATAGGCGACACTTCATTGTCGATTTTGTTTACTTCAACACTTCGATTGATATCAACATTAGTTTTGTAATATCTGTCTTTATGCTTTCCAATTTCATTAAAACCTTATACGCATCATTCTAAATATCTGTAACCATGTATCTCAACTTCACAGAGCACTCTTTTTAGGGCGAATTGTATATTTAAAAAAAAATTGCAATTTGATTAATCTCAAACGAAAATAATATACACGGACATTGAAAACAGTTTCCTTTAATAGTTAATAAAATATAGATAGTAATAAAAATAGGAAAATATGTACAAATCTTTCAGTATAAAATTTAAACCTTAAATTAGCACCATGCAACTTCTTGCTTTTAAATAAATTTAGTGTTCTTTTAATTTGTCGTGTAGTTTACTCGGTGTACAGTGAATGGACGATTCTACGATATTTTGAACCTTTTCACAAGAGTAGGTTCCATTTGAGGAAATGGCATCTTTAATTGAACCATTTCCATTGGAAAGGGTCGTTTCTCCTTCAATCTTCTCTTTGTTATCGTTGATTCTCCGTTTAGATTCCTTTCTGTATGTCCTGACGTAGAAAGCCCCGAACATATAGATGAAGAGGACAGCGTTGATGGTCAGAAGGACCGCGATGGGCTTGGGATAGTTGCAAGTCCTGGGCAGGACCTGTACACTGTGTACGAAGATGATCATGAACTGGACCTAAAAATAACAAAATACATTTAAAGACCAAATCAATCAAAATTTTTAGTAGGTACCCAAATTATTGTTACATACAGTCATTCTTATAATTTCTTTTAAAAAACTCGCAAACTTTCATTTCTAATCAGACACAATCAAAAAATATCTATTTTGGTTAAGGGCGATTAACCAAATTTTGTCTTGCAATTGTACAGGGCGGTTCCGATGAGAAAGATTAATTATTCTACCTGCCAGCATTTTAAAATAATAACTCAATATCGATTTTATTTCAATCAAAATTTGCTTTGATACATACCTGTATTCAAAAATGCTCAAACGTGTGAAGATAAAGCTATTAAAATTATGTAATTTTTGTAATTATTTTTTGATCACAAGTATTTGTATTTTTTCAATAGGGCTAAGCAAAATTAGAATGTAAAAAAACTGATAGGTATATCTTAGTTTGTAGGACCGTAAATGAATAGATATTTTACACAAGTATTTTCTTCTCAATCTTTTTTTTTAAAGATCTTTTTTGGAAGTGAAATTAAAATTCTGAAAAGTAGCTTTCCCAGATGTATTGATTCATTTTACTGCACGATTATATGATTTGAAATGTGTGTTGCATAATACAAAATTTTGTTTGAAATTTTTAAAAATCTGCCAACGACTTACGGTATTCCTTATTATACTAAAAATAAACAATTTTTTTCAAAATTTAAAACATATCTTTACTAAATAAAAGAACAATCTTTCGAAATCGATTTATACTTTTTTTGAGGAAAAGAGTCAATACGTCTAAAATTTTATTTAAAATTGAGATATTTCCGGTTGTTACTAGTTATTCCCAATTGACATATTGATGAAACTGTGTGCAAGCGAATCATGACATTGCATCAATTTTAGCAACCTACGTACTTTTCGTGTATGTCTCCCCGTACGAATCCTCGTTAAAAAAACAACTTTGTTATATGAAGGTGATTCTTACTAGTTGCAGCCTGGTGACATATTTCTTCCACCACAGGAACTTCTGGTACTGCGGACCAAGTCCAGCCAACAGGTAATAAGAGTACATGATGATGTGGATAAAAGAGTTTATCACACCCAACAGTGTCCCGTGACCACCTGAAAACCAAAAAACATACATTAGTAATTCAAATCTTATGTATGTGTATTCATTTACAATGTTTGTATGTTTATAAATTTCTTTCTCGGCACTCGAATGAAATACGGAATAGACTTAAAGTCAATAAAATGTAGTTTATTAACTATGGGTTCCACGCGTCTTCATCCCCCGACAAAATATCCTACGGACAAAACATCCCCCACAAAATAGTACTAAAACCTAACCTAACCTAACCTAACCTAACATAACCTAATCTAAGAAAAATAATTCAGCGTAGTGGAGATACTATGTCCTTGGGATATTATATCGAGGGATATTTTGTCGGAGGATGAAAACGCGCGGTACCGTAACAATGTGTGCTGTGTGGAGGGTTTTTTTAAGGAAAGGAAGGGGAGGAGAGTTCTGGGAAGGAAAAGGGTTTAAGGTGTGGGTAGGAATCTGGGGTTCAGTATGTACTGGTCACCCGCCTCCAAGACCTAGACAAACCTCACCCCATAAATCCGGGTATCCCTGCTAAATCACCAAACGTAGCGAACCACTTGGGGTGACCTATGGCAGAGGTGTTGGTTAATCAATAAAGGTTCCCGGGGTGGCGGTACCCATTCCCGTCTCCCATTTATCAGTCATAACAAATTCAAGAGATCCGATCGCGATAAAATTGAACGTTGATTGGCCTGATCGGGTGATCTTTTGTTTTGAAATGTTACGTTATAGTTTAATTTTTGTTAAAAATTATTGTTTGAAGAAGACTTATGAATACTTAGAGCGAGTGCATGAATTTTTGTATTAGGGAAGTATGTTTAGCTGATAAGTATATTGAATTGGAATGGAAGTAAATGGTGGAAAGAGTCAGGGACTAGTTGACATCAATTAACTAGAATTCCCTCTTCTGCAATGACAATATCAGCTTAAAACTAAGGCAGAGAATGCAAAAATGTCATGTGTGGTCGATCTTGATGTATGGATGTGAAACATGGACCTTGAAAGTAAATACCATGAACAGGTTAGAGGCTTTTGAAATGTGGCTTCACCGGAGAATGCTCAAGGTCCCATGGACCGACATGATCACCAACACAGAAATTCTCAGGCGGGCTAGAGCGTGATAGAGAACTGCTTACATTAAGAGGGCATTACCAGAGAAAGCCGGAAATACGTCATTTTCAAAAAAGTTTTTAGACGTATTGACTCTTTTCCACAAAAAATTATAAATGGATTTCGAAAGATTGTTCTTTTATCTAGTGAAGTTATGTAATAAATTTTTAGAATTTTTTTTAATTTTTAGTATAATAAGGTTATTCCATAGGTCGTTGGCAGATTTGTTAAATTTTCAAAAAAGTTTTTGTATTATACCACACCCATTTCAAATAATGTAATCATGCAGTAAAAAAAATCAATACGTTATCTAGCAGACTTATGTATTAGAATTTTAATTTTAGTTTCAATAAAATCATTAAAAAATATGTACGTACATGTGTTTCTTGACGAAAATTGGTCCATTTGTGTATTTATTTACGCACTTACAAACTAATATATTTCAGATTTTTTTAACATTCTTATTAAATTTAGACATTATTGAAAAATGATAAATACTTATAATCAAAAAATAACTACAAAAAGTACACTATTTTAATAGTTTTATCATCACGCCTTTCAGCATTTTTGGATGAAGTTATAAATTAAAGCTAATTTGGATTGAAATAAATTCGATATTGAGTTATAATTTAAAAAAGCTGGTAAGGAGAATAATTAATCTTTCTCATTGTAACCGCCCTGCACGATCGGAAGAACAACTTTCGACGAAATGTGGATTTTCGTCCGCTGGCTGGTTAAACGCTCTTAATAAAAATCCGGAAAATTTGATGTCTGGGTCATATACTTCGAGGAGAGAAATATCACTTGCTCCATTTAATATTGAAAGGGGAGATAGAGGGTCGCCGAGGGCCTGGTAGGAGACAAATGTCTTTGCTGCGAAATATACGAGAGTGGACCGGCATTAGAAGTGTGGAGGAGATATTCCGGGCGGCGCAAGACAGAGAGACATTTTCAAGGGTGATCGCCAACGTCGCGTCGGGGGAACCTGATACGGCACACAAAGAAGAAGAAGAACCAGAATTCATAATCTCGAAACTTCACTCCAAACAATTAATAATCCCGAGCAACGCCCGGTACACGTCAGTTAATTTAGTTTATTGGGAAAATGTTAATGAAAGAAGGAATGAAGGAAGTTTGAACAAACTAGAAGTTATACAAAACAAAGCTATGAGATGTATACTGGGAAAAGGCAAATACGCAAGGATTAATCAAATGAGAGAGGAGCTAAATTGAATTCCAATAAAAAAGAGACTACTATTTAACGTGATAATTTTTGTTCATAAAATTATGAAAAACCAAATGCCAAAATACTTTAAGGATGAAATTGTTTTTAATAGAGACATTCATAATTACGAAACAAGAAATATTTTTCGAAACAGAGTTCGATTGCCACAAATGAAGAAATCAAAATCACAGAACAGCATAATGTACAGAGGACTAAAGATGTATGATGAAATGCCTGAAAGTATGAAGAATGAAGAAAGAATGAACGTAATTAAAAAGAAATGTTATTCTTACTGTAAAAATATTTAAATTTATCAAATGAAATGTTACATTGTACTTATTAGTTTATATTCATGTAGTATTTATTGTAGTGCTTATTAGTTTATATTCATGTAGTATTTATTATTATTTATTATTTATTATTTAGTATTAGTTTATATTCACTTTTTCAATCAATTGCTACATATGGTATTATAGGATGGGGAGGTTGTGCAACATCAATTCTTCATCCCATGGTCCTAATACAAAAACTATTGTTAAGGATAATATTCAAATGTAACTCATCACACCCATCAGAACCACTTTTTAAAAAACTCTCAGTATTAGACATCCGACAATTATACATAAAGACGATTCTCATATACATATGGAAAAAGGATTTGATGAAAAAAACACAACAAAAAATTTGCACCCGGTACTCATCCCAACTAAAATGCATAATTCCTCCAACAAAAACAGCCTTCGCACAGCGCCAGTACTCTTACATTGCTCCCAAAATGTTCAATTCGCTGAGTATTGATACCAGGAAATCGAAAACTGGCGATAGTTATATCACAAGTGTTCAGAACTGGTTGATTGTAAAGGGAAGGAACTATTTTAAAGAATGCCTCACATCATTAATTTAGGCTAACTTGAATTAACTTAAATTAACTTGATTACCTAACTTAATTAACTTAACTTAACTTAACATTTTCTGCTAAAACAGGGATAGATGTCTAATTTTATTATGAAGGTCAACATTTGCCTAAACTGCTTTTATTACTGTTATCTGTATAATATAATATACCATATTACTTCATTTATTTAGAGGAATACATCATTTTATTTTATTATCATTTTATGTATTATCATTTTATTTATTTTCATTGTGAAAATATAATAAAGCTCAAAACTTCTTTTTTTTTTATCAAAATGGGAGAAAAGAAAATCATTTCTTAGCCCTTTCCACTCCAAGCCTTTTTTATTTTTTTTTGTTCTTTGTTTCTTGGTTTTATTTCACCAGCTTCACGACGAAATTGTGTATTTAAGTTTTAGTTACTTTTTATAAATAAAATTGATAATAGATTTTATACCAACAATAAAAGTTTTTTGTCTGTAAAGAACTATATGTAATTAGGTGAAAGTTTAAATACTCTTAAACTATTTACTTAAAACTGTTTGGCACCACTGTGTATCGAATCCGACGAAGTCCCATATGTACTTCCCAGCACTAAACCATGGTAACAATAATTATTATTTAGTATTCGCCGGATTGAAACATGAACAACTATACTATATACTACTTACCTACTACTGTACAGCTGTACAATGTAATTCGCCGGACTTGAAAAAAAAAGCCCAACATATAATTGCACTAAAATTGGAGTTAAATAATGTAGATTTTCAACATAAAAATCCTTTCTCATATGCTTACCATATAGTACTCACTTTGATTCTATACTCGTAACTCTTTTAAATTAAATTCTAACTATTTTGTATTCTATAATATTATATTATTTTATGCATATGTATATTTTCTTAATACTCTCACACATTCTTTATATTGCATATGATAATTTACTGTATAAAAAATCGACCACCACAACACGGGCATGTGCCTAGCATGGTGGTCGAAAAATCCCCAACTTTTGTAAAAAAGATTTTTTTCAATGAATAAAGAAACATTAAAAAAAAAGTATAAACTAACTCAATAATTAATAAAAAAAAATGAAAAAAAAATAAAAAAAATTGCTTGTATGGCAGTTTATTGTTGTGCGTTCAAGATGGTGAAATAAAGAATAATATAAACACCTCGGGTAAATATGAATATTAAACTCTTTTTGACGTAATTCTATTTTGATAAAGGGCTGATAAAAGAAGGGCTCATTAATGATGGCGTCTCTAATATTGAAACATTTTATCAACACTTTAGTAATTACATATATAGTTATCATATAATTGATTGTTCATTAGTTTGACCACTAATAACATAAATAATTACCTTTGCCTATGTAATGACAGAAAACTGTGGAACACGTAGGTATTAGGTAACGGCTTGTTTAGGAATAAATACATCCCAAAACACGTAATCGCGTTATAATTTCATAAGACCAAAAACGTCCCAAGCGACCTTACATTTTAAAAGCTATATATCTCTCTTCCTCTCATGCAAACATATGTATTTATCTTCTAATCAGAAAGAGAACAAAATAATGCTTCTAATTGTCTCTCAAATATGAAAGCTATCTTGCATAGATATTTTACAATCTTGATCCAAAGTGACAGTTTCAGAATTTACAGGCGAAACCGAGGTTTTCGGATTGTGAGGTGCGAATTTATTGAACCAAGGAAAGGAGCCAGCAAAGAGACCAACCAAAGGAGCGCCGTCACTTTAAAACAAAATTTAATTTTGAATAGCGGCCAAAATATTCAACCAAACCGGATAAATATTTTTTTTAATCAAAAAGTTTTGCGTATATATCTATAAATACATATATGGATGTGTGATTTCGTTTTTTATGGATTATAAAGGCAACTGTGGCAATATGTTTGTTAGATAATAATAATAATTTTAATTTGGGAGGCCGAACCCAACACCTCTGCCATAGGTCACCTCAAGTGGTTCGCTACGTTTGGTGATTTAGCAGGGGTGCCCGGGTTCATGGGTTGAGGTTTGTCTAGGTCTTGGAGGCGGATGACCAGGACATACTGAATCCAAGATTCCTACCCACCCCTTAAACCCTTTTCCTTCCCAGAACTCTCCTCTCCTTCATTTCCTTAAAAAAAAACCCTCCACACAGCATCATAAGTGAGCATAAAGATGACATAGGCCCTGAGGGAAATTATGTTCCTCAGGGCCTCCTTTGCGGAGCTTATGAAAAAAAAAATCAAAACATAACATTACTAAACCTATCAAATAAAATAAAAAATTAAATAAATAAAAAAATTGGGTTCGAATTATTATTTTTAAATAATTATAACCAACTCGAAAAAAATTCTAAAGTTGAATTTATAAACCATAAAAAATTGAATAATTTAATCTTTTTAAAAATAATATAGCTCGCATCCGTAATAGATATTTGCTATAACTTTTGATTTAAACCTTTAACTGCTGACGTGGGGCCGCTCAGGCCCAGCAATAATAATATTATCGAAATACTCCCCTCGCCCGCGTGTGACGCATACGCCGCCTCCAGTAGCTTCGAATTTAGTGACGCCAGAGCCGTAAGTTTTTAATTTTAAATTTTTAAGTTAAATTTCTGTAAGTATAATCTTGTTTTTTGCAGGCTTCTCTGACCCATCGTCAGTGCTTACGTGACTTTATATACATACATAAACAACTTTTCTAAAGTTTTATGTATATAGTTTATTCATGACAATATTTAAATATTATAATAAAAGTGAGTTCATTGTTTTTATTTAGTTTAATGGATAATACTGACTGATTTCTGACTCCAAGTGATTTTTGCCAAAAATTATTACATAATATCCAAATTGTCAAATATAAGTTACTTAACAATAAAAACATTTTATTTTATTTAAGTATATTTAAATTGTCCAATAAATAATAATATGGACATCAAAATTTTCATGGATCTCTAATATATAATATATAATTTTTATATATACCATGTATAAAAACAATTTATATTTTCTTTGTATTCTAAACACACCTGTATACACTAAAACATAAAAATGTAAATGTGTGTAAAAGCCCATAAAGGGCGTTAATGATTAATAAATAAATAAATAAATATATATTATAAACATTTGAAGTAACGGGCCGCCCAGGCACCACGTCAGAGAACGCGTAAAAAAAACTCGTCAGCAGTTAAAGGTTAAATAAGTTATTATTCTGTTTGACCTCAAATCCAAAATGAAGTTTTGCGTGAAAAATGCAATTCTTCTTACATTAAATAATGTAATTGTAGCTTTTTCTCACCCTATTAGATGAGGTAAACAAGAGTATATAGTATTCTGGGGAATTAATAAAATTTAATTTACGAGTATAATACATTCTTTTCAGTGACAAACAAAACGTGAGTGATCACAATTAACATAAAGTGAGTCTTCGCGCATCCACCTTTTTGAATTTCATTCAAATCAAGTTGTAAAAATTCCAATCGTAAATACAGCAATTTTTAGTCGTGGGTAGGGGCAGCCCACCTTCGCAAATCATTGTTTTCTTAATTCTACGTTGGTCGATTGTGTAAAAAATTCGTACACTTTAAATACAGCCTGCACAATGACGAATGGTTTTTATTGAACGTCTGATAGCCATAACAAAATCACACACAATTATAAAATCTGATGGGTATCTTTTTACCTGGCAGGAATTTGACGCCAATAAAAGCGCAGATTGGCATCAGAGTGTGATGGTATACGTGGAGGAAGGTTATTTGGTTGTTCTTTTTCCTCAGCACAAAGAAGACGGTGTCCAGAAGTTCAACTATTTTAGCGACGAAATACCACCAAACTGCGGCCGCCATCTGTAATGTTATAATATTTCCGAATTTATTAAGCGAACTTATAACACGTCGCTCATAAATATTTGAGATTGTTCATTATTACTGTGACGATCCACGATTACGGTATCCTGACGGCATAAAAAAGGCAATAAACATACGTTCCACATCACAATAATGCTGCAGCTCTTTCAAACGATAAGATACACAATATGCGTAGGTCTGATTCTTACTAACGAAAAAGTAATAATTTTCTTGCAACTCTCTCACACACCACACCGTGAGGTCTCCGTAGACCCCTAATACAATACTACTAGCCGAGACGATAATTTTAAAAGTATGGAATATAGTTACAAGGATAATATTGAAATCTGAGTGAACTCCAAAAATTTAAATACCTCCAATGATGGTTTTGTTTTTGTTCTTAAACGTATAAAACTGCAGCTCTTTCTTTCACACCGAATAACAACAGCCGAAAATGAAACAAACGGTGAACGTATGTCTGCACCCCCTCTCAAATTAAACATACAATTATTATCATATATCTCCTTCACACATATAAAGAAAATGAAACGCGATTCCCGTCGCCGTAATAAGACTGTTTCATCCAAAAGAAAAAAAGTAGTATTTTAGAGGAAAAAGTCACACGTATTTTGTGTAACTTATCTTTTGTCTCACCACTATTAAATGTGTAAGAAAGAGCTATAGCAGTGTAGTGATATTTGTTGGCTTTTTTGCCGTCACGGTACCGTAAACGTGGGTCGTCACTGTAGTAAAAGCGCTCTCATTCTTTAATTTTCTTATGAGGGACCATGACATCTGTTATGTTCGCACATAATGTTAAAAGGAGAACCCTAAAAAAAGTTATAAATATTGGAAATCAGGTGATCCGCGCAAGCGACGGGCACCAACGGAGAAATCCCCCACCCCAGAAGAAGGTATATAAGCTCGACAAGAACGTCCATCGCTCTCTTTGATCGCCAGTTGCACCGCAGTCTTAGCCTGGACCGGACGGCTGTTATAACGCGGGAAGCCGTTATCCGCCGAGCGTCGAGTTCTTAAAAGCAATGGCCGACTTGGCTACGGAAAGTTGATAATGTGTAACGTTCGATAACTATTGTTGTGATTAAATGTTCCGCCGAGAATATCGCAAAATGTCGTGCTAGAACGTGTTTCTGCCCCGTAAAACAGTACCCACGCCGCTGGTATATTCTGTCGTGGTAACTTCTTCCGACGAGTTGCGCAGTTCCCCCCCCTGACTCCATCGAGGTCCTAGCAGTTGGCCCCCTCGTGCATTGAAGTCCTGGGCAGGTCAGCCCCTGCCTGGAAGGGTCCCCAGTGCCGCAGTCCTCGTACCCGCCTGCTGTCAGCGATCCAGCCACCCCAGTACCAGGTTTAACATATTCTTCCTTAAAGAGCCATTAAAATCCGTAGACGTACCCTCAGGCCTTAAAACGTATTCTTGTCATGTACTCCCAGCTTAGATTTGTACAATAAACAATTGTTTTGTATTCCCGAGTTTGATTGCTTTTTGTAACCTGCAAACCTGAGATGAGCCGAACCCTGACCCTGAAAAGTCCATGCCAATGTCGACGCTGAGCTGCCGTTCTATACGCAAATCTACACCTTGTTATAATAGGAAAACATAGCACTGGCGCCAACTCAGTAAGCAATTATAAAATGCAATCAAAATTATTGTTAAACATGTCGTGTAAAAATTATGGGACGAACAGTCTTTGTTTTTGTTATTAATATACATGTTTTGTGTGGTTTATAGATAAACAACTTGGGTTTTTATTGTAATATCTGAAATAAGAAATATTAAAATCAGTTATTCTGTCGTATAATGAAATAACGTCGTGTTTAAAAGAGTAAATTAAAGTGAGTACAAGTAAAATCATTTAAAACTCATTGGAAGTTGAAAAAGTACAATTGAATATTGCCATCAAGTATTAATAAATTCGGAAAACAATTCTTGTACAAGAATATATTTGATTATAATAAACGAGTGCTTGTTACGGTCGGTAAACATAATGCGTTCACGCGTAATGGAGAATATTCGAGAAACGTGATTAATGTTTAAGAGAGATACAGACGGAGCGGTTGTTTTTTGAGGAATTATCATAAAAAATAAGTAAATAATGCGAAAATTATAAAAATAATACGTTATTTAAGTGGTTGAAATAAAATAATGTACAGACGAATAGTTTACTACATTTTAAAAAGAGGTGTATCGTCATAAAATTATTCCCGCGTAAAAGAAAGTAGAAGTTTATACGAGACTAGGGCAAATTTAAGCGCGATACAGACGAGGCGGTTATTTTTTTTTAATGAGTAATTATTCGAATGGATAGGATTTCAAAGATAAGTTTTAAAAAAGAATATTCAAAGATAAGTTTTAGAATAGAAATATTTAAGAAAATAGATTTAAATAAATAGAAAGCATCTACATTGCCAACACTAAACGGAAATAGTTGTTTAAAATATTAAAACCAGGGAGACCAGAATTGTTTTAAGTAATGAATAGTAAATTTAAAATACATATTTCAAATGGAATAAATATATTATTTTAAAAATTATAAAATATTGGTTAATAGTGAAAAATAATAGAAATAATTTGAAGAGAAATAATATTCAGAGATACGAAGGTGATATGATTCATAAACGAAATTGGTTTCTGACTAAAGTAAAAATGGAAATAAATTAAATTAACTTGTATAAAATCGTGTATATGATAAAAGTTGATAACTTGTCGATATTACCTGATTGGAAGCGAAACGGAAATAGATGTAGTCCGTGGAAACCAAAATCTAACAAATATATCAACCGCAAGTTATTTAAAATCATTATCCCTTGATAGCGACTTTTTTATGATGAGATCTATTGAGTTGGGGAAGGTGGGAAAAACAAGCCCCAATTTAACCTCTGAAATAATTAAGAAGCTCGCGTGGCGTATTATTACCTAATCTGCCCGGCATTCGTAAGCGACTTGTCGGGGAGCGGGTATTTGCGATCGTAATGAACCCCCCCACTATTGGAATAAATAATTGAATACAAAAATATGAATATTTCCAGAATATTACTTAAAAAGTGAAAGAAAACAATCTAAAAGTTTATTGAATTAATTGTGGGATAAATAATAAATATCTTGCCGTTATATCGTATATTTTTTATATTTTTTCTTTTCTTCTATATCTAGAAATCATTTTAACAAAATGGCGTCTGATCAAATAAATACAGATTTAATTGTGGGTTTTGAGAAGGATACAATAGTAAGACTAAGGAAAATCTTGTTAGATAGAGGAATTACCCCAAAAAGGAATTTGAAATCTCTAAGAGAACAATGTAGATTATTTAATGAAAATTTAAGTAATTCAGAAACCAGAGAACCAATAACTTCACCGGTAATCTCAGAAACAATTAACCAAAGTGAAGACGCAGTTGTAGTAATCAATCAGAATATAGAAAAAGAAATAACTCACGTTGATAGAAACCAAGGTATACGGTATGTTGAAAGGAAATTAATTAACCTCAGTAATTGGAAAATAACCTTCGATGGTACAACAGATGTTCACGCTTTTTTTGATAGAATTGCAGAATTGCAATACGCGAGAGGTGTTGACAATGTGGATGTAGCTAAAGGGTTCATAGACCTTATTACAGGCATGTCACTAATGTTTTACCGAAAAATATTCAGAAAAGATATTACATGGTCAGAAATTAAATCTGCTTTTATTAAAAGATTTGAGAATCCTGCGTTCCAAATGACAGAAAAATCTAGACTATTCAATTTATTTCAAGGAAAAGACGAAATGGCAGCGGATTTTATCCTAGAAGCACTATCAATTAATGCTAAATTAAATATTCCATTGGCAGAACAGGAACTTCTCTCCTTAATTACAAAAGGATTGTTACCAGATTATGCGCAATTGAGAATTGGTAAAGACATTAGCAATGTAGCTCAGTTACAAAAATTGTGTGACGAATTAGATAGAATTAAATTCAATAATACGATAAATAAAATACAGAAAAATTCATCTCACGGAAATAGTAACGTTGGTGCGGAGGAAGATCAAATAAAAATTAGATCGAAAATTTACCAGTATAGACAATTACATAACGTCTCAGTAGGTCAATACATAAACTTGATATTGTCCTTAAACAACAAGTTAAAAACTCCGTTACCTGAAACAGAAATAGTTTATATTGTGAAAAACGGGTTACTACACAGATACAATAAATTATTCTCGTATGATTTACCAAACACCTGCGCGGAACTAGAAAAAAAATGTTCGGAATCGGACAATACACAAAATAATAATCAATTTGCAAACTCAAAATATAGAACATTTAATAAGAATAATATCAGACCCACGCAAGTATCTTCATTATCTCCTTGTCGGGATATAGGCAAAAGTAGTAGACCACGATTGTGTTTTAAATAATCCGGACACTTTGCTAGGGATTGCAATCAAAATAATAACGTAATACCGCGAAGAAGCCCTAGATGGAATAAACAGGAATTCAGAAATAATAATCCGATTCCAGACCTTTCGAAACCACCTCCGTTTTATTTAAATAAAAACCAAAAAAACGTGTAGGCGGTCATTCCAATTTTAAACCGTCAGAAGTGGTAGCGAAGAAAGAATGGAATGACTGGTTAAAATATGTCAAATACTTTTTTGAAACAAAACCTCTTGAAACGATAGATATAAATTATGGTCTAGACGGTCGACCACATACTAATTTTAAAATAAAAAATAAATATTTCACAGGTCTCTTAGATACAGGAGCAGCAATCTCTTGCTTAGGTGGAAACATGTATAAACATTTCTTACCCTTGGGTTACGAATTAATTCCTTGCGAAATGTCAATAAGCACGGCAGACGACAAGTTACAAAAAGTTTTAGGTAAAATTTCACTTCCCGTAACATGCAATGACTCGACAGAAATAATAGATTTTGTAATAATACCGGCAATAGGACCCAGATTTATCTTAGGTATTGATTTTTGGAGGAAATTTAAAGTTGCTCCTAATTTATTTTCAAAAGTTTCGAACAATAAAAGGACATCGATCTCGGAAATTAAAGTAATAAAATCAAAAAACGACCTTTCACCTACACAATTAGAAGAATTAAACGAAGTTGTAAATGATTATCAGTCTATTTCCTTTGAGAAGCGCGGCTTAGGTAAAACAAACCTTGTTACACATAAAATCGAAACGGAAGGTCCTCCAATAAAACAAAGATATTATCCATTATCACCCGTCAGATTAAAGCAATTAGAGAAAGAAGTAGATGAAATGTTATCCCTGGGCGTAATTGTGAAGAGCCGGTCGGCTTGGTCGAACCCCGTTTTGTTGGTACCAAAAAAGGACGGAACGGCAAGATTCTGTCTTGACAGTAGAAAATTAAACTCAGTCACGAAAGCACAAATTTATCCAATACCGAATGTACACCGAATTCTAGACAATCTGAGAAATGCCAACTATATTACTTCTCTCGATTTTGTGAAATCATTCTGGCAAATACCCCTAGAGGAAAGTTCGTGTGAAAAAACCAGTTTTGTAGTACCCGGAAGAGGAACTTTCATGTTTATCCGATTACCATTTGGGTTGCGTAACGCGCCTAGCGAGTTACAACGCTTGGTTGACACTCTCTTCGGTCCAGAATTCGAACCAAATCTATTCGCTTATTTAGACGACCTAATAATAATATCAAAAACCTTTGAAGAACACATAATATTACTTAGGAAGGTACTGAATATATTAAAAAATGCAGGGTTAACGTTGAATATTAAAAAATCGGAATTTTGTAAGTCACGCTTAAGGTATCTGGGATTTGTAATAGATAAAGATGGTCTCCGTACCGATCCTGGAAAAGTAGAGGCAATAAGGAAATTTCCCCGTCCCCAGAACACAAAACAAGTAAAATCCTTTCTAGGGTTATGTAGTTACTACAGGCGATTCATAAATAATTTTTCGGATATAGCAGCTCCTCTAACACATATAACGGGAGGTACGAAAGGAAAATCTAATTATACGTGGAATGAAGAAACAGAAAAGGCGTTTTCTGCATTAAAACAGGCATTGATAACAGCACCAGTCTTGAGCTGTCCAGATTTTAAATTACCTTTCATAATTCAATGTGATAGTTCAAATTTCGCCATCGGTGCATGTCTCTCTCAAAAATTTCCAGACGCAGAACACCCGGTAGCTTATTACTCAAGAGTATTATCAAAGGCAGAAAGGAACTATAGTGTAACAGAGCGAGAACTATTAGCAATTCTCGACGCAGTTTATAATTTTCGTTCATATATAGAAGGATCCAGGTTCACCGTTATTACAGATCACTCTAGTTTAAAATGGCTATTATCGTTAGAAAATCCAAATGGGCGCCTAGCACGATGGGCAACACGCTTATCGCAGTTCGATTTTGATATTGTACATCGAAAAGGTTCACTACACGTAGTCCCAGATGCATTGTCCCGCATTGAAATTTCGAAAATAGACGTCGAAACATTGATTCCGAAATCAAAAGATAGTTGGTACGTGAATTTGTTTAAAAATTGTATCGAAAATCCCAGTAAATTTCCGAACTATATGATAATGGAGAATAAATTGTACAAACATTGTAAAGCAGATTTTTCGTTGTTAGAAGATTACGAATGGAAACTCGTCTCTCCATTAGAAGATAGAGAAAAAATATTAGTCGATTGTCACGAAGCCTTAACAACAGTCCACCCAGGAACCTTTAAAACATTTAAAAAACTTGCTCTAAAAAATTTTTGGAACGGTATGTACCGTGACGTTAAAAAATTTGTTTCGAATTGCTCTGTTTGCAAGGCATATAAACACACTACGAAACCCCCAGCAGGACTGATGTCACATCCAAAAAATGCAGATCGCCCCTTACAAAGTCTAAGTATCGATATAATCGGTCCGTTCCCTAAAGGTTACGATGGTAAATTTTTTATCTTGAGTGTGGTAGACGTATTTACGAAATATTGTTGGTTATTTCCCTTACGTCACGCGAACTCAAAAACAATAATACAAGCGCTAGAAGAGAATATTTTTTTAACCGTTTCAGTCCCTAGAACGATAATATGTGATAATGGGAAACAATTTATTTCAAAAGAGTTCAAATCCTTCTTAAAAAAGTATGGTGTGCCTGATGTTTATTATAATAGCTTCTACACACCTATGAATAATGTGGTAGAACGCTACAACCAAACGATAGGTACCACTCTCGCGATTTTGGTGAGAGACGATCACAGACTTTGGTCCGCAAACTTAAAAATAGTTCAAGCAGCAATGAATAATACAGTTAATTTAGCAACAGGCTATACGCCCTTTTTCTTATTTCACGGTTTTGAGCAGGTGGTCCATGGGTCAGCACACTGTCGTATAATACCGGTAGTTAGTAACAATGTTGACACGCAGGCAGTAAACACGGCCAGCGATTACGCTACAAAATTACAAGAAATGATAGCCATATATGACAAGGTCACTGACTCACTAATGGAAGCTTATAAAGCAAGCGCGAAACGTTACAACTTGAGAAGAAGTTTTATAAGTTTTGACCCAGGAAGCTTAGTGTGGAGGAGGAATTTCGTCCAGTCAAAAGCCGGTGAATATTTCTCTGCTAAATTGGCCCCTCGCTTCGTATGCAATAGAATAAAGAAAAAAATTTCTAATACAATTTATATCTTGTAGGATTTGAAAGGAAAACTTGTTGGGAAATTCCATGTGAAGGACCTGATTAAGAAAGACAAATGATGTTGAAAACAAAAAGGACATAAAATTAAAAATATATATATATATTTTAATTACGGTTACAAATAATCTTTTATAATTAAAATTCTATATACTTCTTCTCTTCCCCGAATGTAATAATTGCGATAGGAAAAGACCGCTTGTCGATTCTCATCAAAATAATCAAGTAGATACCTAAATTATCATCAATATAATATTTCTTATATAGATTTTTATTTATAAAAGTTAACAATGTTATTGATGAACAATTATCTTATGAATCTTTTGGGAGATAGATAACGCTTACATGTGGGTTGTAACAGTCTATGCTATACACCCATAAGTCACAAACATCACCATTTGAGGAATTGATTATACTAAAAGATTCAAATTAAAATGATCCTTCTCTCTTCTCTTTCTTCTTCTTCTTATTATTTTAAACAAAAGAAGTAAAATCTAGAAATTGAAAGTTCATTAAAATTTAAAAAAACGATTAATTAGAGGTTTTTAATGAAAATAGGAAAATTCGACGTTGAAGTTGTAATTGAAGTAGGAAAGTGTAGTTTTTTCGCATTACCTTTTATCTTTTCTAATTACAGCTATCTTTCTTTCTTGTCTCTCCCTCTCTTTCACTCTCTCCTTCTTTCTCTTCCAAAGAAAAAAAAAGAGGAAATGTCAAAATAGTGTTAAGACTTTCATCTGAATGAAAGAAAAGCAGCTCATATTCAGTTGATCTGATTGAATCGCTTTTTTTGTCAAGTTCAACAATGCCTGAAATTAAAACCGACCTGAAATTATATCATGGGGGATAAGAATGAGGAAGGGAGCGTTTTTCTTTCTTCTTGTCTATTTAAATTTTCTAAATAAATGGTTAATTATAAACCCTTCGTACAGCTTTGCAATAATATACGGTTGGAAGTTGGATTATAGTAAATAAAATATATACGTAGTGTTGTTAAACAAAGAAACGTTTTTCAATATAAAGTAGGATGTGTAGAGAAAAGATTTAAAGAAAAAACATTGAACAGGAGTACAGAAATAAAAATATAATTTTTATATATGATGATCGATAAAGGAGAATAAATGTTTATAAGTAACAAACAGTACATTGATAAAAGGATTTGATATAGGGCGACGTCCAAAAACCTTCTCCTTTGGTGAGTAGTTTGAAAAAACAACTTACGAGAAGTTATTTTTTATCCAACCCAGGACTGGAAATCAAACCTCATTTGATTTCCAAGGGATGTCTTGTTGTATAGATTTATGCATCTATATAACAAATTAAATATTTATATTTTTATCTCGTTGACAGAAGACGTTTATAGAAATGTTCTGTATTATGATTATGGTGAATTAGGTCCTTCATGATAACATAATTATTAGAAGAAGTTAATACGACCCCCCCCCCGGAAATTTAAATAAAATATTTTTTTTTTTTCTCCACAAAACTGTTCTTGTTGATATTTGAGATTGATTCTATCTCGAAACGTCAAGTTTACAATTAGTTGTTGTAGAGTAAATCCTAGAGTTGAAATACTACAAAGAAAAAACACGGTGTGTATTTACTGATGAAAACTCGTTTTTTTTTGGGAGGTATATCTTACAAAAAATGGTTAAATCTTTTTGAAACTCATTGCGATTAATCCTGAGTAAACTTGGTCTTGTCGTAAATCTTCTTAGAGGGATAAAACTTATAATATTATATAAAAGTTCATTTTATCTCATTCTTAAAGTATTATATGGCTTTGTTTGCCCATCCACAGTTAAAAATAAATTATTAATGTTAACCATGGGCAAATTTACAATCATGGGAGTCATGAACCTATATTGTGAAAATGAACTATTGGTTGCATTTGCTATAGAAATTATGATTGGAAGCTATCTGTGTGCACCAGTTACTCCTTCAAGTCATAACAATTGGAGATTATATTAAACATTTCTGGTGTAAATTGTGTATAATAATCTTATACAAAAATAACTTACAAATAATTTATACTCATACATAATTTAAAAGGATTTATAAAAGGACTCGGTTATTTACAAATAATGAACCAACAACCGGTTCGCAAGTAACAACAAACCTAAGTAATGCAAAAAAGATAACAAATTACGCGCCCGAATTCCGCATTGAAATAATCATAAATGATTGTAGGAAACTTAGAAAAATAAATCAAAATAACAAATTACGCGCCCGAATTCCGCATTGAAACAATCATAAATGATTGTAAGAAACTTAGACAAAAATCCAAATAACAAATTACGCACCAGAATTATCCGCATTTGGTATAATCACAAGTGATTGTAGAAAAATTAGAAAAAAGATATGAATTGGTTGAAATAGGAAGTTATTAAAAAATTACCTTCAAGCGTACAAAAGTTAATAATTAACAGGAGAAAAGAAAAAAAAAGAGAAAAGAATGAAAAAGATTTTTTTTTAAGAGAAATAAAATAAATATTAAATATTTTTGGCCTACTATAGAAAAGAACATGGAGCCCTTAAATAGATATATAAATTTACTTATACAAAAATGGTTACCTTTATAGGTATAAAAAAAAATAAATTATTATTTCTTTTCCTTCCCGCCATTCCCTTTAACAAACACACCAGTCAAGTAGGTATTCCTATTTTACTTTTTTTCAAAACAAATAGGTATGATCTTTATTTTTATTAATAAAAGTTAACCCTTCAAGTAAGCATAGAATAATTGTTTAAATAAAAAATTTTTTTTTTGGCATTTAAAAAAAAAAAAAAAAAAAAATGTCATGGCGCTCAACAAAAATAAGAAAGATTCAGAATAGTTCAAAACAGAGGAACATAAACAGGTTAAAAAAAAAAAAAATTGAGATTTGTATTAAAATCTAAAAGTTCAATGAAATCTCGTAATAAGGAGAAAAGTTAGTTGGTATTAATGTTTAAATCTCAATAAAATTACTAGAAATAATTGAGTTGGTAATAAAAAGTTGAATTTATATAAAGTACGTAAAATAAAATATCGATTGAGAAGTATTGTAAAGCCAAACGGTCCTTGACTTTACGATAAGTAAGAGAATTAATTGGACTGAATATCACATTGAAAATTAAAAAGATAATTTTTTTTAATTTATATCACAATAAAATTATATTAAAATGGTATAATTTTTTTTTTCTTTTTCTCTCTTTATTCTCTTGAAAAGAGAATAAAGTATTCTTAAATAAGGGAGACTTACTAATAAAATGGTGTATAATAGAAAGTTCTTGATGGCAAAATTTAATTATGGCATAGCAGGAAAATGTATATAAATTAAAATTAAAAAAAAAAAAAAAAAGGAAAATTGTAAATTATAAACACGTAAATTGTTCAGTTGTGAATTTATTTGACAAAGTCAGCGTGTAGATTCCGCAATGGAAGGGAAATAGAAGATACTGTGTTATTAGACTTGTACCGCGTCTCGCGAGAGAATAAGCCTTTGAAAATAAATATAAAATCTTTAATCTAAATGTAAATTGTATAGAAATTCTGTTTGGCTGAAATAAAGGACGCGATAGGCGTCACCTAATAATCGAAATAAGGAAACAAATCTGTGTGAAGGTGTTCCTTATTGTTTTTTAATACGTCGAGCGCAATCATTTGGGAATATATTGAATACAGATGTGTTTGACGGAGTTCTCAAATAGATTGGTCAGTAAGGCAAGATCACTGTTTTTTAACGTGATGATGTATGCGCATACAGGAGATGACGTTTCGGACGTATCTTTTTTAAGTTATAGGATGTGTAGGTATAGCCTTATAATTATACCGTCAAGAGAGGTTCTAGTATGCCTAATAATTATGCTTAAAAGCCATGAAAAACAGAATTGAAGATTAAATAAGATTATTAAGAGGTAACAAGTAAAAAATGATAATAACACAGGAAATAAACATAAAAATGGTACATGTATTGTATTGTCACCAAATATAAGTATTAATAAAAATGCGAATATGTATCAATTCATTTGATTACATGACAATCAGTCAGCATTAGTTTTTTTCTTTTTAATTTTATTATTGATTTTTATTTTTTTTTACTATAAATTTTTTAAATTGAAATTAATAAAATAAATATTCGTTTGGAAAATATTTTATTAATATAAAATATTATGTAAAATGCGTAAGAATTGACCTCGGTCGTTCACAAAAAATGAAACGCATTAAAATATCCATTGAATGGATAAGAAAGAAAAATATGTATAATCAAACAAGATTGGTATAATAAAATATTATGTAAAATGCGTAAGAATTGACCTCGGTCGTTCACAAAAAATAAAACGCATTAAAATGTCCAATAAATGGATAAAAAAAGGGAAAAATTAAAAAGAATGTATATAATTAATAAGTGTAATGCTGTTAATATAATTTTTTAAGATGAATAGAGAAATATGAGTTGGTAATGATGAATTGCATATCGTTCGATCAACATTATTAATTCATATAATGTTTTTTTATTTTTTTTTATTCTCGTTTTAAATTCTTTTTGTAAATTTAAGAAATAATTATAAGTGTAAAATAATTAATTATGAATGTTAAAAAAAAAAGAATAAAGCGAACAAGTTGTTCAAATTGTGTTGCACAAAGAAAACCTTTTTCTTCTAATTTGCGAGAAGGAAGGTGATGGTTTGCTGTTACAGCAAATAATCCACAGACATTGTCAACATAATTTGGGAAGTGTAGCGTGTTTTGTATCGCAGGAAAAGCGTGTTTTGTATCGCAGGAAAAGCGTGTTTTGTATCGCAGGAAAAGCGTGTTTTGTATCGCAGGAAAAGCGTGTTTTGTATTGCAGGAAAAGCGTGTTTTGTATCGCAGGAAAAGCGTGTTTTGTATCGCAGGAAAAGCGTGTTTTGTATTGCAGGAAAAGCGTGTTTTGTATCACAGGAAAAGCGTGTTTTGTATCGCAGGAAAAGCGTGTTTTGTATCGCAGGAAAAGCGTGTTTTGTATCGCAGGAAAAGCGTGTTTTGTATCGCAAAAAGAGGAAAAGGACCAGTACAAATTATTTAGCAGTAGGGTTGTGTAGCTTGGCTCACAGGTAGATAAATTCGTTCATGGCTCAGTAGGAAGGGAGTGATAAATTAATTGCGGAATTGACAACTCCTGGTCGTCATACGCCCTGCAGGACATCCAGAAACGCATGCAGAAAACGAGAAAATTCTTCAAGGGGACAAGGAGCATTTTTTTTCTATTTCTGAACACACATAGAAACACAGAACGATAACAAGGAAACGCGAATAACTATTCAAATAAGGTCAAACACCAATACACGGGAAATATCATTACTTCTTCAAAAAGATTTGAAGGCACAATCTCCACAGATCTAAGGAAGCAGGGATGCTGAGTCACAACTTACCTCACCTCTTCTTAATAATGGCACGAGTCAAGGAAGACCAGACCTGGAAATCTTCTTACATCATATTGGACAGAGAAGGCAGTGTTATGTTCGCACATAATGTTAAAAGGAGAACCCTAAAAAAAGTTATAAATATTGGAAATCAGGTGATCCGCGCAAGCGACGGGCACCAACGGAGAAATCCCCCACCCCAGAAGAAGGTATATAAGCTCGACAAGAACGTCCATCGCTCTCTTTGATCGCCAGTTGCACCGCAGTCTTAGCCTGGACCGGACGGCTGTTATAACGCGGGAAGCCGTTATCCGCCGAGCGTCGAGTTCTTAAAAGCAATGGCCGACTTGGCTACGGAAAGTTGATAATGTGTAACGTTCGATAACTATTGTTGTGATTAAATGTTCCGCCGAGAATATCGCAAAATGTCGTGCTAGAACGTGTTTCTGCCCCGTAAAACAGTACCCACGCCGCTGGTATATTCTGTCGTGGTAACTTCTTCCCACGAGTTGCGCAGTTCCCCCCCCTGACTCCATCGAGGTCCTAGCAGTTGGCCCCCTCGTGCATTGAAGTCCTGGGCAGGTCAGCCCCTGCCTGGAAGGGTCCCCAGTGCCGCAGTCCTCGTACCCGCCTGCTGTCAGCGATCCAGCCACCCCAGTACCAGGTTTAACATATTCTTCCTTAAAGAGCCATTAAAATCCGTAGACGTACCCTCAGGCCTTAAAACGTATTCTTGTCATGTACTCCCAGCTTAGATTTGTACAATAAACAATTGTTTTGTATTCCCGAGTTTGATTGCTTTTTGTAACCTGCAAACCTGAGATGAGCCGAACCCTGACCCTGAAAAGTCCATGCCAATGTCGACGCTGAGCTGCCGTTCTATACGCAAATCTACACCTTGTTATAATAGGAAAACATAGCACATCCTCATTTGGAGTGTGTTGTGAGACGATAATATTCTTAAATTTCTTGAAGAATTTGCGTCTAGCTTTGAATGCAAAATGAAAATTTAAAAAAAATCATGGTGCAATATGGTGACGCAGGTACACTCTTTATTCTGAGGTACTACGAGTATAATGTGCAATAATAATCGACTGGTTGGCAGGTAAAGCAGGAACTTACCCTTTTTCCTGTGGGACTGTTGGAATAATCGACCGGTTGGCAGGTAAAGCTGTACTCTCCCATCCATCCTCCCATCAGACCCTATGGACCAAAAATACTTTAAAACATGTGTTGCTCAAAAACCAAAGAAGTATGAAAAAACACGGGGCGCCGTGAAATTTGCACGGACGTAATTTCGATGTCAACGCAACTATTTTCAGCTCACAACTTTTGAAATTAATGCATAGTAATAATATGTCGTATAACTCTTATAAAGGAACGACAGTTGAGATGGTATGGGCACATAAGACGGAGATCATCAGACCACACAGTGAGGCAGGCAATGTCTATGGAGCTTCCTCGACAGTCATCCAGAGGAAGACCGAAGAACTCCTGGATGACTCAATGCTCCAAAATTCTTCAGAGAAACGGCCTGGATGAAGGCGATACTCAGAACAGAACAGAAGAAATTACAACCTGAGAACGAGAAGAGCCGACCCCAACAGCCTACCTAGGCAATGAGTTGGGACAGCGCAAGGAAGAAGATGTCGTATAACTCTTGCCATAATACGTTGTTCATGTAATAGTCAAATAGATAAATAGTTTTAGGATACAAATTTTCACACAGGCAACAGATCGCATTTAAAATTAACCAAAAATTAAGCAACGCTGTCGTAAATTACTACCATCCACACGCATTTCTTTAAAACCGATTTCTAATTAGGGTAATCGCGCGTACATTTCCACATGTGCCCATTAATAAAAAAAATTGCATTCATAATTTGGAGGGCACTAGTTTTTAACATGAATTAATATACAACTTCACAGTTTGGTGAATAAGTGGACCTTCGTGCACCATTTTAAAGACACTTCACATGTTAATCTTTTTAACGCATTCTCACATGTAATTAAATTGTGCATAGACCGATTCACTTATAAGATAAAGTTTTTAGTTTTTACGAAAGTAGATCAGATTGCTTAAGATTGCTTAAAAAAACCAGAAATATGTCATTTTTAAGTCAAATTTTAGACGTATTGACTCTTTTCCACAAAAATAATAAATTGATTTCGAAAGACTGTTCTTTTATCTAGTAAACGCATGTTTTAAATTTTGAGAAAATTTTTTTACAATGTTTATTTTTAGTAAAATAAAGTTATGCCATAGGTCGTTGACAGATATATTAAATTTTCAAAAAAGATTTTGTATTATGCAACACCCATTTCAAATCATATATATAATCAGTAAAATAAATCAATACACTATCTGGTAAACGCATGTTTCAGAATTTTAATTTATGTTTAAATAAAAACATTAAAAAATATATTCGTACATGTGTTTCTTGATGAAAATTGGTCCGTTTGTGTATATATTTGCGCACTTACAAACTAATGTATTTCAGATTTTTTTACATTGTTATTTTGCTTAGACATTATTGAAAAATGATAAATACTTTAAAATAATTACAAAAAGTATATAATTTTAATAGTTTTATCATCACGCCTTTCAGCATTTTCGGATGTAGGTATAAATTAGAGCAAATTTGGAATTAAATAAAATCGATATTGCGTCATAATTTTAAAAAGCTGGTACGGAAAATAATTAATCTATCTCATTGGAACTGCCCGGTACGATCGTACGAACATCTTTCGACGAAATGTGGATTTTCGGTCGCTGGCTGGTTAAACGCACTTAAAAATGAAGATACGTTAGTTCCAGAAAAAAATATTAGACGCTTTTCCTGCAAGGTTAAAAGCAAGGTTCGTAGAAAATGCGTTTACCAAAGTTAGGGGTACATGGGAGCGGTGATTGGCTAAAACTTCGTGACATAGCGTGAAGTACGTGTTCCAAAGGGAGATTTAAATTACCTGCAATAAAGTGCCAGTGTTTTACTTCAAGCTACGTAACGGGTTCGAAATTTTGAAAGCGGCCCGTATGAGCCAACTTGTATTTCAACATCTTTGGAGCTAACCTTGTTAATCGCACTTTCTGCGAACCTTGGTTTTGAAGTCTCTAATTTCAATATCACGCTGTATTTTACAAGGCTACGTTCAAAAAGTATCAGATCTTTTTTTTCCCGCGAATATGAAGCACGAAGCAAGAAGAAATTACATATTGCGAAAAATGTGTCTAGTTTTTATTGTAGACACGAACAATTTGAAACTCTTCCGCGTTCGTCTTTTCATGCATTTCCGTGACGGGGCGTTAATTCTATCGTCGGCCCTTTATGTAGTGGCATTATTTATAAATAAATGCAATGAACCGGCTTCTTCCATGGCATTGACGACCTCCGTAGTCCAGTGGCTAAGACTCTTGACTCACATTCCGGAGGTCGCGGGTTCGAACCCGGCATGCGCAAATAAATTTTATTTGATTAATTTGTGTTATTTCACAATTAATTCATTTAAAATAATATATAATATATTTGCGGCATGTTCCAGAGTGGAAGATACTATTAGTATCGCCCTGGTGTAAGACCACCATTCAGAATTGAAACGTTGCTTGAAAATGGCTTTAGCCGTGTTTAGTGACCAGATCTGAATAGCCAGGTACTTCCCAACCTTCCTCTTCCCCACCTCCTTCCCCTCCCCACTACCTTCAGCCTCACAACATACCCCAATTGGGGATGCCATAGTCTCACTGGCTCCAGACGGGAGCAGTTGAGATTCTTGTGCGGTATTCACTGTAAAAAAAAAAAAATTATGTTTCTATTATTTGGAGTTTAAAAATATTGACGATTTTCTTAAAAAAAAAATTTGCATTATATTTTTTTAATACTAAACTTATCTAAGTTAGTTCGTAAAACCAATAAATAATAGTTAATGATGAAGAAGTTCTCTTACAAATTTAGGAGGTGAGTGTGGGTGCCACCGCCCAGGGAGCCATTTATTAAATAGCTTACACCTCTGCCGTAGGTTACCCGAAGTGATTCGCTAGGTTTGGTGATTTAGCAGGAGTGCCTAGGTTCACGGGGTGAAGATTGTCTCTTAACGGCGGATGCGGTGGCTCACGTGTGGCGGGCCGGATTTGGAGAGACTTGCTGAGTGAGACTTTTTTCCTCTCCAGCAAGACTCTTCCGACCCATCGTTTTGCACCGCATTGAGAGGGATTCATACGTCCGTCACTCCTGGACATACTGACCCGCCCGATTCCTACCCACTCCTCATAACTTTTTACTTCCCAGATCTTCCACATCTTCCATTATTTAAAAAAAAATCTCCACACGGCATTCCCAAAATTAAAATTATTTTCCTCAGGGCCTCCTGCGTGGAGCTGCATATTTTTCTGAAATACTTTGTTATGTCAGACCCAAAGATATATAAAAGGTATTTCAGTGTTAAAGATACCCTTTTTCGATTCGTTAATGCCATAAAAATATAAGATTCTACGTAAATATCGCTTAAGTATCCGAGAATAAGATGCTATATGTTTGCACAAACCTTCATCTCATTAGAAGAGCATTTTTATTCCTTTTGTGGTTTGGCATTTTGTATATCTTTAAATAGCCACTCAAGAAACCAAAAATATTCATTGGCTTGGAAATTAAACATAAAATTATGATCCATAAAACTGTCCCTTGCGTTTTTATTTGCTTTAATAACCGAAGTCTCAACATTTTTATTTTTCAAATATTTGCACTGCAGTAAAGGTAGCATCTAAAAACACCTAGCAGTCCTGGAATGGAGACAAATGCCACGACGCGAGAAGTAGCTTGAACTTTGGCGTCCAACGAAGGCTAAAAAATAACAGTGAACGCCTTACAGATACGTAAAACGAATAAAGGCAAACCATTTCACCAGCGCCTTCTTTATTCACTAGCGCTCGATCACTAGCGCCGCTGCCTCTTATTATAAGGTATCTCCATATCCTATTGCAGGTTCGATTCTCATTTACTTCTGAGAATATCAATGAAATAACAAGGTCTCACCTCATACAGCAGATTTGACATGGGGTAGTAAGAAGGACGATAGCGGATAACAATTAGTAGGTACCTATGGCTCGCTTTTCGAGCACTTTACCTCTAATGTGTCTGAGCATAAATTAAAGCGATAGGGCTTCACTTCGTACAATTAAGTACTTTGTATTATTATGTGGAGAAATTAGTGCATAATTATTGACTTGGATTCTCTAGTTCTGTAGCCTCTTCCATCTGCTGACTTTAGTACATACTTATCCACGGAGGTCAGAAGAAGAAAAGTGAACTGCTAACTAAGAAGTAATAGGAGAAAAAAGCCTACTTGCCAGAGGTTAACATCAATATAGCGTGGTATACCTCGAAGACAATAGACACAAAGAGGTCTCCTGACTGGAAGTCAATTAAATTAATGCAATGAGGTATATATACCACGGAGCTCGGTGGAGGAAAAATAAGATTATTCCCGGAGGTCATTTAAATGAGTGCAATAAGGTATACTACTGAGGTAAGTTAATGAAAAGAGGACTACCAGCAGGAATTCACTTAAACTAATCCAACGAGGTAAAGGTATCAGCGGCAAAAAGGTCTACCTCCTGCAGATAACTTAAATTAAATTAATTAAGGAGGTAAGTTGAGGAAAGGAGAACTTGCAAGGCTTTTCAACAAACGCAACGATATGTAGGTACCACGGAGGTCAGTAGAGAAAAATATGGTAATTAACCAGAGGAATGAATGAAAGTTCGAATAGCTCACCTCATAGACCAGGTAGGCGCTCATCAGAACTTGCACGGCATTGTAGACGATGAGCAGGTACTTGAGGTCATAGGGCTTCTTGTCGCGCATGTAGCGGGGGCCCACCGACACGGAGAAGTATACATAGCTGATAAGCACCGTGATCAGGGGCGCCGGGCCAGACATCATCCACCAGTCTCCCGTGCGGGGATCTGAAATTTTGTATAAACTTTCATAAATTGTTTATGTAGTCGAATCGCAGTTGTAAAATGAGAATGGCATTTCACTATTTCAGTTTCTATCATAGGGAGCTTATTGTTAGTATGATTGCGTAGTATTTTAATCATAAAAGAGAAACTGTTAAAAATTAACGAAAACTTTAAGACTGTGGTCTTGATATTTAAACAGGTTCTAGTATCTTGAGTTTGTAAATCAATTGTTTGCGCCAGTATTCCACACAATTTAATCGAAATCTCTGATGAAGCCTTTTAATAACGCTTTTAGATAAATATATTTATAATTTTTTTTAATGACTTAAATCCATTAATTTAATCATTAATGATCAGCGAAAGCTTAATCAATAATTTGAAACAAAAAAATCAGATTAAAAATGCATAGACAATATCTTGCCCTAAATATACATTATATAGAGGATGTTGATGCATATAAGAAATAAAAGTGGGTTTAGTACACTACCTTGAGGTACGCCGTAGGATATGGATTATTTTTTTGCTCATAAGTATTTCATCAGAGTGGATAAGAATTTGTTGCATTCGGTTCGTTATGTAGTTTTCAAACCATGTATTGGTTACCCCTGTTATTCCGACCTATTCAATTTCTTTTAAGCAGTAAGGGATAGGAGACTGTATCAAATGCGTTTGCGAGATCAGGAAAAACAACAAGTGGTTTGCGATCAACGTCAAGATTATATAAAACTATTTTTGTGAAGACGGCTTTGCGGAAGCCATATTAGTAATCCGATAATATTTTGTTATCTACAAGGAACTTTTCGGAATCTACGCTTCACTGCTTTTTACATAATTTTAGATTGATATGATTTAGATACTCTTAGTATCGTTCCGGTGTAAGATCACCATTCGGAATTGTAACCTTGCTTTAAATGGCTTTAGCCGTATTTGGTGACCAGATCTAAATATCCAGGTACTTCTTCGACTTCCTCTTCCCCATTTTTTCCACCCCCACTACCTTCAGCTTCACAGTATAACCCAATTGGGGATGCCATAATTTCACTGGCTCCAGGCGTGAGCAGTTGGGACTGTTGTGCGGTATTCACATTAAAAAAAATTATGCGGAATTCGCATTAAAAAAATTATAAACTATATTTACAGATAATTTGTCACGTTTTTTAAAACTTTTTTAAATTGAATTTTCTTGAATACCGCACTAGAGTTCTAACTGCTCCCAACTATCCGGAGCCAGTGGGACTATGTCATCGCTGTAAGTGTTTTGGAAGTGTTTTAATATTTTTTGCTGAATTATGATCTATCCCTGCGGAGTTGTTGTTTTTAAGGGATGAGATTAGTTCTATAATTTCTAGTTCCATGGTGGGAGTGAAGTGAAAAGGCTTTATCTGTTAGTAACGATGAGAATATTGTTTGCACGATCTTTCTCTCGGCTGTTGTTTCTGTCTAAAACATATTTGTAAATATATTTTTTTTAACATTAGCTCCAAACAGGAGGCCTGAGGAAAATAATTCCCCTCGGGGCCTATGACATCTTTGGGGATACTGTGTGGAGGGTCTTTTTAGGAAAGGAAGTAGAGGAAGTTCTGGGAAGGAAAGGGGTATTAAGGGTGGGTAGGGATCTGGGGTCAGTGTGTCCAGGCGTGACGGATCCGTCCCTACCACTGCGGTGCAAGGCGATATTCTGAGAGTGTTCGGCTGGAGAAGTCAAGGGGACTCCCTCAACCATTCTCTCCCGATCCGGCCTGCCATGCAGATGGTGGGCAGACACATCCGCCGCTTAGACCCGGACAAACCTCACCCCATGAAACCGGGCACCCCTGCTAAGTCACCAAACGTAGCGAACCACGTGGAATTACCTATGGCAGAGGTGTTGATTATCCAATAAATGGTTCCGGGGGGGCGGTATACCCAATAATCAAAAGTAGGTCCGATTCCGAAATATATTATAAACGCAAGGTAATGGTTACGTCATAAAAAATCTGAAAAAAATTCTGGATTTGTGTGTTTAAATGAAATGCTACGTGTGAAAGGTTCACGTTGGTTTGAATTGTCACTATTCCTCGAAACCAACACCACAAAGGCCAAACTTGTAATAAAAGTGTGTCCCTTCCTAGAAAAGGGAGATATTGGGGAAAACCTTGAAAATAATTGTGTAATCGTTTGATAAATGACCAATTTACATATAAATCGTTAGTCTACCAACGAGACGTAAATAGGTAGTCATTCAAATCATTTTATTACCGTTTCATTTATCTCTTTATTATCGTTTCATTTTTGACGTGTGAGTATCCACAGTATTTAATGTCACATTAATTTGTTTACAATGCATCAGCAATTAATATTTCATCTAAGTTGCGTTAAGTTATTAGTGTATTAATAAACACAACACCAATTTTCATTTTGCACGTCATTCTCTTTCAAGTGATTCATTTGTGTGATCTCTCTCACGTCCAACAGAGGAACATCCATGTGCTCTCAACACTTGCGTTAGCGATCGCACTATTACTGACTATTACGCGTTGTTAGGTAACTATAATTATTCGTATTGAGGAAAGACACCGGTAAATAAGTTAGTAATTAAACGCTTATGTATCAATGTCAGGGAGTTAGTTAAATTATAAGAATAGACATCGATTATGAAATAAAAGGTTATTGAGCACAGTGAGACCAAAGGAAAGAAATAGGTTAGATTGTGGACTTCCAATCATAAATTTTTGTTTATAAATGAATATACAAGTTTTCACATTAGTTCCATATAGGTGCCGCTGAGGAAAAAAAATCCCTTGAAGCATTTGTCATCGTTGGAGGTTCTATGTGGAGGGTCTTTTAGGGAAAGTAAGGAGAGGATGATTTGGACAGGAAAATGTATGAGGGGTGGGTAAGAATCTGAGGGTCGATGTGTTCAGGAGTGACGGACGTATGAATCCAATCCTCCCACTGCGGTGTAAGGCGATATGTCGAAAGGGTCTAGATTTCCCTCAACCGATTCGGTCCACCACGCAGTAGGTGGCAAAAATGCATTCGCTGCCAAGACCTAGACAAACCTCACTCTATGAACTCAAGCAGTAGGGAACTTTATATTTTTCTTCAAAATTTCAATTTTTTGTTTGAAGATCTTCAGAATTCTATGACAAACCACAAAAGCAATAATATAAAAATTTATATTTAAAAATATTTTTTTCGGTAATAGCAACATCAATAATGTTGTATTTTGCAATCTTAGCACTCTAGCTCACTAAAAAGTGCCCCTGCCAGGCACCATTGTTAACTCACCAAACATAGCGAACCACTTGGGATGACTATGGCAGGAGTTATCCAAAAACCGCCGTTTTTGGATAACTATAACCCATACCTGTTTCCCATATGTATTATACTAACATGTTTTGCTAACCTTTTTTGTAAAATAACCAACCAGTGAATTATGTAAATCTTCAACCTCGTATGTGCTTACAAATACATATATTTTTGGTAGCGTATTTATTTTTGAATTTATTACAATTTATTCCTTCATAAATAATTAAATATCATTTGCAACTTTATAAATTTAATCAACTGAACTATTTTATGACACGTGTATTTTTAATGTGTGTAAACATTTTCTGACACCAAAATATGATCATCACTATCAATATTAAACATTATTGTTTTTTGTCAAATTAGCATATATTTGCGAAAAGTACTTGTCACCAGACGAATTCTTGGAAAATGGTTTAAGAGAGTTGATATAGGTCTTTTCTTTCCTCGGTATATGTACAAATCCACAAAGAAGTCAATTTTATTAAACTTGATTATTGATGAATCTTTTTTATATGGATTTGTTATGTGCTAATTTTTTTTTCTTTGGTCTGTGACTAATGCGAAAAATGTTAAATATTTCAGAGAACATTCAGTCATCACGTATCTAACGTAAAGGAAACTGATGCAATTCATTGTAATGTGGTGTTGAATCCATACAATATTGTGCTACAATACCTGGATTTAAATATTTTTAGATAAAAAGTCTTTAGTTTTTTATAATTATTATTATTTTCAAGTTTTGTAATGCCGAAAGTTGACTTCGCCGTTTTCCTATTGGAAAAGGGCGTATTCTATGATTATTTATAGATCGATTGAATTATTGGACAATGCTGTATATTATTAATTTAAACATGCGGGAAAAGAGGTGCCTAATATATAAGAAAAATATTAACTCGTAAATTTAATTTTTAAAAATGCTGCGTCCTCCTACTGTGTACCGGCTACTGCTTCCAACTACTAAAGGGAACGGCTTTAATAAAATTAAACTAAATGAAATTTCGACAATGTTATATATTACTAATTTAAACATGTGGAGAAAGAGGTGCTTAGTATATAAGAAAAATATTAAATCGTAAATTTTTTTTTTAAATGCTGCGTCCCCCTACTGCATACCGCCTACTGCTTCCAACTAATAAAGGGAACTGCTTTAATAAAATTAAACTAAATAAAACTTCAAGAATAAAACATCTGAAGAATTTAGAAATATAATCGGTAAATATTCGGAACAAACGTCAACGGTTATGTAACGGGATTGTGTATGTTATCTTTACTTTAAAAAACAGCCTACGTTTTTGAATGGTTTGTTTGGCTACGCAGGGTTGTGTATATTATCTTAATTTTAAAAGTTTTATCAAAAAAAGTGCGTATTAACCGTTGACGTTTGTTCCGAACTGCAAACAGAGTGATTTGACAGTGTGAAAGCAAATTTTCAATTTACGTAAATAAAATTAAAAATGTAACATTTTCAACCTCCCCCAATGCAAATAGTTGTCTTTTATGGTAATTAAGAAGAATCTAAAAGTTTTATCAAAAAAAAGTGCGTATTAACCGTTGACGTTTGTTCCGAACAATTACCATATAATCAAATGAAACTAGATACTCTTTTGGAAATATCGAAATGTTCGGATCTTTATCAATAATTCGATTGCTTTTCGAAAAACATTTTTTGCCAACTTGAATTCATTCAATTATACCTTGGAAACAAAAATTTCATTCAAAAATTATTATTCAAAGATATAAGCGAATAAATCCAATGGCCTTTAACCCCCGCTCCAGTTACGTTAGTCAACACACGTTTTACACCTGCGACTTCCGGTTACTACGAGAATCTAGTAAACAAGATACATATTTTTCTATCCATATGCTCAAAGCTGACTGCCTTTCAATCTTTAACCGTCGACTCGTCGCGTGGGGTCTTGAAAAGCCCAGGTTTTACAGGAATGCTAATTATTTACATTTTAAATGTTTCTACTGATTCCTTACTTTAGGTAGCTTCCTAAAAGGAACTATACTTGACGTTAGCGCTGCCAACATTCAGTCTGCGCACGTCCGATGTGAGATACAGACTTGTGTTTTGGCAAGAGGCTCAAACAAATCAACAAAATACAATGAAAAACCAAGTTTCTGTGTTTTTTAATTGTATTCTATTGATTTTTTGTAATAATAATAAGTCTGTATAAATTTCAAATAGTTATAAATTTGATAGAAATTGGTTATTTTTATTTTTTTTTACTTTTCTATGAAAAAAGTATGATTCAAAATTATAAAAAAATGTTGTTTGTTGATTTTTAAGCTTTTAAGTTGAAAATAAATATCTAATTTTTAATAATCCTTTTTATTTCAAACAGTCATTATCACCTGACTATAGTCAGTTAAAATAACACATAAAATGTAAGCCATAACAACTTTTTTTTTTCATTTACTAGATTCTTGGTATCTTGAAGAGATGAATCATTTAAATTTACTGAATTTAAAGTTAATGTTCCTTATACAAATAGAACGGCGTCATTTGCGCCTTGCAATTTTTACCTCATGTGGGTATTTAAAAAATGTTACCTGGCTATTATAGTCTTAAAGGTCTTTTGTTTTGTCGGTAGGGAAATTTTTTTATGTAAAACCAACAATTCAATCATATTTATTTTTGGGATCCTCGAGGATCCTCCAGCGAGCCCACGCGACACCTTGCATTAAAAAAAGACGCGACGGGCGGAGGGTTAATATCAAATTCATCATTTTAAAACATTTTAAGGACCCCTAATAAATCTCAGGAAACTTTTATTCGCTAGATGTTGGAAAGGGAAGAACATTTTTTATTTTATTTTTAAATTAATGAGTAAAGCCTCAAATTGTTATATTAGCGAAACTCAATCGAAAATCTGAAACAGAAAAATTAGAAAAAGATACGGTCACATCTAGGACACGAACCCAGGACTTAGTCCATGACGAGGCAATGCTCTACCAACTGAGTTAATGTGTCCTTATCCGATTCGATCATATTTAACTGAGTCATCCTTCAACTAAGAACTATGAAAATCGTCTTCATTTTCTTAACGCATATTTTTATTGGCTGCCATCTTCATGTAGATTCAACCCGAACTAAATGCTATCTACATAGATAGTGTCTCGGATATATTTATCCATTTTTTTTATTTTATATGCGACATATATTGACTTTTCTGTAAGTCCGGGATGAATATTTTATTTTTAACTTAAAGAGTAAAACCTCAAATTGTAATATTTAATTAACTTAAACAGAAACTGAAAGTCCTAGATGTGACTGTATCTTTTTCTGATTTTTCTGTTTCAGATTTTTGATTGAGTTTCGCTCATATTGTCTTCATGAATTAAATATTAATTATTTAATTATATGAAGACAATATTAGCGAAACTCAATCGAAAATCTGGACACAGATAAATCAGAAAAAGATATTGGTTCCCCTGGGACACGAACCCAGGACCCTTTGCTTACATGGCAAGTGCTCTACCAACTGAGCTACGGAACCCATATCAAATTCGGTCACTTTTAACTCTATACTTCGTCTAAGAACCACCAACATTATCTTCATTTTCTTAATTCACATATTATTGGCTGCTATCTTTATATATGATTAATATTATAATTTGAGATTTTACTCATAAAGTAAAAAAAAAAATATATATATATATATATATATATAATAATTTTCATTTAAAAAAAAAATACTCTGCAAAATTTCTCAATGTAGCGGTTACGTAAAAATGCCTTACTTATTACTATTTATTATTTAGATCCACATTCGATTTATAAAATAATGTATACAAAAAACGATTCAATTATATTACGTCATATTTCTCAGGGCCAGTTGTTTCACATAACTAAAACAATTAATCACATTTCGAGTTTGTATTCAAGTTCAAATTTTATTAGTATTCAAGTTCTGTGAAACAACTGTTCAATAATGGAATAGCAATAAATTTTGAGTGAAACTTTCATAGAACTTAAATATTAACCTTGAAATTTGATGATTTGTTAAGTTCTGTGAAACAACTGGCCTGTTGTCGAGCAACTGCTTTTCATAAATTTATTTTATCATGTTTGAGCGTGAAAAAAATTGTATTTAATTATGTTAGAATAATTTGTTATTTTAGCTTTTGAAGGTTATGCCCATCAATGAAATATATCGTTGAAGAAGATAATACTGGTAAACCTAAAGGAAATAAGAATAAGAACAAGACACTGAAAAGTAACGTTCGTGTAATTGGGTTCGATTCGCAAATGCGAACCCCTTTCGTGTAACTGGGTTCGATTCCCAGTCACGCCCGTTACCTTTTAAATTTTAATTTTTCTGTCTTGTGTTATTTTTCCACTAGCTGTTACCCGGCATGCGTTGCTATGCCATTTAATAAAGAAATGGTTTCTCCCTCCGTGTCCTTTCCCATTCGTCCCGTTCCCCATCCGCCCCCCCATTCCTCTCCCGCTTCCTTATCCCCTCTCGCGTTTCCACTCCGCCTCCTCCACCTTCCCTCTCACCACTCCACTCCCCCCTTCCCCGTCCCATAAACCCCCCTCCCGAGTTTCCACCCCCCCTCCCAGGTTCCCCCCCCTCCCTGGTTCTCCTCCCCCCCTCCGGGTTCCATAAATTAATTCCCGGTACATTTAGTTTTCAAACAGCTCGCGTGCCTCCTATTGCATTTTTTATACAAATTTCATAAAGCCAGAGCTCACCAGTAGTTTTATACAAACCTTTTCCTGACAATAACGAACACAACAAAAAAGAATTAGCCTATTTGGTGCAGTCATTCGGAAGTTATGCGCGTACATACATTTCTGCGATTTTTTATTTATATAGATTTATCCTTTAAATTTATTAGTATTATCTTTTTCTTCAATGAAATATTACATTCCTTTTTATTAAATTTTTTATCATTTTAAAAAATGGATGGTGGTCGGGTATTTCCTACCTAAACTTTTTATACCGTCACAGAAATAATAAAACTGACGTGAGAATTTCCTCAACAATTTGTAATTTAAAATGTGTGCAGTTCATTCTTTTGTTTGTTCAAATCACACGAGAAGAACGAGTAGAATGAAAAGACAAACACGAATTCATAAATTCTTCTTGGAGTATTAGCAATATTACACAAGGTTTAAAAAGAGTCCCACAATAGATCGTATGTGAAATGATAATTAATTAATTATGTGCAACGCTAAAATACGTTTTATGACCCTGTGTATGGTTTCTAAAATACATGTTATGTGGATTAATTTCTACAAATTCTTGAAATAAAGTTGCTGACACATCGTGGAAGGGTTTATGAAAAGTATTCGATTTAGATAATATCTGCCTTCTTAAAATATTAATTAATCCTACTAATGTTATAAAGGCGAAAGTTTGTATGGATGTTTGTTACTCTTTCACGCAAAAAATACTTTAAAAATTCTTTCACTAATAGAAAGCTAGGTTATTTGCGAGTAATATATTGTCAGACGAAAAGCAAAGCGTTACTTTTTTTTACATTAACTCCACATAGGAGGCCCTGAGGAAATTAATTTCCCTCAGGGCCTATGTCATCTGGGATGTTGTGTGGAGGGTCTTTTTGAGGAGAGGAAGGAATGAACATTGGTCTTGAAGAGACCCATGTTGTAGGAAGGAGGAAACACAGAGGCCGGCAAATCATTCCACAGCCGAACTGTTGAACACAAGAACGAGTCGAAGAAACGACCCGTTCTCATGACAAATGTCAACTGTGTACAAATGTTGGGCACGCGTTTGGCGTGTTTCCCGACTATGCACCGGTGCCGAACGGATCAATGATGCTAGTTCCTCGGAGCATCTTCCATTGTAATACCGGTAGAACAAGGATAGCATTCCCACCCGACGCCTGTGCTCTAAAGATTGCAATCCGTTTGTTAAGATGGGAGAATCTATCAAACGGACCGCCCGTTTCTGCACAGAGTCGAGGGTATTTTTCAGGTATTTTGGAGCTCCAGACCAAAGGTGGCTGCCAAATTCAACCGTGGGGCGCACTTGCGATTTGTACAGGGTTAGCAGTTGTGTACTATTAAAGTATCTGCGGGTCCTGTACAGTACGCCCAGATTTTGGGAGGCTAACTTTACTCTGGCTTCGATGGAGCCCCCATACCTCAGCTGGTCACTGAGGGTTACACCAAGCATATCAATGGAGGGCCTGTTCGGAAGATTGCTTCCGTTGAAAGCGACTAGATTTTCATTTCGATCCCTTTTAGACGTAAACAGACAAGATTGGGTCTTTGAAACATTAAATTCAACGAGATTATTTTTACCCCAAGAGAAAATACTCTCGAGGTAACCGTCCATTCTTTGCTTCAAAGCCTTACGAGCTGTTGGAGTTTGTGAGCCCTTTGGGGGCTTGTCAAACAAAAAGCTATCATGAACTGTACTGTCATCCGCGTAACAATGAATTGGTGCACATGACAAAAGGTCGTTGATGTGCAACAAAAACAAAGTCGGAGACAGAACCGATCCCTGTGGGACGCCAGCATTTATTGAGTGTGAGGAAGAGGTGAAACCATCGACTACCGTCTGAATCTGAAACTTGGTAACTATTATGAATTATTTGACGTGCGCTGTCATTTTGTTATTTGTTTAGGTTACTATGGAGATCCCTTTGATAGTTAAAATTATACTAATATTATAAATGCGCAATTGTATGTGTTTGATTGTTACGCTTTAATAGGTGGCAAGCGAGCTGTTTGAAAAAAAATGTAACGGGTATGGATGAGGGGGAGAAGGGGAGGGAGCGAGGTGGAGGGGAAGGGTGGAAGGGGGTAGGGGTGGGGAGTGGAGTGGGGTTAGGGAAGGTGGAGGAGGCGGAGTGGGGACCCCTCTAATACTATGCGAGCGAAGTCGGAGGCAAAAGCTAGTACTACCATATAGCGAAGAACTACCATTACTACCATATTTAGTACTAAGTACTACCATATTTATAAGTGGTTTTTGGTAAGTAATGTAAGAATTCGCAAAGAAAAAGAGAAGTAGTGAAAAATTCATTCACATTGACCGATACCTTTTTTCTTAAAAAAAAAGAAAGACAAGCACTCCCGGGTTACGAATAACCCGACAATATTTGAAAATCTCCTACTACCACCATAGTAAGCCGAAAATGTTGCTTGAGACGTGATGGAGGACTTAGCCAGCCGAGGAATCGAACACGGAACGCTTGGCTGAGACCCAAACGCGGTGCCCACTCAACCACTGTCCTATTTCTGGTATTCTATTTTCAACATTTTCAGTAGTTACGTGTATGAATACTTTTGCGTTTCAGGTCAAATTAAATTTATAACTGTCACTTTGCATTATTAACAGGCGAGAGAAATTTAAGAATACACATTAAAAAAAAACAATGAAACCTTGTTTAGAAAAAAAATCGAATTACGTAATTTTTTTTCAGCTTCTGATATCAACATTAGGTAACTTTTTGTAAGCTCAACTGAAGAGTTGACTGGGACTTTTCAAATTAAAACTTTCAAAAATTAAAAAAATCAGAGTTCTGGCTATTTAAACCTTTTAAAAATTGGAGTCACAGTCTTCTGTCTCATTCACGCACTCACTTTTCATATTATGACATTTAAAAAAATTTTGCCTGATTTTTTTAAAATTTTCTTTCCTGCAAACCTTGTTCTGACAATAACGAACACAACAAAAAAATAATTACCCAATTTGGTGCAGTCGTTCGGAAGTTACGCGCGTACATACATTTCGGCGATTCATTTTTATTTATATAGAAGATAGAAGAAGAAGAAGAAAGAAGAATAGGGGGAAGATTCGGTGTGATGTGACTATTTCTCACCTTAATTTTTTATAATAATGGTAAATTTTTTTTTTTGGCCAAGTAATAATTTTTGTAAGGTACTGGCATATTATGCCTTTCCTGCTAGGACGGGTTCGACTAAAATTTTAAATTCTAACATGGGAACGGTAAAGGTCGGGAAAGGTCGGGAAAGGTCGGGAAATTAACATAGTATGGACTGATATGCTTTTATTTTATTTTATTTGTTTACTTATTAATTTATTTTTTTGGAATGCGTAGGGATGTTTATCAATTTCGTTTAAATTATGACTCGCGAATCAATTCAACAATGTTCTTTTACGTTTTTTTTTTGTTTCATTTCTAACAAAGGGAAAAATATTAATATTTTTTTATTGAATCCCATATATTCGTACCACTACACTAGCAAAGGGCTATTTAAAATATTATACCTGTACTTTGTATTGATTAATACGTGATCTATTGTCTGTTGGTAACATGCCAGATTTACATTACATCAATATTTCTAAGTTTTCTTATTTTCCAATATGATACACACTTATCACTTATTTTTCTCGCAAGTCATCATGGTGAGAATTACTGAACACAAATATACATTGACATAATATTGCTAATAGGTTTGTCAATACTGTTGGTTAGTTAGTATTATTATTGTTCGAAACCACTAAAAAACTATATTTGTCATCGAATCCCCATCAACTATATTTTTTTTTTGGTTTCAGTTTGGTTTTACAATATCACTTAAAAATATTGGCCGGTTTACAGAAATACGTAGCTCAAATCAAGAATATGTTAAAGAAGTCAAGGATACTTTTCTATCCATGTGCAAAAATCTTGAGCATTGCTTTGTTAGAAGCCATAATTGGAGTTATTTTTTTAGACGAAGATATTGGTTACTCTTTTTGTTTCTTTTTTTTAATGATTCGATTAATATAAAGTAATGGGAAACGAATACATCAATTATGCCCATTTTTAATCAATGTGAATTGTGGTCACAACCGCTACATCACAGCAAGAGAAAACAACCCATGTACCTGAATCTCATAGTAAAACAACACTTCAACGACACACCTAATGAACATAAATCAATTATCTATAATAGAGGACATCAAATCTTCCGACAGTAATTTTCGGGCGACCCACTTTTTTCAGAAATTTATTCAGATCGAAACGTAATTATACACTAGATCGTAATCGTAACTACTTCAACTTCTGCTCTGGGTGAGGGTAGAGGTAGGTGGTAACTAGTACCCCACTTACCCTTTCTACCATCGATACCGGTTCAGGCAATGACGCTACGAGGAGGTACTTGGGCAGACAAGATAGCACTGACCAGTCTGGTCATCTGGTCAAGGACATCGCCTGATCCAGTTATCTCCGTTATGGCGTATGACCTTCCGGGCTTGTAAATTAGCATTGTTTATCTTGCTGAATAATTGAGTACCAACTTACAAGAACTGAAAGGGATATTATGAAATAAATAAATTGCTGAATAATTGAGTACCAAACTTACAAGAACTGAAAGGGATATTATGAAATAAATAAATTGCTGAATAATTGAGTACCAAACTTACAAGAACTGAAAGAGATATTATGAAATAAATAAATTGCTGAATAATTGAGTACCAAACTTACAAGAACTGAAAGGGATATTATGAAATAAATAAATTGCTGAATAATTGAGTACCAAACTTACAAGAACTGAAAGGGATATTATGAAATAAATAAATTGCTGAATAATTGAGTACCAAACTTACAAGAACTGAAAGGGATTTTTATGAAGTAAAAACCGCGGCAGAGGGAGTTAGAAAAAGTCATGGTTCAACGACAACTCAACAAAGTGGCATTTTAACACCCCTTTGAAAAGTCGTTGAAGGAGTTGAAGTATTTGAAGGAAGTGATTAAGTTGCATGTTGTTGAGTTGTCTTGTCACAAAACATTATTTTGGTTCACACACTCGTACATACATTTTGTTTGTCTTTCGCCCTTCAAAAATGGTGCATATGTGCAGTCGAATAAAGTTTCTGCAATTGGCCACTTGCATCACATTTAAAAAAAATCCGGTTTAGGCAAATATTCTAAGACATTCTGTATTTTTTAATCGTATTTTTGAACCCCTGGAGTTTTTTTGAAAATTCAATCCGAAAAATCGGACCATTTTTTATAAACCGAAAAGACGAGACATAATTTTATGGGTGCGAAAAAACGATAATTACATAGCCGAAAATCATTAAAAAAAACGTTTTCCACACGAAAGGGCACAGGAGAATAACGAGGCATACCAAAAATATTACATACACCTAAATATTTTTTTCCTTGATCCATCTTATTGATCATAAATCATTATAATGTTCAACGTCCATGTTACTAAATCCAAAGTTATATACTTGTACTTTTAAATTATAATAAAAATATTATAAAATTTGATTTTGTTAAAATCAGCACCACTACCATTATACTTCTAAAACACGTACAGTTAGCGTAAAATGTACGGGGTTCTCTTCATAACATCAGTTAAAAACTCAAACCAAATGATAAGTTCGCAGAGAACAAACTAAATGTTAAAAGTCAAATTCAAAAATTCGCCTGAAATCAAAGTGTTGCCAAATAAAAAAATAAATCATTGTGGAATTTTACAAAATTAATGGGAAAATTTTCGGAGACGGGCCCAAATAATGGATTTATTTATATAAAAATAAAAAAAAACTACACATTTCTAAAAATTTTTACTACATTTTCGTAATCTTAGTAAAAAATCTATCCACACGATTTTTTCCAAGTGGTTCTGAAATCCATGCAAGTGTCCTTTTTGTAGTTTTATTTTAACTTCCTCATATATTAAAGGTAGTTTTCCATTACATTGATTACTTTCTTGAGTAATGAATAACAGATGACTAATGACTGATAAATCTCAGGTGTGTATGTATTTATTATAATTATGTAAATCTATTCAAAAAAAATTGTTAAGAGGAAATATCCCCCCCCCCCCCCTTCCTCCGAATATTGAGCAAAAAAGGAACAACTGGCTGATAATACCTACCTAAATAAAATCAGTCAAAATCGAAGTTTTGTATTCCTCATTTTTCTCCCCCAAAAACGGAAAGATTTTTAATATATTTTTTTACCAACTTGTGGTAGAAAAAAATATTTTATGTCTGTATGTTTTGCTTATTTTAAAATTCATGGTCTAGTTTGTATACTGAACGTTCGTTGATAGCGTTCAAACCAAGCAATTTTAACTATTTTTGGAGGGTCCTAATTCCTAAAAGAAGTAACTTATTAAAAAAGCAAGACCTACCGACACGCCTGTGGTTGATATCTATATTATGTTTCGCCGCCCAGTTTCCTCTTAAAGATCAGGTAGAAGAGGTTTCTAAATACCAGTGTAGTTAAAAGGAAGTGTAAGATTAGTAATGTTTTTATTATTATTAAGCGTACAATAACCGTGCAATGTGGCTACTTTGCCAAAGTTGAGTTTTAAAATGAATTTATTGACATAAACTCGTTATGAATATTTTTTTATAAAAATTATCGGTCGTAGACTAGCTCCATCATATTTCATAAGAAACATTGGGTTTACTTTGAAACCGATTAGAAGATGAGGTCGTCTCCTTAAACGATACTTCGTGTTTTTTACTTGTCCGAATTACTAATGTACTAATCAGAAAACTATGAATTTTAATTTTTTCAAAAACATAGGTGGATCAGTTGCTTTTTTTTAAATATCATTCAATGCCTGTTTTTAGTTTATTGCTCTAAATTTCCCCAAATCTAATTGCCAAAAAGCCGCGACTAAAAAAATATGCTTAAATCTCATATATTTGTTTACAAAGGCATAACTTATATTGTATATTGGTATTATATATTATGATTTCCGTAATAATTATACCTGTCGTAAGGGCTTTTCTACAATAACAATATTATTATTTATATATTCTTATACCTCCTTCTGACGTTTGTATTCTTAAGTAATACGGGAATACCACAAACACACGTGTAAGTCAGGCACACCATAATAAAGTACTACATTATTACGTACTGAGTGTTAACTCGCCATTCATTCATAAGATATAAAACTACATCTACCGGCTAACCTACGTAATAAGTAAATGTGACTAATTTATGGTAGGCATGGAGTTTTCCGGACGGCCTTAAGGATAATAAAAAATTTTATTGCGCACTACACCCTTCCCGAGATAACAGCATTAATAAATGTTTTAGTTAAATTATTTTAACGAGGGATAATAGCAAATAACATGCGTTTACTAACAAGTAGTAGTAAATACACGACTTCACCCTGGCTTGTTGTTTTAACGGATCACAATTTGAACAATTCATCGAATTTCAAAGTTAATATTTAAGTATAATATATAAGTTTTGTTATTATTTCATCATGGACCGACCGTTTCACAGTATGTGGATAACAACAGAACTTGAACAAACATAAATATTTTTTTGAAATTTGATGAATTATTAAAATTCTGTGAAACATATTAAAAAAAAAACTTCTTTCAAATGCTCAGATTAATGAATTTATTTGTGTGATGATGACTACTTTATTTTATTTATCGTTCAATTTTATTTTATTTTTTTTATTTTTATTTTTATTATTTAAGTTTTTATTCCAGCAGGACTGGGAGGGTAGTGCAATCCCAGTCTGCCATATTACATAAATTGTCAATCAGTGAGAAATAGTTGGGGTGAAGGCGAATTCTCAAGTTATTGTTCATAATATTGTTTTGTGAATTATTGTCTGTATTTGTGTTTTCTCCTTAAATAAAATTAAAAAAAAAAAAAAAAAAAAAAAACTCAAATCTATAAAAGAAAAAAAATTGTTTACATATTGGTAGGTTACTAATTAAAAAATAAAATGAAAACAAAATTCATCACATAAATAACAAAAAATAAGCATAAAATTAAAATAAATAATAATTAAACAGAATTAAAATTAAAAAGATATTTAACACAACAACCGTGAAACTAGTAACATCACATGCTGTTTCCATAAAAAAAATAAAACATTCGTGTCCCTTTAATTATTTGCGTTCCAGCGGGACTCGAATACAAAAAATCTCTCCAAAACAAATCGAAGTTTTTGCAGGTAATTTATCTTATTTTTTAATATAGTTTGGGAGTTAAATGGAGACAAAGAGACGCTGATAAATGTTCTCCATTTAATGGGATCCGACGCGACGCACAAATGTGCCCCCAAGGCACAAAATTCAACAATGTTTAATTAGAACTTTGCAATTAAAACTTGTCAACATCCACACATGCCTAATTATTACTTCAGCAACGCACAACTGTAATTGTACCGGATTTGTGCATTACGAGGGATGGAAAATGATGCAATTTATTTGTGGTATTACAATAAATTGCACATTTTAAGTGGTATCTCTGCCATTCTATTCTTGTAACCGATAAATGTATTTTTATAACATTTTAAAACAAAAGTTTACCTTCGAAAAAGTGTGTGTTAAGACAAACAACAAAAGTCTAGGCGTAAACCTGGGTGATTTATGAAGTATTGCCATATTATAGACAATGAATACTAATGTTAAAATTATCACTAAGCAGTGGCGTATCTATTCGTCCAGGATATTCAACTAGACAAAAACATATTAAAAAGCGAATATATTTTTGTACATCACTTTTCTAAGTAAGTGGCAAAATGTTACATTAACTTGGTAGATATATTTTTTTTATTCGGATCATTCAACAGAAATGTAAGAAATAATATATTGTTTGGGTTCAACGCGCTCGTGTACAACGATTAACTGTCAGTTGTTATTATTACTTAAATTCAGTACGACACGCATTTGTACAAAGATTATTATCAACCGCACAGAGAACACTGCGCGTCAAAATACATACTTTACTACAAACCCGTGTAGATTTTAGGATGGCATGGTGCATCTACTGTTTCGGCTGTACAGACCTGTGTATTACAGGCTTTCAATTGGACACGGTTTTGCTGTGGTATATCGCCAAAACAAAATAGTGTTAATTTCAGGACGGCAGTTGAGTCTACTGGGTACGAAAAAGAGACTATGCAATCTTTTGTGGATGTGTGATGATGATTCAAGTGAATGTAATCTTTTGGCCATAAATTGTTGTAATGATTTGTCTAGTTTATAATTAAAATAAATAGAGCATTTAAGAAATATTGTATATTTGTTTATATTTGTTCAGCACCCATGAGGTGATTTTTCATAAAATCATCCAATTATTATTATTATTGATAGAAGCAAAATAAAAGTGGTCTTCAATTCTTTTTACAAAAAGTTCTCAACAAGTGTTGAGTATTGGATACAAAAAAAAATCATTTTTTTTACACCACAAACTAGAGAATAAAAGAAAAATAATAGTAGCAGGTGTAAAATAGTATCAAAATTATAACAATTTTTTTTTTGAATTTTATAAATGAGTTGGAAAATATAACAATGTCATTGCTGTACCATTTGCGTTACACAGATGACATGTGCTAGAGAGAGAAGGTCGAAAAGTGCTATATTGCTGTAGAATGTTTCTAATCGAAATGTTTCATATTTTCTTGGTGGTCTGTGGTCTTACATTTATTATAGAAGTCATTTATGATTCAACAACTATGCGTAATTTAAAACTTTGTATAACTAAGCACGTCTGTTAGTTTACGCTTGTTAGTTAGACGTTTAAGACAAAAGTATTTTAATATTTCTTTGTAGATTTTGGATTTTCCCATTTTATTTTGAAGTGAAAATTTCTTTAGCATTTGAAACTCGATGAAACGAAAAATCTACACCAAAAAGGGAAAAACAAATGCACGTATAGGATTTAGCCTGCGAAAGAATGAGATGGAAACAGATATCTCCTCTTTGTGCGGTGCTCCGTAGCCTCTCCACTCTTGACTATTTTAGTTTTCTGAATGTTTCACTTCTACCGTGAGTGATCTGCGAACTTGTAAAATGTTTAGGTATATTTATATTATAAGATACATGTATATGTACAAAATTGTAGGACATTGCATCAGTGAAGGCTATTTGAACAGATTCAATAAGTTTTGATAGGTTGCAAAATGAGGGCTCCAGAACGGGGTACCATATTCTACGAACCAGGATTACAAAATTATAATTTATCCCTCTGAGTTTTTTTTTTAATTGTGTTTAAAAAACCTTTTTTGTTGCTTTCTTCACTAGTTCTTGAGTGTGTAAACGAAACGCCAGTTTAGAATGAAACGTGATTTCCAAAACTTTGAATTTTGTTTGTTTAAAGTTACAACGTTGTTAAACCATTTATTAAACCATGTTATTCCATTTGGTGGCATGTTATGTGGAATTTTTTAATGTTCAGATACATTTAATTTACTAAGCACTACGTCATGTTAAGCGCTTTGAGATCTCTTATAATATTAGTCAATCTTTAGTTTTTTTAATGGGATAATATAATGTAAGGTCATCGGCGTATATAAAAAATACAGTGAAGCAATGAGACCAAGTCATTAAAAAATAAAAATATCTAAACAGAGGTCCCAAATGGCTCCTTGGGGTACCCCTCACGTAACTGGTGTAGGCGTTGAGCTACAACCATTAAAGTTGACTTCTATTAAGTTTGTACTGCACTATTCCCGCAACCTTACGCCACACGAGAGATATTATTGTGGAATATGAATTTTATTAATAAAATTTGCTTAGCGTGATTCGATTCGTTATATCTTACAGACACTATGGTATTTTCGAGCTATTGAAGGAGATTTTTTATATCCCCTCCCCGACAATAATGATCATCACAATTGAAAATTTCCTAACGTAACAGAATAACATAAATAATGTTCAAGGACTATTTCTCCAAAAACCCTTTAGAGTTCCGGAGAGCAATGAATTGTGCATATCCAAATCATAACAAAAATTAAATTCATTTCTTCATCTTTCATTATCACCATCCGGCAGGTGATCATTAACCAACGTTAGACGATTTAATTGACCGGCACTAAATGCAGTCATTATCCAATGATTTCATGAAACTTATGATACTTGGAGAAATGTCATTATATCATGTCTACAGAATGCATGTCCGGTTCATTTAACACAGTCTAATTCATATATTATTAGATGTAAATATCTGAGCGAAATGTATATACCTACAACTCTTAGCCGGGGGGGCAGGTCGTTATACGCCGACGCGCCACTGTGAGCAGTGTGTTTGTGTGATTGTACGGTTAAAAATGTGATTGCGCAGTACAACAAAATAAATTATTATCCGGTTCTGCTATAAAAGTTGCTGTATTTTTGGTTTAAAATTGTAGGTTAAGTACATATTAGAAAATAGAAATGCGTAAATGCTTATGGTAATTGAAGTCAGATATTGGCTCAATTAACTCTTCCCTTTCATATTATACGCATTATAAGTCATCATCATCATCACTATTAGCTCTACAACCCCTAGTGGGTCTTGGCCTCCTCAAGAGTCTTCCTCCACTCATCTCGGTTTTGTGCCAGTTCTCTCCAGTTTAGAAGCTCCAAGATAGATATGTCTTTGAGGACGTTGTCGCTCCATCTTAGTATTGGCCTTCCCAGGCTCCTTCGCCCTATTGGTCTTGAGTTCAGCAGGGACTTTGGTGCTTGATGTACAGTCATTCTCTTCACATGACCCAGCCACCGAAGTCTTCGATTTATAATTTGTGAAAATTACAATGCTATCAAACAGCTAAAGCTCTTGTATTACCTTAAAGGTAGCGTGAAGATTACACGTTGAGTAGATAGGCAGTATTTCTACCTATATATATATAAGTTTAAATGTATTAGTTACTTGCTCCCTTTCAAAATCGATTTACTCGTATCTCGTTGATAATAAGCTTTTTTATATTTACCTGCACAGAATAATAAGCGGTATATTAAGTATGCCGCTGCTGCTGTTGTGCCGGTTCGTGACCGGAGGGGACCCAGCAGTAGCGTTTGGGGCGCATTGGGCGACCTCTCCAGCCGGACTCTCCCTGCCCATCGCCTTGCACCGCAGTGGGTGGGTTGGATACATACGTCCGTCACTCCTGGAAACTCTGAATCCCAGCATCCTACCCACCCCTTTACCTTTTCCCTCCCTGACCTTCCTTCCCCTCATATCACACTTAAATAACCCTACAAATAAAATCATGAATATACAACCATCAACAAATAACGTCATTACAGCGGCGAGGAGTAGGCGTCCCCGGTGCGGGCCAAAACTGTTGGTGAATTACACCAACATTCGCGGCCTGCACACCAATTTAAATTCTGTCCACCACCACCTTTTTTCCCAACGCCCAAACCTTCTTTTCCTGTCTGAAACCCAGATAGCTGAGCCTGTAGACACCTCCTATCTGAACTGCCCGGGCTTCACCCTCGCAGGCAAGTTCAGACCTAAAGGAGGTGTCTGTCTCTATAGTCGAGCTGACGTCAACTGTGTGCGACTGTTGAATCTGGAAAACTCCAGATTCGACGTAATGTGGGTACGCGTCAATCTTGCCAGTACGGTAAGATTCTACGCGTGTTTATACCGCTCACCGAACCTTAGCGAATCAGACACGTCCGAGCTCTTCAAACACTTAAGCGATACTATTGATGACCTCTTGCCCCGCTACCCTACGGCAGAGTTTGTGGTCCTGGGGGACTTCAATGTTCATAACGAACCTTGGTTGAAGTTCTCAGGATCAACAGACTCGGCTGGACGCCAAGCGGAATCCTTTGCCCTTTGCTACGGATTGGAACAAATGGTTCAGGAGCCTACAAGGGTTCCTGATGTCCAGACTCACCGTTCCAATCTGTTAGATCTATTTTTAACTACTGTGCCACACGGTTACAGGATTGAAGTCACAGCGTCTTTAGGATCGTCCGACCACTGCCTGGTGACGACATCAATCCCTGTAAACTTCAGACCACCAAACGAGAGGCTGAAGAGAAAAGTGTGGCACTATAGGTCAGCAGATTGGTTCGGTCTGCGGGCACATTTTAATGCTTTTCCGTGGTCAGCTGTCTGCTTTCGGACTTCGGATCCCTCAAGATGTGCCCAGGAAATTGGTGAAGTCATCACATCCGCGATGGATGGCTTCATCCATTCTACTGTTAAGGAAACTGGTGTGGGCTCAAAGCCGTGGTTCAGTCGACAATGCGCTGAAGCAGTGCGACGAAAAAACGCGGCTTACCGAGCCTACAACACATCTAGAACATCCGAAGACAGAACAGCTTACAACAAAATGGCAAAGGAAACCAAGAGAATCATAAATAGGTCGAAATTGGAGCACGACCTGCAGATCAGCAGAAAGCTGGCTGCATGCCCGCATGGCAGCAGGCAATTCTGGTCGCTTGCGAGCTCAATAGGTCGCAATTTCTGCAAATCCAGTTTGCCACCTCTCACCAGACCTGACGGCTCGCTAGCAAACACCGCCACCGAAAAGGCAAACTTATTAGGTAAAATGTTTGCGGATAACTCAACCCTCGATGACCAAGGTGCTGTCCCGACGTCGGTTCCTCACTGCGGTTTTCGTATGAAAAAGCTGAGGATTCGGCATCGGGAAGTACTCCATGTTTTACGAGGGCTTGATGTTAATAAAGCTAGTGGGCCTGACGGAATACCTGCCCTGATACTGCAGAGGTGCGCTGCAGAAATAGCTCCAATTTTGACGAAGCTTTTTAAATTGTCCCTGAAGACTGGCTCTGTGCCCTCTGGTTGGAAAAAAGCGGTTATCCATCCTATTCCAAAGAAGGGTGACCGCTCCAACCCGGCCAACTACCGCCCCATAGCGATCACATCAGTTCTGTCTAAGGTGATGGAACGTGTGATCAACGACAAACTGCTCACATACCTCGAGAAGAACAAAATTATTAACGACCGTCAATACGGATTCCGGCGGAACCGCTCGTGCGGTGATCTTCTCGCGTATGTGACGCATGTTTGGGGGCGATGCCTGGAACGTTTCGGTGAGACCCAAACGGTTGCACTGGACATCTCCAAGGCCTTTGACCGGGTTTGGCACCGAGGACTTGTCAACAAACTGCATTCTTACGGACTCCCCGCATCCTTGTGTATGTGGATTGCCGACTTCTTGAGGGAGAGGTCGATTCAGACGGTAGTCGATGGTTTCACTTCTTCCTCACACTCGATAAATGCTGGCGTCCCGCAGGGATCGGTTCTGTCTCCGACTTTGTTTTTGTTGCACATCAACGACCTTTTGTCATGTGCACCAATTCACTGTTACGCGGATGACAGTACAGTTCATGATAGCTTTTTGTTTGACAAGCCCCCAAAGGGCTCACAAACTCCAACAGCTCGTAGGGCTTTGAAGCAAAGAATGGACGGTTACCTCGAGAGTGTTTTCTCTTGGGGTAAAAATAATCTCGTTGAATTTAATGTTTCAAAGACCCAATCTTGTCTGATTACGTCTAAAAGGGATCGAAATGAAAATCTAGTCTCTTTCAACGGAAGCAATCTTCCGAACAGGCCCTCCATTGATATGCTTGGTGTAACCCTAAGTGACCAGCTCAGGTATGGGGGCTCCATCGAAGCCAGAGTAAAGTTAGCCTCCCAAAAACTGGGCGTACTGTACAGGGCCCGCAGATACTTTAATAGTACACAACTGTTAACCTTGTACAAATCACAAGTACGCCCCACGGTTGAATTTGGCAGCCATCTCTGGTCTGGAGCTCCAAAATACCTGAAAAATACCCTCGACTCTGTGCAGAAACGGGCGGTCCGTTTGATAGATTCTCCCATCTTAACAGACGGATTGCAATCTTTAGAGCACAGGCGTCGGGTGGGAATGCTATCCTTGTTCTACCGGTATTACAATGGAAGATGCTCTGAAGAACTAGCATCATTGATCCCTTCGGCACCGGTGCATAGTCGGGAAACACGCCAAACGCGTGCCCAACATTTGTACACGGTTGACATTTGTCACATGAGAACGGGTCGTTTCTTCGACTCGTTCTTGTGTTCAACAGCTCGGCTGTGGAATGATTTGCCGGCCTCTGTGTTTCCTCCTTCCTACAACATGGGTCTCTTCAAGACCAATGTTCATTCCTTCCTCTCCTCAAAAAGACTCTCCACACAGCATCCCAGATGACATAGGCCCTGAGGGAAATTATTTTCCTCAGGGCCTCCTGTGTGGAGTTAATGTAAAAAAAAAAAAAAATATAAATAAAAATAATGAAAATTATTTGCTGACCACTTTTTGTCTCCATAAAGTGCCGATATGAGTCCATGATTGTGGCCATCTTGGATTCCTGGAGATTCTTCTCCTGCTTGGATGAAACCTGAAAAAAAAAGTATATTTATATATGTACATGTATATATTTGTTTTTTTTTTGTTTTTTCTTATCTGTACAGCACTGGGAGGTATTACAAATAGTTGCAGGTTTATTGAAATTGGTATTGTATTAGTTTTATCACAGCCGGCAATTCGAATGTGTACCTACACTATAGATGTATAAATACAGATTGTTTTTTTTTTAATCATTTATTAATCAAGATTAATACATTTTTGTATAAACTACCTCACTAGAATCTGTCCGAGTCTGTCCCGAGGTGGCAGAAATTTAATCTAATCTAATCTATGGTCATACCATAAAATAAGGAACGAAAATCGAACGAAAATCTAGGAAACTTGCGGTCGTGGATAAGTTTTTTGTGGCGCTATAGAATGAGAGAAAGAAAATTATATTAAATTTTCTCAGCATTAAAAATAAACTTTTTCATGACTGGTTCACAACTTGGTGTTAAAACAACCGTTTCCGTACAACCGTAACCACACTTGTTGTGTAAAATGTTTATTAGTGAGGATATCACGTTTAACGGTTTCTGGATCTAGTTAAGCAAATGCATTAAATAGAAGAAAAAAATATATATTTTAAGTAAAATGAAAACCATAATTATAATAAATGTTACTTTAAACCAAAAAATCAAAATCCTATACAAGCATAATTATTCAACTCTTTTGTAACGGCATCCGTGGTTTGGCTACGCGGTTACAATACTTGACTACAAATCCGGCGTGCGTAAATAAATTTTATTCATTTAATTTGTATTACTTCATAGTATTCATTAAAAATAAAATACAGTATATTTGCGGCACGTTCAAGAGTGCTAGATACTGTCAGTATTGCCCTGGTGAAAGATCACCATTCAGGATCTAAATGAAGCTTGAAATATCTTTATGCACCAGATCTCCATGGTAGATACTGTCTCAACTGCATCTTACCCATTTATTTCCCCTCCCCACTACCTTCAGCCTCTCAACATACCCCAATTAGGGATTTCATAGTATCACCGGCTCTGGGCGGTTGGAAGCAGTTGGGACTCATATGACTCATACTCACATCAAAATTTATCTATCAAGCTTGCTCATACGAGTAGAACTTGTTAACGAGACTTTTTTTATGATAATCAAAATCTCACTTTTAAAAGTATAACAACTAATAACACACGTAACGAGAATAAATTACGTCGGTACTTGTGTGTGCATTAATATTACATGTTTGTTCGTCTTAATAAACAAAAATTTTAACAAAACAAAAAAACGACTTCAAAAAATGCACTAAAAAGTAAAAAAAATAATTTCGTATTCTTCTACAACTTTATAATCAACTTACCTTTTCTACTCATCAATATGTAGGTACGATTGTTATTTTTGGAGTCGGTGTCGGCGGGAGAGGAGCTGTCAAGTGAACACGCCGGGCCGCGGGTACCTTGGTTAACACCGACTCCAAAAATAACAATCGTACCTACATATTGATGAGTAGAAAAGGTAAGTTGATTATAAAGTTGTAGAAGAATACGAAATTATTTTTTTACTTTTTAGTGCATTTTTTGAAGTCGTTTCTTGTTTTGTTAAAATTTTTGTTTATTTTTTGATTTTTAGTGAATCTGAAGTACACTAACTAATTCGATTAAGATTCGGCCGAGTTTCGTTAATTTGCTCCTAAGAATTGAAGAGTTCCGTTACTTTGTCATGGATCCCATAATCAGAACCTAACCAAACTCTCATCAAACTACCCTTGAAGTACATCCTTTCCAATAAAAAAAGAATAATCGAAATCGGTTGGCGTGATATTGAGTTATTCGTCCATTCGTCGCGCACATACTTAATGCAAATTTAAGACTTATATGGTTTTCTCATGGATCCCATTATCGGAACTGAACCAAATTAAAATGGAACCACACGAAAAGCATCAGCTTTCAAATAAAAAAATCATCAATATCGGTTCACCCAGTCGAAAGTTCTGAGGTAATAAACATAAAAAAATAAATAAAAAAATACAGTCGAATTGAGAACCTCCTCCTTTTTGAAGTCGTTTAAAAAACGAAACAGAATTCACCTTTCAAATGTTTTAAATATGCATATTTTTCTAATAAAACATTCTTCATTTTCACTTTAATTGGGCGAGAAAGGAGGTAAGTGAGCCGAAATTCATGGTCCACCTTCATAATCTCCATAGTAATACAGCATCTCGAGAAAAGCAACTTGATCTACGGGAGTGGTTGCACAACCGAAACATTCGGAAACGCACTTGTTTCAAGCGCAAGTTCACGGAGTCGTTGAAATGTTGAATAGATCGAGCATCCAAAGTAGCTCAACGCTCAAGGTTTATGAAAGTGTTCCGATGAACTTTATTCGACTATACAGATAGAAGGCAATCCTATAACACGTGTATAAGACTTACTTTCGCTTACCTTTGATTGATTATGCGCTCCTGGCATTGGTGGTAATTCAAACAAAACCACTATTTTTGAGAAACAACAACTTTTGGATATGATTTCCATTTCTAAGGTATTTCCATAAGTTGGAGAACCAAAACCTGATTTTACGAGTACGTAAAATTCATAAAATTATCTTCCGCCTCTTCATATTTGATATGATATTTATACGAGTCGTTATTGCTTTGTGTTAATTTTATTATTGTAGATACTGCTGATGAGTTACTTAACCGATAGAAATAGGTAAAATATATTTATATACAAGGTGTTAAGAGATGTTATTGACTTACTTTATAACTAGTGATTCCTGACATTATTTGAAGTAAAAAAAATTTAATTAAATTTTGGTCTATGACATTTTTTTTTCTACAAAAACATAAAAAAATAGTAGGTGTTGGACAGCTTTTTTTACATTAGCTCCACACAGGAGGACCTGAGGAAAATAATTCCCCTCAGGGCATGTGTCATCTTTGGGAGTGCTGTGTGGAGGGTCTTTTTAGGAAAGGAAGGAGATGAAGTTCTGGGAAGGAAAAGGGTGTTAGGAGTGGGTAGGAATCTGTAGTGTCATGTCCAGGAGTGACAGACATATGAATCCATCCCTCCCAAGGCGATCTTCCGAGAGAGTACGGCTGGAGAAATCAAAGGAACTCCCTCAACCTTTATTGGATAACCAACACCTCTGCCATAGGTCACCCCAAGTGGTTCGATACGTTTGATGATTTAGCGGGGGTGCCCGGGTTCATTGGGTGGGGTTTGTCAGGTCTTGGAGGCGGATGACCAGGACACACTGAACCCCAGATTCCTACCCACCCCTTAAACCCTTTTCCTTCCCAGAACTCTTCTCTCCTTCCTTTCCTTAAAAAAAACCTTCACACAGCATCCCCAAAGTAAAAGAAAATAAATAAAAAATCCGGACAAAGCTCACCCCATTGGGGGTGGGGTAAGAGATTGGGCGGTTAATCGGTTGAATGACCATCGACGAGATAGGAGGAATTTTTTTAATTGATATTAAAGAAAAAAAAATGCAAAAAAAAAACAATTCGTCGAAAAAGTCACCGGAGACCAAAATTTCATATAATTGTATAAACTCATTATACAAAAGTTCTCATCGATATTTTGTCGATTTAGGTACTACAATGTAAACAACAACAAAAATTAAAATAAATTAAAATTGTAGAATATATTTATGTTAGATTCAGCTCAGTTCAGTTACTTTAATTTTAAATGTTTTTTTAAATATCTATTTCTCGTAGAGTGTTGAATTCTTTGCAGGAACTTCTCATTAATGAATTTATAATAATAATTATGTACTTGTGAATGTATATTAGATAATTAATAATATGATTAGTAATTGCTTACGTCTTAAGATTATAGCTATTTACATAACTTCTTAAGGTAGCTATTTACATAAAAATTATGCATATGATTAAGAAATTTATATTCGTGGAAAAAACTCAAAATGTAAATATCCATCTTATTTAGAAATACGACAGTATTTTAACAATATGCAGTGAAGGTAAATTTTGGGGATCGCTGGCAACGGTTAATACGCACTTTTTTTTGAAAAAATCTTTTGATTCACCTTAATTACATTAAAAGACAACTATTTGCATTGGGGGAAGTGGAAAATATTTTTGTGTAACATGGTTTGTGATACAAAAGAAAGTGCCCCTTTATAACGCCTGCTCGCGTCAAGGCAAGAAAAACATCCCAATTTTCAAGTAGTTTAGCGGCTACGCTAGGTTTGTGTAACATGGTTTGTGATTCTGGCGTACAATCTCACAAGACGAAAGCTAATTTTAATTTAACGTAATGAAATTTAGAATGAAATATTTTCCGCTTCCCCCAATGCAAATAGTTGCCTTTTAATGTAATTAAGGTGAATCAAAAGGTTTTTTTTTAAAAAAGTGCATATTAACCGTTGCCAGCGATCCCCAAAAATTAATGCAGTGAAAAAGTATTGTTAAAGATCATAAATTTTTTTTACGTTATCTCCACACAGGAGGCCCTGAGGAAAATAATTTCCTTCAGGGCCTATGTCATCTTTGAATATGCTGTGTGAACGGTCTTTTTGGGGGAACTAATTAAATTTGTAGGTCTGTATGTCTATTTGAATAATTTGAATAACGGAATTATTGCTTGCCCTCCCTCAATAATAAGTAATAACAATGGTTTTGAACGACCTTGAGTAAATTTTCATTAACATCAACAAATATAAGTGCAAAAATAAAATGTTCAACGTGCAATTTCAGCAATAATTGATTATTTCGCAACTGTGGGCGGCGTTAATTAGATTGACACAAAGTTTACGTCATTTCGTAACATCATTGCAATTCATTTGAAATAATATAACTTGAAGTAGTGATTTCCATGTGAACTCTTTGTTTTCAAATGTAAATGTTTTTATTTTAAAGTATCAACTACAGTTTACAGTTAAGTACAAGTAATTGGATGCAATAATGCTAAGTTAATAAAAAGGTTTGCATTACAAATAATGAAGCAATTACTTACAGGTATACAGTGATTATAGTAATCCATCGTTCGCTTGTACGTTCGTTGATCTTACGAATCATTAATACATCATTAACATCGACATTATTACCACCCAGACCAAAATAAATCGGTTTGCAGTTTACTAAAATCAATTACACATAGAACCCATTGCCTTGAGGCTGTTGACCCTGAGGTGTAAAATTCTGATGATATTTTACTGAAATGATTCCGTAGCAGAGTTCAAACATGTGTCTATCCATCAATCAAGACTTCTGCCCACCTGAATATTAATCATTCACCTATATCATCCTAAAAAAATTTGAAACGTATTATAACTTGCTTATCGCTGAAATTCGCTTCCAGTAAAAAAATCGTGCAGCAGGTTTTTGGCGAGTTTCTGTTATATTCCCGTTAGACTTCATGAGTAAAAATGAATAACTTAGTTAAATTAGAATTAAGAGGAATATAAACGCTAGAAATATTTCGAATCTAATGCCTGCAAAATTTTAAAATCGAGCGTCTTTTTGCACGAGGCTAGTAAGCGAAAAAGTGGTTTTTATTTATTTTGTGCATTATTTTATAAGAACGAAAAAAGTTAGAACATGGAAAACCTCAAAAATTGTCTTAGCCATAAAGGGGTATTTTTTTAAAATTGTTTCTTGTATTACTTCATAGTTAAGTCATGAAAAAACATTTTTTTGGTGGTTTACGCTTATATTTTTTGTTACGTAAATAATAATTTTATTATAATTCCGATACATAGAAAAGCTAGTAAAAGCTTCGATTTATCCGTAGCATATTTTTGGATGTTCATACTGTAATCCAAAGATATTGAAATATAAGTAGATGTGCTATCTGCTGTTTTTACTATGTGGGTCTGCGCCTCCGGGTGTCGCCGATATTGTTTACCAATTAACAAAATAAACTAAAAGAACAAATAATTAATGAATAAACCAAACGAAAGTTAAATTAAATGAAAGAATTCTTTCCTTATTCAAAATATATTGTTAACCAATATTAATGCACATTTTCAAAAATTCTTTTTGTATGAAAACTACGCTAATTAGCGCGTAGTCCGGCGACAGTTGCGCGGACACCATAGCATATCTATTCTGTATTTGAATATCTTTGCTGTAATCCGATTCGTTGTAAAGATTAATCAAAATAGTATCTAAATAGGATTTCACGTATATATTCATCTTAGTGGTAAATTTTTGGATGTTAGATGAAATGCATTAATACGTGTTACATTTTTTTTGCAAAATAAAATCTCAATCGAAAGGCCTATAAACAACGATATTACTTAATGAATTCCTAGTTACTAACAAAATTATATTCCTGATTAGTAAATATAAAATAATATTGTACAATATTATAATTGACATATTTTTAGTATATACTGCTAATTACTTACTTACTACTTTCCTTAGCAAAACTGTGTATGAAAAAAGATAATAATATTGTATTATAGGCATTTTTAATTTTTTTTTTCATTCTGACCAAACTGGTTACCACTTTTACAACTTAAGATTACGAGTAGCTTAAGCGTAGAATTGATTTTTTCTGCATATTTTCAAACAGCACAAAAAAAATGATTTCATTGAATCAAGAAATTTTCACACTTAAAATATACTTATATTATTATTTAACCAACACCCTAAAACACAACTTTGCAGTATTTACCTTGGAATCACGTTATAGTTAAATCAATAAGGTCCACGCACGATCATCCACCAAACTAGTGAACTCACCCCAGAGCGCGTGAGGTTCTACACCCGTCTGAAAACGGTCAGCGAGTGATGTGCGATGCACTGCTGTGCGTATACTGTAATACCTCTCACTAATATATAATTAACGTGAACCGTAGAGTGCGAGTGCTCTCGCAGTCGAGTAGAGACAGATTGTCCGGTTTAAGCGGCGACGGAGGAAAAGACCGTACCACGTAGGGTCTGTTTGTCGACTGTCGACTGAAGCACTTGGCATGGGGGAAGTCGTGATATCGGATGCTGGCTTCAGATCCCGTACCGGATTATATAATAGTGGAAATACAAAACAGAGTATTGATAAAGTTCGATACAATTTATTTTGTTAAAAAAACTATTGTTTCATAATTCTTTAAGATAAACATATTAAAGTTTAGACCAAACTTTTTAAAAGTTTTTTTGTTACATGAATTGAGAATTTTTCAACCACCATGCTAGGCACATGCCCGTGTAGTGGTGGTCGTAAGTGTAATGATTGAAATGAATTAAGAATTAATTAATTAATAAATTAAGAATTAATTTAGTATTGGTCCCGCTAAGACTTGGGAATCAGGGTTCGAGTTCCATTTTCATTGAGAGCTGATAATATATTTATAAATTTTTATTTTTTATTTGAGATTAAATTTAATAATACCTACTTTAAAATTTTGCGTAACAAACCTTTATCTGTTTTCGGTTTCGAAAACATCGATAGGGAGTTAAATTGTGACTTGAATTGATTAGATTAATTTATGAAAATATTCAACTTACTTTAAATAAGCTATTAAACCGGTTTTGGAAGCCCCATTCCGTGGACAGAAAAAATAGTATATCATCCATTACCTATTCCTACATTTCCTACTCTTTGTATTATTTCACACGACTAACTTTTCTTATTTGTTTTGCTTTTACCGACAAATTTTATTGATTCAATCTCAACGTCGAATATATTGCCCTTTTTTAAAATACAATTGAACGGTGGTATTTATTACCTGTTAGACTTAATTTACGCAAAAAACAATTAATCTAAAAAGAAACTGGAATCTGACATTAATTAAAGCTGTTTTGTAAAAGTTGTGAATGATGACGTTTTTAAGCATTATGATTTTGGGTATCAAATAAAATGTTAATTTGAAATAAAAGTAGGCTTCACAAACCATATCACGTCCTCGGTTGCTCTTTTATCATAAAACGATTCTCCCGTCAGGTTAAATTGTTGATGGTTGATTTCAATAATGTTATTCCGTGTCGGGATATATATAAATAGGAATACACTTATTAAAAATATTTCCATCAAACAACCTATACCTCTAAACCTTGTTCGAAATGACGATTTGATTTTTGGTTCAAAATATATATTTTTTTTATTTTAAGTGACGTATTTTTTTTCTAAATTGTTGGTCTCTTTAGCTGCCGCTTTCTCGGATCAAACTGTGCGACCACTAAGTTAAAATTTGGCTCAAATGGTATAATCACCGCGTGGCTTTGCATAGATTAAAAAAAAACAAATTTATCCCTCTGCGATACAAAATTTTTGTCATTTTTGTTATCTGATCTGCGTGTTTCAGTGTGGGTCGCTGTGCGATTCAAATTGTAAACAATATAATATAATATATGCATGTATATGTTCCTAATAAGAACTTCATACATTACAGTTGTTGAAATATTTCAAGGTGTTATTTTGACTGCCATTATTTATAAATTACCTACAATATCGGTGAAACGGAAATGAGCAATTTCTTTCAGTCTTCGGCAAAGGGCACACATTTCTGTAAAATAATATTTAATCAGTCAAACTTGTAGTAAACTTACAAAATACAGGTGAAGCATAATTGCTAAGAGTTGGACTGCTCTGCCATTAAGAAATGTCGTGAATTAAAATGACAAAAAAATAATCGACATCGTATAAAGCGGAAACTGGGAGATTAGTGAAATAAGGAAAGGTTTTGTCTTTTGATGTAGGTACCTGGCATTAATATCAGATGCAACTCAAATTTACCATTTGTGGGAGTATCAGATTACTGAGAGTTGGTATTCTTCTAAAAAAAATCAGTTTAAATAATGTAATTATGCAATAAATTCCCCGATTTTGAACCAGTAACTTACCAACTTAACGCCCAGAACCAAATCTATTTTCGTCTTGACTTTCGTGGTGACTAACACCCGTAACTCTCATAAACAACTACCTACATGCTACATGTATTTAAATAATATGTTAATTGGGGGGTTTTTGATAAATATTACAAGCTCTTTTTTTTCATTTTGTACAATAGCCATTTATTTAATAAGTATGCGTTGGCGTGGATAATGTCCGTAAAATATTGCGGATGATGATCCTATCGGAATCCTCGTGTTACTGGCACTGTTGATAACCTCTGAAGTTCAACGGCTTCGCCTTTCTCGTGGGTTTTTTTTTGTAGATTTTCCTCATTACTTGAATGTGTTCCTTTTGGTATAAAAAATCGTAGCGCTGAAGTCACTGCAGATTTTGTTGAGAAAAAAAACAGTTGTGATGGAACAGTGATGCACAACCTTTTTAGCCGAAGGGCTAGTTTATCAATTTTAAATATGTTCGCGGCCGGTGAGTGATAATATATATAGACCTTATCATGGTTAACGTTGGTTAGTCGATGGCGTCGTCAGTTCAATTTTTTTTAATGTTAATTTCTTACAAATAACCCAACTGTCCGGATGCATTAGGCAGATTATAAAATACTAGATATCTATCTAATTACCTAAAATATCTATTTTCATGATAACTAAATGCTAACTGTCTTACCGGATAAATCTTTAGATGCCTTATAAACTCTTTTTTTAAAGGTTATGGTTTTCAAATGAATTTTTGTCGGGTAGGCTGCCTTTTTGTATTTACAATAAACTTTTGAATAAATCAATCATATAAGGCACGTACTAAAGCGCCGTAGGCGAAAATTTTGCCGTCTCCAATAAATTCTGTTGATTTTCATCAATTTTAAGTTTTAGAGAACATGTAAGAAAGTGCTTGTAGGGTAAAATAAAGACAGATTAATTTATCGTGATACCTTTCTGTATTTTGTAAAACAGAACGGAAAGCGTATTTTTTATGATACCCGGAAATCCGAAGGATTGCTTTGAACCCTTTCTCAACCAGGGTCATTTTAAAAAGACGAGAAATTTGAATTTTTTTTACTAACTAACTACTGAACCAATTTATTTGCGGTTTTTTACAAATAATTTACTGAATCCTTTCTAGCAACACTGATTTTTTTCATTGCTTTGGCTGCATTGTGTACACACTTCATATCGTAAACAAGAATCGTAGATCACACCTTTTGAAAAACTATAATCCGAGGGAATTGCAGTATTAAGAAGGACAAGGTATATATGTTTTTTCATATTCTTTTCCATTTTTATTTACAGTAACATACACTCTTTCATATTATAATAAAAATCCAACAAAAACATTGATATAATATTTGTTTTTAGCATCCTAAAGTATCGTGTCATTTCAAAACGACACTGGTCGTTTGAGGTTATACTATTTGACTATTTTGTATGACTGTTTTATCTGATATCATATATATTTATTATGTACTTTCAAGTGATAAGTAGACATGATATTGTATTTAATTGATGTATTTTTTTTAAATATTCTTTGCAGAACATGGACGTTTTTATAGTAATACATCATTTACCTCTCAGAACCACTGTCGTTTTAAAATGACATTGAATATTTCCTAAACTATCAGTTAAAAAAAAAAACTTTAAAAATAATCTAATATTTCAAGTACACAAAATCATATGTTATTTATTTTTTATATCTGTAGGAATTAATTTGGATGAGAAAGGGTTAAATAAAAAAATCGGAGTGTGCAATTCACACGCGGTAGAAGTGAAACCTTCATAAAACAAAAGTAGACAAGAGTAGGGAGACTGCGAAGCACCGCAAAAAGGGAGGAGACCGATTAAACTAACTCATTCTCTGGCAGGATAAATCCTTTAGATGTACGTGTTTGTCTCTTTTTAGTGTCGCTATTTTCGTTTCATCGAGTTTCTAATCACAACGGTGCTAAAGAAGTTTTGCTTGAATAATTATCAAAACTAATTTCAGTTACTTAATGTGAAACAACATTTGGTCGTGGCCGCATAAAGAGAGGAGCTCACGGATCGCTCGAAACAGGCTCGCGGGCCACCGATTGTGCATCATCTTCATTCTCAAGAAAGAGGCTCGGCAGTTGCTGGAGAATGTAACGTGTTGTAGAAATCATGTTTCGAGGGAATCAAACAGGAAAAGAACATTTTACTATTAAGAAAGAGAACCGTTCGTGCAAAAAACAATCTTATTATTAATTTAGTTAGATGTTAGGTACCTATATCTTGTCGATTAAACGTTGAGCATTAGGTATAATGTTAGTAATTAATTTATTATAGTTATTAATTTATTTTGCTTAATTATTGATTTTCAAGTATTTTTAAATACTTTTCAGAGTTTTAGTTTGTTCTCGGTATTTCCCTGACCAAAAACAACCATTCCGAATCGATTCGTTGCACCAAAGGTGACGTGATTGACGACTAGTCTGGATATCTCAACCGTCCTTGATCTTTCGTCTTACCTCTCCAGAAATTCCCTCCGACTCCGGGCTTTTAAACTTGTCTAATTTTTCTGATACATAAATCGCATTCTAAGATTTTGAGTAAAATGATTGAAAAGTGAAAACAAAGACTTATTGTTTAAAAGAAAATGATCAAAGTCGTATTGCCTTCCTTAGTCTAAACGCTTAGTACCTTCATGAAAGTAAATATTCTTTATTTTTCTACTCATACAAGAACTCAAGTAGACTGATCAAATGAGTAAATCTTGTTTGTGCTTTTTTTATTTTATTCACTTTTACATAAAAAAATGACTAATGGAAATATTTTTCTTATTGATTGATTTTATAAACATCGACTTGAGCCAACTCATTTCTTCCACATGCAGTTCATCTGATATTAATAATTACCTATTACAATATACGAATGCGTTTATTTATGGCAGATGGTATTGTCCAGTCTTTGAGCATAGGTAATTCTGTTGGATTCACATGCTTATGACGTAAATGATTTGCATTGTGTAATAATAGTAGATAAATACCAGCATCAACTAGCTCCTGGGACAAGCGTGTTTGATGTAAACATACCTGAGATTGACAACAACGTATTTGAGGAATTTATTTATTACTAATAACGTATTGTCACGAACTATTGTTCGTGGACAGCAGAACCGGAACAAGGTGGGGAAACCACAGCAAACGTGCGAAAATCGAAAACAAGAAATTAAAGGAAAAATACTCAAAAGCTTATTAGAAATATTTTCTACGCAGCATAGTCTAGTACAGGGGTCGGCACACGAACGTTTGTGGCTCTTCAGATATCAACTCAAATTTCACCTCCACTCAACCAGCCTAACGAACTTTGTTGGAGTTGGAGCCGCCGAACGAACTTTGACCCGAATAGCACCAGTGTTGCCAAATCAACTTTTAGAGCCAGATTTAGCACTAAATCTAGGTCTTCAGCTCCAAAAAAATTGTATTAATTCTTCGCTCCTTTTTCAGATATTCTTGCTCTTTATTTAATAGAGAACTCGTTCACTTAAAATGATAATTTAATTTTGATGAAATGACAACAAAGCAATTTCTGGGATACAATTTTAATGATATCTCAGAATTCCCCCCCTCTCATTCCCTCCTCACTATCTCACCTTCACCACTATCCCCAGCTTACGAAAACATTCTGAGGAATCGGTTTATTTTTCTCATACATTCTCTAGCCACCCTTTCATATGGCTTGATGATTCATTTTTACCCTGCTTCCAACTTGGCTCTTCTGAGAATGAACGTCGTCTGACATAAATGTCTGCCGATCCCTGGTCTAGCGTAACGGCGATGCCTGGTACGATATCCCTAGCCCGGTCGATCGATAAGGATTGTATCAATAACTTTCGGTAACTTCACATCTTTTCCTAGCATGACAGCAGATCGCCAACGAATAAATAAGATTTAATTGAATTTATTTATTTATTTATTGAATTTCACGCCCGGCTGGGCTTTTACATGCATTTTTTTTTTTTACAAAGAACATCTAAATTTAAATAAGCATAACAAAATTTTAAAAAACAAAAAAACAAATACATAAACAAAACAAAAACAAAATCAAAATCATAACCAAATCTAAAACAAAAATACAATAAAAAACAAATTGAAATAAAAACAAAATACTCCACCATGCAAGATGGAAAAAGATGTAGACTGAGAAAAGTAAAGTACACGTGAAATGATTCGAAGCAGAGCTATTCAGTTGGATTAATTAAATTTGTTGTTCTTCTTTTAGATATAAATTCTACTAAGACTTGTTTGTATTTAGTGAATGATGTGTTAAATATATCAACAACATCTTTATAGTCATTACCCAAATTTTGTATACGGCGAATGGGGGTATACAATTGTGATTCTGTGTTGGAGTTGTCACAATAGAATGGTAGATACTGCCTCGATGTTGAATTGCGAGGTATATGGAAGGAAATCAAGTTTAATAGTTCAGGGCTGTCAATTACTGAATTTATGATTTTATTTAAACATGTTAGGTCATATACTATTCTGCGTTCGGACAATTTTAATAAATTAAGTTGACATAGTAGATAATCATAGTTGATACATTCACTTGTGATACCCATTCTGAAATTAATATATCTTAAGAATTTATTTTGAATTCTTTCTATCGTGAGTGAATGCTTAGCATAACTAGGTGCCCATACTGTCGAGTTGTACTCGATTTGACTCCTTACCAATGACATGTACAAATTTTTAATGGTTTGAATATTTTTAAATTGACTGCAAATTCTTATTACGAAACCCAACATTTTCAAAGCTTTATTTGATGTAATTTCAATATGATTTATAAATTTCAGTTTTTGATCAAAGTTTACACCTAAATCATTCACCTCGGTTACAGCTGTTAGCACTACATCATTAATGGAGAACTCATAAATTATTGGATTTTTTATTCTATGAAATCTCATAATAAGACATTTACTTAAATTTAGTTGTAGATAGTTCTCTTGGCACCAAACAAAAAGTTTAAACAAATTATTAGACAATGTTTGACAGTCATTAATATTTCTTATAGCTTTATATATTTTCATATCGTCCGCAAACATTAAAACTTGGACATCGTTGAAAATAGTAAGAACATCATTCACAAATATCAAAAATAAAATTGGTCCCAAATGTGACCCTTGTGGAACGCCGCTGGTAGCGATAAATTTATATGGAGTAAAGCCTTCAATTTTAACGGCTAATTGCCTGTTACTTAAATAACTTTTAAACCACTCGTATAAATACCCTACTATTCCTAATTTGTGAAGTTTTTTTAACAAGAGATCATGATTAACCCTGTCAAATGCTTTGCTGAAATCGGTATAGACTGAATCAACTTGTAACTTCTTAGACATGGATTCGGATATATAGTTTTGGTAAATTAAAAGATTAGACAAGGTAGATTTTCCTGAAGTGAAACCATGTTGGTTAGGTAAAATTAGTGGCTTGATACAGTGGATGATTTTGTTTAAAATAAGTTTCTCAAATAATTTTGGGATGGTTGATAAAAGGCAGATCGGTCTATAATTGCTCACCTCGTTTTTGTCTCCTTTTTTAAATATCGGGGTGAGGAAACTGTATTTCCATTTTTCAGGAAAATTTCCAGTTTGTAACGACTGGTTGAAAAGAAAATGTAGTGGATATGCAAGAGTGGTGGCGCAATTCTTTAGGAAAACAGGTGGGATATTATCAGGACCACCGCTCTTACTTTGATCCAGTTGTTTTAGCTGAGTCAGTACATCGTTATATTCAATTATTACATTAGATAAATTTAAATAATGATCCGAGGAAAAAGTTGGCGAGCAATCTTTGAATGTTGTTGGGTCATGGATATAAACACTTTTAAAAAAGTCTGCAAATAGGTGAGCTACGTTTTGAGTGTCGTTGGCTCTTTTTCTTTCGTAACACATGTTAGAGGGTACACTAACGTCGTCATTTTTCAAAGACTTTGTGAAATTCCAAAAATGTTTTATGTCACCATTTATTGAATTTTCTACTTTATTTATATAATTATTGTAGCAGATTTTTGACAATTTTTTGCATTCTTTTCTTATTTTACTGAACTCTGTATAATTTGGAAGGGATCCCTCTTCTTTATATTTTTTATGTAAATTTTTTTTTTTAGCTATTAGTTGGATTAATTCCTTACTGAACCATTTTGGATGCTTTGATTCTTTAATGAAGACAATATTAGCGAAACTCAATCGAAAATCTGGAGACAGAAAAATCGAAAAAAGATATTGGCTCCACTGGGATTCGCATTTCTTAACGCACATATTATTGGCTGCTATCTTTATATATGATTGCAAGATTCAACTCGAACTAAATGCTATCTAGATAGTGTCTGGATAAATTTTTATCCATTTTATTTTTTAATTGGATATAGGTTCCGTAGCTCAGTTGATAGAGCACTTGCCATGTAAGCAAAGGGTAAGTGGAGCCAATATCTTTTTCTGCTTTTTCTGTCTCTAGATTTTCGATTGAGTTTCGCTAATATTGTCTTCATTTAATTGTATATTATAATTTGAGGTTTTACTCAAAGTTAAAAATTTAAAATGATTAAATTAGATTTTCGTTATTTGTTTTTGGGGTGTTATGCCGTGTTGCGCTGCCCTGATGATGGACACTGCAACGATGTCCGAAACGTTGGCTAAAGAAGGAGGTAGCGCAACACGGCATAACACCCCAAAAACAAATAACGAAAATGCTTTTGGCCGTGAAAATCTTAAAACTTATCCGAATAAATAAGAGTTTACAATTACTAAATGTTCTTTTCGTCAATAATTGTTGTTTGCACGTTAGCTATCTGCAGTTGTTCTAGGCAACGATGAGAAGTTATCTAATGTTACCGATGCTATGCTTATCGATCGACCATGCTAGGGATTATACATTCTTTATCGATAGACCGTGCTAAGAGCAGCTTGAATGTTGCCACCATATAAAATCTAAATAAAAGTATTTTTAATAACTTATTCAGATGCCCCCTATGTCCATTTGAAGTCATGACCTCATTTATAGCAATATGATTTATTTATTTATTTATTTATTTATTTATTTATCTATAAAAAGAATGATTGTATTACATTATTCGATGCCTGTCTCACTAGGGTATACCTGTGTTGAGACAGGCGTAGAGTTATATAAAAGAGTATCATACATAAGAATATTTAATTACAACATAAGAATATTTAAGGTAAGATACATACTGATTTATACAATTCAAACAGAAAGATGATTAAGATTGAGGGTTAATATCATAAAGAGAGCATTATATAGGTGAAGGAAGAGATGAATAAAGTAGTAAATCCTTTCGAATCTATATAAGGAGTTATATTTGGGAGGCGGGAATGGGTACCGCCGCCCCGGGAACCTTTATTGGATAACCAACACCTCTGCCACAGATCACCCCAAGTGGTTCGCTACGTTTGGTGATTTAGCAGGGGTGCCCGGGTTCATGGGGTGAGGTTTGTCTAGGTCTTGGAGGCGGATGACCAGGACATACTGAACCCCAGATTCCTACCCACCCCTTAAACCCTTTTCCTTCCCAGAACTCTCCTCTCCTTCCTTTCCTTAAAAAAACCCTACACACAGCATCCCCAAAGATGACATAGGCCCTGAGGAAAATTATTTTCCTCAGGGCCTCCTGTGTGGAGCTCATGTAAAAAAAAAAAAAAAAAAAAATATTATACATACAGGATTTTACTATTTTAAGTTCTTTAATAAGGGTAAGGACATACGTGAGATGGTAATTCTGTCTATTTGTACTCTATTTTACAGATGTTAGCAGTAGTGTGACGTCCAATATTTATAATCCATTTCTTTATATCTTGTTTGTATTTGGTCATTGATTCAGTTTGTCTAATCGTGGCTGGAAGTGTATTGTGTAGTTTGCAAGCTATGTATTTAAAGTGTTTTTGTCCAAAGGTGGTTTTAGAAAAGGGAGTTTGGAGAAGTTCTTTATTTTTGGCTCGGGTATTGTGTATCATTTGTGTTGGTTTGTATAGGATTTTGTTGTTTTTATGTAAATAAAGTAAGATGGATTTTGCGTAGAGCTGTTTAATGTCCATAACTTTGAAAGTATTGAAGATCGTATCGGTGCTGGTGGTGAGAGGAAGTTTAAGAATTATTTTTATTATTAGTTTTTGTGCTTTAATGATGGGGTCGAGGGCATTAGAATAAGTGTTACCCCAAGCTAAAATTCCGTATTCGATGTGAGATTGGCACAGTGAGTAATACACTGTTTTTAAAAGTTGTAGGTTAAGGAAATTGCGCGTTTGTTTGAAAAAGTAAATAGATTTGCGGATTTTGTTTGTAGTGTTAAGTATATGTTGCTTCCAATTTAGGTGTGTATCAAAGGTTAATCCTAAATATTTGATAGTTGCTACTTGTTCTAGGCATGGGCAGTTGCAATTCCGGTTCAGAGATGAGTTATTACATTCGTGTATTTTTAATTTAGGGTGTAGGTTTGGTTTTGTGATATTGGTAAGACTAGACAGTAAGTATTTTGTTTTCTGTATATTAAGAGTTAATGTGTTCGAGTCAAGCCAATATTTAACCTTTTGAATTCCTACCTCCGCTTTAGAATATACGGTAGGCCAATCTTTTGCTTGAAATAGTAGTACAGTGTCATCGGCGAAACTGACAATAGTGGCATCGATATCTAGGTTACACAACTCATTAATGTATATTAGGAAGAGCGTTGGACCTATAACACTGCCTTGTGGGACACCGTAACTAATAGGTAAATTCTGACTCTTTGTAGCTCTGAGTTTAACGCATTGGGATCTGTCAGATAGGAAACTGGAGAGGAGGCTTAATTCATTATTCCTAATACCTATGTTGAACAATTTGCGTTCTAATTTGATGTGTGATATTGTATCAAACGCTTGATAATAAAAGGCGAGTGGCGAAGCTTGTTTGGTAACTGTCTTGATGATGCCTATATACTCGACTGACAGTTGGGAAGATATTATAGTTGTTCTTTTTAGAAAAAATAAGAAAGCATAATAAACGCCAAAGACTTCAAAAATCCTCGCCCCAACACTGTAGGCACAAGGCAAACCTGAGACACTCCTTCCATACTCATGTTCTCATTACCGCATCGTATGGCAAGATCATTGCCAGCACATTACTGGTTATGTAGCCACACACGTTGGATATAGAAATAAACGATGAATTTAGCATAAGCATATGCAGATGACCAATAACAGTATGGAATCATGAACAGTTTTCCAATTTCCGCTATCTATATCGAGTCGAATTCGTTCCCAAGCGCGTTGATTCAACATTATCTAATGTTTTATTGTGATATTCATGATGCGCAGATGGAAATTTTAGGATTTTGAGTTGGGTGAATGTAACCAAGTGTTCATTCAAGAATCTACAGAACGCATTGTTGAAGAACGTTCACTCCATCAATTTGGACATTTGGAGGCACATCTGTGCTTCTCTAACCGACGCCACGCGACGCGCGATGTTCAGAACTAAACAAAAATAGTCAAATCTCAGCAGTCATTAAGCATTCAGCAGTATCAAACCTAGCATAATGCGTGGAATAAAAGATCAGTGCAACATAAAATTAAAGACTTCCGATTCCGAACAATTGGATTGGAGTGATAGAAAACCTTTAAATTACGATATAAGTCAGATGGGCGAAAGCATAAATAAATCAAACCACTCACAACGAAAGGGGACTCTAGATGTCTCTCTCAAGCGCCCAGAACAACTTCATGGAACCCTCAAAGCAATTGGCAAAGCGACTGACATAAAACAAATCAATAAATTTGTTCAAAATGAACGGTCTGTCATTAATTCGTCTACCTGAATGATTTTCAAATGTCCGGGTCATAGATCTCGCACCATTTTGAGGATTGAAAGGTCTACTTCATATAATTACTCAATAATGTAACAACAACAAAATAAATGTGTTTTATTGAAGCGCTAAAACTAGCGAAGATTGATACAAGTATAAAAATTCACACCAATAAACTCCTATTCCGTGTACGTGTCTGTTAGCTACGTACTTGAACTTGTCTGGTAAACTTTGATCTTCTTACAAGGATTAAGGATAGTGATTAAAAAAAAGTGAATATTCGTAAATTTAACCTTAAATATACTGGTAGATTGTTAAATAGTAATTAGATAGGTCATGCGCAATGTGCACGGCCACTGACCACTAAACAATTTCTGGTATTTGAAAACTTGTTATATTGAGCGTAATTTTGATAATAGTGTGCAGGAAAAAGTATTCTGCTTATGTTTTCTTAGTATCTTCTCATTTGACAGATGACACAGTGATTCTGGGTGGAATAAAATTGATATTAGGTACAACATAATTATACCTACCTTCTTTTACCATAAACTATAGCCTATAAGTTACATTGACGGCGGTGGCCTGTTTGATTTCACCCAAAATCTCGAATCAATTTTAAATGTGAACTTGTTTCAAAGTTGTTACTGTTTTTCTCCGAAGTACACTATTCTACAAGTGAAGCACATTAACCAGTTCAAATCAAGTTTTGCAAGTTTTTAGGGCCGCGTATTATCTTAATCTGACTCTCTCTAATATGAAGAAATGGGCTCATTGTTGGAACATTAATCAGGCTTGGGCGGAACTAGACAGAGTAGGTAACGTAAAGGGCCCGTTATTGGAAGCATGTACAATGGTTTAATTATGTATATATATTAAATTTTATTTAATTTGCCACGTTCCGTTAACGGCACGCGAATCAATCTAAATAACTCGGCAGGTTATTTATTTATAAAACAGAAAATATGCGTTCTGAAGCGGCTAAAACAACCGAACGATGAAATTTGGCGGCTTGAAATCTGAAAAACTTTTTTTTCTATCCGGTTGTTTAGATTTTAACGTAAATTTAGACATGTGACATAAAGTAGGTTAACATTAGTTCGCAACATTGTTTCCATCACGAGCATGGAGCTTTGAAATTTCGATTATCTATAATAAATGGTCTGTAGAAGCCCCGTAATGCGGCTGTCTCCCACAACCCGAATTTCGGTAAATTTTCGATCGAAGTGTCCATGCTTATTACGAATAATTTTTAGAAAAAAACTTTAGATTCGCCTTAATCACTATAATAAGAACTTTTTGCATCACGGGCGGCGGAAAATGATGCATTTTTATTTTCAATTGCGTAAAATTAAATTTCACTTCAAATCGATTTCTTACATATCTCCATTAAACACGGTAAGTTTTAAAGCTCTTAAAAAAATATATGTTATTCCTGAAGATAATATCTAGACATTGCAGGCGCCGAAACGCAAATTATATAAAATTCCCTCGATAGAAAAAAATCGAAAAGTATGCTCCAAAAATTATTATAAACACGTGTGTTTCAGTTATTTTACAAGTTATATGTATGAAAAAATTTACAGTGTTTCTTTAAATGCTGTTTAAGATAATGCCCGCGAGATTTTTGCTCTATTTTAAAAGTGGTGTGTTTTATTAAACATTTTCGCAATTTTCGCATCGATTTTATCGCTGTAAATGTTAGCGCTCTCCTCTAACATTCGTAATTTCGTATCTACCCATCTTCTTCTTTTCGAGCCTGAAAACAGAAAACAGAACTTTATGAATTTTTTGAAAAACCGAATAGTGTCGAAGATGTAAGTTGTCAAAACGTTGATATTTGCGGTGTCCGAAAAGCGTGTGATAGCGCAGTACTGCAGCACTGCCAATCGAATTATGATATGTACTGAGTGTTATGTCACGAGACATAATTGCAAACATTTTACCAACGTTCACTTTGAAAGCTCATAAATTGGTAATTTTTAGAGATATTGAAAACAAATTTGACGTCATTATTAACTCTTTAAAACACATGTATGTCAAAAAAAAAGTTGACAACCTCACATATTTATACAAACTTCTTGTGTCGTATTTCTAATGTTACTTTGAAAGCCTTGTCTGTAAATAATATATATGATAAGGCCGTGTTGCATTTTTTCTCCTTTTTCAAAGCATCCAACGTTTTTTGTGTAATGCACAAAAAGTTATTTTTATTCGGTAACCGGACAAATCAGAACAATTTTGAAAAATTATATAGTAACGGAAAGTTATAAATAGGTTAATAACTAGATTAGGTTAGGTTTTCATCACTATTAATTGATTCACTTTTCAAAAGTGTTATAATTTATCGTGGGACCGTTTATTCATGTGTCTGTGCTACCGTGTCGTGGTATGGTATATGTAGGCCAGTCTGAACGGACAATAACTTTAAAGGGCCTATGAATGTTTACGGACTCGAAATCTCGGTCATAAGAACAAATCCGCTAAAGCAATGCATTTTTTAATGGTGGTCAATTAGTAATTTCTTTGCCTAGGGTGCTGGGAAGACCCAAACATCGTAGTCGCTTTAAACGAATGGGAATAAAAATCTTTTAATACCTATCCAAATCTGAAGCTACAATATAACTATGTTTTTAGGATTATGTGCATGCATGCGTATACAAATATGTATGTGTGTATGTATGTGTATATTATGCATTTATATGTACCCGCCTCAGAACAGCCCTTGTCTAGTGAGGCAGGTTACTTAATTGTTTGTATATGATAATGTTATTTCAATAAACGCCCAGGTTGCCGGCAATTAAAAAAAAAACTTACTTTCGAGTAGGTAAGTGCATGGTTTCTTTATTACAAAGCTAAATATGTGCAAAACTGTGATCTTGGATCAATATATTTTGATGAATACGAAAATGTTTTTTCGGGGAAAAATAATAGGCCACTTGCATCACATTTTTTAAAATTTTTTTCCGGTTTAGGCAAATATTCTAAGACATTCTGTATATATTTTTTTTTTAATCGTATTTTTGAAACCCTGGGGATTTTTTGAAAATTTCAATCCGAAAAATCAGACCATTTTTTATAAACCGGAAAGACGGGACATAATTTTATAGGTGTGAAAAAATGATAATTACATAGCCGAAAATAATTTTAAAAAAAAGAACGTTTTCCACACGAATGGCACAGGAGAATAACGAGGCATACCAAAAATATTACATCTCATAAATATTTTTTTCCTTGATCCATCTTATTGATCATAAATCATTATAATGTACAGCGTCTATATTACTAAATTCAATGTAATATACTTGAACTTGTAAATTGTAATAATAATAAGAATATTATAAAATATTATTTTGTTAAAATCAGCACCATAATCATTATACCTCTAAAACATGTACCGACATCCTCTTCACGTTCTGAAGAGAACCCCGTACCCATTAATTGTACGGGGTTCTCTTCAGAACATCTGTCAAAAAGTGAAACCAAATGATAAGTTCGCAGAGAACAAACAATAAATCTAGTGAACGAATTCAAAAATTCGCCTGAAATCAAAGTGATGCCATATAAAAAAATAAATCAGTGTGGAATTTTATAAAATTAATTGGAACATTTTCGGCGACGGGACATTTTCATGTAGTGACGTCACGAGCCCTAATAATGGATTTATTTATTTAAAAATAAAAAAAAACTGTACATTTCTAAAAAATTTTACCAACATTTTCGTAATCTTAGTAAAAAACTCTATCCACACGATTTTTTCCAAGTCGTTATGAAGTCCATGCAAGTGGCCTATTCACCAAGTCCAACACTATCACAGGGATAAAAAGTGATGGTTTCAAATCGTTCTCCTGGGAAATACCATTTTGCAATTTATCATGTTTTGATCACAATTATATCAAGATCATAGAAAAATAAATCATTGAGTGCTCAAAAACGCAATCCACGCTAGAATGGAATTCCTAAACGTACAACCAGGGACTATATCATAAACAATACGATAATAATAAATAATAATAAACAATACTGTATCATAACAAACACTACGTACATCATAAACAATTGAAGTATATTATTGCTGGTTAAAAACCTTGCGTGAACACGCTGTTCTATATGTGGTTGTAGGAACCTCAGACGATTGAGCATAAAAAATAAAATAAAATTAATTTTCTGTTCAATGAAGATTTCAGACATTAGAAAATTTTTGATCAATTTCACCTTGTAAGAAAACATTGACCTCACTTTGGGCATATACAGACAGTTTTTTATTCAGTAAGGTGCACATTTATTGTTATACTTATTAGAGGCTGCCAAATAATTAGTGTCCGACCGAACCAAAACTTTCTACCGAAACCGAAACCGAAACTTTTTTAGACATGTTAAAAATCTATTTTGTACTGAAATTTGGCTTATTTTTATACACTCATACATGCAGTTAATTGCGTTTACAATCACAACATTCTTATTATACGAAAAAAAAACATAATTTAAGTAGGTATGTGAAAAAAAAATTATATCGATGCTATAAAACAAACAAAAATTATAAAAGTTAACAAATATGTTAACTACTTTTTGTTGTTTATTTTTGGGGTGTTATGCCGTGTTGCGCTACCTCCTCCTTTAGCCAACGTTTCGGACATCGTTACAGTGTCCATATCAGGGCAGATGTGGACACTGTAACGGATGTAACGATGTCCATATCAGGGCAGATGTGGACACTGTAACGAATGTAACGATGTCTGAAACGTTGGCTAAAGGAGGAGGTAGCGCAACACGGCATAACACCCCAAAATAAACAACAAAAATTCTTTTGGCCGTGAAAATCTAAAATCATGTGTTAACTACTTCTTGGGAAAAAAGTTGGTTAATAATCAACACTTACATTATAAAGAAAGGACTTATTTATTGAGTATTTTAATTATAATTGCGTTTACAATCACAACTTTCTTATAAGGTACACGTGTTAAGTGAAATAAAAAAACAGTAATTGATTATTTGAAAAAAAAATGTATTTGGTGTATACTGCTAACAAACAAAAATTATAAAAATTAACAAACATATTAACTACTTCTTGGAACAAAAATTTGTCAATAATCAACACTTAACAACACAATCTCTACATTATAAAGGAAGGACTTCTTTAATTGAGTATTTTAATTTTAATTACATTTACAATCATAACATTCTTATTACACGTTTGAAGTGTTAAATGAAATAAATAAAAAAAAAACAATAATTGAAGTACCTATTTGAAAAAATAATAATTTATTTCTTTGATATTACTGCTAGAAAACAAACAAAAATTATATTTATATTAAAAAATGAAAACTCACAACGAAATCACGCCGGACCGGCCGGCGAACTCAGCTGATGATGGCGGATGACACACGAGTCACGAACTCACTCGAAGTCAGCCGATCGACGTGCGATAATTCACGAACGCAGAGTTTCGGCGCGGCGGAAGGTTCGGCAGATTTTCTGCCGAAACCTAAACTGATGCCGAAACTGAAACCGAAACCGACACCGAAACCGAACGGTTTGGTCGGCCACTGTAAATAAAATTAACGTCGAATTAAAAAAGCGGCCTACACACGATACTGCATGTAGTGACTGCAGTCACTAAATGCAGTGTCGTGTGTAGGCCGCTTTATACAATCTTGTCATAATTAACTCATTGAGTCCGGTACGTCCCACGTTTCGAAATGTTTTCTAAGTCTTTTGTTACAACATAGCTAATTATATTCTCGAATTTCTTTGTAGCTATTTCATAGAAGTAATGTCGTTTGTGGTTAACCCGCTTATTAGTTCATTTTAACCTTAGTCTGGGTTGTTGTACTGTGCAGATGAATGTTCTGTGTTTATGATCAATTCTGGTGAACCAAAGTATAGTAAAAATAAATTGAATTGATGCAATTGTGATTATTTCATGGGCCATATAATTTGAATGTAATTCCAAACAATGTAAGATGCTACGAGTAGATTAGAAATTAATCAAACCTTTTCAAATATCGTAATTCCTTGTGCTTAATTATCTTAGTCCAAAGGCCTCATTGTTAAACAAAATTGCAAATTTTTTCATTCAATCATTTTTATTTCAAATGGGTATAAATGATACTTTTGGGGACTTTCTGTCCAGTGGTGAAGGTATATTTTTTTGTGAAAAGTGATTAACTGTCGTATTTTTTTTTATGTTCTTACTTCTTGAGCTAAAGTTTCAGTCTTGTATGTAGGCATGTGTCCATAATCAGGTTAGATATATAAAGTCGGCTTTGAAAATGTATGTATAGCTACGATCATCGATATAATAACTATAGATTAGCCCTCCCATACCCAATTCCAATCCCAAAGTGAAACCACCTACGAGAAATTTCATAATACAACTACCCATCGAATTCCGTTGCATCTCTTGGGTGACGTAGCTGTTTTGCTAGGAAGAAATTAATTTTTTTTTGTCAAATGTTACATTTCTCGATACGCTGCCTCGAATTCATATGTTACTTTGACTTGTAGTGTCTCTATATGTACTTTTTATATTTTATATTTTATATTGTCAATGCTATTAATTTTTATGTGCTCTCCCTTCACTGTCATCTCTGTTTTTTTATTCGTGTTATTATTATGTTTTTAATGGACTATTGTCCGTAAATTAATAAATAAATTATCTACATATTTTTTAGATATTCGTAAAACTGATTAAATTGTTAATAATAAAATCCGGGATAACGCATACCTAAAATATTTGTAACTGCCTGAAATTTGTGTTTTGAAAATGATCTTCACAAAGCTAGTAATTCCGTTGCCATGAACTTGCTGGAAAACAAATTAGCTCCACGCAGATCAACTAAAGGTACAAACCAATGCTTTTGCGATCTTTTGACTGTGAGATAATGGACTTTCTTTTTGATAAATGTTTCGTAAACCAATATTTTTGGTTCCGGTGTCATTTTTAAAGTCGGGTCCATTGCGCGGGCAAATGCCAGACTTTTGCTTTGACAGTCCCATAAACGCCAGACTTTTGCTTTGACAGTAAAGGTCAACAAAATTCAAGGTCAAAAACAAAACTTAAACATCCCATCCCGGGTGAAGCGGGAAGAATGGCGGGGGCCGGCGGGGAGGAGATTTCATTTTTTGACAGAAGATCGCAGAAGATGCGCGATGCCGCGCAATGCGGTCGTGTGTGAAGAATTAACGGAACGGCCTTTTATTTGTGATTATGTGCAATGAGCGGGCATAAAAATATTATTATACCTAAATATAATATAATAATCAAAATATTTGATTATAAAATTGTAATATAATATCAAATATTTATAATTATTCTATTTTTGACGTAAATGTTTACGCGCTCTAAATTCTAGTAACTTTAGGTCGTGCAATACAATGACGTTAATATAGGTAATGTTATTGGTGCAATTATCGATATTTGTCGGAAATCTTTCCTGATAAATAAATATCTGTGTTTTCTTCCTGGTGTAGCATCTTTTCCACATCGAACGCATTTTAACATTTACGTAAACGATAAACGTCAAAAGTCAAGTCAAATGCGCGGATCTAATAATTATTAAGGATTTTAAATAAACACACTGTCGTAATGGATGATTATTTCTTTCGTGAACTCACTTGTAAATAAAGTCTATTAATTTATAAATCTGTTTCAGAGACACGGGAGAAATTGACCAATTTAAATTTATTCTATTTTTGATGCTACGTAGTTATTCACGCACTCTAAATTCAATAGTAATCGATATTAGTTGGAAATCTTTCCTGATAAATGACGATGAATGGACGTCCGTATTCCAGACCAGTTGTCAAATTGTGTGAACTGCGCGAACTTCACCCTAATTAATTGTTTGAAAGTTCTTCAAACGCCGAAATGACCTTCAAACGCCGAACACGGGAAGCTCAAATACTACAAAAATTTTCAAACATTGAATGTTGTGTTATGGTACTGTCAAAGCAAAAGTCTGGCGTTTGCCCGCGCAATGGACCCGTCTTAACCTGTCAAGGGCCAGGGTTTTTTGGAAAAAAATTTGGAAATTACCTTAAGAACAAGAATGGAGGAAGCTATTCTGACTTTTTCCTTGGTACAGTTTCTTTATACAAAAAATTTAAAATCGCATCCAAATTATTTGAATTAATATTCTTTTTTGAAATTCCAGTCTCGCGCGCGGGCGCGTTCCTGGCCTTTGAAAGGTTAAGACCAACACGCTTTGTCTAGATATACTTGGTCGAAGGCTACGATACAATGTAATAATAATAGCAAAAACATTTGACGTTGATCCCTATATTTTTCTCATTATCTTTCCAGGAATCCTATGTCTTTGATTAGCAAATATTAACAGATTTATTAATTGATTATATTCTATGTTATTCAGTGTAAAAAATCGATAACAGTTCTTCCTGGATGTTGTTTAACTATAATTCGATATGAGTATCCGTTATAGGCAGTCAGTAAGTTTATTATCGGAAACGACGAATTACAAAAGATTAATTTAATTTTCTTAGCTTTATTATTCAAGGTAGAGCTATTTGATTACACAATATTGTATACGGGCTACCGTTTATTTTGACGTAAGCAAAAAGTTCTTACAAAATAGCGAAACAACGAAATTATTTAAAATACCTTGCTGCGTTTTTTAATAAAAATGCATAAAAAATCTCAGTTTATGTATTTAAAAAATAATTTATTTTATTTCACATTCAATAAAACTGTTTTTGTGGCTAATTAAGCGATTATCATAACATAACATTTTTTATTACTGGCGGAATACTAGGTAACAAAGAATTTGAATGATTCCAACATTTCGCAAGACGAACAATTAAAAATGTAATTGCGCATGCGTGTTGACTTACGAGTCCTTATGACTTATGATTATGACGTATTGCAGTTGTCGGTACATTAGGGTGGGCCGTCGATCTAAAGAGATTTTTTAAAGTTTTTTTATTCTATTTGTTTATATTCTCATTTTTAATTTTCAGATTCTTACTGCTTTTGGCCCTTTAACCAGATGTGAATGTGTGACAATTAGAGATGCTTTGCGATTTTTTTACGAAACATAAACAATTTAATTTTTTTAATCATTTTTTTTCTAATAAACAATAAACAGTGTTAATATCAAGTGTTCTTTCAGGTAAATATGGTACATTACAAGTACATTTTGAGGCAGAATCACGTACATTGGTCAAATGCATTGCAAATAAAGTTTTGTATCAATGATCGACGAACCGGTGGATGCAACCTGTTAGACATAAGTTTTTTTTTTTAAAGAAAGACAAACATTCCCGAGTTTTTTTTTTTTTTTTTTTTACGTGAGCTCCACACAGGAGGCCCTGAGGAAAACAATTTCCCTCAGGGCCTATGTCATCTTTGGGGATGCTGTGTGGAGGGTTTTTTTAAGGAAAGGAAGGAGAGGAGAGTTCTGGGAAGGAAAAGGGTTTAAGGGGTGGGTAGGAATCTGGGGTTCAGTGTGTCTTGGTCATCCGCCTCCAAGACCTAGACAAACCTCACCCCATGAACCCGGGCACCCCTGCTAAATCACCAAACGTAGCGAACCACTTGGGGTGACCTATGGCAGAGGTGTTGGTTATCCAATAAAGGTTCCCGGGGCGGCGGTACCCATTCCCGCCTCCCAAATTGAATTGAAGTTACGAATAACGCGACAATATTGTAAATACTACCACCACAGTAAGCCGAAAATGTTGCTTGAGTCGTGATGGAAGACTTAGCCAGCCGAGGAATCGAACACGGAACGCCTGGGTGGAACCCAAACGCGATGCCCACTGACCGTTGTTATAATAAAGTGTTTTGTCTGTAGTTAGTTAGTAAGATAAAGCATTGTAGAAATATATTATAAATTTGTTCAGTGCCCTTGAGGTAATTTTTCTCAAAAACGGTGCTATGCAAATCATCCAACTATTATTATTATTATTTATCACATTATTATAAACGATGATCCATTATTAATCATTGTGCCTACACCAGAACAATAATTATTTATGGTAGGTACGGACAGATACGCTCATTACTAGCATGAAAGCATGCTACTAATGACCAATTGTTACTTAGTGGCATGTATGTAGGTGACATCGCTTGTATTGAACTTGCTCAATCCAGTTTTCCAGTGAGCATGCTACTGCGTACGCGGGTGGAAGGAAGAGTGCTCTATACATTTCTAAACAGGCTTCCTTTTGTGCACGGTCACGTCGATCCGATCTCAGTTCGCGACAACTGTGCGTGCGCACCTTTGTAAAAACTTGGATGGCCGATTGGGGAGATGAAAAACCTTGCTTTTCGTGATTCATTATCAGAGCCACGAATGTCTTTCGAAACAGGGTCACTAAAATACCCAAATAGATTTTCAAAATCACCACCAAATCCCAACAAGTTCCTTTACTTACAAAATAAAAAAAATATTCAATTTAAACAACCATTTAATTTTTATTATCTAGTAATTTTCTCTACCTTTTAGACTTTAAACAAAGCAATGAAAATATAGTACTTTCTTACAATTATTTTGCCGAAAGCGTGCTTGTAAAGAGAATATGTATTAAATTGTTTGCTATGAGCACGCTTATTCATGAGTACGCTTAAAACAAGCATGCGCATGTATAATTGAAGAGCACGCTCATTTTAAGCATACTCACAAACATCCTCATTTACGAGCATGTGTGTCAGGGCCATTACGGATCAAAGGTTGTACAACCTATTTTGTAACTTGGACTTCTGGTACAGGGTCAAAAGTATAATGTATGTTTTTTTTGTATTTTGACTTTAGCAGTATATGAATGTGCAACTTTTGAGACTCCCAATGTATCCAAATTCCATGAAATATTTGACGGCCACTTACAAGTATAGCATTTACGATATTTCCTTTAAAAGAATATATCGGATGTCGCATATAAATTTTATAAAAAATAAAACGCTCACTTGGAAATAAATCTCCCACATGCCCATCATAACATCAAATTACTGTTTTCTGAGAATCTTTTCAAAAACGATTATAAAGGGTTTTGACGAAACGTGGTGTGCACAAGATTTTGATTTTTATTTCCGTGCACTTAATTTTGCCGTCTATTCCTCTTTGGTACTTGCAAAGATTTGTGCATACCTATTCAGAAACATATATTTCCAGTAGGGTGCTAATCTGCTAATGGCCATAGAAAGCATACTGATTTTAAATATTTCAATAACAAATCTCATGCATAAGGTATGTAATTCCAGGTTCCATGACCACTCAGAATCATGCAACTTCAACACCCAAGTTATTAAAAGTTATGAAAAAAAATTGAAAAAGTAGCTCATAACCCAACCTAACGTAACCTATTTACTCATATTGTAACCAATTATAAAAAACTTCACTTTTAATGATTTTTCAGAGAGAGGTGTTGCATGATTCTGAGTTGTCCGGTCACCGTAATTCCCTTAGTTTTGCAATAAAGGAGAATTCATCCATCTGTGGTTGCTATAATTTATAAGAAAAAATAATAAATAATATGTGGTTAATGTTAAAGACCGAAAACGTGAAAACCCTAGGTTTTCTTAATTCGATTAAATCGTTCAATCAACAATATCGATCATTACTCATTTGATTTATTTTAATACTTGTTGTGCAATCAACGACAAAGGTTTGTTGCTATTAGGCTCCGAAAAACCAATTCCCTGGAGATTTGCGGCGACTATATATATAATACGATTTCTGATTGACGTAAGCGTTGACGTATATATATTATACCGACGTAGTTGATTTCATATTATAAAAAAACTTTTAATTCATCTCGAGAATATTAAACAGGGAATATAAGCACTTTAAAAATCTCCACTATAAAGCAACAAATCTACCCAGATAAATCTACTTGTAAAATAATGCAAACGTAGGAAAATAGTACAGAATTTTTGGTTCTCCGGGATTTAAATTTAAAGAAATGTTTAAAAAGTTTAGAATTCGATTTATTAGAATGCCTGACAGCGGTTTTGAAATGCGACAGTTGTCTAGCACAATTTACAAAATCATACTCGTCAAATAATTCCGTAAAAACAATTATAAATACTTCATTATAGCATGTCATTAAATATTAAATGCTCGTTATTTTGAACAGTTTAAAGGCATGACCAAACCGGCGCGTTCAGTTTGCGTCCGCGGTGGCGTGCACGGTGGCGTCCTATGTGCGTGCAGAAACCGTTCACACCAAACTAGCGATCAAATAAACATAGGAACCTACCACTTATTCCGAGTCTCCATCCTATTTCGTCCCAAACCAGGTCCTTTTTTCTATTATTCTTATAATCAAAATGAGACGTATCATACAGCAATGGGTATTTGTGAACCTCATATAAAATTTGTTCCGTTTCCCCCATACTTTATATTTAACAACACAGTTTTTACACATAGATAATAGCTGCGTGCAGCGTCCGAACGCAACATGCGCGATCTGATCGCCACCGCCGCGTGCAGACGCTGCACAGGACGCCACGATCTGGCCGCGGCCGCCGCGGTTTGAACACGTCGCTACAAGTTCGTACACAACAACCAACCGCCACCGCGCACGCCACCGCGCACGCTACCGCGGACGCCACCGCGGACGCAAAATGAAGGCGCCGGTTTGGTCAAGTCTTAAGGCCTAACGCGGCGGGGGCGATCAGAAGGCGCATTTACTACAAAAAATTATTTATATTTTTATAGGACATACATTTTTTATTAATCATTTTAAAATTAGACACTGATTTATTTTTTTATAATGCATCACTTTGATTTCAGGCAAATTTTTTAATTCGTTCACTAGATTTATTGTTTGTTCTCTGCGAACTTATCATTTGGTTTTACTTTTTGACAGATCTTCTGAAGAGAACCCCGTACATTTAATGATGTACGGGGTTCTCTTCAGAACGTGAGGAGGATTTCGGTACGTGTTTTAGAGGTATAATGATTATGGTGCTGATTTTAACAAAATAAACTTTTATAATATTCTTGTTATTATTATAATTTACAAGTACAAGTATATTACATTGAATTTAGTAATATAGACGCTGTACATTATAATGATTTATGATCAATAAGATGGATCAAGGAAAAAAATATTTATGAGATGTAATATTTTTGGTATGCCTCGTTATTCTCATGTGCCATTCGTGTGGAAAACGTTCATTTTTTAAAATGATTTTCGGCTATTTAATTATCGTTTTTAAACACCTATAAAATTATGTCCCGTCTTTCCGGTTTATAAAAAATGGTCTGGTTTTTCGGATTGAAATTTTCAAAAAATCCCCAGGGTTTCAAAAATACGATTAAAAAAAATTACAGAATGTCTTAGAATATTTGCCTGAACCGGATTTTATTTTTTAAAATGTGATGCAAGTGGCCTTTTGTAATTAGATATTCTCGGGTCATATCTTGATTGCCTCTATGGAAATGGACGCATCAGACTTGAGCTTAATCCGAAAGCTTTCGTCTCCAAACATAATTATTTAAAGAGTTCCCCTCCGAGCTATACCGCACGATTGACGACATCAACGTACCACGGACGCTAGTTTTTTTTTTTTTTTGGGATACCAACAGTTTACATCAATAACAGAGCAAGTAGTAATTGAGTCACAATAATTGAACCATTTACAGGTTTCCACATAGGTAATAGGTATTGTATACAAGTGTAGTGATTCCAGAGATATTTACTAATGAAAAATTACATTTTAAGAACCGAGTTATTTAGGTAGGAAGATGAAGGGGGAAGGATGGGGGGATGGAGGGGGAAGGATCGGTTAAGTTGAGGTGTATTAGTAAAAATATGCGTGACAAAAATTAAAAGAGATAAAAAAAGAATAAAAGGAAGTTCATAGAGTGGTGGTTGTATTAGAGCAGGGGTGGGGAACCTTTTTAGCGTCGCGGGCCTTTTGGATGTTCATATTTTAACCCGCGGGCCGCACTCCGATTTCAGTCTCGGGGGGGGGGGGGGAGGGTGAGCCACATTCGAAATAGTCTGCAACCAGAATTTTATAACTGCACTTTATAACACGATAATGGTTTCCGTCAAAATGCATAGAACTGGTTTTAATTACAGATTCAATCTGTACGCGGGGAATTAAAAATAAACTCAGAAATTGCTTTCCTCCGATACTGGCAGCATAAATGCAACTACAAAATTATAACTGTATATTTATGCATTTCAAACATTTCTATTTATGCACTTCACACACGAGAATGGTTTCTTACGAAACGCGTTAGCGAGATAAAACCCCACATGAAAATTTTTCGTTGCATTCCAAACACGGAACTGGTTTTAATTGTAAAGTGAGAATTAAAACTCCACTCAGAACATGAAAATGCCTTTCCTACAATTCTGGCAGCACAAAGTACGCAACTAGAATTTTATAAATGCACTTCTAACATGAGGAGTGCGTAAAAAATGAAAGCCCACCTGGAATTTTTTTCGTTGCATTCTAAACACAGAACTGATTTCAGTTATAGGCTATACCTACTCAGAGACTTAAAATTACTGAGTGTAGCCATTTTACTGAGTATATAAAAATGGCTTTTCTCTAATACTGGAAGCAAAAAAGCAACTAGAACTTTATAAGAGCACTTCAAAATCGAGAACGGGTTTCTACGAAATGCGTAAGCAGACGAAACCACACATGGAATTTTTTCATTGGTTTTTTTTTCAGAGTGAAGGTCGAAGCGAATTGGATTGTGAGTCTCCAGCTTTAATTAATATTGCACCTACGAGTAGAACACCAAAATGGTATTACCTTCGAAATATGTTAGCAGATGAATCCGCAACAGGAATTTGCATTGTGAACACAAGATTGGTTTTACCTTTAGAATGAGTCTGCATAGGAGTCCATTAGTCAACCAGCTTAAATTAAGTTGTACTCTGATTATGTGAATGGTTTTTCTACATTTTGTAGCATATTTATTGACCGCAATATAATTTTATGTTTATTTAACTAATTATATTAAATTACATGTAGTGATTTTTTTATGCCAGAAGTGTAGCAATTATTATGGCATTAATGTTTATATTATATGCAAAATGTTAAGGGACGTGCTTGACTTAATATAACCAGTGATTCCTGACTTTATTTGGGAAGATTGTTATATCTAGCTTTTAGTTCATCATCGCTTTGTAATTGAATAATTTCGTGCTGCAGATTATCAGGCACATTCGATGATTCGACGTTGAACGGAGTAGCAAATATGTTCAAATCCGTTTGCTCCCTTTTCACGTCCTTAAATCGTTCATTAAATGCCTTACTTAATTTCGCGCAATTGCATGTAGAAGGCTTTTGTCCTTGCAGTGTTGGAAAATGCGTTGTGTTATCATATCGAGTACTTTTCACAGTCTTAATTTAATTTCAAATTATTTCACGTTTCACTCAGCTTCAACTTTTCTTTTCTTCCTAGTTGTCATTAAAAGGATTTTATTGATTTATTATCCACTTTACTTCCGCAACGAAGACTAGAAAATAATTTTTATGTCAGACTGCCTAAGATTCCCCTTCGAATAGAGTTGCCATCAATCCTGAAATATCGGGACTGTCCGGTACAAGAAAATTAAATGTTCCGGTGGAATCGACTACCACAACACAGGCATGTGCCTAGTATAGTGGTCAAAAAATCCCTAATTCATGTAACGATAAAAAAAAAGAAAAAAAAATTCACTATCGTTTCACAATATAAAATTAAAATAAAAGTAAAACGGGAGGTTTTATCAAGTTTTCATTGGTATCTAAACAACTTGCTAGTAACAATTTTGTAATAACGTCTTAAAAAGGCATCTGAAACACCGTGAAAAACCCATCCCGTTGTGTGTAATTTTTTGTGGTTCTTTCAGCAGTCCGCACCAAAAGTGCCCGCGGGCCGCAGGTTCCCCACCCCTGTATTAGAGGGTATCTATAGTTATTGTTATTGTAGAGTATCGAGAGAGCGTCTGTGTGATTTTAAGGAATGTGGTACAGAGTTAAAAATGTCAAATTGTGTATAGTATGTGTTGAAAGTGTTGGATGCACGATAGATGAAAGAGTTCTGCATAGAATTTGTGTTGCACCGAGGGAGGCTAAGAATCGTGTCTGATCTGGTTCGTCTATTAGGAACTCGTGTCTGTATTCGTTCTAAGAGTTTTGGGCAATCTACAACGGATCTGGCAATTTTTTGAAGAAAAAGTACATTTTTGGTGTTAACGGTTTCTGCACGCTCTTAGGACGCTCCCGTGCACGCCACCGTGGACGCAAAATGAACGCGCCGGTTTGGTCAGGCCTTAACTGTACAATTAATTAAATGCGACTACATATTAATATATATCAGCCATTCGAAGCTCCTTTAGACCCTAACAAACCATGAAATAATATTATAACATTGTATTAATTAAAACACACGGATCATCAAAAGTTTACCTAATTGTTTGTTTTGTTTTATGTTCAATTAAAATTGTAACATTAAAATAATGCTATTGTAAACTGTCCTAAATAATCACGTCCTTGCTGTTTATATGATGGTATAACGAACGACTCGTGCTTAATTCCCAATAGGATTACAATTCTCATTGAGAGCTACAATTGTAATCAATTGGACTTGACTTTGGTTTTGAAAGCCAATTTTAAAATCTATGTATATAAAAATCGAAATATGTTTAATACGTTTGTTTCTGGGTTTGTACGTATGTATATATGTATGTCCGCTATGCATTGCTAAACCATTCTTCCGATTGCGATCAAAATTTGGAGATTTGATGTGCGCATGCCCGCGATGGTTTCTGTATACAATAGTGAGCTCTGGCATCATGATATTATGCACTGCTAAACCTTTCATCCGATTTGGATTAAACTTTGGGGATTTTGTAGGGGGGAGGGGGAGCGGGAGGGTGGAGTGGGGAGGGTGGAGTGGGGAGGGGGGAGTGGGTGCAGGAGGGAGGGGGGGAGGGTGGAAGGGGTGGGTGTTGGGGTGGGAGAAGAGGTAGGGTGGAGAAGGTGGGGGGAGGGTGGAGGGGGAAGGGGAAAAAGGGAACTTGGAAGGGTGCGGAGGGGAGGGGGAAAAGAGGAACTAGGAAGGTTGCGGAGGGGAGGGGGAGGAGGGGAACTCGGAAGCGGGAAGGGGAGGGCCTAGCTGCAAAAACCTGCAGAGCGGGTTTTTAACTGCTAGTCATAAATAAAAATCAAATCAAAAATTAAATCAGCTGCTTTTGAAAATATTTTAATTCTATGTTTGTGTTCCTTCAAATATTTATTTTAGTCTAAAACCTATTTCAAGTAAAATATATCTTAAAATATTTAAAATTGTTTTTGTTAAGACTTGAAATGATAGCAAATTGGAACGGCGCGGCGCCTCTATGAAGATAATATTATAGCGATTGATTAACATGAAATATTTCATGGATCATAAATTTTATTACAAGAACCTCATAGTGTATTGAAGGCTATTTAAGAAGGTGTGCGGATTTATTACAATACTCGCATCGAACTGGTTTCTATGGCATCATATAATATATGTAATAGGTAATGTGGATATATAATTATGTCTTAATATTATCTTCTTCCTTAAAACACTTTATTATCATAAGTTATAACAATTGATTTATCAAGTAACATCTGAGTGGGATTTTTTAATATTTCTATTTTTGAAACTGACAATTCGTGTTGGAATTCCATTATAATATATTATAATAAAACAAATATAAAACTTTATTCCACTTAATTTTATTGACTGTATCCAGTTTCAGCTCGTTAGAGCCATCTTCAGACTTGTACAAATAATTCTTAGTCTACGGTTTACATACGTAACATATGGGGAAGGGGAAGAGGAGTGGTCTACAAGGATTTTAATCAATTATATTTGTTACTAAGTCGTTTTAGACTGTCGAATTTATAAATATTTTGGTAATTCAAGTAAGCTAATTACCTTGGGTTTGTAGCTCACTTCAATGTTGTTTAGGGAAAAACCTTACAAGTAATATGAATTATTAATGACCTAATTTTATTGTCAAATCGTTATTATATTTATGATGAATGGGAGTTTTTATTGCTTTTTGAAGGGATACAAGTTTACATTGAAGTAGGAATGGTGTAAACTAAATACATATTTTAATTTCGAAATTATTATGAAAATTAGACTGGATACAAAAGCGACTTAGCAAATGATTCTAATTGCTTATTCATTACAAAGTTACTTTTTGAAGGGATACATGTTTAATTAAACTAAATACATACATTATTTTCGAAATTATTATTAAAATTACGATGGATACACACTCGGAGACTTATCAAACGATTCTAATTGCTTATTCATTACAAAGTTTGTGTTTATTTTTTAGTAAAGCGGGTAATTTCTAAAGTTTATAATCTATCTACTTTATGACCTTTATTGCAAGTATGGAGAACTTTAACATCTTTGTCTTTATCAAAGTGTTTATTTTCTAATAAGTGTGATGCTACATTCGACAATTCTCCTTCGTTATTCACCCAGTTTGTAAAGTGTTCTTTAATTCGGGTTTTGAATGACCTCCCAGTTTGACCTACGTAATACGACAGGCAGTTAGCGCAACTGTTAAGTTAAAATTGTTAATTGTTAAGTGAATTGCGCTAACTGCCCGTCGTATTAGGTAGGTCAAACTGGGAGGTCATTCAAAACCCGAATTAAAGAACACTTTACAAACTTTAAACACTTTACAAACGAATGACAAAGGAGAATTGTCGAATGTACCATCACACTTATTCTTTATTCTAAAATAAACACACGTTCGATAAAGACAGAGATGTTACAGTTCTCCATATTTGCAATAAAGGTCATAAACCAGATAGACTAGAATCTTTAGAAATTACCCGCTTAACTAAAAAAATTGACACAAACTTTGTAATGAATAAGCAATTAGAATCATTTGCTAAGTCCCCGCTTTTGTATCCAGTGTAATTTTCATAATAATTTCGAAATTAAAATATGTATTTAGTTTACACCATTCCTACTCCAATGTAAACATATATCCCTTCAAAAAGTAATAAAAAAATCATAAAAAATCCCATTCATCATAAAAATCCCATACATCACCATTTGACAATAAAATTAGGTCATTAATAATTCACATTACTTGTAAGGTTTTTCCCTAAACAACATTGAAGTGAGCTACAAACCCAAGGTAATTTAATTAGCTTACTGGAATTACCAAAATATTTAGAAATTCGACAGTCTAAAACGACTTAGTAACAAATATAATTGATTAAAATCCTTGTAGACCACCCCTCTTCCCCTTCCCCATATGATTTTATGTAACTCGAAAAATACCTGGAGATAATATTTGACACCAAATTATCGTTTATCTCCCACATTAATAGTATAACCACTAAACCGATGCAAATGTTGGGTTTCATATTAATAACTTTAAAATATTTCAAAACTTTAAAAATATTGTATTCATCCATTGTCTGACGCCATTTTGAATTCAACTCAACCATTTGGAATTCATTTTACAATATTCATGAAAAATCTATCGAGCGAATCCAACATAAATTTTTACGAAGCATAAATTATAGATTAGAAATTCCTGTTGAAAACTTTAGCTACATGTCACTATTGAAAATAATGGACCTTGCCACTTTAAAAGAAAAAAGAATATATACTGATCTATTTTTTCTACATAAAATTGTTAATAACATGTTTGACTTCCCTGAACTCCTTAGGCTGATTAACTTCCATGTGCCTCGTAGAACGGTTCGTCAGATGGTACCTTACCATTGTAACAAATCAGGTACCAATGCAGAAATAAACTCAGTAATGAACCGACTGCACAGTGCAGGGAATAAATATTACATGAACACCAACGGTGCTGAATTTCCAGCCTATAAAAACATTGTTATTAAATCTATCTATCTATCTTGATAGCTTTGAAATGTTTATAAATTTTCAATATGTATCGAATTATATGAATGTGCATTCTATATTTGATTCTATTATTTATAAGTTAAAATTTTTATACTTGGTACTTATTTTAATCGTCATATATTATCTCTTAATTCTTTGATTATATCAAATGTATTTTTAATTATATCTTATGTCAAAGCCCTAATTGGGCGTAATAAATAAATAAAGTTAGTCCCGAAAATTACATTTTGAAAATTGTTGATGATTCATGGCTAATTGATTTCAAATGTGCAAATTCTGACTGCGTGCATAACTGTCAAACAGTGTTACCATAAAAGCATTATTAAATATCTTTTTTTAAATATTTATAAAAGCTGGTCGACAATGCAGAAAGCATTTGATAATAATAAAATATTAATTAAATGTAAATAAGTGAGAAACAAAATTTATCGTACATCCATATTTTTACCCGTATTTTTAACGAACGAGAAAAAAAGGTTATTACCGGGTCGCGTATTTACAATCCCTACCGCGTTTCAGTCGCGCTACCGACAATTTACATTTTCAATATCAATATTTAAATATTTAGAAATAAAATAATTAATTTCTAGTGTACACATCGGAAAGATTATTTTATCAAGATTTAAGAACAATTTTTGTTTTTGCAAAGTGATAAAACATTATCAATATAGAGGTGTATTTACAAAACACGGGAATAATATCAAAATTTAAATATTTAGAAATAAAACTATTAATTTCTAATATACACATCAGAAAGATTATTTTATCTAGATTTTAGAACAATTTTTGCAATGTGATAAAAAATAACCAATATATAGGTATATTTAAAATGTAAATAGTCGCTACCGCGACTGAATCGGTATAGGTTTTGTAAATACGCTACCGGGTCAGGGAATTACATTAATATTTCACTTAAGATTCGACGTTAATTGCTATTTTTAATATAGGTTTTAAATCGCTACTTATTGGTCATTGCGACGGGTAGCCTTTAGAGCAGTGACCTGACAGCAAAAGGTCTCGAGCATAAATTCTGATAGCAACAATAACCCTTTTTTCTTCTTTTCAGTCTTCAGTACTCATTGCATACTGTTTACCTTTTTAAGTGTAATTTTTATTTTTTTTCATTTCTTTTATATATTCAGTAATATTATTATTCAATTTATAAAAACAGTTTATTTATAAACCAGTTCTGCTATGTAATTATTATTATTATGCGTAACAGCTGTTTCGCCTTCTGACGGTATTATCAAACTATCATACCTGTCATTACCGACGATTTATTTGTGTTAGTTTTGGATAGATATTTACGATGATAAAATATTATTGCTTTAATTTATCTATGCCCTTATTAATTTATGAGTAAAATAATTGAAATTATTAATATTTTTGAATGTAGCTATTACTTTGTGGTTATCCATTATAGAAAAATGAAATAATTTAACTTTGTATAAACCACTTATTTGTGGTTTATACAAAGTGAAATTATTAATGGCTATTATGCGTTTAAAGTTTCCCCAATTACTGCAAGATTTAAATACTACCGAAGGTCGTTATGTAATCTAATCATTATGTGAGTTATTCCCAAATTGTGACTCATGGGTTTATTTTCTAGCCTAATTAAATATTTGAAATTGGCTTGAATATATCTAGGAGCGGTGAGCGAATTATATTTTTTTTGTTCATTTATCAAAATAGCTATTGCTAAAATATTATTGATTATATAAAATACATAATAATTCAAACGCATTTCCACAAAATAAACTTTATAACAATTAATGTAATTTTTATATTAGAGGTTTCATAGTGAGATTGTTCAGTGTGCCCTTTGCGTACGTATTTTTTGTCTGTTTCCGAATTATTATTTTTTCAAATAAACTAACATACACGTATATAGTCATTATTTTGTTTCCCTGTTTTCAATTTCAGTGTGCAGTGTTTACCCTTTCATCATCATCATCATCTTCTTCCCCTTATCCTATTCGGGTCGGGGACCCATTGCATCGACAAGGCTCCTCCATATGTCCCTGCCTTGTGCTGATTGTTCGGCATCTGTCCATGGTAGCCCCATCCTCTCCTCACACAGTTTCTGGAGTTGCCTCGCCCAACTGTGTCTGGGGCGGCCCACTGGACATCTACCCTCTGGAATCGCACTCAGTATCTTCCTCGGAATTCGGTCATCAGACATTCTTAGTACATGCCCAAGCCACCTCAGTTGTGATTTTTCTACGATGAGTAGCAGTGGTTCAATGTTTAGATCATCTCGGATCGTGGAGTTTCTTATATGATCCCATTTCGTAACCCCTGCCACTCCTCTCAAGTACCTCATTTCGGCAGCTTGGACTCTAGAGCGTGTTCGCTCATTTAGCATCCATGTCTGGTGGCCGTAAGTGAGCGTCGGGCGGTATACCGTTTTAAACACTGCCATCTTTGTTTTGGTGCTCAGCTCGGCTTTCCTTGTCACAGAGCTGTAGAGAGGACGCAATACACTGCTTGCCGCACTTATTCTTCTATCAATTTCTCCGTCTTGCCGACCATCGCTAGAGAATTCGACTCCAAGGTATTTGAACCTGTCCACCTGTTTCAGCTGGGTTCCATTAGCGAGTATGTTGCACAGAGTTTGGTCCCTTCCTATAACCATCACCTCTGTTTTTGAGGTACTCATCTTCATTCCCGCCGTCGTGCACTCTTCGTTGAAACGGTTAATCCACTCTTGTAGTCCCTCCTCTGAAGTCGTTAATCTCGCGATGTCGTCCGCAAATAGTAGGGAGCTTATTCTAGTACTGCCTACCAGTACTGCATCCGGTGTTTGGCTGTTTCGGCTGATTCGGTCCATGAATATAGTGAAGAGGATTGTTTACCCTTTCAATTTAGTGTTTTCTGTTTTCAAATTGAGAATGTTTTCAGTACGCCAGTCTTTATAGATCGGCTAGACACTGATTTTGTAAACATTTCAATTAGCAACCATTAATTTATAACTGAAAGGTTTATTTATTTATACTAAGTTTTACAGATGTTCTCACTCACCTGAGAACAATCCAGTTATATAACTCAGTTTGTCAGAATTGATGCGTTGCTAATTGAAATACATACGGAGTACCTTTATACGTTGATGTATATTTTTTTTGATTTTGCCCGTTTACAAAATTTGAACAATTGTTTGGAAATTGAAACGGTGTCAAAGCACCATCCATTAAATTACCAATAGAATACACCCAGCATTCTCACTTGGCTCTTATGTTGAATAAACTAAAAATACATTAGCCATTTTGTTCAATCTCTTTCAAAGTAAAGACTGAAGGATACCCCGATATTCTACGTATTTACCGTTGACCGCCATTTTTTATTTTTTTATTAGTTTTTGTATACATACACATGTAACATAATCATGAATTACACATGCAACATTGGTTAAAAAACTGTAAAAACACATATATGTATACAATATATAACCTTTACGAGAGTGAAATTACTCGTGTGTAAAGGCAGAACATAAGAGAAGTTTATTAAAAATATAAATTAAAAATTATAAAACAAATATATACGTGCATAGATAAAGAATAATAATATTTATATATATAAAATAAAAAATAAATTAAAAAAATGAAACTGTCAATTAAGTATTTTTAATCAATTGCCAATGCGACTCTAGGTAGCCAAACTATTTAAGATATCATTGTGTAGTCTATTTTTGAATTTATTATAGTCGGGTTCTAACCTCAGTTCCATTTCCAATTGATTAAACCACATCCATCACTCCATTGTATGTGTAGAAGTGTTGTGCAAAACTGGTATGCATTAATGGCGTACTTAAGCGACCCACTGTGTTTTGCCTATTGCTCTCTACGCGTGCCATGGCGTGGTGCGACTTTTTAGAAGAGTCTTTGTGTATTTGAAGCAGCGTATTTTTAATACATGTATTTTTTAGAGGTGGGACTTGAAAGTCTTGAAAAAGTTGAGAGGTTGAATAATCTGATGGTTTCCTAGTAATAATTTTGATTATTAGTCTTTGAGTAATTTCCAGTGGCAAAATTGAGGTTTTGTAAGCTCCTCCCCACGCAACGATACCGTATTGTATTATTGAATGGGCTAGTGCGTAGTATATATTTTTAAGAATTTTTAAGTTAAGTATATTTCTTAAATTAATAAATATATATATGAGTTTTCTTAATCGATTTATAATATTGGTAATTTGAGTCTTCCACTTAAGGTTATTATCTATTATTACACCCAAATATTTTATTTCTTTTTTATTTGCTATGCATAGACAATCATTATTTTGGCATGTTAATATTTTAGTGAATGAATTTTAATATTTAAGGCGATAGGAGGTTTTTTTTGTTGTTATTTATACTAAAAAGTATATAATAGGTTTTTCAATGTTTAATGTTAATAAGTTTTTGTCGAACCATTCTTTTAAGGTATTGATATCATGATTAGCAGTTGTTGCAAGTTCATTCCATGAATTTGCTTGGAAATAGTGTATTTGTCTAGTGAATTCACAAAAGAATGGATAGGTAATACTTTTAGATTTGTATAATAATAGTCCTAATCAATTTTAATTTGCGGATGTTGAAAGGAGTGGAAACCTGAAGCCATTTAAACATTACATTCTATAAATTCTTCATTGAGGCATGAAACCCCAAATAATTTACGATATCCAGCAGAATACCGTATTATTTATGTGTGCATTTAACATTTTTTCTAAAGGTGTGTTCCCTTGTTAAACAACGTTGTGTGAATTGCAAAACATAATAAAACTGTTTCACTATATTTTTAATGTATCGTTTTATGAGTAGGCAAGATGCATTAATTGCAAAAAGTAGTCACTCATTCAATGTCACCTCACTTGATAGTCTACCGTAAAAAAAATAGTCAGTTTCCTTTTTTGTGTATGGCGCATCTGCGTGGGATTAATCTTTTCTTATATCTATAAATTTACAATTATACATACCTATACCACAAATAATATGACACTTAAACCAATATGTGTAAACATTGTGTATTAGCAAGCGGTTAGAAAAACTGTGAAAAAAGTGACAGAAGCCGATAGTGGATCTGACCATTCTAATGGTTTGAAACTGCAGAAAGTAGAAAAAACTGCTTTGCAATTAATTAATTAATAAGATCAATTTGAAAAAAATTGGTAGAAGTAAAATCTAAAAGCACTTGTTTAGTAATCTTTCGGGAGCGCTTTGAGTAGGGTTAGAAACAGAAAAACGGCACCTGAGAGTAGTTTGTGTTAACCCCTCAGAATTTTAGCAAATATTCGCTTGAGATGTTTCAAACGAAATGATATTTTACGAAAACTTTGTGTTATTACCGCTTCACAATTAAAGCTCTATGTAAAAACTGTTTTAGAAAGGGTACAAAATAAGCTTTCGAATTATTGTATTACAAATAAATATTAACATTTGTAAATATTAAAATTTAGAATGCAAACATTAAAAAAAATGTAAAAATGACTCACGTGATGTTTTTTTATGTGAAAACGGTGCTAAAATCACAGATTATGTAAACAACAATACTCATGCTATTGTATAAATGTTTAATAAACACTTTTGTCACGTCATTTTGTTATCATTTCATATAAAAATATTTAATAAAAATTAACAACGTTGAGCGGGGTCGAGCCGCCGGCCGGTCCGAAATTTGGCGGGAAAAATTATGTGTCAGATTGCGCGAATGACAGAATATTCTTGTTATGTATATCTATGGACAACTTGAATAGGGATGTACAGCTTGTTCCACTATAGACCTTTTACTTTTTGTTTTAGGGATTTCACTAAAATAATAATGGAGTTAGAACGATTTCTATGGAGACACAAGCGTTGACGTATAAACACGCTTATTGTACTTGACTGATGTCGTATTTCTAACGCATATATCTGCTTAAGTTGGTGACCGGTTAAACTAAACAACAAATTATATTATACAGACAAAATCTGATCAATTGTCATGCGAGAAGAAGAGACAAATCAAACTCGAAGATATGCATTAAAAGTTTAGAAGAGCGATATTCATCACAAAAAGAGATATGCCTGATCAAATACCTTGAAAAGGTGAAATATTTTCAGTCAGTCAAAAGTTATGTACCTACTTAATAAAGGAAGAAATCAATAATAGCCAATATAAAGTTAATGACAACAAAATAAAAATGGGAATCTTTTAGTAGACTTAAAAGATCGCCTTAGCACGTAGGCAGAATTCAAAGTATATTTTTTTGAGGAAGAAAAGACCAAATAAAGTATCAAATTAGGGGAAGAGGGAAGGAAAATAAATAAAGTAGATTGGACAATCTAACTAATCAGTTCCAGTTACTGAATATTAAACTAAACATGGCTCCTTTAAAAAAACCACTTCTGATAGGTGGTTTCTCGTCCATCTGGGCGACCTTGGTACCCACTGTAATTTTATGTTAAGTTCCTGTTTATTAGTATATTTTTCTATGAATTAAAATACCGAGATTTGTGCAAAGCTTGCTAGTAGAATTAACTTTAGCATATAAATAATTATGTCATTCGCCAGAGAATATATTAATTAATATTACGTAGAATTGCGGAATTTCAAACCTTGTTAAAAAAATATGTCTTTCGCTAGCATTCTAATAAATCTGTTGTTAAAATAAACAATCCGCAGTGGCGGCTTAATAATAATTAACTTAATTTCACCGAAACTAACATGTGTAATTGATTTTATAATACCGCCGAAACCCAAAAAATCAATAAAATTATATTTTCACTTATATGTTTGTACATCATCAGATATTTTATAAAAGCATCACGCAAGCAAACGTAAAAAAACGAAATTCTAGCAATTCATTTTTATTAGTGAGAGCGCATTAAACGTCTTTGATAAACGCCACATCCCGACGATACATCAGTATAAAAAACCTCCCTGTAGTTCAACATTCGCAGATCCTGATCTTAGCTACAAGATTTCGCTCTGATTTAAGGATATTGGGCGAGACCGAAAGCGCTGAAGAACTTGTGCTGGACAAGCAACGTCGAATAATCGTTACCGAAGTTTTACTATCATCGAAGCAATCCTGACGTTGCACATTGCTGCTTCTGCAGAACTGCATAGATTGTAAACATTATATTCGGGGCACGTTTCCAAAGATTTTCGAAAAATCTTTGTTCAAAATATTAATAAAACTAGGAAACCTGTACTTTAAACTTCACTTTTTTTTGCTAGGATTGCGTTAGAAAATGAATATGCCGGAAAGTCGTTGTTACCAATACTGCACAAGTGTACAGAAATTGTTGACAAATATGTGAATTTTTAAGTTATTGTATTAGGAATTATTGTATTATTAGTTTAACACATCGAGTAAAAAGATGTTGTCACTTTCTTTTCCTACTTTCACTTTGATCGATTATTGTTTTCATTCTAACGCATTCATTTAATTTTTGTGCATAAGCCTACATACCAGTCATACCACATAGGTTTCTGCAGCCTACATACTTGAAAATTTCACTGTTTTTACGTGGGCGATTTAAACGACAGGTTTTAAAAAGCTGATTGAATAAAGAAAAAAGAACAACCAATAAATACTGAAAAACAGCCAGTTATGTAGGTACTATATAAGGGAACGTACCCATACATAATATCTATATAGTATGTTTGCGGCACGTTCCAGAGTGGAAGATACTCTCAGTATCGCCCTGGTGTAAGACCACCATTCAGAATTGAAACGTTACTTGAAATGACATTAGCCGTGTTTGGTGACCAGATCTGAATAGCCAGGTACTTCCCCACCTTCCTCTTCCCTATTTCCTTCCCCTCCCCACTACCTTCAGCCTCACAACATACCCCAATTAGGGATGCCATAGTCTCACTGGCTCCAGACGGGAGCAGCTGAAACTCTTGTGAGGTATCACTATAAAAAAATAAAAAATCTAAAACAATAAGACTTCATGGATTCAAATCGCAACTTAGCTAAATCAAAAAATATCTAATTTTAGATTTTTTTCGTATTGTATAATTCCTGCAACCCCACAACACTCCCAAAAAATTGAATGTCTGAATACCTCCTTGACTTCGGGCAGTTCGGTTTCTTTAAATAAATGATTTTTTTTATTTTACGAAATAGATAATTATGAGTAAAACCTCAAATCGTAATATTTAATTAAATGAAGACAATATTAGCGAAACTCAATAAAAAATCTGGAGACAGAAAAAGATATTGGCACCTCTGGGACTCGAACCCAGGACCTTCTGCATTCGTGGCAACAGCTCTACCTACATTTAATTAAATATTACAAGTCATTGATTGTTCATCCAATCATCGCCAAATAGTTTAAGTTGCGTACCTACTCATCTGCAAGGCTTTGTACAAGTATATCGATGCTCTTAAATAATAACACACTCGAAATTTAGAAAATATATTACTTATTTAGAAATCTGTTTTATCTAGAATATAGAAATCTACCACTGCGCCAAGGTGTCAATATCCTATTCGGTCATTTTTACTTCGACTAAGAATCACCAACGTTAACGTCATTTTCTTAAAACATATTTTACTGGCTGCTATCTTTAAGTATGTTTGCAAAATTCAAACCCGAACTACAGATACTATCTAGATAGCAATGCGGTGGAGGATCGCCAACATATCTAAATAAGTTAATTTGTTTTTACTCCTCTGTATGAATAAGACATTAATAATATGTAGGTACCTATGATGGCGACCTACAATGTTTAGCGCACAGGCAATTCCTCAAGCACTAGCCGCCACTGCTACACACATGGTCGACGGAACTTGATTTTAGACAATCCAAAAAAAATTCCCGGGCCCACCATAAAACTGGATTTAATAAAAAAAAACTGGCAACAAACACTAAAATGACACAATAAGAAACAAGACAACATCCGCAAGAATCTCATGTTTGAAATAGGTATGCCAAATTAACAACGAATCGAAAACATCAGTCGAAAACAGATAATGTATTTTTCGACGCCTACCCAATGACGTTATATAAATAAATAGACTCGCCATAGTCTCATATACTCACAATATAATGTGGAAAGTAATCTTAACTCTTTTGTTTTCAGCGATTTTCAGTATAATTTCTTAATTCAAAATTTTATTCCTGTGTGATAAAGATAGACAATCAAATAATTTGTGTGTATGAATGACATGAATACATGAGCGGGCGGCGTATTGCTTGTCACTTTTTGATGGAACGTTCGCTCAGTTCGCTGTCTCCTTTTCTCGAGGCCCACTAGAATAAAAGGTCCGGCTGCCTGTCGGAGTTTGATATGTCGAGCTATACAATAAATACTATAGGGCAACGACAGTTTTCAAATGGTGGCGATTGTCATCAATACTTGTTAGAACTACTGATATATGTGTTGTTTTATCGCAAGCAAACAAATAAACAAGTGTTTAGGCTGATTAGTCTACTTTAAAACAGTAAAGTTTACTTAGCAACAGAAATTTGGCTATTGCGCGTCCAGACCCTTTACTTTAGTAGGACTTGAATTTTCTCTAAAGACATGTAAAACCGCGAGCGGGAAACATGAAAATTAATTGTAATATTTATAATTATCGATAATATTAAGTAATTTGGGTGTACTTACAAATGAAATGTTATTCATTCGTCTTTACTATTATTTGCCGTGTAATTGAAACATTTTCTCATCACACAGGAGGGCATTTTGACACTAAAACGCAATTTACTTACTGGTAAGTGCTGGTAAGACGCAACCTTACTCGACGTGTAGCAGTTTAATACTAAAGTACTAGATATCGAGATCGTTACAATTGTCTTGTTCTTGTCTTCCCACTTTGAGATTTCTACCCCTCGTCTAATAGTATGTAACGTCATAGTCGAAAACAGATAATGTATTTTTCGATGCCTACCCCAAATAGAAGAGACTTGTTTAAAGTGAGGTTTTTCGAATTCAATTGTTCGAAATCAATCGTTCGAATTTCAGTTTTTCAGTTGAATCGACCTTAGCTCTCATTGTTTGACTGACACTCTTTTGCTTTTTCTTCGCACCCTTTCAGGCATCTATCTTGGGCCCAGAACTCTCTCAAATGTCACCAGTTTTGTCTTCACCTTGGATGCTCTCCAGGATGAGGTAGCTCTTTTTCGCTATTTGGGTAATACATTTCATACACAGCAAAATATCGAAAGGGTACGAATATACAAGATAAAATAATGCTTTAATATACATATTTCAACAACAAAAAAACCGAACTGAAATGCAGGTGTTTGGAATGCGAGTGTTGACCCCGTACGCATAATTAATAGTTCGTTGACCGTAAAGGTTTTTTAATGCAACAACTCGATGGTAGGTGAATTTGCGGATTAAAATTAATGACGAACGACTGCACCAGGTACGTTTCTAAAACAAAATTATGTCCGTGTCATATTATCTTCCGTTGTGGGTTAAAATATGACTTTCAATTCAACTTTCAAAACAACAAAAAACGCTGCATACTTTTATTACCATTGATAATGTAGGTTGCTTGGAAGAAGCAGCTATTAGGAATAATTTCACTAAACTTCATCGTGGTACAAACAATAGCCGGTTGAACCAAAATACATTGTACTGGCTCTCCGCTTTTCATTAAAGATTCCGTAAATCTTCAAATAAAATTAATTCATTACTATGGTTATACTAGCTGGTTCCCGGCATGCGTTGCAATGCCATATACAAGTATTCAAAGAAATACATTGTTTCTCCCTGAATCACCTTTCCCGTTCGTCCCCTTCCTAGCTAGCTTTATAAATTATAGCCAATATGTTTTTTCTGATGTATTAGCTATATTATTGAAAAGTTTCATTAAAATCCATGCAGTAGTTTTTGCGTGAAAGAGTAACAAACACACATACATCCATACAAACTTTCGCGTTTATAATATTACTAGTTTTTCTTGCGGCTTCGCTCGTATGGTATTAGGAGGGGTTACCACTCCGCAACCTCCACCCCCCTCCCCTTTCCTCTCCCCAGCCACCGCCCCCTCCCCCCTCCCGCATTCCATATATTCATTCCCGGTACATTCAATTTTCAAACTGCTCGCGTGCCATCTATTGCAATTTTTTATACAAATTTCAGTATGCCAGAGCTCACCAGTAGTTTCATACAAAAAAAATTATCCAATTTGGTGCAATCTTTCGGAAGTTATGCGCATACATACATTTCGGCGATTCATTTTTATAGATAGATGTACAGTTTGGCAAGAAAGTGTAGAAAATAAATGATGGCGCTGCGATCGTTTTCTAGTTTTAAATGGCAACACCAAGATGGCTCATAAGACAAAGAACGTATGTTTTAAAAAAACACTTTTGGCAAAATGCATATTTCATAGCGTATTTGTATTTTCAAAAAATTTGCACAAAAACTGTAATTTAATAGAAGCAAAATAAAACAAAACAAGTTTTAAGTGGGCTTTTATTCCGATATAAAAACGTAGGTACTTAAAAATTTAAGTCTATTAATTCAACACCCGACATGTAATTATTGTCTTCGTCCTCGTGTGATTCTTCTTCTTCCGTATCTTCATCTTCATCTAAGCGCAGTTCATCGATATCATATATATTACTGCCTCATGCATAATATTCTGCATCAATTTTCATCACGTGTTTGCAACAATTTTTCCAATCATCAGCACTTATGCTATTACATAATGCCCATTTTCTGTTTTCCCGGTGTTTCAAATTTTCTATCTGCCTTTTCCCCTTCCTTGACAATTCGTCTTACCGTTGATTCAGATTTACCTGTGTGTGAAAAATCATTAAAATTATTATTATATAAGGGAGTTTTAAAAACACACACTAGATAATATTCACTTGGAAAGAAAGAAAGAGAAAACGAGAAAAAGGTAACTTTTCTACGAGTTTAATATTATTTTTTTTATTGAGTTATTCCCTTTTTCTTGTGGCCGCATATTATCTGTCAAAATGAAGTGTCAAAATCAGATTTTTTTACCATAACCTCAAATCAGATTGTAATGGTTATTATCGCTCGAAAATTGGCATAAATCTTGTAATACTAATGAAATTTATTAAACAAACTATACTACAGCCATTTCAGCAGTTCGTTTGCAAACATCTTCTAAATTAAAAAGAAGCTTCTTCGCGTGACACTCGGCTAGGCTGCGTTGAAAAACGCAGAATATAACCCCTCTTGTATCACTATGTAATAATTTATTCATTTTAATTAAATTCAGGCAAACAATGAATAAAAATATTATCAAATCAGCGATATTCTACTCAGATTTAAGACAATAAATCAACCGTAACACGTTGATACACACAATATGATAACACATAATATGACAGCCATAAGAAACGTCATATAATTCGGTGTTGCCATAGTAATGAACACGTTTAGTTCCAATTGAATTAATTTCTACACTTTCTTGCCAAACTATAACTACGACGCCAACGTCGTTTCCACGGCAACCGTTTGTTTTGCTTTTCTTCTGACGTTTGCAATAACTCGATTTTGTTAGGGACAGATAAATAATTTCAGTAAATAATTTGATAAATAATTTCATAACGCCAGAGCTTACCATTATATACAGCCTAGTTTACTCGCATGTAATGTAGTTTTCTATTAGTGAAAGAATTTTTTAATTATTTTTTGTTGTTTAGGCGTGAAAGAGTAACAAACGTGCATACATTCATACATTCATACAAACTTTCGCATTTATAATATTGGTAAGATAGTAAGAATACTAGCCTTTCAAAAAATATTATTCTTATTTAGCAATTTTATTACAAAATGTTAAAAAAAATTACTGTAATTACATCTTTTTTCGTGCTTATAAATATACATTCCCGTTAAAATATAAACAGTTATTTTATTACTTTTAATATAAATGTCTATGCCGGCGATAGTTTTTTTTTTTCAAATAAGGCAATTAAAATTATCACACATCATTAATTTTAGGGTTTAATATTTGCAAAGCGATTTATTTTATTCGAAATATCATGCCCGAGTTTGGCTTCATTCGCATGTCATTATTAGATCGACGACCTCCAGGTCAAATAAACCAATGTGAAAAATGTGTAAAATCTTCGTTATTTAGCATGTAAATTATGACAGCTTATTAAAAAAATATTTAATAACACAGGTGCACAGAAATATTTAGCGGATTATAGAATCCCATCATAAAGTTTCTTCAGATCTTCCTGATTTTTGCCGAACGTTATGTTTTATTGTTTATTTATCTTAATTAATTCTATTACAATTGGTGTGTTATGCCTATTTCACCTTCTGGGTTGGGAGTAGGTTAAGTAACAACACAATACGTGTTATTAATATTAGGTCCTTACATATGAAAATGGCGTTTTGTATGGGAGGAACATAAAGTCGATTTTTTTTAAATGTAATATATTTATTTAATCAAAGTATGTACCATTGCTATCCATGCACTTTTGCCATCTCACAGGTAGTTCATCGATCCCTTTACTAAAAAAACCATTCGGACCGGAATCAATAAAATCTTTGAAGGCGGTTTGGACTGCCCCATCGGAGTTGAATTTTTCCCTTGCAAGAAGTTATCCAAATTTCGAAAAACAATGGTAATCTGTTGGGGCAAGGTCCGGAGAGTACAATGGATGTCTTAGACATTCCAATTGAAGCTCCTCTAATTTGGTAGCCGTCTGTTGTGCAGTGTGTGGTCCAGCGTTCTAACGAGCGTTTGTTGATTTGTTTCACTCAATTCGTTAGGTACCTACCTTTAAGCTTTTTCACCTTCCCAATTTGCTTTAAGTGGATTAAAACAGTTTTATCACTAACACCGCAGCCTCCAGCTAACTCGGACGTGGTTTGCGATGGATCCGCTTCCACAATAGCCTTCAATTCTTCATTATCAACTTTGGTCTCCGGCCGTCCACGGAGCTTGTTCTGCAGGTCGAAATTTCCAGAACGAAAACGTTGGAACCAAAAACGCACTGTGTTTTCTTTTGCGGCACCGTCGCCATACACATCATTAATCCTTCGAGCCGTTTCTGCAGCACTGGTGCCACGGTAGAACTCGTACTCGTAAATAGCGCGATATTTCAAGTTTTCTATTTTGTAAACTAAGTGACGCAAAGAAACAAAAACAGTTAAAGAAAAAACAAATGAATGATAATTTTCGAAACACAAATACATGAGTAAATAGCTGTATAAATTTGAATTTGGAATTCCTAACCAAAGAGAAGATATTTGAGATCAAATTTGTCAGTATGGCAAAACGCCAATTTCATATGTAAGGACCCAATATCATTATTTGTTATTTGTTGCCATAGTTTGTTGTTACTTTTAACAATTTTGGCTTCATTAACTAACTAAAGTTAATTTGATATTATGAGGGAATAACCAGACAAAACCGGATGGATATATGTCATTTTTAAATAAAATTTTAGCCATATTGACTCTTTTCCACAAAAAAGTATAAATTGATTTCGAAAGATCGTTCATTTATCTGGTAAAGTTGTGTTTTAAATTATGAGAAAATGTGTTTATTTTAAGAGTAATAAAGGTATACCGTAGTTCGTTGGCAGATGTGTTAAATTTTTAAACAAAATTTTGTACAACACACATTTTAAATCATATGAACTTGCAGTAAAATAAATCAATAAATTATCTGGGAAAGCTATGTTTCAGAATTTTAATTTTAGTTTAAATAAAATCATTTAAAAAAAGATCCACACGTGTTTTGTAATGAAAATACTTCAGTTTGTCTATTTATATATACGGTCTTACAAACTAATATATTTAAGATTTTTTTACATTCTTATTTTGCTTAGACATTATTGAAAAATTATAAATACTTACTTATGATCGTAAAATAATTACAAAAGTAAAAAACTTTAATAGTTTCATCATCAGCATTTTTGGATGTAAGTATAAATTAAAGCGAATTTTGAATGAAATAAAATGATATTCAGTTATAATTTCAAAAAGCTGGTACGGAGAATAATTCATCTTTTCTCATTGGAACCGCTCTGTACGATCGTATGAACATCTTTCGACGAAATTTGGATTTTCGGCCGCTGGCGCCCCCACCATTTCGATAAATTATATTAGTTAGTCACAAGTTGCTAAAGGGGTGAGGCTTTTTTTAAATATCAATCTTTAAGTTCTCAGTACTAATGCTGTTTATTTTCATGTATGTATTCTCTATAAAGGAAATACATATATAATGAGATACGTTTTAAGATTTTCACGGCCAAAAGTATTTACGTTATTTGTTTTTGGGGTGTTATGCCGTGTTGCGCTACCTCCTTATTTAGCCAACGTTTCGGACAGCGTTGCAGTGCCCATCATCAGGGCAGATCAAAGGAAGAGGTAGCGCAACACGGCAGAACACCCCAAAAACAAATAACGAAAAAACATACAAAATGGCTTACTAGTTATTAAAGCCCCATCTTAGACACGTTCCTACTCGCCGGCCTTTCCATCTCCTCCCCTCACTCTTCACTAATCCCTGGTCATATCTCCACCCTCACTTCGACTCCAATTTTTTTTGACATAGTTCATGTTAAGTTAGTATGTATTTAGCCCTGAGCAAGGATTGGTAGTTTCATTTAATTATAATAGTCTTCGCAAGGTCACTAGATGAAATACCGAAACAAATTTTTATTAAAGCAGTTAAACGTGTTGTTCTTTATTCCAAAAGATACCTTTTCAGAAGTTTCTACACGGGTTTTTAGGGATTTATAGCATACTATAAAAAATATGCACACAGGTTTAAAGCAGTCTTCCGTTGCAAAAACTGTACTGAATTCAAGTACGTAACCAAATTTTGAACACGGCCTTATAGTAAGTATATTATCTGGTTGGTTGCTCATGGACAGCACGTAGGATGTCTTTAACTCTGCTATATTTATGTTCGTATTTAGTCAAAATTCTGGTTGATTTATAGTGTTTATTGCGCAATGCCAAGTCCGGAGAACGAGTATATTATAATGTACTATATATTTAAGTACCTATGCTCTCCACATGACATACTTTTGGCTCCCGTGGACTAATTGTAATCGGCACCTTTCTACCTGAAAGTCAAATATCTGGGTGCAACGTAAACCTCGGCAATCTGAGCATTTCTATGATAAAGGTATGCTTCGATCGCTCTATTGTAATCCCGTAGGTACTATTAAATGTTCGTCGTATATTTCCTATGTCACAAATCGTTGATTTTCTTACATAATTTGAAATTTAATGTACTCACTCAGAAAAATGTTCATTTGCACGTTCAGAAGTAGAGTACGCGATCATTTCTTTGAGAGTTAAATTGTTCTATGACCTTATAACTCATTCAAACTGAGAAATTTTACTACGATTTACTTTTACAATAGTGATACATTTTCCTGTTTTTTTTTTTCGATTCATGCTGCCAAAACAAGTCAATGTTCAATGTTTCAGACTGACAAGAATTATTATTTAAAAAATCTATATTAATTATTATTATTATAAATATTTTATTATGATTAAAAATCTGTATTATTTTTTATTTTAAAAAATCTATATTAATAATACATCATCAAAATCATAAAAATTTGAACGGCACGATCTAAAAAAGGCATCAAACATGGATTTCAAACTGATAACGACAACCTTGGTTTTACAACATGTCGTAAAATCGTTGTTTAGTGAATCGGAATTTAAGGAAATTCCATTTAAACAGAGGTGGATGACGAAAAGAGTGTTGAGATAATATTTGACCAAGGAAGACAACAAATATTTGAAACGGAGCACATCATGGGTTAGAATAGTAGACAGGAATGAATTTGTAAATGAATCAAGAATTAACCTTCTTTAATGATAATCTTTTTTAATTAATAAATTCTGTACCCTAAAGGATAAATCGCGTTAGTCCGTAGCTAAGTCTGTAGCTATGTGTGGTTTATCCGGTACAGAATTAAATAAGAAAAAAATCTATTTTTTTTACTCTTAATCTTCTCTACCCACCCATATAGTAAACAGCGTGGTGGATTATTGCGTAGTTAGTCCACAAAAATGCATCATAATACGAGTACCTAGGTATAAGACATCTCCAACCAATACATATCAAAATACCACATAGGAATGTTGTGTTGTTTTCACTTAGCAATAAATCTCAACAGTGAAACGGGTTATTTAAAATTCTTACAAGTCTTGACATCTTGATTCACATAAATCGTTTCACTTTTGGCAACCGGCATTCGTGACCACATTGTTTTGGTGCGTATAAAAAAATTATAAACTTTAGTAAATAATAAGATGTTGCATAAAACAATAAAGACAGTTCTGATATGAATAAGTAATTAGCAACCGGCATCTTCTAGTCAGAGGAAAATATGGGGGGTAATTTTTTGTACACAACATTCGCTGCTCGTTTCACTTTCGCACTCAGTCGCCATTAATTTCAATAAAGGACATTCATCATGCTGGGTCTTGTTTACGGATTCAAGGATATTTACAAATATGTGATGTGAACACGGTGAAGCAATGTTAAAATGATACGTCATCTTTTCAGTAGAGGAAGCTTATGGCGCCAACTATGACAATCCAAGAATACCATCATCACTTTTTTGATTATGAGACGGGGGACGCTCAAATATCTTTCATAAAAAACTAGATACGTATTTGCAAAGTTTTTGTTATTTGTTTATATTTTACGTAATTACAGTTATTTTGTTTTCTCTGAATTATGGAATGTGTTACATTGGACTACTCGTAGGTATATTTAGTATTATTATATCGCTGTGTGAATGCATTCCAGCCACAGAATAAATATGAGCACAAGAAATGCGATGTGGGCGTGAATCGTATTCCAAAAGTCTAGCTAATCAGACCTTAAATTTCGAATACAGAACTGTGTGAAATTCAGTCTTTATGAAATTCAATGGGGGTGGCAATATACTATGTCAGGCAGGTGTAAGAGAGACCGAGCGCATGCTAAATGGGCTAGAACCAAAAGTTATCAAGTCAGTAGCGATATTAGTTTCCATTCAAATCTACATGGAAGGTATTTCTAGTGTATATTATTTATTCAGTGAGTCCAACATAGTTTATAAAGGGAGTAAAAGGAGGTACCCGACAATGTACCTACGTGAAACCTAGCTAATAAGCTAGGAGTTTTTTTACATTAGCTCCACACATGAGGCCCTGAGGAAAATAATTCTCCTCAGGGTCTATATCATCTTTAGGGATGCTGTGTGTATGGTCTTTTTAGGAAAGGAAGGAGAGAAAGTTCTAGGAAGGAAAAGGAAAATAAAAGAGGGGTGGGTAAGAATCTGAGGGTCAGTGTATCTCCCACTGCGGTGCAAGGCGATGTTCTGAGAGAGTACGGCTGTTAAAGTCAAAGAGACTCCCCCAACCATTCTCTCCCAATCCGGCCTACCAGGCAACTGGTGGGCAGATGCATCCACCTCCAAGACCCGGACAAACCTCACCCCATAAACCGGGCACCCCTGCAGGTCGGTCAAAATATAGATCGCATTTTGGATTCCAGTGATTTTTTTTCTTTTCGTCACTGCTCACTCAACCAAGTAACTGCCCTAAACCCCGTCCGACCCTAGCTGTCCTGAATCTATTGATTTTTTTATATTTTGGGTGAAAAATACACCCAAAAAAATTTCACCGGAAACTAAAAAGCCATCTACCTATATTTCTCACTCCAAATACCCATGCTAAGAAATCACTGTTCAAAGCTTGTCAGGTACGTATACCACGTATCTATATCTACGAAAAATTGAAAGGGGTACACACCATTTTACTCACCATTCTTGTTTTCTTATTTTATATTCAAACCTCACAAGAGTACCAACTACTCCTAACCGTCTGGAGGCAGTGAGACGGTGGCATCTCTAATTGGAGTATGTCGTGAGGTTGAAGGTAAAGATGATGGGAAAGAAAAGTGAGAAGAGAAAGGCGGGGAAGTACTTGTTTATTCAGACCTGGTCACCAAACACGATTAAAGTCATTTCAAGCAGTGTTTTCGATTGTGAATGTGCCATGTGTGTATATAATATGTCGAAACTATTCTATGAAATACCACAAATTAATATAAAGGCAGGTCCAGAGATCAAACATTTGTCGCGATTTGCCGTAAAAGTCTATCAAAAATCACATCAAGGTTTTTTGTTTTCCGTCTCCTCCGTTTGTTAGATTCCTCCGGTTGAAAGATTGGTGCGAAGTTCGCGCGATCACACACAATTTGGCTTGTGGTCTGCGATGAGGACGTGTCGACACGCAATGAGCACTTGACGTTTGACGTTTTTGGCGTTTATATCAATGTTAAAATGCGTTCTCATGAAAAAGAGATGCATCAGGGAGAAAACACAGATATTTTAATAGATATTTATGTATCAGGAAAGATTTCTGACTAATATCGATTATTGCACGACCTAAAGTTACTATTAAGAGCGTTTAACCAGCCAGCGGACGAAAATCCACATTTCGTCGAAAGTTGTTCTTCCGATCGTGCAGGGCGGTTACAATGAGAAAGATTAATTATTCTCCGTACCAGCTTTTTTAAATTATAACTCAATATCGTATTTATTTCAATTCAAATTAGCTTTAATTTATACCTTCATCCAAAAATGCTGAAAGGCGTGATGATAAAACTATTAAAATAGTGTACTTTTTGTAGTTATTTTTTGATTATAAGTATTTATCATTTTTCAATAATGTCTAAATTTAATAAGAATGTCAAAAAAATCTGAAATATATTAGTTTGTAAGTGCGCAAATAAATACACAAATGGACCAATTTTCGTCAAGAAACACATGTACGTACATATTTTTTAATGATTTTATTGAAACTAAAATTAAAATTCTTATACATAACTCTGCTAGATAATGTATTGATTTATTTTACTGCATGATTACATTATTTGAAATGGGTCTGGTATAATACAAAAACTTTTTTGAAAATTTAACAAATCTGCCAACGACCTATGGAATAACCTTATTATACTAAAAATTAAAAAAAATTCTAAAATTTATTACATAACTTCACTAGATAAAAGAACAATCTTGCGAAATCCATTTATAATTTTTTGTGGAAAAAAGTCAATACGTCTAAAAACTTTTTTGAAAATGACGTATTTCCGGCTTTCTCTGGTTATGCCCTCTTAAGAATTTAGAGTGCGTAAATATTTACGTCAAAAACAGAATAATTATAAATATTCGATATTATATTACAATTTTATTATCAAATATTTTTATTATTATATTTTGTTTCGGTGTAATAATATTTTAAACTCGTGATTATGCTCGTTCGTTGCACATAACCACAAAAGGCCGTTCCGTTAATTCTCTATACACGACCGCATTGCGCGGCATCTGTCAACAAATGAATTATCCCTTCCCCCCCCCCCCCCCCCGCCGGTCCACGCCTGCCTTCCCGCTGCTTCACCCGGGATGGAATGTTTAGGAAATGTTTTCCGTCGATCATGGGAAGCTCGAAACACAACAAAAGTTGACAATATTTATGATGTTGATGACAAACATTGACTGTTGTTATGGAACTGTCAAGGCAAATGACGAAGCTATGGACCCGACTTAATACAATACTTGCGTTCGCCGGGTTTAACCCGCGACCTCCGGATCGTACCCGCCCACTCTCGGAGGTCGCCAATTCTTTGCGATAACAACACAACCAGGACTACATGTACCTACTCAATATTTTACACGAAAATATTATAATTCTTCTCCCTCCTTTGAAACCATATAAAATATATTAAGAAATTTTATAGATGTGCTTCATAAATATTATAATTTTGTTTACGTCTTAATGAAGTCCAGTGTCTTTTTTTAATTTTATATCAATACTAGCTGACCCGACGAACTTCGTACCGCCTCAGAATCAATAACTGTTGAATTAAATTCAGTTATTTTATTAAGTTAAAAATTACGCAATGAAGCAATTATCAATGCGCAACTGTCCGTGTTTTGTTTTTGTCATTATCAGAGATGGCGTTGTGTACGGATTTATATTTTTGTGATTGTCTTACTTTTACAATCACTTACGGGAATTCGGGAGGCGGATACGGGTGCCGCAGCCCCGGGAACCATTTATTTAATAACCAACACCTCTGCCATAGATCACCCCAAGTGGTTCGCTACGTTTGGTGATTTAGCAGGGGTGCCCGAGTTCATGAGGTGACTTATGTCCGGGTCTTGGCAGTTGATGCGCCTGCCCACCTGCTGCGTGGCGGGCCGGATCGAGAGAGACTGGTTGAGGGAGGCCTTTTGACCTTTCCAGCCGGACTCTCTCGACCCATTGTCTTGCACCACAGTTGAAGGGATGGATTCATACGTCCGTCACTCCCGGACACACTGACCCCCAGATTCCTACCCACCCCTCATACCTTTTTCCTTCCCAGAACTTTCTATTCTCCCCATTCCTTAAAAAGATCCTCCACACAGCATCCCCTAAGATGACATAGGTCCTGAGAGAAATTATTTTCCTCAGGGCCTCCTGTGTGGAGCTTATGTAAAAAAATGCGTTTCATTTGGTTTCATTCCAGAGATTTATTGTAATTATTGTATTTTTCCTTTGGAGGTGTGCAGACATACGTTCACCATTTGTCTCATTTTCGACTATTGACATTGAGTATGTAAGAAAGAAGGGCAGCATTATATGATTAAAAACAAATGCACAACAATCAACGCATTGACATTTGACGTTTTTGAATGTTTGGAATTCATGCACAGTTCAATATTATACCCCTCACAATATTGCTGCAGTTCTTTCAAAATAGTAGAATTCGTTCCATAGAAAATGTATGGGGAAATTAATTTTCGTTTTTAACGACTTATTTCGTTAATTTTTGTGATGTTTTAATAGTTATTATCCTATCCGGGGCGGAGACAAATCCAACAAATCAAAGATCATCAAAATCGGCCCAGCCGTTCTCGAGTTATAAATAGTGTAACTAACCCGACTTTACCGCATGGACCGTGAATCATGTTTGTAGTAACAATATCAAACAGTAATTGATTAGTAAAAAATTTAAAATTAGAGAAAAGAGGCCGGCTTCGTTCTCAACGGGTCAGAAGTGACACCGGTTTGAATTTGAAGTGAATCGGTTAATGGTAGAAGGGTGAAAATTTAGGGCTGCATGTATTTTTTAATGCCTCACCATAAAAAAAATAAAAAATTTGTCCAAAAAAAAAAAATTAAAATTCGGAGTGGAACACTCTTTACTTTTAGGGGTATGAAAAATAGATGTTGGTCGATTCTCAGACCTACCAGATAAGCACACAAAATTTCATCAAAATTGGTCCAGCCGTTTCGGAGGAGTATGATAACAAACACCGTGACACGAGAATTTTACATATTAGATTGACATTATAACTTAATTAGCAGTTTTTTTATTGTTACAGTTAATTTAAATAGTTAAATAATTTTCAAATTTTTAATTTTCGGGTCTTCCAAAATTGCACCAAATCAGTGAAGTTACAGTCTTAAAAAGTCTACCTTTTGAAGTGAAACATCTTTAGCCCCGTTAGCGATTTGAAATTCGGATGAAACGGAAATGCGTCACAAAAATTTATTGTTTGACGGTTCTCGGTTAAGAACTAATGTTTAGAACTAACTAACTAATAATATATGCGGTAAATTCACGACTACGCACGGGCCTCCAATAGTGCCGCGGTATGAAGCGCCCGACTCTCAGCGTACAGAAAGACATCCGGCAAACGGTGGTTCGAAACCTATCAAATCCAAAAAAAAAACATTTTAATTTTTGTAAAATCAATAGGTATACAATCTTCAAACCACATTAAACTAAACAGGCAAAAGAAAATAAAGCGACATCTAGCGACTTTCTCGTTTCACTTCTACTTAATAGGGGCTGTATTTTTTATGGATAAAATGTTAGCGTCTCGTTCTAATGTTACTGTCATGTCTGTATCAAAGTGCAAAAATTCATCCATGATCGCCAAACAATTACCGGTGTTCAAAATCTTGCACAACGGTGTGACGCTGTCAAACATTAGAAAAATCTTCCTTTATCTTGATTTTTTTATGTTATGTTAACTGTATTTTGTTTCGGCGATTTTTTAGATGCAAGTACCAGTAATTAATTCCGTTAGTCTTAAAAATGTTTGCTGCAAACTTAACCTATATTGTATTTAAAGTTTGATTGCATTTTTGTCAGTCGACTGCATATTTTCTTTTTACGCTACATGATAGTTGAATTTTTTATATTTATTAGAATTTTTCTGTTGTGGTAGGTACCTATTATGTCAGAATTATTATAAGCAATGAAGATAATATCATAAGTACAGGTATACATAGATTACCATATAAATTGTATTTCGTTATGAGTTATGATTTTGACACTCACTGCAAAATTTCCTAATAAATAAGATAATTAAATAATACCACCAACGATCATTTGTTGATCTGTATGAAGCATATATTTTTAAGCCATAATGTTTTTCACGGAGTTCCTTATTGTATTGTTGATAATGTACACACATATTGGTAGGTCATTAATGTCGATGATTGTTAACTCCCAGGGGGCGGGAGTGGGCGTTACGAGTTTGAAACATCAAAACATCAATCAGGGCCTTCGTATGATTATATTGATTAAGCGTCATTATTTTTCCGTCAAAATAATTATGAATACCTCTCTAAAGCAGTTCGGGAAGAACCTTGGCCCTCGGAGGCCATGGGTTCAAAACCCCTGATGTAAAAATAAAACTTATGTGTTTTTGAAGTAAAACTTCTTCTCGCACGCTTAACTTGGAGAGTAAGCTGGTGAATGCGTGACGAGAGCGTTACTAAAAGAGTGATTGGGCGAGGTGAACGGTCGGGACTTTACACACGCTTTTTACATGGGGAGTAAGCTGGTGAATGCGTGACGAGAGCGTTACGAAAAGGTTTTCTCTCCACTGTGAGCGAACATAACATATTGTACCGCTTTCAATTACTTTGTCTCTGTCTAAATATGTTCTTTCTCCCTCTGTCGCTCATTATGTATACCTGATCACTCTGTCTTAATATTTAGTAATTATTATATCCCGAAGAAGCTAGGTTATAGCGAAACCGGTTGATATATAAAATAATAAATTCGTGGTTAAATACAAAGTGTTTATTTTATTTTTATAAAATAATAATTTAATACCTACAATAGCAACGGCTCCACCCCTACCATAATAAAACATTGTTCGAAACTGTCAAATTATTATAAGCTTTCCCTGAAGAAGGAACGTTTGTTCCGAAACCGGTAGGATTTACGCATTATATAAGTGGTTTATACAAAGTTGTACTGTTTCATTTTTCTATAATGGATAACTACAAAGTGATAGCTACATTAAAAAAAAATAATAATGTTATGCATTAAAATATATTAAAACATTCTGGGTTGAGTGTATTTTTAACTCGCAAACTGCGTCATTTTTTGGAAAGATTGACATATTCACTGTGGTATTGTTTATCTTGCAGGAGGAGAATATGTATCAAACATAAATTTAATTAAAATTTTTGTAAGAAAAACTATTTTTTTTATAACTTTTGTAGATTATTCCCATCAATGTAATGTGGAAAAAAAAGAAAAAACATAGTTGAAGATAATATTGTTAATTCTAAAATTTGAAATATGAGATTGACTAATATGACCTTTTGACAGAAGGTGGCAATGGCGCAAATGGTAAACGCGCACGTCCCGTTTGCGAATTTTCTTTTCCATGTTCAGCCACGCCTCGAAATCAACACGGGTTTGTAACGCATTTCACCTTCCAAACCCGTGTTCAATAGAAGGCAAGCATCCAATTGTGCACGAGTTTGTTATGCCAATAATTGGCCAAGAATTATTCTCTTTCCAAACCCGTGTTCATTACGAGAGGTTTTGGGTTCCTCCCAGTAGCGACCATTATCTTTTTCTGTTTTTGTTTGTCTTGTTCTCTTTCATATTTTCGTTTAGCTTATTATTGTTATCTTCCTCTTCAATGATATAAATTTAATTGCTTAATTTGATCAACTCTTTTAAGTTTAAAAAAAAAATCATATTAATAATATTATGTAGGTATATTGTGAATTGCAATGCTCAAAAGTACGAGTTGAAATTACATGTTCTTTTGAAAATGATGAGCAGGGGAAGGAGGTAAAAATAAGAAAATCAACTCAGTTTGGTTATTAACATAGCCAAAGCCATTTCAAACAACGTTTTGTTTCTATAATGGTTGTCTGCCACCGGACCAGTTTTCACTGGATCGTAGACTGTATTTAAATTTGAGTATGATTAGAATTTTTTTTGACTATTATTGTGATTTTTTGGGGTTTTATGCCGTGTTGCGCTAGCTTCATTCTTTAGCCAGGCTGTCCGAAAGATTGACTAAAAAAGGAGGTAGCGCAACACGGTATAATACCCTAAAAATAAATCACGATAATTACATTTTTATTTATTTACTAGCTGGTCCCGGCATGCGTTGCTATGCCATTGAATAAAGAAATTGTTTCTCCCTGAGTGTCCTTTTCCATTCGTCCCGTTCCCCTTCCGCCTCCCTTTCTTCTGCTGCGTTCTCTTCCCGTCTCGCGTTCCCACTCCGTCACCTCCACCTTCCATCTCCTTGCTCTACCCCCTCCCCCCTTTACCTGTCCCGCGAACCTCCCTCCTGATTTCCCCTCCCCCCTCCCGCATTCTCCTTCCACCTTCCCCGCATTCCCTCTTCTCTTTCCCGCTCCCTCGTCCCGTAAACCCTCCTCTCGTGTTCCATATATTCAATCCCAGTACATCAGTTTTTAAACAGCCCGCGTGCCACGTTTTACAATTTTTATTAAAATTTCCATTTTTCATGTATATTAAATTTGGTACCTAACATAGGTACCTATTTAAAATATCTAAAATTCTTTTTTTTTTTTTTTTTAATTATTTATTTGGCTTTCACCCATTAAGGGTGATCTTGGCCATTTATTAAAGTAAGTTACATATTTTTAAAATTATTTACATATCCAGTTTTTTTTTTTTTTTTTTTTAAATACTTAGTTACATTATCAATTTTTAAAAATTATTTACATTTTCAGTAATTTTTAAATTAGTTACATTATCAGTTTTTTAAATTAGTTACATTTTCAGATTTTTTAAAATTAGTTACATTTTCAGTTTTTTACATGGAATAGATAAATTATGTTAGCAAATATAGACAATGGGCCAATATGAATAATGAGACAATGATTATACTAGTTGTACTAACATACAGAGTTGGTAATAATAGGAATTACAAAATTGTAGAGTAGGAAGATGTACAGGTTCCCAAAAATAGGAAAGTGTACAACTGTACATACAGAGTTAACACACAGAGTTGGTATTAGTAGAAATTACAAAATTGAAGAGTAGGAAGATGTACAGGTTCCCAAAAATAGGAACCTGTAGATCTTCCATAGTTCCATCTTCATACAGAGTAACATACAGAGTAACACACAGAGTTGGTATTAATAGTCATTACAAAAATGTAGAGTAGGAAGATGTGCAGGTTCCCAAAAAAAGGAACCTGTACAACTGTACATAATAACACTGCAAGAAACAATTGTATACATATGGAAGAGAAAGAAATGTGATTGATGCTTAAATGTTGAGGCCATTTTTGTAAATAAATTTTGCTAACAAACAGTGAATTTCAGGAGAGTTGAGACTAAGAAGGCAGGGTACACTTGTAGGGAATTCAATTTTAAGTTTTAACAATTCAGGTATAAAGTTTGGAAATTGGTCATTGATAGGACACTCAAAAAAATTATGGTCTAAAGTATCCTCTAAACCACAATCACAATAAGGCGAATTGACTATGTGGAATCTGGCGAGATGGCTAAGACAACAAGTATGACCTAAACGCATTCGAATAATAGAAGAGATGTATTTTTTAGGCATGGAAGTGTATTTGTGAAACCAGGGCTTGACAGGAATAGAAGGTTGAATTAAAGAGTACTGGTGACCTTTTAACAGAGAGGATGCTTTCCATTCAGAGGACCATTGGCGTTGTAACTTATTTTTTAAAATAGGAAAATAGTCTCTAACGGGAATAGGAATATTACTTAATGGACCATGAACAATGGATTCCTTAGCAATAGAATCAGCCATTTCATTTCCAACAATGCCAAGGTGTCCTGGGATCCAGGCCAAGACCACTGACACGTGAGCCAGCGATAAGGAATGCAGGAGGTCTCTGATAGAGCAGGTAAGAGAGTCGCTGTTAGAATTGAGAGGGGATGCGCTTATTTTTTGTAATGAGCTAAGTGAGTCTGAAAGGATGAGGGCATTTCTAATGTTGAGAGATTTGACGAGACGTAAAGCTTCTATGATTGCTATGCATTCAGCAGAGAAAATGGAACACTCTTTGGGAAGTCTGTGTGGGAAACACAATTTCCTGTGAGGTGCATAGACACTGGCCCCACAATGGGAGTCCGAACTGAGTTTGGAACCATCTGTGAAAATTTTTATATAATTTGGCCAGTTATTTTCAATAATTCTGTTGAATTCTGCATTATTGGATTGAACTGAGTTTTTAATATTTTTTTTACATATTCCTATAAATTGGTGCACCTTTGGAAAGAAAGTAAGACTTTCATAGGGATAAGAGTATAAGGGGAGAGATTCATTGCGATAGGAGTTTATGGAAACATCCAGGAAAGTGTTGAAGCAATCATAGAGAAGGGGAGGAGAATGTTTTTTCCAAAATGGATTCAAATTAACCTCATACTTTAATGATTGAAGTTTAGGAATCAAGGGATGAGATGTTATAGAGCATGTTTTGAAAATATATTTTTCTGCTAGGCATCGCCTTCTTATATTTAAGGGAGGTTCGCAGCATTCAACTTGCATTGCGTTGATTGGGGAAGATTTCATGGCTCCTAAGATAAGGCGAAGAGATTTTGACTGAATTTTATCTAATTTATGCGAATTTGAAGTGGACATTGGATCAAACAGACAAGATCCGTAATCAAGATGGCTTCGGATGAGAGCATTGTACAGAAGTTTTAAAGATGATGGGTGAGATCCCCACCATACTCCGGACAGAAATCTAAGGGGATTGATATTGCTTTCGCATTTCATGATGACATGATTTATGTGAGAATTCCAAGTAAGCTTTGAGTCTAAAAACATTCCCAGGAACTTAACTTCTTTAGAGATAGGGATGATTTCATCGCCAAATTTCACCAGAATTTCTGGGAGCTTTCGATGACGAGTGAAGATGACTACTTTGCTTTTGGAGGGGGAAAGTTCTAGGCCATTAATATTTAACCACGCCAAGAGTTTTCTAAGAGCATTGTTGATTGCTGATGCTGCGATAAAAATATTACGGGATATTTTGTAGAAAGTCAAGTCATCAGCATATTGGAGTATGTTGCACAAGAATTGAATAGATTTTTCTAAATCATATGTATAAATATTGTACAGGAGAGGGCTTAAGACTGACCCTTGCGGGAGACCTTTGAATATGTGTCTAATGTGGGGAGGGGATTCAGACCCATCTACAAAAATAGATCTCTGGGAGAGCAAATTGACAATGAATTTTACTAATTTGGGCGGAATACCTATTGCCAGTAACTTTTCTTTCAGGATGGGGATATGAACATTGTCATATGCTCCACAGATGTCTAAAAACACTGCAATGCAATATTCATTTTTAGATAATGCTAATTTGATATCTGTAACAAGAGAGGAAAGGTTGTCAAGGGTACTTTTACCCTTTCTAAATCCAAACTGGGAAGGGGAAAGAATTTGATTTTTTTCTACAAACCAGTCCAATCTATTCTTAATCATTCTTTCAGATACTTTGCAAAGAGTAGAAGAGAGGGCGATAGGTCTGTAGCTCGAACCTATACTGGGATCTTTGCCACTTTTGCAAATGGGAATTATATTTTGAATTTTCCAGTCTGGGGGGATAATACCAGAATCCAAAAAGACATTGATGAGAGAGAGAAAGTAGGAAAGAGAATTGTCATCAGAATGACGGATGAACATATTCAGGATTTCATCCTTGCCCGGAGCTGAGTCATTGAGGTTTTCGGTGGCTCTTTTTAACTCATCAAAGGAAAACGGAGCATCTAACCATGAAGAAGATTTTAAAGTGAAAGCCAAAGAAGGAAGTTCATCAAAATTAGGGACATAAGGGGGAGCTATTTTATTAATAAAGTCATCAATCCAAATAGCAGAATTACGAGATGGCTTTGGCAGGGAAAAGGAAGATCTAAACCTGCGAATCATGGACCAAACCTCCCCCGCTGGAGTAGCAGGGGATATATTGGAGCAGAAATTACGCCAGCTGTTTTTTTTTTTGAAACGGAATGTGCGTTTAGCAACAGCTTGGGCATTCTTGGCTGAGATGAAATTATCCATAGTCATCTGTTGGCAGTATGTCTTATTGGCTGCTTTCCTCTCCTTCAGCACTCTAAGGCATTCCTCATCCCACCAAGGGGGAGGGCGAGCCTTCGTGCCTACAGGGGAAGATTTGGGGATAGACGTGTCAGCCGATTTTAGAATGGAATCAGTCCAAGATTTATAAGAGGAGGTGCAATTATCAGAAGAAGGGGAAGGCAGGGAGAGGGAAAGATCCTGGATAGAGTCTCTGAAACGGGACCAATCGGCTTTTTTTGTGATAAATTTGGGCTTACTTTTAAAGTGATCCAACCGTTGAGCCAAATTCAAAATAATGGGAAAGTGGTCACTGCCGCAGGGGTCTGAAGTAATTCGCCAGGAGATTAGTGGATAGATACTCGGGGAACAGAGGGATATGTCCACCGCACTAGGATTCTGTCCAGGGAGACTAAACCTTGTTGAGGATCCGTCATTTAGGAGACAGATATTCAAGGAGTCCAAAAGGTCAATTAATTTGATACCTGAGGGATCCGAGGAAGAAGAACCCCAGAGTGGGGAGTGGGCATTAAAATCACCCAAAATGACCAAGGGAGAAGAAATTTTGCTAAGCATGTGAACCCACAGTGGAAGGTCAAATGGGGTAGAAGGAGGAATATAGAGAGATACAAATGTAATATTAGAGACAGTGGCTGCCACTAATTGGAAGGATGAATTTGGGGGTTTAATGGAAATAGGGGAGAAGGGGAGAGAGTTTTTGATGAAAAGGGCTGCACCACCCTTCCCATCAATGCGGTCGTCCCGCAGACATTGATAGCCACTCACCTTGAAAAGTTGAGATGGCTTGAACCAAGTCTCAGAGACGGCAGCAATCGATATGGAGTGTAAATGTAGAAGTCGGATGAGGTCATCCTTATTGGAGGTGGCGCTTCTACAATTCCACTGCAGAATTGCTGCTGTTGGGTAAGCCATTGGGAAGAAGAGAACACAAAGAGGAGAGTAACGAGGCAGCGTTGGACGGTAGAGAATTATTATTGTTAATAACTGAGATAAGTAGCATGAGAAGAGTTTGAATGAAAGAAGAATTGTCATTAGAAGTATTGTTGTTTATGGAATTAGCATTTAGATCAGGATTGAAAGCACTGCTGTTAGTTGAATTGGAGTTAGAAAAGACGGAGTTTTGAGGAAATAGAGAGCTGTTGTTACCATTTGGGAACAAGAGCTGGGAGTTATGACCAAATTGATCATATCCAGGAATTTTAATTGGACGAGAAGCTTGTTTTGTCATTATAGTCTTCTTGTAAGACAAGTTTGAAGGAGCACTAATTTGGGGTTGAGAGGCAACTTCAGCAAAAGATTTTTTAGAAGGAGCTGTTAATTTGGAGGCATAGAAGTAAGAAACGCTATTGGAGGCCATATAACTTTTTATGTTTTTTTGGCGAGAAAGTTCGGGGCAGGATGGATGAGTGGCTGTGTGCGAGCCTGAACAATTGACGCAAGTGGGGGGATTGGAAGGGGAGGAGCATTGGTCTGCTACATGATTTTCTGCGCATTTAAAGCAGCGGGGAGAGGAGCGGCACGATTGTTTTGAATGGCCAAACCGACAACAATTGAAACATTGGATTGTCGGGTATGAATAAATTTCCACCGGGAGAGAGTTGTGGAATAAATAAACGTGAGAGGGAAGGGACTGTCCTTCAAATGTCAGAACTACAGTTTGAGAGGGTTTCCAAACTACAGACTCAGACGATCTGTCCTTGAAATTAAGACGCCTAGTCTTAATAACTTTTCCCGAAGATGCTGGAATAATGAGTTCCGAGATAAGCTCTTCTTCAGATAGGTCTACAGGAATACCTCTAACGAGACCCAAGCGAGAGATATTGAAAGAAGGGATATAGGCTTTAAATTTTTTTGCAGAGAGGGAGTCGATGGAATTTATGAATTTATTGGCATTCAACGCGGATGTGAACTCAACACAAATGCGAAATCTGCCCTCTGATCGGATACCGCCTGGGGAAATGCCAAGTGGTTTTTTTCCAATGAATTTACCAAATTCAAGGGGATGTAAAGAGTGGCCAGGAGAGTTGTTTTGAACATAAACTACGAAGGGAGCTTTTGCTGAAGTCGGATACAAAGAGAGAGGAGAAGCTACAGGAACTGAGACCTGAGACGAATCAGTATTTGGAAGGTCGCAAACTTTCCTCTTTTTTGGAGTAGAAGATGGAACTTGAAGATCTGCTATCTCTACCTCACTACCAATGTCAAAATTTGAAGGATCAGGGGGGGCGGGATCAGGGGGTTTCTTCCCCATGGCAAAGGCCATTGGGGCAAAAGGATATACTTAAAACAAAAATAAAATAACACTTACTGGACTTGGTCAGCAATAAACGAACTCAAAGAGGACAAAAAAACTAAAAATATAGCTGACTAAATGCCAAAAATTCGATTTTTCGTGTTAAAACGAAAAAAACGCAACAGTGCACAAAGGAAAATGCTAGGACCGTTGACCATCTAAAATTCTTGATTCGATTCGAACTATTAGGGGAGTACCTACTTTAAATAAATTTTTCAACTTTTCAAAAATGGAATCCTGATTGAACAATCATTCATTGTTTTGCAAAATGTCATTCTCTAACACCGAACTGTCAAACGTACGATGTTTTCTGTTATTATCTAATTTTCTGCGCAATTTTCTTAATTTTTTTCTCCGTAAGAACCATACTCGAACTTCAAGGAATATTCTAAAAAAAGAATTAAAAATTAAACAATAACTTCGTTAACATCACTTTATTCGCTAATTTGTAAAAAATATTAACATTTTTATTTTACTACACCGGGTAAAACAGAGTGTTCAATGCAAAATCTTTTTCCCCGACTTTATTGTACGAGGTTACTTGTACTTCTGTTAATTATTTAAACCTGTAATGCAAAACTATACAATTTCAGGTGAGGTCGAAGATTGCATCAGGGATCCCGAAATAAAATTTTAACAAGACCATTTAAGTTTTGATTAAACCTGTCTGGTAGCTTCGCCCAGCAATAAAAATTACCGTTTCCCTAAATTATGGATATATTATGAATTCAATCAATCCTACCTACTTAAAAATTTAAGCATTTTTTTTTTGGAATGCAAAATAATCCTTCGCGGGGAAATAATAAGCTGGCGAATTAATTATTCACTAACCAGTCATTTTAGTGCGATTTACTTCAGAAAGAACCCTCGGCTTAGCGTTAAAGCTTTATTTTTATGGTGATGGGGTTCTGGTTTTATAATCGGGTTGAATGTGGCTGTCATGAAATGATTGTTAAAAACTTATGGGAAAGGAAATCAGTAGCCAAATTATTTTAATAACAAAGTCTGTATGCATGATATGTATGTGCACAGATTAGAATATATATACACACATACATAACTTATCCATGTGTGCATAAGGTGTGTATGTTAAATGGATAATATAAAAACATATATAATATAAAAACCTCTACCATAGGTCACCCCAAGTGGTTCGTTCGATTCATGGGGTGGGGTTTGCCTAAATCTTGGCGGCGGATTCATCAGCCCACCAACTGCGTGGCAAGCCGGATCTGGAGAGACTGGTAGAAGGTGACCTTTTGACCTCTCCAGCAGGACTCTCTCGGAACATCGCCTTGCATCGCAGTGGACGGGATAGATTCATACATCCGTCACACACTGACACCCAGATTCCTAACCACCACATTCAATTTGGCAGGCGGAAATGGTTACCGCCGCCCCGGGAACCTTTATTGGATAACCAACACCTCTGCTATAAGTCACTCCAAGTGGTTCGCTACGTTTGGTGATTAACCGGGGTGCCCGGGTTCATGGGGTGAGGTTGGTCTAGGTCTTGAAGGCGGATGACCGGGCACACTGAAACCCAGATTTCTACCCAACCCTTAAACCCTTTTCCTTCCTAGAACTATCCTCTCCTTCCTTTCATTAAAAAACTCTCTACACAGCATCCCCAAAGATAACGTGTGGAGCTCATGTAAAAAAAATCCTCATACCATTTTCTTTTCCAGAACTTCTTCTCGAAAGACCATTCGTACAGCATCCCCGAAAATGACTTTGATGCTGAGGTGATTTATTTTCCCCTCATAATTATAAAATAATTCCCCTCGTGGCCTTCTGTTTGGAGGTAAGGGAACGTACCCATACTACGTGACCCGTTCAGGGGGAGGATCTTCAAAATACCACGATCGGTCACAATGAGTGACGGGGGGCTTAGGTTTTTAGTCACCGGGGGGGGGGGTTAAAAATTGCAAAAAGTGGGTCACGTAGTATGGGTACGTTCCCTAATGTAAAAAGCTAAGAAAAATGAGTATTTTTTATTGTTAAATGAACCAATTGGCCAACTACTAAGTAGTGTATTGGTACTTCTCTCCTTTGTTATATTATTTCGTTCTTATTATATTTAGAGACTGGAAGGAAAGGAAAACCGTAGTGGAGATGGAGCAGCGATATACAATTATGTGGTGGACGAACATGGTGAACCTTATAAGAAACATCGAAGAGACAGGAAGGAAGTAAAAGGCAGTAACCAACAATCGAAAGAGCAAGGCCAAAGATAAAGACGTCAATCAAATCTTCCTTGGCATCCGTCGTTATGTTGAATTCAAGGGTACATTTGAAACTAAATAGGAAATAATATGTGGTGTCTAGGGTTCTAACCAACTAAAAAATTTAAGACGCTACCATTGTATTAAATTTGGAAGCAAGAACAACATTAAAATTTGTATTTATCTTCGAATTTATATGTAGATAAATAGACACTATTATCTCTCTTCCTATGAACTCTTCTAATATTATATAGGCATTCCTTCATTTTCGATACACAAAATGCATCAAAATGAACCTCATTTAAATATCTGAGACCACTCAAATATCTTTCATATTTTATGGATATTAGGTATCATTTTTACCCTTCAAGACAAGACTTCAAATCTTGAGTAAGAGTATTAATCTTTTTAAAATATGTATGTACATACATATATGCATAAAACAACTCCAATTAATAAACCTATCATAAAAAAAACATTATCACAAATAAGTATGTAAAATAATTTGGAGACGTTTAATTTTTCGTTACACAAATAAAAGAATCCCGAGTTTCCCCCCCCCCCCCCCCTCCCGCGAATCCCTACCCGAGTTCCCCTCCCCCCTCCTGCATTCTATACATTCAGTCCCGGTGGATTCAGTTTTCAAACTACTACACCTATTGCAATTTTTTATACACATTTCTTAATGCCAGAGCTCACCAGTAGTTCTATTCAAACTTTTTCCTGATAATAACGAATACAACAAAAAAACAATTATCCAATTTGGTGCAGTCGTTCGGAGGTTATGCGCGTACATACATTTCGGCGATTCATTTTTATTTGTGTAGATTTAAAACCAAAACGTGTGCTCTTTTGCATAAACATCGGAATCATAATCATTATCTAATTATTTAAAATCTTTTCAGTAATTCGTAAACATATTTTATGCACAAAGTGACATCTATTATCCTTCTGGGACCTCTGGGGAGATATTTCCCTTTCCTCTTATTTTTTTTTTCTTAATTTATCTATCTATTTTTATGCTGCTGTCAATCAATTTCGACAAAGGGCACTTCTTTCCACCTTTAAGTTTTAAGTTTAAGGTTCCAAAGGATTTAAAAGTTTTTTTTAAATGGAGTCCACAAAGTTATTAAATATCTATTATAACATTGAATTATTTTATGTGTTATTGACCATAGTTAAGAAATAAATAACTGTATTTACATATTCAATCAATATAATATATCAAACAAAAAGGAGTGAGACTTTAAAGCTGCTCATGTCAGTGGGTGATGTTTCATGCGAAGTTTTAAATAATATATATATAAATAAAAAACAATAACATAATTATAAAATAACAAAAAAATATATATATATATATTTTTTTTTATTTTTTTTATTTTACTTTTACACAATATAACATAACATAGCTTACCTACATATTTTATACACTCTCCTAATAAAGAAAATGCTTGTGTTTAGGAGAGGACAACTTGTTAATAACTTGAGAATTATAAAAAAAAATCCTTATCACAAACTTAAGAATTTAACTTATGAAGAGATTTAGATTTAGACATATTTTTTAAAGATTATAAGTTTTATTTTATTTTTATTTTATTTTTTATTTTATTTATTTATACATGCATATATATTACAAAACATTACACAATGAAACTTTGCCTGTCCAACTGGGAAGGATACCCGTTTCAGGACAGCCAAATTGTATATTTAGTTCATAATATTACAAAGGAATGGAAATAGAAGTATATAAATGAAATAAAAATATAACCAACAAGAATTTAGTATAAAAATACAACCAACGAAAATTTAAAAGTAAGTGGTCATAGGTTTGCAAAATTGCAACATTAACCATATTATTGTGTTTAACACCTAAGTACATTGACGTTAAGTATGTTTCGCTAGTGTCAAACCGATGTATCGATGGTACCTACCTCCTGTACCTCGCTCTGCCAGTTGCAGGAGTACGGAACCATCCAATTTTGAATTAAATATTTTAGTTAAAAAAAAATTAACAATTTTTTTTAATGAAATTGCAAAGGCCTTAAATTTAATTACATTAATAGTTTTCCAGGTTATTTTGGGGAACATTTGCAATTGCATAATTAGAATTAACACTTTTATACACCAACATATGATATAAGAATTTGAAATGCATTTATGACTATTTAATTTTTAATCAATGTACTATAATTTTTTAGAATTTCCTAAGTAATAGAAATTACCCATTTATAAACCAGAATATATGAACATAAATTTCCAATCTATTAAATTTCAAAACTTATTTTTAATATGTCTAGTCGTTATTTTTCAAGAATCAAAAAACCGTCGTTATTTTACACGGATCAAAAAACAGAGCAAAAGGATATATTTTTTTTGTGCAATAACATAAACTTTTTAGTACATATTAGGTATGTGAGATTGTGTTAACATATGTTCGCTCTCGACTCTCCCCATGTCCAGAAGCCAATTGCTAACCCATTTCCGTAAAGTGCTTGCACTTTTCAGTTTCCATGCATCAGGTATGACGTTGAACAATTTGGGCCCTAAGTAGGAGTATTGTCTTTGGGCATGTGATGTGTTTGTAGTAGGTGGAACTGCTGGATTCCTCCCTGCATGGCGGGTGTTGTGGAGATGATCAATGGATGAATAGTGGTGTCGGTGTTTTTGTGTATGTAAAATAATTTTTCTTATGTATAGTTGCCGTACATCAAGAACTCGTATCTCTTCAAATAATAGATCACTAGGATACCTGAAGGGTTTCTTGAGGATGACCCTTAGAAGTGATTTTTGTGCTTTTGCTAAGGGATCCATTATTGTTTTGGAACAGCCTCCCCAACCCAAGGATGCATATTCTAGCAACGAGTTACACAAGGCATGGTACATTTGTTTCATATCTTTTACGCAAAGAATATTTCTAACAGACATGAATAGATGAGTAAGTTTTCTGATCTTTGTGGAAGTTGAAACAATATGTTCGTCCCATCTCAGAGATTTATCTATTATGATTCCCAGATATTTTATACTATCGACACATTCTAAGTTTAAGCATTTACAATTGGTTTGGTCATTACAATGGTGTATAAGGATGTTGTGTATTTCTTTTGGTTTTCCTGCTTGAGTTGCGCTGAAACGGATGAATTTGGTTTTATCTAAGTTAAGAGTGAGGAGATTGTTGTCTAACCATTGTTTAACCTTGTTTAAACCTACTTCCGCTTTACTGTGAACAACATTCCAGCTTTTGTCTTCAAATAATAGAAATGTGTCATCGGCAAAGGTGATAATGTGATCAGCAAAGGAACTGTTACATAGATCATTTATATATATATTGAATAAAAGAGGTCCTAAAGTGCTTCCTTGGGGTACACCGAATTTAATATTAGCTGAATCGCTTATAGTGTCGTTGATAAGCACTCTTTGACTCCTATTATCTAAATAGCTACACAACAGCTTGAAGAGCTGACCTTGTATACCAATGCGCTGTAGTTTGTTCAACAGAATTTTGTGAGAGATAGTGTCGAATGCTTTGTGAGAGATAGTGTAATTAAACAAGAAAATATAGGTTGTTCATAAAACATTAGGAATAACACAGACAAAAATATATCTAGAGAAAGTAAAAATGATGTGGTGGTACTACTAAAATAAGATTTTTTTTTATATTTGTCGTAATTTTTTCTGTTCGCATATCAGCGGGTAATTGATTAAATAATTTTATAAATATATATACATATTTTTTATATGAATACCTCACAAGAGTCCCAACTGCTCCCGTCTGGAACTATGGCATCCCCAAAGTTATGTTGTGAGGCTGAAGGTAGTGGGGAGAGGAAGGAGATAGGGAAGAGGAAGGTGGGAAAGTATCTGGCTATTCAGATCTGATCACCAAACACGGCTAAAGCCATTTCAAGCCACGTTTCAATTCTGAATGGTGGTCTTACACTAGGGCGATACTGAGAGTATCTCCCACTCTGGAACGTGCCGCAAATATACTATATATTATTTTAAATGAATAAATTGTGAAACAACACAAATTAATCAAATAAAATTTATTTGCCACGCCGGGATTCGATTCCGCGACCTTCGGATTGCGAGACAAGAGCCTTACCGCTGGACTACGTCGTAATAGTAAGTGTTAGTAAATATTTTACCAGCCTTTAAATTATTTTTTTCCATAGCATTGCAGAATTTTAATCAATCATTGAATCATGAATAAAAAATATATGAATTTCCAAAAATGTTTTTCCTGAAAATTGTTACAAAATGGAGTTTTCTGTGACGATTGTAATTTTTATTTCATACTATTAATAACAATTTTTTATTTCATACTATTAATATATACATATATATATTAAGAGGGTATTACCAGAGAAAACCAGAAATACGTCATTTTTAAATCAGATTTTAGGCGTTTTGACTCTTTTCCACAAAAAATTATAAATGGATTTCGAAAGATTGTTCTTTTATCTAGCATTCGCATGTTTTAAATGTTGATAAAAAAAAATTATTTTTAGTATAATAAGGTTATACCATAGGTCGTTTGGCAGATTTGTTAAATTTTCAAAAAAGATTTTGCATTATACCACACCCATTTCAAATTATATAATCACACAGTAAAATAAATCAATACATTATCTGGGTATCCCATGTTTTAGAATTTAAAATTTAGTTTAAATAAAATGATTAAAAAATTTATACGTACATGTGTTTCTTGACGAAAATTGGTCCATTTGTGAATTTATTTACGCACTTACAAACTAATATATTTCTGATTTTTTAACATTCTTATTTAACTTAGACATTATTGAAAAATGATAAATACTTATAATCAAAAAATAATTACAAAAAGTACATTGTTTTTATAGTTTTATCATCACGCCTTTCATCATTTTTGGATGTAGGTATAAATTAAAGCAAATTTGGAATGAAATAAAATCGATGTTGAGTTATATTTTTGAAAAGCTGGTACGGAAAATAATTAATCTTTCTCATTGTAACCACCCTGCACGATCGTAAGAACAACTTTCGACGAAATGTGGATTTTCGGCCGCTGGCTGGTTAAACGCTCTTAACAAAAGGATCAGCCCCGAAGAAGACTCTTGCCTTATTGACTCTCTCCAGAATGTTCTGAAATCGAATTATCATAATAAGTAGATATTTTTTTTACCCTTAAAACAAATTATGAAAAAAACCTTTTTCCTGCTAGGTGATTTAATATCAAGAGGGTAACAATTTTATTTATTTAATTTAATAATATTTGTACTTAAGTCCAATAAATTATTATTTTCTATTGGGTAAGTGTACATACTACGTTTCAAAGAGTAATGTCACCCATTACTCTTTGAAACGCAAAAAAAAACGTTTCAAAGAGTAATGTCACCCATTACTCTTTGAAACGCAGAATGAATAAGTTATTCACCTATAATTTTTTTTATTAAAATAAAAACAGTTTTCCTGTTGATATACAAGGTGTGAAACTCGCGGAAACTATTGGAAAAAGCGACAACTGGATGAATCTTCATCACATTTCAGTTGATTTTGTGGTTTACTTTTTTAATTTTAAAAGCATATTATTGGATGGAATAACCAAAAACTTACGAATAAAATAGATTAAACATAATTAATATAATATTTTTTTGGAAGACCTTGAATTGACATCGCGTGATTTAGCCAAACATTTACTGGAAATATCATTCTGTTAATGATATTTATCTCAGAAAACTTACACATTACTTACGTAAACAACCATTTTAATATTCTTAAACTATTTACCATAATTTTCATCACATTTTTTTTTAATCAATGTGTAAAATCGGATGATACCGATGACGAAATCATAACTTTTATTATTAATTTATATATCACCTGATCATTTCAAGCAATATGTCTTAAACTTCATTACACAATAATTTCGATATTAGTATTTAGAATATTGCGACATAAAAATTGTGTTAAACCCAAAATTAGTAGTATACATAGATTACATATAATTTTTTGGACAGTATTATAATGATAACGAAACGGATCATTCCACAGTTATTATTAATTTCAAATGAGTTTTGGGCACAAGGCAAATGACCATTAATTTTATCCTTCAGTTAACTAAAAAGATACTTGACATTTGGCTAATTGCATTTTATATTAATTCTTTCTAAAAATGAAAAGATGCGTCGTTTCTCGACTGCAGACAGATTAATGCCAAGGGAACTCATCAATGCACCTGACTGCATTTCCTTTGTATAATTTAATCGTTGCAGGTATAATTATTTGTGCCCAATCACGAATCTCGTTTATCCCTGCACGACATTATTAATATTTCAATGATTTTTATTGTTAGTTTTTTTTATTTATTTATTTTATACATTTTACAAATATAAGACAAAAAGTCCCGATAAACTACTTTTTGACAGTTAATATTAATATTAGTTGACAGTTAATATTAGGTCATTAGGTGTTAAATCTCATTTTTGCATCGTAGGTTTATGTAGAGATTTATCCTAGCAGCTTAGCTATCTATTAGGATTTGCATTTGCATTATAGCTTCCTGTCGGGATTTATCTTTGCATCATGGCTGTCTATTGGTGTGTATCTTTGCATAATGACTTCCTATCGGATTTAACTTTGCGTCAAGGCTGACTATTGGGATGTATCTTTGCATTATAGCTTCCTATCGGGATTTATCTTTACATAATAGCTTTCTACTGGGATTTATCTTTGCATATGGTTGTCTATTGGGATTTATCTTTGCATCATGGATTTATTTCAAAGAGAACTAAATCTACCAACGAGGCGATCTTTTAGATTCATCACAAAATTAAGTTAAAAAAAGTTCCAATATTATTACGACACTATTATTCCTATCGGGATTTATCTTTGCATCATGGATTTACTTCAAAGAGAACTAAATCTACCAACGAGGCGATCATTTAGATTCATCACAAAATGAAGTTTAAGAAAAGTTCCATTATTATTACGACACTATTATTCCTATCGGGATTTATCTTTGCATCATGGATTTACTTCAAAGAGAACTAAATCTACCAACGAGGCGATCTTTTAGATTCATCACAAAATGAAGTTTAAAAAAGTTCCATTATTATTACGACACTCCTTTCAACAGCAAAAAATACTTTTTGTGACATTTTGGTAGAGAAATTTAAAAAATGATTCTGGGGATCATTGTGACAAGTGCCGTTGAAAACTTTATAAAATTTTAGTTTCTTCCCTTTCAACTTTGTGGGCTTTTATTGTTTACTTCAAGCAACACCATGATTTAAAAAAAACAGTCTCAACAGGGTAAGGATCTTTTTAAATATCTTTGATTGGTGATTTTATTGTAAATATTATTTTTGAACATTCACAAAAATTAGAGCTAAGTAGTAACAATTATTGTTTTAAATTATGAAGTAGGTACCTACCTGGGTACCCTATGCACAAAGAAAAAATGCACTTCACATTCAGAGGTATAAACTAATAACTCTAAAATCGTAAAATAATAAAACAGTGTGTAGAGAATTGTTCGAACAATGAATTCGATCGAAAAAAACTATTTTCTCCTAGAATAGTCAATAGGTATATGGTACACGTTTGAAGAAAGTTCACTTACACTTCGACCCAAGCCCTAAATTATCAGATTTTTATGAAGTTCGTTGCTCACTCGAAGTAATAATTACATAATAATTAATACGCCGTACACTCAAAAGTATTATTTATTTACCGTGACACAAATGCCTACTAAATGCAAAATTCAAATTAAACAAACTTTAATTTATACCTATACACTTGAAATATCAAATTACGTTCTTCAATCATCACAAATATTTTTAAGTACCTTCATTTCAGGGTGCTGGCTGACCCAAGATATAACAAATTACCAACATGCATTAAATTAGATAAATAAAAAAAAACAATGGCTCAAAATTTTAAACACTCTATACCTACACATTTATCTATCTCACTTTAAATATTACCTTCCAAAAATTGAGGATAATAGACCTATATTATAAAAAAACATTTCATTGTCAAGTTACACCATCTTCACTCTTGACTGGACTGGGCGCTACGGATTGAACTGGGAATTTAAATACGTGATTGGAAGGTAATTTTGAACCATTGTTTTATGTTGGTTTTGGTTTGAAATATAATAATATGAAATAGCAACATCATTTCGAAGAATGGAAAACAGCGTCATTACCTTTACATTCATATTATTTTTCCTTTTTTGTGTTATTAACATATTGTTTTCGTTTTTTCTGCTTTTACTTTCTTTTACGTTTCCTGTTTTTTCTTAATACACTGAAACAAAATAAAAATCAATCCGTAAAAAACAGTTGTTTATTCATTAATTTATCTATTTTTCAACGTCTTAAATCACAAAAAAATATATTTTTGGTTTGACTGAGATTCGAACTTTCCTACCCAGTGAAGGGAATCAACCGCGTTACCAATTCTATTTCCAAATGTCTTTTAAAACTTAAAAAAATGTGATAATTTTGGATTGACTAAGATTTGAATCTTCCTATCCATTAATAGGAATGAACCGCGCTACCAAGGGGACCAAATTTATTGTGCATTAATTTCCTCGAAAATCAAAAAAGCTGAAAGAATGCATTGTCATCGACACAGATTCTATCGGATGTCAGGAAATGGGTTAATTTTCACTTCCAAGATTCCACTTCATTCAAACAAACAGTGAAATAGTTAGATGTTAAATTGAAACAAATCACTTTGTAAAACATCACTTTTTAATCTAAATTATGTACATGTTTCAAAACCAAAGGTTTCTTCGTCAGGATAAGGTTAACAATTATAATATTAATTATAAGTTCATAGATTCATTCATTCATTTTACATTCAACTGTATTTAAAAAAAGTTTTTATTCATAAGAAGTACCTAAATAGTAAAAGCAGTTTCAATAATGGACAATTTGTCATTAATTATGGCCATTTATTTTCAATTAACCCGCAATACAATGGAAATCTGAATTTTACTGTCAACTTTTTCTGAAATTTGGAATTTCGATAGTAGACCTAGGAAGGTATGAAGTGTACTTGCTTTTTTATGTTTTGAAAAAGTGCAATACATGATTTAATTACTTATTTTATTTATTTATTACTCTTTCATACTCATGTGGTGACATTTGTTTAACAAACAATGGTTTCATATGGTTTACAATTGGATAAAATTTAAAAAATATGTACCTAATTATCTGAACATTTTTAGAAATAATATTTTGACATGAAAGATTCGCTTAGGTCTGTTTTAAACAATGAATTTGTTATGTCAAAAACGTTGATGTTGTTTGTAAAATGTTGTTTGTTTGGTGTTTGTTGTCTGATATGTTTACCTACTAGAATTAGACTGCGATGCAGAACCCCTCTTAACTTAAAGCTGATCTTAATAATTATTATAAGCAATAATTGTCAGCCTGAAACACTAATTTACATTGAAAAATCTTCCGAGAAAAGATACTTGTCGCCAACGGGACTTGAACCCGTGTTTGAATTGCTTATAATAATTGTTACCCTTTGTGCTATGCATAAAAATCTTGTCTTAAACGTTAGTTTATAAATTAAAAAATAATAATTGATCTTAATAACTCGGAACGGATCCTGTGTTTGTTATTTGAAAAAAGTGTAAATTTGTTTTCTTTTGCATTAAATGAATTATGTGTTATTGTTATGTCATTGAAATATTGTATTCATTGTACGAAAAACATATCTCTAACTAATTTGTTACAGATCTAGCAAATCTCCACTTATATCAGAGGCAATTGGTGTGTTCCAGGAAAATTCTTCCAGGTTCTGCTCAAGAAAAAAACAACATCCAGAGATTAAAATGGCTACATTATTAGAACTTTATACATATGTATTCACAACCGTGGGTGGTGAGTTCATTTTTCATTTACTATGAGTATATTGTGTTACTCTGTAGGTTGTTCACAAAATAAACTAAAACATGCATTGTACTACTAAAATGATTGTTCTTATTTAAATATTATCATTGAACTCTTGGAACCATAAAAATTGAATAATAATTGTTGCTGCGAATGAAAAATATTACAGTAATAAGGAAAACGTATTTCGGCACCAATAACGTTTGTTGATCATTTACATATTTGTCGATAGACCCCAGGACAGCATCATGGCCTCTGATGGCATCTCCAATCCCGATAGTCCTGATCCTCGGTATCTACTTATACTTCGTGACCAGCTTCGGGCCCATCGCGATGATGGACTTTAAGCCTTTCGAGCTCAAGAAGACAATGCTGTTATATAATGCTGGACAGGTGGTCACTTGCGCCTACGTTGTCTATAAGGTACTCAAATGTCTCTCCAATAAACATAACTATTATACCACAAGTCCACAAGTCTTCCGCTCGCAAAAGGGGCAATCTAATATCTACTCCGTTTACTCTGCCTTTAACCCCTCAAGCCTCGACCATATTTTGTCAGAGGGTCATAATATTTCTGCTTTGAAATAAAATGCAAATAAATGGAATATTTCTGAACGTATCAGAAAACTAAAAACAGTTTTTGAAAGCTGATAAAATACGATTTCAAAACTAAATAAACATTAAATTTTCTAAATATAAAAATTTTGGATGCAAACATAAAAAAAAATTAAAAATGGCTAACCTCACGTTTTCTTTAACTAAAATTACTGATGAAGAAAAAAACACATGCACATTTTATTAGACTAAAATGTATTATAAACATTATTTATTGTTATCAAGTTTAATTTGTAGAACTCCATTTTAATTTTTATTTTTTTATTATATAATCAATAATATTATTATTAAATTAATAAAAACAGTTTATTTTTAAACAGGTTGACAGTTTGATAATGCCTTCAGAAGGCGAAACAGCTGTCACGCGTAGCAATAATTACACAGCAGAACCTGTTTAAAAATAAACTGTTTTTATTAATTTAATAATAATATTATTGATTACATAATAAAAAAAAATATAAACATTATTATCTTCTCACTTTTGTAGTACCATGTATGCATATTGCAAAAGGGAGTATATAAAATAATTTTACAGAGAAGTGTAGCATTTTTATTGGTCCAAAAGTCGTTTTAGTTGTAATGTGCATGTTGTATATTGTATGTTGTAATATGGATCTTGTAAATCGGCCCGAGTTTGTCTGTGTAAAGTTATACAGGTTTTAGAATGCGTACATTAGAATATCTTTTGTATATAATTGTTTCAGTGCTTTAAAAACGTAGTCTGTAGGAGTTCTGATGGGGAACTCTAAGTAAAATTTTCATAATTGCCCTTTGTGCTGTGAGGATTGGTTTTATGGTAAATCGCACGAGCTTCCCCATCCGATAAGACCATATTGTAGATGAGATTGGTCTAATGCATAATAAATTTTAATTAGCTGTTCTTAACTCAAACCTCTCTTATTGTTTTGAAAAAATAAGTTAGCTTTTTTTACTTCTTCAAACTTCGCAAAATTACTTTGTGGCATCATTTTTCATATAATGAATAACTGATTACTTTGTATAAACCACTATTTTTAAAACAATATCAACATGTTTCAACAACAATGTTGTATTAACAACATTGTTGTTGAAACATGTTGATATTGTTTTAAAAATAGTGGTTTATACAAAGTAATCAGTTATTCATTATAGATTTTTTTAAGTTTTGATCAATAATTATTCCAAGGTATTTCATTGTTTGTATTTCATTCAATTTTGGGCAGTTGCAAGGAATTTATAGGTTCACGTATAAACAGTCTTTATGAATTTTTATATTTAGGTTTGTGTTGAGACTGTCTGTCTGTTTGTTGTGGATTTTGAATTTAATATATTTAGTTTTTGTATCATTTAATGTGAGTGAATTTGAATTAAGGCATAGTTTTACCCGATTCATCCCTTTTCAGCTTTTTCGAATACAGTCGTGGGAACGACTTTCCATGAAAGAGAAGGACTGTGTCATCCGCAAAACTATTGACTGAGCCATGACAGTTTAGATCACATAAATCATTTTTATGTATCAGGAATAAAATCGGGCCTAAGACACTGCCTTGCGGAACTCCATATTGGATTTGTATTAGGTACCTTGATTCATTTTGAATCCTGACTAACTGTGACCTTTCTGACTTGTGGCTTTTAATGAGGTTCAGTTTACGACCTGAGATACCAATCTTTTTGAGTTTTTTTAGAAGGTATGGAAGGCTTTACTTAGATCTAAAACTATTCCAGTACACTTATTTCCGTTATCGAGACTATATTTCATACTTTTTACAATACAGGCGATGGCATCGGAGGTTTCTATTTTTTTTCTAAATCCGTATTGATTTTCAGATAGTATGAGGTTTGTAACAAGATATTGAGTGAGCTGCTTCTTTACATCTTTCTCTACTATTTTTGAAAGATTATTCAATATTGTTATAAGTCTATAGTTATTTATATCCGTTTTATTTCCGGTTTAGATTTAGATTAGTATAACAGAATCCGTTTTAAGTGTTGCAGGAAAGATACCATCCATGATACATCTGTTCACAAGGTGGAGGAGTGGTTTAATTAGTTCATCTCTAGTTGATTTAATTATCACTGAAATGCCATCTGATCCTGAAGTGAGTGTTGGTTTCATTGAATCTATAATGCTTTTAGTGTCATCTGCCGTAACTGTAACTATTTAATTTAAAGGTGACATTATTAGTAAGTGCGTTGTTAATCTCATTATCAGTGAGGTTTAATGTTTTTTAAATCAAATTAAAGCCCACGTTGGAGAAATATTCATTCTCAAATTGAACTATTTCCTTTGTTTTTTTTTTTCATATTTAATTTTTGATTTAGTGTATCAAGTTCAACATGTAAAAATAATTACTAAAAAATTCCCAAGTTTTATAATTTTTTTCAATTCGCTATCCAAAACTTTGGATTCATAGAGGTGTACATTTGACTTATTTTGTGGATAACTTTTAGATTTGAAAATAAAGCGTTCTATTATCTCAGATAGTAAGGGAGATAGTTTAAAAAAATGGTCTTAAGCGCTCCATGAAAACACCGTACGGAGATTCCGAAGTCAAAAGTCTAGATGCTGAACTACTCGCATTTAACGAAAATGCGATTTATAAGTAGGTACGTGACGCAGTATGCAGTCATCTATAATATGTTGATCTCGTATTATCTAAACTTTCAACTCGTCCTTTTTTCAGTCTTTTACACTCGGATGGGGGGGACACTACCGGATGATCTGCGAGCCTATTGACTATTCTTACGACGAACGAGCCGTAGGAATGGCAAAGATTGTCTACATCTACATGTTGCTTAAGCTGGTTGATTTGTTAGACACGGTAAGAATCATCAAACATTATATTTATCAAACATTATAATATTTTTGATCAGTCAGTGGTTGAGTGGGCATCGCGTTTGGGTCCCACCCAGGTGTTCCGTATTCAATTCCTCGGCTGGCTAAGTCCTCCATCACAACTCAATCAACATTTTCGGCTTACTGTGGAGGTAGTAGGAGATTTTCAAATATTTTCGGGTTTTTCGTAACACGGGAATGTTTGTCTTTCTTTTAAAAAAAATATTATATTCACCTTGATTCTAAATACGTATTTCATAATTTTAATACAGAATATTTATTTTCTCGAATTAGGTTTTTAAAAGTGGCGTAGTAAGAGGAAACCTTTGAGGAAAGGGCGAATCAACCGACATTTTCAAATAAGGCACTATTGTTCGAAGTTACGTCATTTTTGGTTATTTTCATACGTTTCTGCAATTTGGACTAGTAAAATTTAATTTTGGAGATGATTGCCGTTTTTTCTCGATTTCTATGATGTGACAGGGATTCAAACAACTTTCCCTTAATCGCACACACGGAAAAAATACTAATTAAAAAAATACTTTCTCTTTCAGGTATTCTGCGTCCTAAGGAAGAAGAATAGTCAGATAACATTTCTACACGTTTACCACCATATGGGAATGGTCGGAGTGGGATGGGCGTCTGCGAAATACATTCCAGGTAATATTATATCATTGTTATTACATCATAATACGCTTGATTTTAATTTATTTTGTAATAGAAGAGCTTGATTTATGGCGCCTAAGAATGAGAAAGATCTAAAATGTGTTTTAATATTATCCAAGAAATCGCCATACTTACATCTACAGGCGCTGCCAGAATCCTTTTCACGGCGATTTAGGTCACAGCTTTCCAAGGGCGGATCCAGCTTTGGCGCCAGGGGGGGTCACATAGTCGTGGCCATGTCACAAGAAATTATAATTTAATTTTGATAATAATAGATACAAGTAAAAAGCAGGTATTTTATTGTACGTAAATAAAATCCATATTGTGAAAAAAAATATACATGTACACTATGTTTAACAATTTTAATTAGTGGTCCACTATTAGAGGCGAATTGAGAGGCGCTGAGGCACTCGCTGGTGCCTCGGATAGTTCTGTTTTGACCTCTTTTAATGTTTTCTGTTTTCCCAGGTGGACACGGCACCATGCTCGGTTTCCTTAACTCAATCGTCCACATGGTGATGTACTCTTACTACTTCCTGACGCTGTTGGACAACAACCATAAAAAATCTATGTGGTGGAAAAAGCACATCACCCAGTTACAACTCGTAAGTTGACTGTAAAATTTACCCTATTTTTGATTAATTTTGTGGAAATTCCAGCTCATTAATATCTACAATAATACGTTTTTCTTAACACGTGTATGAATATTATGAATACTATAATTATTATTTAATTAAATTAAGACAATATTAGCGAAACTCAATCGAAAATCTGGAGACAGAAAAAGATATTGGCACCTCTGGGACTCAAACCCAAGACCTTCTGCTTTCATGGCAACAGCTCCACCAACTGAGCTTAAAATGTTTACATCCAATTCGGTCACATTTAACTGTATCATTCTTCGACTAAGAACTACCAACAATATCTTAATTTTCTTAACGCACATAGGCTGCTGTCTCAATTGCAAGATTCAAACCCGAACTAAAAGCAGAAGGTACTGGGTTCGAGTCCCAGAGGTGCCAATATCTTGTTTTGATTTTTCTGTCTCCAGATCTTCGATTGAGTTTCGCTAATATTGTTTTCATTTAATTAAATATTACAATTTGAGATTTTACACTTAAGATAAAAATAAAAATAAAATATTCATCCTAGACTTGCAGAAAAGTCAATAGATGTCGCATATTAAAAATAAAATGGATAAAAAATTATCCAGACACTATCTAGATAGCATTTAGTTCGGGTTTGAATCTTGCAATTCCAACGCTGTTTCTAGATTTTCTTTGAAAAAATAACAACCACATGTAGTTTTTAATCAACGGCTTTTTTTCAAAATACCTAACTATGCAAAGTAAGGTATCGAAAATCTAATCACAGTTAACCAACAGATAATATAATATAAAATCACAGTTAACCAACAGATAATATAGTTAAAAAAAATAATCTTAACCAACATACCCTATAAATAAAATAAAATATCAAGTCGAAATTTAAAATTTATGTACCTATAGGCCAGTGCAATTAGCGCCAAAAAGGGGGTCGCGATCGTAATTATTCCGGTAGTCCCAATTTTTTTATATGTTTTATATACTCATCTCCTGATGTAAAATCTGAGTTTTCGACCTTGGGTCACTTGAGCTTTCGCCGCCATTTTGAAAAAACCAGGCGAAATCGCGCCAAAATCTAGTTTTTCTCAAATTTCTCGTTTCCTATAAAAAATTCGGATAAAATAGCTTTACAAGTTTAGTAGAACATAAAATTACCTACAATTTTCATTTCAAAATTTTTCTTCTATATCTAATAAATGTCGAGATATGTAGTCGTTAAAACGTATAAAAGTTTATAAAAACAGGAAAATTGCCCGACTTGGTTTGGTTTTGTGTGCATATCTCTTTTCCAGAACAATTTTGTGAAATAATCACTGATATGAATTTTGTAGAAAATAAAATTTTGTAAAAGACGTATGTATGTTATGTTTAATATTTTTATCGTAATTAGATATCCAGGTTCTGATACAAAATTTTCACAAAAATTAATTCAAAAACTGAATCAGAAGAAAAGTGTTGGCATAACTTGATTATTATTTTTTTTAAATTAATTACTGCTGAAATAACATGTATCGTACACAACAGCAACATTAACCATCAATGTAATTAAAACATATAAATTAAATTAATAATTAAGGTACATAGAAGTCGTAAAAAAAGGAGATAAAAAGTGTTTTCTTAAAATACATGACTAATGACTTTAGTTTCTTCCTGCCACTTACGGGCCCCGAACAGCTTCAATATAGTCTTCCTATGGCTCATCAGCCGAATTTGTGGCGACTAGGTCACAAATTCCTCGTCATCATCATGAACGAAGGCTTCCACGGCATTCTCGCACGAGCTGCCATTACAGTGAATACAGAGTAGGAAGCATTTCAAATCCTACTTCCTAGATGTGCACTTTCCTGCGTAACCTTTTTTGCATTGGCATGATATAAAGTTCAGCAAAGCCTGAGGTGCAGCCTCCTTCATCATTGGTTCTGGAGTTAGTAACCCAACAACGTCCTTCTTCCACTCCCATTCAGTTGGATCTTAATGGCGACCAAGTCAAGTCTACACTTGTAAGTATGTTCTTGAAGCATTTTTGTTGGATGATGGTGGAAGCCTGGAAAATTTGAATTTGAATTTTTCACTCCTTTGACAAAAATAATGTACGAGTACCTTATATTTTCCAAATTTGATTTATCATTGCTACCATACAAAAGTGCAAAGAATTGTTCGACGGGCAAAGTGATTGTTACTCGCTTTGCTTTTGGATCTTGAAATACATACAAGAATAAGTTTTATTCACTGAGTGGTTCTTGAGAAGAATATTACAAAAGTTGTATATACCTTGACCAAACGGAGCACCAGTTGTGTCATGAATGCATAAAATGTTTTCAATGTGTTTAAAACATTTCTTGGAGAACAATGCGTTAGGTGATTTTCCTTTACCAACTTTTTAGTAATATACGTTTGGAAGTGAGAGAGCTGTAAGGAGTACCAACAGGTCGATATCCTGACCAATGATTATGACTGCATCGTGTTGAGATAATAACCACTTTGCTGGTTATTATGAGAACATCAGCATCCTCTTCAGCCTGTACTGTCGTTATTTGCGATCGTTCAAATGAGGCTCTGAGTAGGGAAATAAAACGAGACTTGTTCTTCTCATTTTCCAGAAACTTTTCCTTAGTGTTTTTCTATTCAACCGAATCCGGGTATCCAACGAATTCCACTACTGTATTGGCTCCATAATGATTTTGTGCATACCTGACATATTGCTGAAAAATAATTGAAAATGGTTGTATACGACCCCATACAGCATTGCGCAGTAAATATCCTTCATCAACAACGTGTACTTTACTGCTTTCCAGTTTAGGGTATTTGGTAGAGGGTTGAACAATGAGTAAAATATGGACTGGGCTGCATGCCTTCCTCTGAGATTAGAAACAATGGGTCAAGAGATAGTTCATATTTGAAAAAATTACTTATGTTCAATTTCGCACTCTTTGCCAATATACATACGAGCGAATAGTATTAATGGATCTATTGTCACAGACACACCCTGATTTAGTATTCTGTTGGTCACCGCCACAAGAGAAACTATCGCATTCTTACGTTTTAAATTGTAGGTTTCCAAAGTTCTAATTGATAACTTTAGACAGAGCAAATTTCCCCATCTTTTCAGCCATGTGACAAGTTACTTTGCTATCCCCGATCGTGCCCCTGCTTATAGACATAATCACGTTTGTTTGAGGAAATTGTTCATTGCAAGTAAACCAATCAATGAGAGCTTGGACGTCTTTATCATCCCTCTTGATTCACGTAGGCCTCATCTCTACATGTTACTCTGACGTTCCTGATTCAACCCTGGGGTAACCCCCCCACTCTCGTTAATTTATAGTTTTTTTACGACATCTATATACTTTAATTATTAATTTTATCTATTTGTTTTGATCACATTGATGGTTAATGTTGCTGTTATGTATGTTACATGTTATTTCAACAGTAGCTGTGTTCAAAATAATAATAATCAAGTTATGCCAATACTATTCTTCTGATTCAGTTTTTGAACTAATTTTTGTGAAAATTTTGTATCAGGACCTGGATATCTAATTGCGATAAAAATATTAAACATAACATACCTACGTCTTTTATAAAATTTTATTCTCTCATCATCATCATCATCTGTGGCTCTACAACCCAGGTCGGGTCTTGGCCTCCAGCAGAGCCTGCCTCCATGACTGTCGGTGTTGTGCTGCATTGCGCCAGTTTCGGATGCCGATGGTGCTTGCATCCTTCACCACTCCATCCAGCCATCGAAGCTTTGGTCTTCCAACTCTTCTCCGACCCCCAGGTGCACCATCCATAATTCGCTTTGGAATATCTCCTTCGCTCATTCTCTGGATATGTCCAGCCCACCTGAGTCTTCCAGTTTTGATTTCCTTGGAGATATTAGGGTCCTCGTAAAGATCGTATAGCTCCTGGTTGTATCTGATACGCCATTCTCCATTATCACAGACTGGGCCGTAAATCCTTCGCAGCACCTTCCTTTCAAAACTTTCTAGGGCTCCTTCATCACCCTTACTGATTGTCCAGCATTCCGAACCATACATAAGAACAGGTCGTATAAGGGTCTTGTAAAGCAGGACTTTAGTTCTTCTGGTAAGGTGGCGAGATTTCATATGCTTCTGTAGCCCAAAATAGTATCGATTTGCAGCTACTATTCTTCTTTTGATTTCGCTGGATACATTGTTATTTATTATTATTTTATTCTCTACAAAATTCATATCAGTAATTATTTCACAAAATGGTTCTGGAAAAGAGATATGCACAAAAAACCAAACCAAGTCGGGCAATTTTCCTATTTTTATAAACTTTTATACGTTTTAACGACTGCATATCTCGATATTTATTAGAGGTAGAAGAAAAATTTTTGCATAAAAATTGTAGGTAATTTTATGTTCTACTAAACTTGTAAAGCCACTTTATCCGAAATTTTTATTGGAAACGAGATATTTGAGAAAAACTAGATTTTGGCGCGATTTCGGCTGGTTTTTTCAAAATGGCGGCGAAAGCTCAAGTGACCCAAGGTCGAAAACTCAGATTTTACATCAGGAGATGAGTATATAAAACATATAAAAAAATTGGGACTACCGGAATAATTACGATCGCGGATCGCTAATTGCACTGGCCTACTACGGCAAATCTGTTTTCTAAAGTAAATCGGTCGTTTGTAATTTGAATTTACGCCCATCAGAACGTTTTTTTTATTAAAAAAAATATATGTATTATATTTCATTTTACTTGTAAAGTAAAATTATTGTTTTTAACAAATATTATTACTAATAAATATTTTCCAAAGTTACCTCTAAAAACACGAAAAATTGATTTCTTTAATGGCCTATCTATATATGTACCTATATAAAAATCAAATATGTTTGTTTCTGAGCTTGTATGTACGTATGTATGTCCGCTATGCATTGCTAAACCATTCATCCGATTGCGATGATACTTTGGGGATTTGATGTGCGCATGCCCGCGATGGTTTCTATATACAATAGTGAGTTCTGGCATCATGAAATTATGCATTGCTAACCGTTCATCCGATTGCGACGAAAATTTGGGCATTCGATGTGTTCGCGGGAGAGGGGAGGGGGAGGGGAAACCGGGAGGGGAGAAGAGAACCCGGGAGGGGGAAGGAGAACTCGGGAGAGGAGAGTGGGGAGAGGGAAGGCAACGCATGCCGCGAAATGAATGAATGAATTAATTAATTACGGGTAAAAGCTAGTATTTAATAATTTAAAACACAAAGAATGAAGTAGCACTCATCCGTACAAGACATTTGCTGTTCCTTTAGTTTAAAAAAACAGTTTGGATGGGTATTCTGCCTTCAAATCCGCCGTCCAGCCGTTTTCCTTAAACATGCCTCTAAGAACTAGTATGTACCTACAATGTACATAAACATACTCGTAGTTGTAGTTTTTCATAAAAACGTCTTTTCCTCGTGTATTGATGGAGCAATAATTGGTTTAATTACAGTTGCAATTTGTGTTGGATCTCTACCACTTCTCGACGGTGTTCATGGTCTCTGACTGTGCCTACCCGTGGTGGCCGTCCATGCTGGTTATCCCTCAGACCATCACGATGATCATCCTCTTCACCGACTTCTACATCAAGGACTACATGAAGCCAACAGTAAAACAGGCCGACAAAGAGCCGAAGGTGACCAAAGCGGCCATGGAAGATTTTGCTAACAAAGAAGAAAACAAGTTATCGTGATTAAGTTAATAGTTCTAATAAAATTAAATTGTAAGTAAGTCAAATGAGTCCAATATTGTGCATTCACAGCGGTGATTATCCGGTTCCACGCCAACTCAGAATGAAACGAACTCAGAAGCACCTCAGAAAGGTCACTAAAAGCTATGAAAAAATAATTTTAAAATAGTCGGTAACCCTAACCTAACTTAACCAATTTTTTATATTTTTTTATCATTACTCTTAATGACCTTTCTGGGGTGCTTCTGACTGGTCCGGTCACCAATTATCCATACATAGCCCATCTCCTGCTTGTCGTCAAACTCAAAACAACTCTTCGCTATATAATATACGACAATTTTATTATTGTGTATATTTTTTATAAGGTTGGTACCTAAATCTGTTGTTGTTTTGTAGCAATATTTTTGTTATTAGGTATAAGTTTATTTCCAAATTCATTTTGTTACATCATTTCTGCCACGTAGGTAACTATTTAATTATACCTACTTACTGTGATTATGACAGAAAAAATGAATAAAAAATAAATGAATTAAAACACATTTACATTTTTTTATTATTAATAATAAAACTAATTTCGATGTTGGATCCGTCTGTAACTCCGGTAGGTAGGTACAAAGATCTTGGATTTGCTTTGAATTTTGTCACGTTCATAACTGAAAATTGATTTTGATATTGAGACAATAAGGAACTCCAGTGAAAAATATTATTGCTTTAAAAAAATATGTTCATATAGACCAATAAACGCTGATTCTGAATATATAGAATAATATTTTCCAATTCCAGTTACTGAAATACTTATTACGAACCATTATCTACTTAGTACAATTATTTGTTTTCATTTTTTTAAGTGTGTTTTGAGCGTGGACTCGATAGGGAAATATTTACCGAAATGCGGAGTTGTTTGTTTACATTTTTGGCAGAGACGCGTAATCATTCAAGATTCCCAAAGATTACTACGGTGTTTATTCGAAATGTTAATTTCTGATAGTCTCTAAAGCCGTAGTCGTCAAACTGCGGCCCGCGACGGATATTTGTGCGGCCCGCACAAATATCTGCCGTTTTCTTTTTAAATATTTTTTTTTCAAGTACAATTATAGATACTATCCGTTTTTTTGCGGCCCGCACATATATCTGCCGTTTTCTTTTTAAATATATATTTTTCATGTACAATTAAATTATAGATACTATCGGTTTTTTTGCAGCCCGCACAAATATCTGCCGTTTTCTTTATAAATATATTTTTTCATGTACAATTAATTATACTATCCGTTTTTTTGCGGCCCGCACAAATATCTGCCGTTTTCTTTTTAAATATATTTTTTTTCATGTTCTATTATACTATCCGTTTTTTTTGCGGGCCGCACAAATATTTGCGTTTTCTTTTATTAAATATATTTTTCATGTTATTATACTATCCGGTTTTTTGTGACCCGCACAAATATCTGCAGTTTTCTTTTAACTATATTTTTTTTTTCATGTACGAATACAATTATACAATATCCGTTTTTTGCGGCCCGCACAAATATCTGCCATTTTCTTTTTAAATATATTTTTTTCTTGTACAATTAATTATATTGTCGTTTGAGACTTTCAGAGGGGCAGTAGAAGACCCAGAGAAAATTAGAGGGCGTAGAGATGGCACAGTGATGGTGTAGGTAGGTAAAAAAAATATGGTCAAAAAAGACCAAAAAACACGCTTATTACGTACTAATCAAGCAAAATAAACTTTCATATTGGTTAATTTTTGTTATTGTATGAATTGTCATCATTTTTATCACGTGTACGAAAATAATTCACACATTTCGATAGTTCGGAAAGTGGATGAAAATTGAACTGAAAGATTCCATTACAGATACTCAATTTTTTTTTAAATATAATATTTTATGATTTTACGTGCATTATTATTATTAAGAATTGACACTATATTATAATTGACTGGTCAGTGGTTGAGTGGGCATAGCGCTTGAGTCTCACCTGAGCTTCGCGTGTTCGATTCCTCGGCTGGCTAAGTCCTCCATCACAACACAAGCAACATTTTCGGCTTTCTGTGGTGGTAGTAGGAGATTTTCAAACATTGTTGGGTTATTCGTAATCCGGGAATGTTTGTCTTTCTTTTTAAAAAAAAAAGAAAAAAAAAAATAAAAAATTATTTATCATGAACACAAGAAAGAAGGAGTAGCAACCCGGTACTAAAATACAAAATAATTGCTTTTTTATCTTGCTAAACAAAAATGTACAACACCCCTCCCCCCCCCCCCCCCCCCCCCCCCCCCCGAAATCATAAGTGTGCGGCCCGCGGTGATACCTCACATTGTCCTATGTGACCCTTGACAAATCATATAACCTACAATTATTATAATATAATAATAATTGGATAATTTGTATAGCGCCGTTTTTGTGAAAAATCACCTCAATGGCGCTTTACAATTTATTATGAATCCTAGGCTCTATCTAATTTTATTATTTTCAAATAGATACAGAATCATACTTACCTGCAGGACACTTCCGACAAAACACACTTTATTAGAAAGTTTATGCTTATGCTATGGGGAAGATACGACTTTGCACGTGGAGGACATTATATTCAAAACACTGGACATTGCATGAGTTTTACATTTATATTTATATTTAACAGAAGATTAATGCCAAAGTTGAGTTAATATATATATTTTTTTTTTAAAGTCTGGAGAATTTTAAGAATTTGCTTTTACACACTTAGTTATTTACAATGTTGCGAGCCGTGAAGGCGAAGGTGAAAGTTTTTTTTTTTTTTTTTTTTTAACTTATGGATACGACTGTCTGAAAAGATAAGTTTTAAGTTTTTAGCTCTAAATTGCGCTGAATCTGTGATCATTCTTAACTCGTGTGGCAGTCCATTCCAGGCTTTAGGTCCCGACACTCCGAAAGCACGCTCACCGAATTTAGTATCTGGTGTGCGCTTTGGTTCCTTCAACCTTCCAATCGCTGATGTTGCTGCTGACCTGAGGGTTGATTGTCGAGAATTGGAATTTTCTGGAATACACATTTCCGATAAGTAAGTCGGAGCCATTCCGTTAAGAGACTTGAATACCATCCAGCAGAGCTTAAACTGGATTCTCTCGGGGCACTTGAGCCAGTGAAGATTTTTGAGATGCTCAGAAATATGGGAATATTTAGATACGCCGGTGATGAGCCTTGCCGCAGCGTTGAAAACAGATTGTTTTTTGTTGATTTGATATTTTGGGAGACTAGCATATATTCCGTTGCAATAATCTAGACGTGAAACAACATACGAATTGACTAGTAATTTAGTTGCCTCTGTTGTCAAGTTTCTCCGTACTGCTTTAATTTGCCAATTAATATACTTTAATTAATATATTTTAATTACCGCGATTATTTGTGAAAAATTTACTACCTTGATCAGAGCCACCTACCCACCGAACACGTTCATGATGAGAAAAATACGAAATGTTATTTTTTTCGGTACGCCATCTTTTGCTTTATCCATAAAGCTTTTATTGAGGTAGTACAACGCGCCGCCGCACCGGCCGTCTGCTTGCCTTATTAATTAATTCATCGACGAGGAGTTTCATTTTTGTAAGCTTCTCCCAGGAAATGTTATTTAGTTACAAGAAATATCGATAGATGGTGCCCATCCATGGCGGTGGAATGCTTATATTCAAAATAAATCAACGGCGTTTAAATATGAAAGTTGTAAGCGAATTAAAGTTAACCATGTTCGGGTTACCATTTTAATCTCTAGCTCATCTTTAGCCATTGAAGTAATTAATCATGTATCGTTTCATAATGTTGTACTTATTGAATATCGTAAGTGAGAGGCATAAAAGCAAAACCACCACTATCCACCAGCAAAACTTTTTTTGATGATTTAGTTGGTGGTTTATGTTTTTTCTGATCCACATATTCAAATCAATCATTTTTAGATTATTCAATATTTTGTGGCGGTTTTGCACTTCAACCAGCACGGCGGCCATATTGGATTTCCGAAGAACTTATATTTTCATTGCGACAGTGGCGCTTTTGAACCTCACCAAAAAAGTGGAAGAGAGACTGTTTTTGAATGGCTTCGAAGAGTTTTTGCTTTGGTTTGAAGATTTTATAGTGTAGAGAGTGAGATAAAGATTACTAATCATTAATCATTTAATCAAGCATTAAGACAAAATGAACAAAGTGTGGATAGTGGCGGTTTTGCTTTTATACCCCTCAAGACTAAAATTAAACTTTTTTTTGATAAAATCCACATAACCTAAGTATAACAACACAAATTTATTAACAATATAAAGCTTTACAACTAAACTTGTGAAAATGTTGCTGGTGAAGAAATATAATATGTACCCACACAAGTTTTAACGTGATAAACTAGGTATTATTAATTTATTAGAAATAAATTATACAGTTAATTTAGATAGATAATATAATCAAAGTGTTTGGTAAATTTATTTCACTGCCGTATTCAAACAGTACAGCATGATACAACTTTGAAACTTTCAAGGAATCAATAAGACTTCCAAACTCTTGGTCTACTTGCTATGCATTACCTGACCCCGGGTCTTTCTCGTGTGTTGGCCGCGAGGAACAGAAAGAGGAAGGAGTTACCTACGCTGTAGGTAAACGCTAGGAGGAACGTGGAACTGGTAACTGGGAGCAGAAAGCACGTAGAGCTACCAGGAGATAAGAATAAGTTAGGAGATGGCGAGAAGTTAGTTTGACGGGAGCCAGGACTGTGTGAAATAATAGCGATTAGTTCCCGGTTTCAGCGCGGGGTACGCCACTGCCGGCGATATCGAACGCTAGAAAGAGATAAACTGAATGTATACACGTCTCACTAGGAACGATAGAGAATTAAATCTTCCCAGAAGGGAACTTTGTAGATGCGTCATGTTATTTTGTTGTTTTATTGTGCTTTCTTGTTGAAAGATGTTCTTACGATCGTACAGGGCGGTTCCAATGAGAAAGATTAATTATTCTCCTTACCAGCTTTTTTAAAATAATAACTCAATATCGATTTTATTTCATTCAAAATTTGCTTTAATTTATACCTACATTCATAAATGCCGAAAGGCGTGATGACAAAGCTAGTATAATTAGGTAATTTTTGTAATTATTTTTTAATGATAAGTCTGAGTAGTTTTATTCGGTACTCGGTAGAGTGGCTATACAGGGTGTCCGGGGGTAAAGTGCATTAACTTTGGGGGGTGATTCTACGTGATGGTAGGAGTAAAAAAGATTAACAAATTTTTCCGAAAATCCAACTTTTTTTTCCCATACAAAAAGATGTACCTACTAAAAATCCTTAGTGTGAGGTACGATCTTACTTGCTGAGAGCCTGCCGGGCGCCCGACTCGATTGTGATTGGCCCGTATCGTAACAGCGGAAAATAATAAATCTGGCCGCACACGCCGGGCTAATTTTATCTTTTTACCTCAAAACTACCCCTAAAAGTTAAAATTTCGAAAAAGTTTTGTATCTTTTTTACTTGTTCTATCAAGTAGAATCACCTCCCGAGGTTAATGCACTTTACCCCCGGACATCCTGTATATCGGATAAATTAGCTGATATTTCTGCCAATTGCGAGTATTTATTTATTAATTACATTTCACGGTGATCGAACAACTAAACAATGTACAACTACATCATTCCTTTGAAAAGTCATTAAAAGTGATTAAATAAACAGGTTACCTTAGGTTACGGGTTTTTTAAAAAATTATCACTTTTAATGAATTTTCAAAGGGGTGTTGAAATGTCGCCATGAGTTGTCGTAGAACCAAATTTCCCAAATGAAACTAAACAGACAAAGTGTAGTTAAAAATCTTTATCCAAGTGTAATTAACTATGAATAATTTTACTGGCCATCCCTGATTGGCGTTTGCAACGTCCAATAATTAAAGTAGGTGCCGGTAGACATAACATACTTGCAATTTCTTGAGCATTAGAAATAATAAGGTATTGTTCCTTTGTTTTTCAAATGATGCATGATGAAGACCGAAAATAAAGAAATTGTATTTATAATTTTGAACGTTAGCGTTACTTCTAACAGAAATATTTCGTTCAGTATCTACTATTACACGTTTTAATTAAATGAGCTTCAAAATGGTTTCTTTAAATTTTAAATGGATCTTTCGTTGTAATTTCCTATAATAATATTAGCTCTACAAAAAATCTTATTATTCACAGAGATAATGTTTGCTCCGAGGGGGGTGTTTTGAGTGATTGCACTGAAGTAATCGCGTGGTGTCAATACAACCCCCCCAAGGCTCACGGCGGACATGACGCGCGTTCAAAGCCAGCCCATGCAAAGCCTCCAACTAGGGGTGAATTTCAGTGGTAGGGATGATGTACGACCGCGAGCAAGCAAGAGACCTACGTCCCTGTACTTGCGTCTCCCTCGGCCCGCAGCTTTTTTACAGACGGAGAAGGAATATGTCAGAGAATGGATTCGCGCCGTCTCCATTCTAGAAATAATCTCTCGTACCGCATTCAAGTTGCGTGTTCTGTGTGTACCTGTGTTCTGTGTATCCTGTGCGCTGTGCGCTCTAGCCGTTATTAGTGTTGTCTCTCGGAGATATTTGGCTCATTGGCTGGGCACCGCGAACCGTCTCCGTCACCGTCCGTGGTCCGTCAGATCGAATACAAGTGACCAAGTGGAAGAGATATTTATTACTCTTATTACCCGGGAAGTGGCGAGGTGCCACGGTGCTCGGAAGCCCCAAAGGTGATCTCAGCAAAAGATGAGACAACAATCAGCACCGGCCCGTGAATCGTGAATCCTCGTGCGGTAAATTGTACATTACTAAATGAGTGATTATTATTCCCGTCCTGCATAACATTCAAACGGACACTCGCGCCTTGAATATTGAAATCTCGGCAGGGCCCGCTTGCGCCTGTCTATATATTTATTTACCGACCGAATCGCTCTGTTGAGTTTTTATGGATCGTGTTGTTTTTTAACCGCAGCCAAACATTACTTTATCGAAGTTCCAAGACTCGGTACTCGAAGTAAGTGCGCTGAGTGCTCGCTGCGACTGCGAATGGACAGTCGTTGCCGTTGATCGTCTTGTGAACCTGGCTGTCAAAACTACCCCAAACCGTGTTTACTTTTTATTATGCCGGACAGACGTAACTCTTGTGATACATCAGCTTCTACAACCGATATGCGCATTCGTGTAACTGAGGTAAGTGATACTTCTTATTTCATAACAACACACCCCAGTCTTCTTGTTTCCTCGGAAGCTCTTGTCATTATGTTTTGTTAGAAGTCATGCAAAATGTTATGATGCTTTGTTTGTGTATTGATTTTCCTCATTTAAGTCGGTTTAATTACATGCAAATGTGCATGTGTCAGATTCCTTTTAGATGCGCAATATTACTTGCTACTTGAAGATGGATTATTATCTTGTGCGTGCGATATCCGACATTTCCACCAAACTCATTGTCACATACATTCCCGTGAAAAAAAGGCTAAGTATCTAGGTAAATTAATAATACTGTCCTGTAAAAATATTCTCACAGTGACATGCATTTAAACAATAAATTTAATCTCACCCCTTACACAAAACTGCCCCCAGAATGTTATTATGTTTATTAATCATGATATGTACAAAATATATTATCGCTTGTACTACCTACAAGGCTCTGCTCAAAATTTCGTTGGTAAAATGTGGTGATTCAATTACATATATGCAAAACGTTTGAATTTTGAACCCGTTATTTTGGTTACAACCCCACTTGACTTGACAAAATGAGGGGTTCCGTTTAATTTCTCCGTTGTACGTCAATGGTTTTCGTGGAAGGAATATCCATTGATCTAGGATATTTGGAGTAAGTTCTTACCTACCTGGCTATTCTCATCTAGCCTGTAAACAAAGGGAAATCGCCACTTAAAGTGAATTTTGATTTGGAAACAACAATAATGTGTTATGTATTTAAAATACAATATAATATTACCAGTGATCATCCGTATGACAAATACGTTTTCAATATATTAAAACCAAATAAAAATATTTTGCTTCGAACTGTTATTCCAATTGCCTTCAAGGATTAAAATGAAACCATCTTCAAAATGAATGTTTAAAAATTAAAATTGAATGTCTATTTTATGGGTGAAAAAAAATCACCGATTTATTTAAATAAATGTTTAAAAAAAGTCGAGACTCCACACATATTCCACGTAAGTAGTACTTATACCTACAAGATATTAACAATACGTGATGTGATGAGATGATAAATAATGAAATTGTATAATATTTCAGTTGCATTGGAAACCAGAAAAATCTAATTTTAAAAGAAAGACATCAAAGTCAACTTATTAAGTTTAGTCCTTATTTTCCTTGTAAGCCAGTTACTCACTGGAAAAAAGTTACCCAAATTTAGTTTATGAGGCCCGCCGCTACAAAAACAGTCTAGAATTTACGTTACTCGCCTCATCCCAGAAATTACGCGCAGATAACGGTAGCAGTTTTCCGGGGAAAAAAGTCCTATGTCGGAATCGCCTCAACTTCCGCAAAAACTCTTTTCCCTAACAATGGAGGTGGGTTCCAGGATCCCGTGTACCTCGGCCCGAGTAGATCCCAGACCATCTTCTTCTTATCGTCCCCCGCTGTCTTATCAGTTTTTTCTTAGCTGAATATTTTTTCCAAACCTTAAGAATAAGGGCACTATCGGGAGGGCAAGTTGGAAATAAAGCCTGGAAGCGATTCGTCACCGCGAAACTCCAATCAAGATAGCTTTTTGTTACCTTAACTTTCTACCATCTTTTAACTCTTGCGAGTTATTTCAAACCGAACGATAGCGAGCTTTTCTGACGTTGTCGTCGGTGCGATATAAACAAGATTGGCCTCTGCGGTACAAAATGTTACCACGATCAATTTGCGGTGTGTGAATAGTATGCGATTGGTGACATCTTACTTATGCAGATCAGCAGAAAGCTGGCTGCATGCCCGCATGGCAGCAGGCAATTCTGGTCGCTTGCGAGCTCAATAGGTCGCAATTTCTGCAAATCCAGTTTGCCACCTCTCACCAGACCTGACGGCTCACTAGCAAACACCGCCACCGAAAAGGCAAACTTATTAGGTAAAATGTTTGCGGATAACTCAACCCTCGATGACCAAGGTGCTGTCCCGACGTCGGTTCCTCACTGCGGTTTTCGTATGAAAAAGCTGAGGATTCGGCATCGGGAAGTACTCCATGTTTTACGAGGGCTTGATGTTAATAAAGCTAGTGGGCCTGACGGAATACCTGCCCTGGTACTGCAGAGGTGCGCTGCAGAAATAGCTCCAATTTTGACGAAGCTCTTTAAATTGTCCCTGAAGACTGGCTCTGTGCCCTCTGGTTGGAAAAAAGCGGTTATCCATCCTATTCCAAAGAAGGGTGACCGCTCCAACCCGGCCAACTACCGCCCCATAGCGATCACATCAGTTCTGTCTAAGGTGATGGAACGTGTGATCAACGACAAACTGCTCACATACCTCGAGAAGAACAAAATTATTAACGACCGTCAATACGGATTCCGGCGGAACCGCTCGTGCGGTGATCTTCTCGCGTATGTGACGCATGTTTGGGGGCGATGCCTGGAACGTTTCGGTGAGACCCAAACGGTTGCACTGGACATCTCCAAGGCCTTTGACCGGGTTTGGCACCGAGGACTTGTCAACAAACTGCATTCTTACGGACTTCCCGCATCCTTTTGTATGTGGATTGCCGACTTCTTGAGGGAGAGGTCGATTCAGACGGTAGTCGATGGTTTCACTTCTTCCTCACACTCGATAAATGCTGGCGTCCCGCAGGGATCGGTTCTGTCTCCGACTTTGTTTTTGTTGCACATCAACGACCTTTTGTCATGTGCACCAATTCACTGTTACGCGGATGACAGTACAGTTCATGATAGCTTTTTGTTTGACAAGCCCCCAAAGGGCTCACAAACTCCAACAGCTCGTAGGGCTTTGAAGCAAAGAATGGACGGTTACCTCGAGAGTGTTTTCTCTTGGGGTAAAAATAACCTCGTTGAATTTAATGTTTCAAAGACCCAATCTTGTCTGATTACGTCTAAAAGGGATCGAAATGAAAATCTAGTATCTTTCAACGGAAGCAATCTTCCGAACAGGCCCTCCATTGATATGCTTGGTGTAACCCTAAGTGACCAGCTCAGGTATGGGGGCTCCATCGAAGCCAGAGTAAAGTTAGCCTCCCAAAAACTGGGCGTACTGTACAGGGCCCGCAGATACTTTAATAGTACACAACTGCTAACCTTGTACAAATCACAAGTACGCCCCACGGTTGAATTTGGCAGCCATCTCTGGTCTGGAGCTCCAAAATACCTGAAAAATACCCTCGACTCTGTGCAGAAACGGGCGGTCCGTTTGATAGATTCTCCCATCTTAACAGACGGATTGCAATCTTTAGAGCACAGGCGTCGGGTGGGAATGCTATCCTTGTTCTACCGGTATTACAATGGAAGATGCTCTGAAGAACTAGCATCATTGATCCCTTCGGCACCGGTGCATAGTCGGGAAACACGCCAAACGCGTGCCCAACATTTGTACACGGTTGACATTTGTCACATGAGAACGGGTCGTTTCTTCGACTCGTTCTTGTGTTCAACAGCTCGGCTGTGGAATGATTTGCCGGCCTCTGTGTTTCCTCCTTCCTACAACATGGGTCTCTTCAAGACCAATGTTCATTCCTTCCTCTCCTCAAAAAGACTCTCCACACAGCATCCCAGATGACATAGGCCCTGAGGGAAATTATTTTCCTCAGGGCCTCCTGTGTGGAGTTAATGTAAAAAAAAAAAAAAAAAAAAAATCAATCTTATTATAGTGATGTCGATAGTCTGGTTTACGTACGAACTAGCCTATAAACTGGCATGATTAACAGCTATACGAATGACAAACTCATTGTAGGTAAACACATTATAATAATACACAATAATGTGTTTTTTCATTCGGTGTCATAATTCCACTTCAAAGGATTAAAGCAATAGTTAACAATCAGCTTCCGCCGATTGTTCTGAAAGGATCTTTGAAGCATTCTTATTGGTCAGGTCATCAAGTGAAAGGAACATGAATACAATATAGTTTTAAAATATTATTTATTCAATCATTGAAGGAGATAATTTTAATAACTCTCAGTCAAAATATAAAGCCGACAAAGACACAGAATATGAAAAAAGTTACGGTCGCAAGTGTGCCTCGAACCCAGTTCCTCTGTGCTTATCGGGACTGGCATCTCTTGCACTGTCCATTTGATGAGGTTTATAAGCTTCTATTAGTTATCCCGAATAAAATTAAGTTTTATTTATTGTTTATAAAATTATTATTATTTATTTAATTGCGAAGATATTTATGCATAAAATAATAAACATGCTGTTATAAAAATATTTTTCAAACAAAATTACATGTACGCAACAAAATTACGTATTCACTGACACAACACAAGGAGGTGCAGTGAAATCAGACTACCATAAAAAGACAAAAACCAATGCGCAAAAGTTTACTCTTCAAAGGGGTGAAATATTATAATGCGCTGCCGAAATGTATCTACATATAAAGTGTGCATCACTTTTAGTATGTTAGGATAAATTAGTAATGGATGAACTTAAATGTTCAAATAAAAAAAATTAAATTAATTAATAAAATGAACATCGTCTTCGTCAGCATATTTATTTCTGTTATTTGCAAATGCAAACCATAAAAACGCGACCGCTTTTTGCACTAGATTCGTCGTTCCGTGGAAATACGCGTAGGGTGGTTGGAAATTAATTATATTCCAAACAAGATAGACATAATTGTTGAGTGTTGAGTTGTCCTTTGTTTAATATTTAACTTTATTGCTTACTTATCATTTCATATTTAATTCATTTTTCTAACTTCCATCTATAGACTCTTTTACTTTAAATTTAATTTCTGTGTCACCTTTTGTCTTGCTTTTCTACACAACTTTTGTCTATTTCATCATTTGTCTATGCTCTTTATTTCAACTGTCTCTCGTATTATAGTGATCTTTTCGTTATAAATTATTGCTTCATTTCACATTCTAGAGCGCAAGAGCTCGCAACTTGAATCAACTCACCATATTTGCAATTCATCTGAATTATTGTACGCAATTTATAACAATATACAGAACTAAAACAAGTGTTTTATTATAAACGAACAACCTCTCAAATCTCAAAATATCTGTGCGCATCCCCTTGGATTGGAAAACGAAGGAAGTAAAGCATTCAAGCTCAACTTACAACTGACAGTAGACTATCCAGAGACCTCCAAGGGACCGTACAATAATACCATATTAAATTGAAAACTGCGTAGATTACAAAATGTTTATCATAACATAACCTATGTTGAAATAATTAAATCGGTAATTCGATTACATCATCAGAACCAATTCATCTAGTGTATTGAATATCAATGTCCATCGTCCATTCGTACACGAAGTTTTTAACGTGGAACTGTAATTATTTCGGGATAACTTTGGCCAGAATGTTGATTTATTGTAGCGGTCGGCATTAATGGCGGAGATTATCTGCTAGCAGGCCCTCTGCCCTCTTCATAGTGGAGCAGCTAATTAATGATTTTGACCAGGTCATTATTCAAACCAAATTGCAGCCTTATGGCATCATAATGTGCTATAATCTACAACATCATCCCTCGGTTATTAATCATGGCTACCTTTATCAATTATTTTCAACGTGCATGTGATATTGATGCCTAATTTTATTCCGGAACCCGATACTTCGATACATGTAAAGCTTTGTCTGAAAAAAAAACATGCAAGATCTAACAATTTAATACATACAAATGTTATTTCAGATATCCAGTTCTATCTTTGTCAGATTGTGAAGATTCTCACAGCTTTGAAGGATAATAAGTATAACGTATCATAGTTGAGCGTAAATTTTGGTTTTAATAAAGTACCTACGATGCTTTTTAAAAGATTAAATTATATTGGATGACTTAACATAACATGCAGCAGTCTACCCAACTCAATGAGTAATACTTTTAAGAGAGTTTATACGATACAAGTATGTATGTAATGGGCTTTTTCACACACACGTAGTTAGAGTTAATCCTTTGTTACTCCAAGTCAAACATTGGACGAAGTTTGGCCCAATTTGGTACTAACAACATTGGTTCTAATTTAGTCATAGAATAAAGAACATCAGTGGAAATGGTTTCCATATAGAAATCAAACGGAAAGCAAGGTAGCAAACATATTATACCTTTTGGTTCTAGCCATTTGGAACGCACTCTTTTGACATCGTACATCGCCGTCATACAATTAGGAAGGCGGGTATGGGTACCGCCGCTCAACATAACCAACACCTCTGCCAAGTGGTTGGCTACGTTTGGTGACTTAGCATGGGAGCCCGGGTTCATGTGGTGAGGTTTTTCCGGGTCTTGGCGGTAGATGCATCCTCCCGCCAACAGATTGGCAGGCCGGATCGAGAGAGACTGGTTGAGGGATACTTATTGACCTCTCCAGCAGGACTCTCTCGGAACATCGCCTTACACCACAGTGGGAGGATTCATACGTCCATTACTCCCACCAGAACTTCCTCTCTCTCCTTTACTCAAAAGACACAGCATTCTAAAGATGACACAGACTCTGAGGGAAATTATTTTCTTCAGGGCTTCCGATGTGAAGATAATCTTTAAAAAATCCTTAGAATTTCACAACGACCGACAGTGAAAGACAGAATAAATGTGAAATTTAAGCAAAGAATGGTCAGACTTTTGAATCACGAAACATTCCCACATGACATTTCTTTGTGCGTCTTTATTCTATGAATTTAGTCATTCACACGTGTTATTAGTTTGCCAAAACATTGTCGACCGTTGAATCCAGGGAAGTCCAGAGAAAACAGATTTTGATCAAACGAAACAGTGTGTAGAAACGAGTCATCTCGTCTTATAATACGTTGGTCGCCCTTTGATGCCTACAAACAACCTAAATGTATTTGAATTCACATTCATCTTAGCCAATAACGTCTACACGTGATATCATATATATCTAGATAGTCTTGGCCAAAATTCCCAACGTGTGCCGAGCCATTCCACAGAAAAAGTGGCAATGCCGTATCAGTCGAAATTGGTCTTCCTGAACAGATACCAACCACAGGCAGGCAGTAGGCACCCACTTGCAGTAAATATCAATCTGCGTACAAAATCAACATATTATTTTTCATAATAGAAATAAATATTAGACGTTGTGCATGGACGCTGTCCGTGAGCAAGGTACACGTTGTAATTATTATTAATGACCTTGACTTCATGGGTAACATTAAAAATAGAGAAACAGCATCACCTGCCATAATAACCATATTCTCATAATAAACCAATTCATCCCAAATTTTCATACCAGATCGGACAAATACAAAACTAACAAAAAATCTTTGCGTGTGCCGAGAATCAACCCGCGACCTCGTGAACAAGCCAGAACAAGCATCTGCTGCAATTTACACCTGCAGAAGTAGTAAAGTAACCACTGGGGTTACCTTCTACTGAATGAAGGACTAATTACCTGCCTAGTCAACTGTATACACCTCGTTAGTTAACATCTGTCCAGAGTGTCCAGGTATATTTATGGTGTCCAGTGTTGAGTTGTACTCGATACGAACAGATTGAAAAAACCCTGTTGTTAGCAGTTTCGTTCTTTGTCCAAGATTTGTTGTGAAAATTTATTCTTCTTTGCTGATTCCTTAAAATTCTCACGGTGACTTTACTGGTGAAAATGCTGCCTTTTTTATGTGAATTCCGCCAAAGAGTCTCAAAAGCTCCCTGCTAACTGGTTGAGCAGGTGATTCTATGGCATCCTCAGTTGGGGTATGTTGTGAGGCCGGGGGTATGAGGAGTGGAAAACATATGGTAGAGGAAGGCCGAGAAGTACCTAGGTAATCAGATTTTGTCACCAAACAGGCTAAAGCCATTTCAAGCAACATTTCGTTTCTGAATGGTGGTGTGTCACCAGGGCGATACTGAGAATATTGATTACCCTGGAACGTGCCGCAAGAAACTTTATATATTATTACATATTAATTAACAGTCCACAATGGAGTCCTGGTATCTACCCTGATGTACGGCAGTGGCAGGCTGAAAGTAAACTGAATGCTGTTGAAATGAGATCCCTGAGGCGAATGTGTAGTAAAACCATGTATGATAGTGTGAGAAATGTGGATATCCGCAAAGAATGTAATGCTGATGTAAGCATAATGAGGTTAGGTAAGGATATGAAAGGGACCCTCAGATGGTTTGAGCATGTAGAGCGAATGAAAGAAGAAATATTGTGAGAAGAATATATTACGCAAATGTGAATGGAAGGAGATGTCGGGGGTGCCCGAGGAAGACATGGCACGATCAAGTGAATCAGATACTTGATTCGGGCCATGTCAAAAGTCAGAATAATAGAAGAGTATGTGTGAGACGACTTATGAATATGAGTGAGGCAAAGAGTGTGTGCCAAGACCGAGTTATTTGGCGGTCCGTCCTTTCTGCCTACCCCTGTGGGGAAACGGCGTGATGGTTAGTTAGTTAGTTAGTTAGTAAAATCAAAATCTTCCACCTTAACATTCATTGCCCGCGACACTGTATATACCTAATTTTTAAAAATGTAGAAAAAATCCTATTTGTAAGGGTTTATAAAGGTCATTCCGAAATGTGTTTATCGGAGTGTATTTCTGCGTGTTTATCGGAAGTGACCTGCCAGGTAAGTATCTGTCTGTTTCCATTTGTAAATAGTAGAATTAGATTGAACCCAAGAATTCTTAATAAATTGCTTAGCGCCCTTGAGGTGATTTTTCACAAAAACGGCGCTCTAAAAATTATCCAATTGTTATTATTTATGAGTTGTATTAATTAAATGTGAAATAAAACTATTTACTTCAAATTCGAACCGGTGACCTGCGGTTTCGTAGTCAAGGACTTTCGGACGCCTTCGTTATTGCTTTTTTATACCTGCATTCTTAACAGGATGATATTATAGCATTCGAAACCATAGATTTTTGTAAGTACATGATGAACTGAAAGCCATTATTGGAATTCCATTTTACGGAAATTGGATGCCACCACTATACAGGGGGAAGGGAATCGTGTGGTTATCTTCTGTTCTAAAGGTTTTGAAGCTACCACTGAAAGCTCTGTTGTTACCTTTCTTTCTATTACATGCGTCGTTTAATGAGAAAGAGAGAGAAGTTTCAATTGACAACGGATCTATCGTCGGTAAACCTTTAAGTTTATGTTTGTTCCTACGCGCGCACCCATGTTAAGTCTACAAAAACGTAAACAATAAGAATAAAGTACCGGACACCGCGTAGGTCTGAAGTATTGGGTGCCTGGCTTATTAATGAGACGTGCAGACACTCGGACTTGCATCCCAAGTACCCAAGCATGTAAATAGTTAAGTAATGGCCCTTGTTCTGTGTGGACGCCATCAACAGTGGATGTTGGTTGGTGTGGCCGTCGTAATCATCTCTGTTTATCTCCAGAAAAAATAAAATAAAATACCAACACAACCAGTTTTCAATAAGCTTCGCGTGAATGGGGCGGGTTTTAACACTTTAAATCCTATGTTGAATCCCATGAAAGAATTTTGATAATAATTTTATTATTTGAATGTGGGGCGGTTAGTGCAATCCCAATATCATTTACAGTCTAAAGGGGTTCTTATGAACACATGGTGCACAGAAATAAAATATAAAAAATAAAATATAACAAATAAAATACAATATGTTGGCAAATATTATAATCTCTGACATAAAATAAAATTATTCACGATACGAATATTCGTCTGGTCAGTTGACATCTGAGTTGACATCGCATTGGGGTCCCACCCTGCTGGCTAAGTCCACCATCACGACACAAGCAACATTTTCCGCTTACTGTGGTGGTAGAAGGAGACTTTCAAATATTGTCAGGGTATTCGTAACCCGGGAATGTTTGTCTTTCTTCTTCAATTTAATAGTATACCACCCAGCCAGGAGCACTCTTGTCCGGGAGTGACCGGTTCGCCAGGGGGCACTGATTTGTTAGGACTCGGAACACATGCTCTGAGGATGTGGAGGAGGTTTTAGTTAAATAGACCGGTATATATGGCAACCTTTGGTTATTTGATTTTAGGAGGTGCAGGAATAAAAAAATCGATTTAGCGTTGCTTTTTTTCTTCTTTATGCCTTCCTTCTGTTTGCCATTTCTTGACTCTTCTTGGTACTTGTTGTTTCTTTTTGTCTCTTATTTCTTCTTCTTAGCAATTCTTTTATTTTCTTACTTCTTCTTGCTTCTTCGTGCCTTTGCTTGATACCTCTCGCCACTTCTCGTATCGTATAGTCTGTTCTTGTCTCTTCTTGGTCCTTCTAGACTTTTCTCGCTTCTGCTTTGTTCTTCTCGCTTCTTCGTGCTTTTTCTGGACTCTTCTGACTCTCCTAACAGTTAGTTGAATGAATATAACCACAAATATCAGTCAGTGTGCATATCAAATCATATCAAGTATCATACTTGTTCCCATATCCATAAAAATATAAGGTTTTAACTTTAAAAAGTCCTTAAAATCAATGCCGGGTGTGGGGATGCAATCATGCCCAAATTGGAGTCTTTTCTCTTAGGATAATTTCATATTTCAATAACTCGCCTAAAAATAGACATGACTATGTTTAGTTCCTTTAGTCTCTTAGATTCTTAGTCTCGTTTTAAAGAGGACTGATGAAAGTTTGTGCTAATACCGATGTTCGACCTCAGAGATTTAAATATCTAATCCGATTGTAGTTTTTAAGAGGAGTGTAAATGTTACAACCCGTCTTGGACTCTAAATGTGTGTATCAAAAACTCAAAAAGGTACGAGGCTGTGAATATGAAAAAAATTAAATTATCTCGATGTTCCTAAAATATCGCGATGAATCATATGAGCGCAAAATACAACCAGAATTACAAAAATCTAGCAGGAAAGCATAGAGCACAAAATTTCAAAGAGAATGACATGCTAAGAAAACAGAGTACTGAGACATAGGCAATGTGAGCGTGTTCTGATAACTCAGGCGACTACTCATGAGCCCCGGGTCAAGTATTTAGGGATGTGAATTTCGTTGCAAGTGAGATGAAAATGCAGAATTAACATCAGTAGAGGAGTTTAAGTTTGACGGCCGGCGTTGTCGAGGGGTAAGGCTCTTGACTCGCAATCCGAAGGTCGCGGGATTGAATCCCGGCGTGGGCAAATAAGTTTTATTTGAGTTTTTCCACAATTAATTCATTTAAAATAATATGTTGTATATTTGCGCCACGTTCCAGAGTAGAAGATACTCTCAGTATCGCCCTGGTATAAGACCACCATTCAGAATTGAAACGTTGCTTTAAATGGCTTTAGCCGTGTTAGGTGACCAGATCTGAATAGCCAGGTACTTCCCCACCTTCCTCTTCCCCATCTCCTTCCCCTCCCCACCAGTGGCGGCTCGTGACTTTTGGGTGTGCTAGAGTGATGATATTTTAAAAATGGCATTATTGATGTTGTAGCCGAAAAAAAAAATTTTCGTTTTGAAAATCAGTTTTTTGTATGAAAAATTTCAGGAAGATTCAGTTTGGCGGTGTGCCGCACCGATTTCCTGAAAATCTTCATCCAAAATACCGATTTTTGAAAAGAAAAAAAAAAAAAAAATTCGCATACGACAACATCCATGATGTCATTTTTTTTAATATTAGCACCCTAGCACACCCAAAAGTCACGAGCCGCCACTGCTCCCCACTACCTTCAGCCTCACAACATACACCAATTGGGGGTGCCATGGTCTCACTGGCTCCAGACGGGAGCAGTTGGGACTCTTGTGAGGTAATCACATAAAAAAAGTTCAAAAAAATTAAAAGCCATATACGTATCCTCTTCTCATTCCACTACCCATTCTTTTCAATAAATGTAAGTTGAAATTAATGAAACAATCAAAAACCAAAAATATGTATTTTCTATTTTTTTCTAACCATTGTTCCTATCTAGGTTTCTACGTAGTGCCTCAACGAATAATTAAGAAGTGTGTGTCTTTTTTTCAAATCATTCGTTCGTTATTTCATGTTTTTTGTCGGAACCCCAAAGGGTTAGCGTAGACACACGGGTATGTACAAGCCCCTTGAAATGGAACATGATTTTATCAGCCGTTCCTTCAGACAAGGCGGCAGGTGAAAATGAATAATCTTCACCTTACGGTCAATTTATATTCTTTCCTCGTCCACCTACACTTACAAAGTACCTACCTTTCTACTACGATACGGGGACTGTCCGGAGCGACGGAAAATGACTAGAGGTTTAAGATCAAACTCTTGGAAGAATTTTTACAAAAGTTAAAATTATGCTGGTAGTTGTAGCAGTTAAAATGAAAATGGAGGTATCGTGAGACGAGGGTAACTATGCACTATAATGGTATTCGCCAAATTCAATTATCCGATTTTGCATTTATTCAAGTTTTAAAGATTGAAAAATGTCATAAACCTCAGTTTTCGTAAGACGTATTAATACCCTAGCGACTGGTTGAAATTTAAGAAGCCGATTACGAGTGCAACTCTGACGCCGCGCCATATAAAACCATCTGTCAAAGTGAAGTTGGTGAATTAACCTACTATCGTAATTCGTAATGGAACCGAACTAAAGCAAGTAGCTAATAATGCCAAAAGATGGCGCCAATTACGTTGCTAGCATGAGGAACGTCGGCTGGCAGGAGTAACTACTCTTGGATTTGCATTTTTATTAATCTCTCCAGTCTGGATACGGATGATAGTTTGTGACTAGGTTTACTGTCGAGTCGCCCGCCGCCCGCAGGGCCTGCTAGTTATTTATTTATTTCTTTTTTAATAATCGGAGATGGTTTACATATATATAGTTCCCGAGAGCACTTAGGCCATAGACCCATTGCACTATCTCCCATTTTGCCTCATTCCTTTGACAGTAACCCAATCCCTTTTATAAAGTTCACCAGGATTGTCATTCGAAATGAAGCTATATCTTCTGGTCCGACAATGTGTCTTCCCAGGTCTCATTTCCCCTCTTCACTCCTCCTTGGTTCCCCGAAAGCTCCACGACGGAAGAGGGTTTCATCTCTCTTCTCCACTCCTTAGTTCCCCGAAAGCTCCACGATGGAGAGTCCACCTCCCCTTGGTTCCCTAAAGGCTCCACAAGGGAAGAGTCCACTCCACCTTGGTTCCCCGAGGGCCCCAGGAGCCCCGCAGGGCCTGCTAGTTATAATTATTATCGTTAAATTATTATTAATTTGTATTACCTACAACAAAATATTCATTTCAGATGTCCATTAAGAGTTACTCGATATCCGGAAACATTCTATATTCTTAAAAGCAAAACTAATTGTCTTGAAAATTTATTTATAAGAAGACGCTCTGGCACTTTTAATAGATTATGCACAGACATCGCTAAATTCATAACATTTTTAAAGAAATAACATTCGATCGAATATTTATAACGAAGAACTTAATGTTTTATTGATTTTTTTTTCATTCCTTTGTTGCTTTCAGCAGTTTGAATTGAATAACACCACCTCCTCCCAGAGTTTTTATTGATATCCTTTCTATCTTTAAATACATAGACATATGGATATTAATAGACCAGAACATAAAGGTGAGGGGAAGAAACCAACTACAGCGGGGCGCAGAGCGGGAAGATGAATTCGGTGATATGTGATTCGTCAATAACTCAATCTGAGAGTATATGGGAATCTCGCATTATAATATCACCATTTAGTTCTTAAAAGTAAACTCTGCTCTTTAATGAATAGACCTTTTTATATGGGAGCGCGAATTGCTCGCCGCGAAATGAACAAATTTACAAATTCCAAATACAGCAAAGTAAAGTTCACCTTTTTTCATAGTTCAATATTTTGTTGACGTATTTAGTTAAGATACTTTTACAAATGTTTCATAATTTACTTACCCCACAAAACAGCGACGAGCACACGCCATGTGTCTCGAGTGATAGTGTGTGTTACAAAAAAGCTTATAATAAAGTAAAATAATGCTTTCCTATGGAATGTAATACGACAATTGGGTTTATTCTCTTTTTCACTTCTATTTTTACACGTTTTCAAAACATAAGCCACTATTTTTGCCGTGTTATTTCGTAAAATGCACCGATGAGTGCTCGACGCTGGCTCGCAGAAGAATGATGTTATCACATTTTTTTGATTCACGCGAAGCTATACTCGATCCCAGCCGGTTCCAATGGAACCGGTATGGGGAGGGGGAAATAATACACTTTTATCGCTTATGGCAGGTCTATTAATATTCATGTCTATGTTTAAATGCATACCTAGAAAATATTTCAAAAAATACATTTTGTAGCTTTGAGTAAGTAGGTGCACTTTATTAGAACTATTTGTATTAGGTACCTACATTGTTATATATTTTAAACTTTATTTTATTGGTCAAGATATAAATATTCCTAACACTATCATATTTGAATTTATGACCTTACCTTATAAAGTGAAAAACCTTAATATATTTGTACGCATGACCCATCCCGACACCGATGAATCGGAATGATGTACAAAAGTGTACAAACAGAAATAACGCGGGTTTCGGCTTTCAGACTGCCGGTGCACAGTACCTGAGTCTGTTGACATCTGAACCGGGCTACACTATGTGCGGTTCCGTACGTTTACATAATTCTTGTCGGCGCGCCTGCGCCACTCGGCCGCCCATGCGCCGACTAACCAGAAAGCAAAAACCTGCGTTCTTTCTGTTTGTACACTAATGCATTATTATAATAAAATGGGTTTGGAAGTCACCTATCATTTTATTAATTCGTACCTACTTTTGCTGTAACTATTAGTAGTACCAATATACCCATTACGTTGTAATGAATAAATATTAATTAAAATTAAAGAAATACCTGTATTTTTTCTGCATTAACTATTAATGAACTTGCAACTGGTTTTGGATGTGCCCTTCCTTCATCAGGATAATGGTTTAACAATTTTAAGAAAGAAAAAGAATTCTAGTACCTAATCATTAAGTGGGTATACAACAGTAGGTATGATAATGAATTCACAATAATTCATTGAAATTAATTGGCTTTGTTTAAACCACTACGTATTTAAATGGTTGTTCAAACAAATATAATTATTTAAATTTAATTAAAATGATGGCACAGAGTGATTTTACAATAATTATTATTGAAGACACAACACAAATTTATGGCAACCACAATGGAATTTAGGAAGGTGGTTAGTTATTATTTATTATGTTATTAATTAATAATTTGATTAATTTTTAGTCGTTCATTCAATGATTCAAATAAATAATAATTTTGTTCGTTTACAACTCTGAGAATACGCTGCGGTGAATTTTGAATTAAAATTGTTACTGGAATATAGTTACATATGTACAAAGTGATAGATACCTACTAATCTTTATAGAAATGTGGATTGATAAAATTCTGTGGAACAGCGCGGCTTATCTTTGTTTGCCTTTTTGGATTTATTTGACATGTTTATTACAGCACTATCAATGTTACTTTCACCGCATGGTTGCATCCTCCGCAATCAACACCGTTGTAAGTATAATCTATAAGGTTCCGACGCGACGCGATGCGAGAGATAATGGACATCTTCGGGAGATATAGGTACACTGAACATGGAACATCCAAACGATAATAGATTATCTTTATGTTTCTTATAGCCAATAACAGGAATCCAATTGCGTTAGTATGGCTTATTGCCTTATTAAGAACACAACATGAAAAAACACTCATAATAATATGTACCTACTTGGAACAGAGGGATCTAGGTAGATAATTAATATACTAAAAGGGAGGCATTTACTAATATCTTCAGGAATTCCAAAAACTGAACAAATCGGACTAATATCAATGAGAACCAAAGTGAGCACGAATATCTACAGCTCAAACTGCTGACTAATATCTATGGGAACCGAAGTGAGGACGAATATCTACACTCTACAGCTCAAACTGTTGACTAATATCTATGAGAACCAAAGTGTGGATGAATATCTACAGCACTGGCAGATAATATTGCGTATGAAGTTTAAAAAACTTAATTTATATATGTGTGTAAAAATCCCTAATATCGGACTATTGGACACATTTAGCTGATTATTAATTTGGGTTTTTGTTTTAACAGCTTTATTTATCTCGAGTGCTTCTAAATTATTTAGTCTGTTACCATGACCATTTCTATGCCAGTTAGGTTAGGTTAGGTTGTGGTGCCGTGTATTACGAAATAAATAAATATTATTGTATTATGACCTCCATGTTTGTTCAATAAATTATTGTCCTCGTAAACAGCAAAATACGTAATATTATGCAAAAACTTCATGTACGTACTGTAAACGTTTAAGCCTTTACGTAATTAGTAATTACGTAATTGAAGTAATTTATGCTTTTACGTACAATCTCTTGCTCAGCTGCCCTCTGTAGATATTAGTCCAACCTACGCTCCATAGATATTAGTCACCACTGGGACCGTCATAGATATTCGTCCGACCTTAGCTCTGTATATATTAGTCCTCACTCTGAAGTTCATAGATATTAGTCCAACATACGAGCTGTAGATATTCGTCCGACATACAGGCTGTAGATATTAGCTTTTTTCAATCTTCCTAATTTCTCGCTTTGCGCTGCAATATGTTTCGTCTGAACACATTTACGTTATTACCGCTTGATATTTTTCTAAATTCGGATGTGTTTTTCTATATAACTATGCATCGATCCAGCTTATTTTATGGTTGCTTTTTATCTTCTTGGTTTATTCTGTATACCACTGATTGGTGAGATATCTCCCAACTCCGTACAATGTATCGAGCCCAATATCCTTTGCTTTTTCGAGGCATTGACTCATAAAGGGTACATTTGTTTGCTTTCTTAATATTTCGTTTATTTTACAAATTATTTGAGTGTATTTCTAGCATCGAGCTATCCGCACTACGATGCGTTACTTGCAGTTTTTAGACTCCACTTGTAAAGTGTTTCACATTCAAGTGTTAATTAACTACTGTAAGTGTGCTTTTGTGTTGTAGAGAGCTAAGTTCGTGTTTAACGTTCAAAAGCATTTCATCGCAGAATTGTTTCACTCACACCTAAATTAGGTGTTGGATATCTGTTGTACTCGATTAACCTCTGACTTTCTTCAGTTCGGTATCACTTGAGATATATTTTAACTCCAATGCCAGGTTTGTTTTTACGAACCTTAATCCTAACATTCTATAAAAGAGTTTGACAAATACATAACATAAATTAAAATTTTGATTCCCCTCAAAATTTTTGAATTGTGTTAACTCCTACTCATGTTTTTTAAATTCTTTCCATCCCAATATAAGTTTTATAACTCATCGGAATTTAAAAGTATTGCCACAAAGAGTGCACAACTTCAACCTAAAGTAGTTGACTTTAAACTCAATTAAAACGACCACCATATAGTGCAGGTATTTATTTTTTTAAATATTCACTCTACCGAGAACGTTGAACCGTCATTATAATAAATAACTCAAATATAATGAGTAGGTTCACTACGCTTGGTATAATACAATGTAAAAAGTAGGTAGGACTCTACCAAACTTTGATGAACCTCATTGTTAGGCAGGTCCTTTAGAAAACAAGTTTTATGAACAACGATTGCATTTTTAAGAACTTGTTGCTGGTTACATGCATAATAATAAAAATCTACTATTATTTTCCTTCAGCTCCAGCCACAAACACATTATGTGAATATTAGAGCCCAATTGCCTTCCAATGACTAATGATTATAATCAATTATTTACATGGTTATTTAGATAGACCTTGTTGAAGTAATAAGATGATTAATGATGAAGTAACGCATTTAAAAAACACTGTGTCATTTTGTGAAACTTTTCATTAGGTAAGTAGTCTGCTTTTGTGTCATTTATTTTAGGGGTCATACTATTCTGAACATCCTGATGAAGGTACTGGAGTGTTAAAAGTTCGAAGTTAGTTGACTTTCACTAAAATAAAGTGAAGAGGGAATAACCAAAACCGGAAATATGTCATTTTTACATCAAATTTTAGACGTATTGACTCTTTTCCACAAAAAAATTATAAAATTGATTTCGAAAGACTGTTCTTTTATCTAGTAAAGCTATGTTTTAAATTTTGGCAAAATATGTTTATTTTTAGTACAATAAGGTTTTACCATAAGTCCTTGGCAGATTTGTTAAATTTTCAAACAATTTTTTTTTCAAATCACATAATCATGCAGTAAAATAAATCAATAAATTATCTGGGAAAGCTATGTTTCAGAATTTTAATTTTAGTTTAAATAAAATCATTTAAAAACGATCCGCATATGTTTTTTGTTGCGAAAATACTTCAGTTTGTCTATTCATTTACTGTCTTAGAAACTAACATATTTAAAAAAAACATTCTTATTTTGCTTATACATTAATGAAAAATTATAAATACTTATGATCAAAAAATAATTACAAAAAGGACATCATTTTAATTGTTTTATCATCAGGCCTTTCCGCATTTTTGAATGTAGGCATAAATTTAAGCTAAATTTTAATGAAATAAAATCGGTATTGAGTTATTATTTAAAAAAGCTGGTAGGTACGTAAATAATTAATCTTTCTCGTAGGAACCGCCCTGTACGATCGTAAGAACATTTTTCGACGAAATATGAATTCTCGGCCGCTGGCTGGTTAATGGCCCATAATAATTCACACAATGTGTATAAAGGTCATCTTTTGAATGTATTTCAAACATTTAAAAAAATTATTTGCTTGGCATTTTTTGTATGACAAATATTGATTAGCTTTCTTATTTAAATTAGTGCCAACAGTTACAAAAATAGTAAGATTTTGTCTTTCTTTGAAAGCAAGGGCTATATTAGTTTTAGTTCCAAGAGCAGCTCTCGTACACCTGAACAAGCAAGTAAATACAGCTAGTAATCTGCAGCCTCAGGACTTCTTCCGAACATAACAGCTTGCCAAGATGAATGTCTATACTGGTCTGTTAGACGTTAGACTGCTAGGTGCTTCATACAATAATAGCTGTCAGTACGTAGTGTTCTTGGACAGTGTGCACTGTGCATCTGCCACTACTTGTGTCCGTGTGACCACTTATCCGCTGTTCTCGCGGTACACTCACTATACACTACATTCGGTGTCCGCTGGGCTCCCACATCTTATAAAGGAGATTGTTTTGCAATTAGGATGCACTTACAACGGTTTAACGAATCTTTTCACTAACAAGTGACAATGACCTTAGACCATTGTTGTGAAGATCGATTCAATTAATTCAATGAAGCACCCGAGTTTTGTCTTCATACGGAATATTATGAAGGTCGTATATTTTTCTCCATGTTCGAATGCGATCTGATCTGAAATATAAATAAAATGTATTACAACCCTTTGATTCTGACAACGTCTTATGATGGACGAATCCTTAGTTAGCAAAATAAAATATTTAAGTATTTGCTTTTTTTTTAATTTCGAGTTTTCCTTCGAGCCTATCCTCAAATATAAATTATGTGATCACTAAAAACGAAAATTTTGCAGCTGACGTCAATTCGCGGATATTGCTTTACCTTCTTAAATAATCTTAAATATCGATTTTAACGTTTGCTAAAATCATACGCATATACTCATTATTAGATGCCTTTATTTAATTGGCATTCATTAACAAGCCTACATAAATAATAAGGAGGTTTTGTTCTTTTCATATCGAATGTAATAATATACGTATGTACACAATTTGCCAAGCATAGCTTTCGGTAAAAAGCCTAGATTCCACGAACCGCTTTATATCTTTATGTTTCGACGATCTCATAAAATCTTTTCTTTTTTTCGTATAAATAAGTCTGTCTACACCCTTTTAGTATTCCTTCTACAGCCTCCTCTTTATCATGGAACCGCTCCAGGCAGAGACTTAAAATGCAAAATATATCATTTATCTTAACCTGCATATTATGGGTATAACCGAGTCATTTCATTCCTGATCAAAACATTCTGAGAAAAAAGCAAGAAGAACCTCTCGCAATTTAATAATTCTAATAAATACAATTTATAAGGTTAAAGAGTTAACTGAATCAAAAACATGACAACTTTAAATATCACAAAATAAAAATTTATGTTCACTAACAATCGCTTTTATGTTCAGAGAATCATTAAAAATTAATATCCGAATAATCTTGAAAATGTAATTCGTACGTTTTTTGACCTTTCCATCAAAATTATCGTATTTTACATTTTTTAATGTTGATCGTTTTAATTTCACTCCGTACACAAATATTGTTATTATTTTTATACAAAATTTAGTTTTAGATTTGATGCCAAAATACCCAACCAAATAGATTTTTTTTTCATCAAAAGTTATAGTAAATATCTAATACGAATATGTGCTACTTTCTTTATTTGTGTTTTAAATTATAAAATATTGGACATTAAAGAATTAAATTTTTAATTATTTTAGTGGTTACTTTGGCAATTATTTGAGATTTAATGATACCTATTTAAAAAATTCTCTATCTCTTAAAGAAATATGATGAAATAAATAATTTAAAAAAATATATTCTTAAAAAAAGAATTTTGATGAGTGTAAATTTAAATTACAAATGACTGATTTATTTTAGAATACAAATTTGTCGTATATAAGTAAGTCTAAATTCCTTCTCAAGAAAAAAACTTTTCAACAATTTTAAAAATTAATTTCTCATTATATTAACACAGCAGATAGGCTATGATTATAAATTAAATAAGCATAATTCACTCAAAAAAATTGCAAACTTGACACTAATATCTTGCAAAATTGAATTCTTCAATGGTCTATATCTTATAGTTTAAAACATAAAATAATTAAGAAGTCAAACATTTGCCATTTGCCAGAGAACAAAAAGAATAAAATGATGGATTGAAAAGGAGATTTGTACTCGTAAATACGAATGTTAGAGGGAGCGCGCGAAAACGTTAATAATTTATTTTATTTTATTTATTTCTATTCTCAAACATGAAACATACACTGTACAGATTATTATATTGGTTTTCATAAATAATAAGTTTCAGTTTAAAAAAATATATTATTGTTCCGTAACTGTATGTAAATTGGTTAGAAGTAGTGTTTCGTGAGCACCTCACTAGGCGAACCTGTGCTGAGGTGTTCCCATGTTTAGGATTAAGTGCTATTCTGTCAGCATAAGAAGGAGCACCGTATCCTTCTTGATTTTGTCAAGAGGGGCACCGTGGTTCGACCCAAATTAAGCGAAAACATTTTATAAAACACGGCTGTTTTAAAATGGAACAAAAATCTCTCGGCAAAAATGTCTTAAGTAGAATTTAAAGAAACACTGAGAATTTTTTCATACACATAACATGTAGAACAGAATGTATTTTTATTAATTTTCGGAGCTTATTTTGCCATTTTTTTCTATCGATGGAATTTGATATAGGTAATTATTGTTTTGGCTCAGCAAATGTATAAATATTATCTTAAAAAATCACATATTATTTTTAAGAACTTAAAAACACAAAGTGCAAGGAAAATATGAAGAAATTCGAAAATTCCGGGCCTTAAGGTGTTCTATCGAATTCTAATCTAGTCGACTTTTAAAAATATCGAAAATCACTACCAAAGCTTCCCAAATACTCATTTACGGTCGTTGATTTCAACGACGCTGAACATTACATGTTATCTTGATCAGGTCTCATCTTTCTGGGTGCAAAGTTGCACCTTACGTAGGAGAAACGTAATGTAATAATAAAAAAGTGGTAATAAATTGGTGATTTAATCTTCTCATATACCTATGTAAATGTAAAGTGTTAAACTAGTTAAATGTTCGGAAGAGTAAGCAACACACTGAAATTCACAGTTTTCACGGTCTTAAATTTTTATTATCTGTGTTTTAGAGAAACACTTAAGTTCCTACTAACTCTTATAGCGAGGACTAAAACCCTACTCGACCCGTATGGCGTAATCATACTCTACATTAAGAACGGATTGTTTTAAAAAACTTGACGGATTCATCAAATATTGCATTATAATTTTCACTTTCTATGTAAGTTCTATTCAAGTTCTGAGATTATGTCAGTATTATGAAACAACTGGCCTATCAGAACTTGAATAGAACGTAGACAGAACGTGAGAATTAACTTCAATAGTATTTGATGAATCCGTCAAATTTTTAAGTTAATTTTTACGTTCTGTGAAAGTTTCATTCAAGTTTAGAAACACATTTTTAAATCCACCCGACCTTACTCAAGCTTTTCTAAAACAAGCAAGTAGGTACTTACTTAACGTCATGCAATGGTAGTCTTAATTAGAACACCGGACACTATTAAAAGGATTTTGATACCTAGTTATTATATCCCATGGGATTAACGCTTCCCTGGACTCGACACAATGCACACAATTATATTTGCACGAGTGCGCTTCTTAAGCTTGTTGCGGCCCTGATTAGACGTAATTAACTGGTTGTTAGTGTTAGGACAGTAATACACAAAAAGGGGTCAACCTCGGAATAAAACGGAATAAGCTGAAAATTTGTATAAATCTTTATTTTGGCATTTCAAATGTTGTCTCAAAAGTCACATAAGGTCACGTATGAGCGTCCTTAAATATTTTAGGTGAAAGTCTCGAAAATCAGTTTTTTGGAAATATCTCGCTTTCTTTGCCTCAAATCGTATTTGCATTCGTTATAAAAGTTGTAGAATGTAAAATTCTCTACAAATTTTGTCTTACGTTATTTTTTATATGCTTAACCGTTTTTAAGATAGAGCGCGTAGAGTGCGGACCGCTCAGCAATACATAGCGCAAGAGTCACTGGGATTTGCGATTTACGAGTACATTGCGCAATGTATGGCTGAGTGCTGCGTACTCTTCGCGCTCTGTCTTAAAAACGATTAAGCGTATAAAAAATTAATGAAGACGAAATTTATCGAGAATTTTATAATCTACAACTTTGATAATGAAAGCAAATACGATTCGAGGTAAAGGAAGCGAGATATTTCCAAAAAACTTTTTGCGACCTTTGACCTAGAATATCTAAGGACTCTCTCACACGTGACCTTTTCAGACAACATTTAGAATGCCAAAATGAAGGTTTATTCAAATTTTCAGCTTATTCCGTTTCATTCCGATTTGAAACCCTATATTGACTGGACTATGCCACTTGTAAGCCATTTCATTATTACTACATACAATAATCGTACATCTTCCTTATTGACCCGTTCCCACGTATGTAGTGTACAGAATGCGTGGGTTTTGATGTTTAAACTAAACTTCACTCATAATCTGATTACATTAAAATTCTACAACGGTCCAACGACTTATCTCCATAAATATCTGGAATTAGGGAAGCGTCCTTTTATCAGTCACTCCGTGTGAGGCGTGTGTATAATGTACAGGGCTTTAGTAAGGGCTTGGTGTATTTTTCGGAATGCGTCGACCCTTCGTAAGTCCACAATAAGTCTGTCTAATGTGCGCATTCGTTAACAGATTAAGCGATAGCTGTTAACCCCGAAAAACCATCACAAACGTCTACGAACGTTTTATTTCGGATTTACTAAACACTGAAATATAGCAAGTTTAACGATATAACATACACCAGAATGCAGCCAGTTAACTAGAAATTTAACGCAGATTTAACATCAAGAAGTGTTTTATGGACTAGCAAAATTAAACTTACTTTATATCACAACACTGCTTTTAAAAATACGAGTTTTTGAAAGGATCTACCTACTTGTTTTAAGTAAAAACCAACATGTTTCGTAAGCAATGCTTACGAAACATGTTGGTTGTTTAAACAATAAAACCACATACTTCGCTTTCTGTTAATCAATTATACAATACGGCATTATAGGATGGGGCGGTACATATACAAATCAAACACAAACAATTTACATATCACAAAAACTAATAATAAAAACAATTTTAAATAAACCCTACTTATATTCTTCAGAACTGTTATTCAAACAATTTAAGGTCAGAAAATTAAGTGCGTTATACTTTTATCACGCAACATTACAAATTTATAAAGATAATATTCAAAATAAAGTTGCACCCTTCAAAAATAACAGAAATCTTAGACAAGCATCAATACTTCCTATTCCAAAATGTAAAAAAGCAAGAGGACAGTTAAATCATAAATATATCGGAGTTAAATTTTTTAATTCACTACCTGAAAAAATCAGAAACATGAACAGTAACATAAAAATTTTTAAACTCAGCTTAAAACTTATACTGAAAATTTGAACTGAATAAAAAATAATAAATTGAACCAATATAATAACACCCCCCATACACACAAGCCCTGCTATTTATTGGGGGTACATCAAATACATGTATCATGTTATTAATTATTGTAAAAAATATATTATAATTTATGTATCTTTTTGTAAATAAAAAAAAAAAATAAAAATAAAAAAAATTAATTTAGAATTAAAATAGTGCCACAAAATAAGTTTGCTGCAAATGAAGAATTTACCTAAAGTTTACGTAAGATATGATTTTGATTTGACTACCTCCACGACTAAAAAAAAAACACGTTAAAAAACAAACAGAAACAAACACACGAACACGTGTTAAAAATGTTAAAAACACGTGTTAAAAACTTGGAACACGTGTTAAAAATCTTCGATAAGTCCGCGTAATGTTTTTAACATAAAATATGTTAAAAAGACAAGAAATGAAAGAAAATGTTTAGTAAATTAGAAAAAAAAACTTTTCTTGGAATGGATTTAGTTATTTTAATTAACTAGATCTATAAAAAGCAAAATGTTGGCAGTGCTCCTATTCCTTCTCCTACCTCATAATTTTCCAAAATTTGCACACGGCATCAATTTAACCCACAGCCTTCGTTTACTAAGGACTTCACAAATTCAGCACGAATTTTGTCGTACTTTTTACTGTTTACACACTGGTTGTAATAAAACAACTTTTAATTCTGGAGTTGAAAGAAAAAAAAATTCATTTTATTTTCATTAAAAAAAAATGTTTTCTGACTGTCATGTTCGTCATTAAATAAAAATACTGTGTGGCTTATGAATATGAATAAAGCTAAAGCCTTTCCTGTGTAAGTCCAACCCTACTCCATTGTCACGTCACTGCATTAATTAGAATAATAATGTAATACTTATTATGTATTCTGCTGCAATTTGAGGGCCTATAAGTTGTCTGGTACCGCATTTAAGGGTTAACCGGTTGATATAGATTACACTAGAGTGGTCATTGAGTTGATCCATCGAGTAAAATATATCCCACCTTAATTTTGTGGGTTGGTATAAACATTTTTTGTAATTTCTTTCAATATGTCAATCATTTTAACAATCGTTTAACTTGACTAAATTATAAACTCAAACTATTTAATATCTCATCTCTAATAAAAGCTTCATATCAAATAAACATATTTCTGCTGGAGTAATGTTATTTCGTGGTTCAGGCCTCTTGGAGAGCAATGGAGTATATAAGTGAGGTGTAAACTTCCTAGGACATTTTGTTAGATTAATAAACCTAAAAAATGTAAAAGAGCTTTTGGCATTGCTCCCAAGTTTACTAGAAACCGCGCGGTTGGAGATAATGCCGGGAATCAGTCTTCGGTCGTTCGATACAAACGTATTTTTTTGATGTTCGCAGAAATAAGGAGGGCTGTATTTCGTTATCTATTAGGGAACTTACCCACACATTTTCAATGTTCAATTTTTTAATCAACTACAGAAAACGACCAAATTAGCCGGGGAAGAAAAATCATTTGTTTAATAATTAGGTGAGAAGCTTATCTCGAGCATTATTTCTCAATGGGTTAAGCCTTGCATTTATGACAGCCGTGTCATGTCCGCCTGATTGTCATCCCGCATCCTCTTTTCGAGGTGTACCTTAATCCTCTCAACGCCTCAAATCCGCTTAGAGTGCTCTTTTCGTCATGTCCTTTTTTAACCCTGTCCCTACCTATATGAACATTAATAAACTGAAAGGCCAGCTTTAAGCTCGGTCATATTGGAAATGATATTCCAACAGTGACACCTTGCAGCTTGCAGCTTGCATGAGAATTCATAAGCCTATCGTGTTGTCATTCTAAGTTTGTCCATTTTGTTTATTACACTGGTAGGTAGGCATGTGGCATACTAGAGTAAACTTTCTGAGAAGTTTTTCACAAACTGTTTTCTGAAAATGTTCTGTAATAAATATCGTTGACTAGTTTTACCGTGCTTCTTCAGTGATCTGGATTTTTTTATGTATTTCATATTTCCTTGAATTTCTGAGAAAACGGCTAAAAACAATTCTCAATAATCAAACCTTCACAGTCTCTAAACTTCAACCGATTTTAATTTATTGAAAAAATAGAGACAAGAAGCATAAATTTGGCGTCATGTCTTTTTTGGTCAGAACAACGTAAAATTTCAGTCTGAAATGAAGTTGACTTCTAAAAATAGTGACTTTAACATAGAAATTCTAGACAGATGTTGTACAAATTTCATGACTGTTATAGAGCTTCTGGTTGGATCTTTTGCTTTATAGTTAAGATAATTCAAATGAATGATGAATTATGGCAGGGAAATCCAAAGTGCCTACCATCGCATCGAGGAATCGCGAGCTTAACAGTGCTTTACCGCCTTCGAGACACGAAAATCATATTTCTGTTCGGCAGTCAAAGTCTCCGAATGTTCAACATTAATCCTTCCATGTTTCCCGAGTAGTAACCATAAAATGTAGGAGCCTAGTTAAGAAATAGGCTTTATCACTAACACGCAGGACAAATCATAACACGCACACCGAAGCTCAACAGCGCCGAATCTAAGGGCACTGGAGCTTCCGATATAGGATGCTTCAAATACAAATAAATCTCAACGTTTTAAGTCCAAACGGACCAGTATTGACCATTGGCCAACAAGGTTGAAATAGGACAAAGTATGAGAGATTTTCTAAATATTTTTTTGTGGATTTAGCCCTCTTTCGTCCTACACAATATTATTACTTGACCTTCTGCAGAATATATTCGTACAATAACGTCTCAAGAACATTTCAATTTATCACATGACTGAGTTAATTCAGGTGTAATCCCATTGTAACGTTACGAATAAAATAAAACTGTAAGGTAAATCATTACTGTAAAAGAGAAAAAAACGGTTTGTTTCTCTCAGCAAAACTATCAAACAGTGAATGCTGAATATACTCAGCTTTTCCGTTCAGTGAGTTTTCTTGCAACATTTATTACTTAGTCCTATTATTTAGTCCTTTACCATTGAAACAATGTGGCTTAACGTTATTTTATGAGTAGTTCACTAGTTTTTTAGCCAGGAATGACTAACAATAAATTATTTCACTTCGATCGATGACTATGAAGACCATTTAATATTTATTGGTACTGATAAATTAATGAAAGCTCCCCTGTCGCAAGCTAATATGAAACCCTAACATATTGATCTATTTTACATTTTAAAAATTTACGGTAAAGGTCAGGTTAGGTAATTTCCACTACCGCCAGTTAGGCTTATCTATCATCTAGTAAAAATAGCCTTCTCAGAATTTTAACGAAGGAATTGTGTCATATTGTTTTGTTACACTCTGTACCTTCTCATATTTGAAAGGTAGTACAAGTGCTTCCACGCAATCTTACTTTAATCTCTTTAACTTTCGTGAATATAATTCATTCCACGTAACTTGATGGTACTGGATTCACGCAATTTTGTTGATATTAATTTATTCGTGATTTTTTTTATCATGCAACCTAAGTAAGAACACATGTTTCGATTATTCCAAAGGGAAATTTCCGCGGTCTTTGTATAATCGGCTGTTTCAATATAACATAATCTATTATCTTACTTAAGCGATTGTCAAAACACTTATTAATTTATCAATCTTCTTCTTCTATTGCTACCCACTTCCATCAGTTATACAAACTTCACCCTGCAGTCTTCCCCTAGGGCCTTGCCTAGATTATCAGTTCTACCTTGTTCAAATTTTGTTGCCCCTCTTGATGTGAAGCTATTCGAGTTATCTTATTTTAATGCCGTATTCTTTTGGTATTCGATGAAGGTCCTTATGATAAGTCACCCTATTTGTCTTAGGAATTTGAAATTTAGGCCTATAGATCCGCATTTCAAAAGCTTCTATCTTCCTTGTCGTTGTCGATACTTGGTTTAGTGCCTAGACTTCGTGCCGTAGAAGAACAGTGAAAATTCAACAAAGAATTATTCTGATTCTTAAATTTGTAGATGAAACTATCTGATATGGGTGTAAACAAATGTAAATGTTTGTTATTTGAATTAATGTAAAAATCCTAACCCAAATGCTAATAAACTTTACAAAATAAGTAATAACATTTTGACGGAAACAGGGAATCCCACAGGGATTTGCAATATAGCCTACATTACTAGCTACCTAATGTCTGAAAGCATGATGTTTTAAATGATGTATGTTTAATTAACTTTAATAATATTCACAGCAGTATGCTATTTGTGCCACTTTCTCATGTGTGAATAGTGTTTGAATAGAGTTTGCGACAATATAGGTAGGTACTATTCAATTCAAGAAGCATGCCATATTATGTTAGAAGGGAATTTTCCGATGTTAATTTAACATTGCGAAATAATATATAATGCCTACTGCTAGGCATGTAGAATGTAGATCCAGGGTTTCGTCTACAAGTGGGTACGGGAATATAATATCGAGTCATGTTTTACAGCGTTAGGTAGAATTGAATGTATAAATTCACTCCCGACACACCCCCATAAAGTAATTTATTATTCATAGATATAAATTTGTGGCGGAGCGGCAGTGGAGAGGTTTTTTTGAATCGTCCGAACGAGAACTTATGTGGGAGGATCCGAGGGACGCCGAATCTATCTCAGGATTGGGGTCCGCTCGGTGCTCGGGACTTGGAGTGGCAGGCTGCGAAACTGGAAGACGAATCACGTACATCTAAATTATGTGCTTTTAATGTATTATTTATATATTTCTTTTAAAATATACTACCAATAAAGTTTTGTATTATGAGACTTACAGTAAAGGAAGATAAATATTCAACGAGTAAAATGGATTTTTGGTTATCTTTTAAGGCGTTTACAACCTTAATAATTTTTGTTTGCTCAAAACTCACATTTTAATCAGTCCAGCGAAATCGCAACTATAATAACTTTTTTAATCCAACATTACACTGGGGATATAAGTTCTTTGTATTTAAGATAATTAAAAAAGTTACCTTACTATTAATATATTTTACATACAACGATTTTAAAACATTTTAACCCGTTTTTCAACTATAAAGTTAGCAGTAAGCACCAGATTTTATTTTTCTAAACGTTGAATTAATAACTTCGGGAGTGCGACATGGAAACAAATTTTAAATATTTGTAACACGTTCTTAAGAATTAAAATGAACGCGGCGTAAAGATTGAATCTCCCGACCTGCTAGGGTGAATTCGACCGTACGTCCGTCCAACACGGCGTGCCGCAGGCGCATATTTGTTGTTGTTTAAGGCAATTTGTCTTCTTCTTTTCTTTGATAGGGCAAATTTGACAGTAGGTCCATCCAATACACAGGTTGCGAGTCGCAATTTGTATTCACTGCCTCTTTACTTACGTCGTTAAGATTCTGAATATATTTTAGGGAATATTGTCGTCTTAACAAAGGTTTTGCAGAAGTACAATTCATAAAAAACGACTCGATCTCATGCCGCCACCATGAAACATGAACTTGCTCTTATCCGTAAACAAACAACCATCAATGTAATACACGAAGTAAGTACTGAACGGTGCCACGTGCAAGAACTGAGTGCCATTGACATGGATGTTTCCGTCTTTGTTTATTCGTTAAGCAAAACGTTGTTAATGCCATTCCAAAAGTCAATACCTACTCATAATGTTAAAATTGTATAAAAAAAGTCAATATTTCACAACTATAATTTACTCATTCGTCTTCATAAAATTTTCTTTTCTTTAATATTATCTCATTGATTTGGCTTCCTAAAACCAAGCCCCTCTCCTGAAATTCTTGCTTTAAAAAATTAATCGGCCCAAATCCATTTGTAGTCGATGTGCCGAGGGCGAGGGCTTCACTCGCGACTCGATACCATCTAACTTTTACAGCGAAACAGCGAAATTCCATTAAAAATGCGGTTAGTAAGGAGGCTTTCAGTCAAAGTGTTGTTGTGTTTGTATAGCCTTTAAAGTCAAACATGTAAATACGTTGCCAGTTTTGGCGACATGACGCGGTTCTATATAGGAACATCTAGTATTGGAGTCCTTTCTCGTATGAAGTTTTTTTTAACCTTCGATCTTAGCATAAAAAAATATATATCCTTTATTTCTTCATGTTTTTTAACATCACTTATACGATACCACTTCTATTATATTTAAACTGAAATAAGATAAAATACGTAATTAAAAACAAATCTTAATATTGTGTTACGTTTTAAAACCGGTTTCGCACGGGATGTAAATTTATAAAATACTGTCTGAAAAAAGCTCCAAGGTTCATAAAGAAAAAAAGCTTTAAATAATAAAAATAGTGTAGTATTTATCGTATATAACTGAACTGCCTCAATAACAATATTTTGCATTTGTTTAGGGATAAATTGAAGATGTCTACTGAATTGGTATATTTATTTCCCTCCATTAAGGGCCCGCAACCCGGATTTGTTTCGATTTATTACATATTTCCCTTAAACACGATAAGTTTTAAAGTTCTTAAAAAATATATATATTATTCTTGAAGATAATATCTAGACTTTGCCCGCGCCGAAACGCAAATTATATAAAATTCCCTCAATAGGAAAAAATCGCAGTATGCTCCAAAAATTATTATTAACACGTTTGTTTCAGTTATTTTACAAGTTATATGTATGAAAAATTCACAGTGTTTCTTTAAATGCTGTTTTGTTCTATTTTAAACGAGTCGTGTTTTATTAAACATTTTCGCAATTTTCGCATCGATTTTGTCGCTGTAAATGTTAGCGCTCTCCTCTAACATTCGTAATTTCATATCTCTCCATCTTGTTCTTTTCGGGCCCGGTTGCAGAGCCTTAATAATCTGGGCTGAGAGGAAGGCATATATGGTAGTTGGTCCCGGAATTTCGGCACTGAAATAAATCGCGACTTCTAATATTACGTAGTGGAATCCGAAAGCCTATCAACGCAAGCAATTTTGGACTATCAACTGCATCGTTTAAAAAAAATTATAGTATATATATAGTCAATAGCGGATATTATTTACTTCCCATATTATTATTAATATTGCGAACTTGGGAAATAATGGTACAGGTTGAACTTTTATCTGTAGGGTAATAGATACGTGTTAAAATAAAGGCGTCCTCTTTTACTCTCGGCGCACATTTAACTCGGGAATTCTCAAACGACGCGATCCCTGCGCATCCCTTTCGGGTCCCGCCGCGGCTCGCCTGTCCCGGCAACAGATTTATGGGCTGCCACCCCGCTCCGCTATATACTTATCTAATATATCATCCCTTTCACTTCATTATCAATATCGGCCACATAAGTCACCTGATTATTTCGGTTAAGTGACCCCTTTAATAATCGAACGAAATCCACGAGCGACGGTATCCGACTTGTGCCAGATTTATTGCCATCATTTTCAGCTGCGCGGTTTACCTTAATCAATATTGGCTAATTCGTAACCACTAATCAGTAATCACTCATAGTCGTTGTTTTACCTACACTCAATGACAATTTCTTTTTTTTTAATTTGGGTAAGTAGGGTAGGTACGCTAAAATTAAAAAATGCAAAAAATAATTAAGTCTAAGGGCCTTTGCTCATGCAGAAACCGAAAACTGGTTGGCAACTCAATTTATTAACCTCCTGAACAAGAGCGATATTTTTCTGATCTGACCATATGCATAATATAGACCTGCCCTAAATGATAAGAGCGTATTATTTCCCCCTCCCCATACCCGTTCCATAGAGCAGGCTGGGCTTACGAGAGCCTCGCTTGAATCTAAAAAATGTGACATCATCATTCTTGTCCTAACCAGCGTCGAGCTCACATCGTACATTTTACGAAATAACACGGCAAAAATGATAGCTTGTGCTATACAAATATGTCGATCTCAACGAATGTGGGCGATTCTCCAGTGAGCTCGTCGCTGGTTACAGGGGTAAGTAAATTATGAAACATTTGTAAAAGTGTCTTAACTAAATCCGTCAACAAAATATTCGTCTGTAAAAAGTGGCGAACTTTACTTTGCCGCATTTGGACTTCGCAAATATGTTAATAACGTGGCGAGCAATTCGCGCTCCCATGTAAAATAGTCTATTCATTCCAAAGCAGATTTTGCTTTTAAGAACTAAATGGTGATATTATAATGCGAGATGCCTATATACTGTCAGATTGATTTTTTAACGAATCACAGTCATCTTTCCCCTCTTCGCCCCCCATAGTTTGGTTTTACCCCTCATCTGTATCTTCTCGTCTATTAAATTTGTATGTATATGGATCTGACTTATCGCAAATTACTCGAAAACTTGACGGATCGTGAACCATGGCAACCGTTCAACGAGGCAACTGAAATGCGACGGCCGGGGCGACCAGCACTGTTAGTCACCGCGGCCGTCGCGTTTCGGTTGCCTTGTTGACAAGTTGCTATGTTAGCGGCACTGCTAGTTCAGTTTCTCCATTAGCGGATGGCATAAGTAAACACGATGATGAAAAAATTCTTTACTGAATGTACGAACAAATTTAAAATAGACAAAATGCAAAGCAGCAGGACTTTCCTACGGTCAGCCAAAAATTATACCCAGGTTTTGCCCGAGTTTCAACGCTCTCTACAACATTTCGTGACTGCAGAGCTCTTTGTGCATTTTTCTGCTTCAGCCCAAGTTTGATGATGTGCTGTATGTAATAATGTTTTTGTATGTAAATAAACAAAGAAACTGTATTAGATTATTATCGTGAGGCGGGCAATTTTAATTGACCGTTTCAAAAATATTATTTTATATTATCTAACTGTAGCAAGTACCTAGTCAAAGCACTCTCAGGAACTAGCGATTTACTGTCTGGAACTTTAGTAATACTCAGTACTGAAAAACTTCAATTAAATTCTTATTACCGTAGGCGTCACTAAGGTAGAAGTTATAATATCAGTCGAAAGACGCTTTGCTTTATTTCTTTTCGGAAAGTAAAACCTTTGAAACAACTAGAGACTTCCGAAAATGGTTTAATTAAACTTTGATACCGCATGAAAACATTAGCTTAAAATTATGAACGACCTATTATATTTCTTAGGAATGAATTTCTTCATGATTTTTGCTATCTTGTTTAACATTAAAAAACATAATTTCCTCTTCGCTGTCCTTAGACGAGATGACATCTGAAAACAGGTACCTTTTTCTCATTTTTTAAGAATCCCTCCTGCTTTTCCTCTACCAGGGGCGCCGCAGCTTTATGTTCTGTGTGTGGGATGCACCTGAGCGCTTTGAGAAGGGGCAGCTTCTTCAATTTGATTCTCTGCAGTCAATCAGCACTTGGTTCAATAATCGATTTATTTTATTTCAGATAAATTTTAATACAAAAAGTTTTTTCGAAAATATTAAAAGTACTAAATAAAAATCGCGCTGTTTCCTCGATGGGGTAGGCAGCGTTGATGAACTGCTATACAAATCCGTCTAGCTCCCTTCACATCCGAAATGGAACCTAAATCAAGCAAGTAGTCGATAATGCCAAAAGATGGCGGCACTTGCGTTAACAGATCGCGTGAGGACCTGCCGCTGGCAGATATAAATACTATTGGATTTGTAACTTCGTTAATGTTTCCGGGTATGCAATGGAGAGATTGATGATAATATGATTATTATCGTAACTGGAAGTTGTGAATAATAATACCACACGTGTATATATATGTAGACTAGCTGTCACTGGATCTTAGGAACCAGCTATTTTTGGAACAGTTTTTAATCGAATTTATGAAATGGCCACTCACACTTAAACTGGCGAAACCGAACCAAACTAACCTGAGGATCGGGTTTTTAACTACTAGTTATTAATTATTCTCTTGGAGGAATAGGCCTATTTGACACTAAATTTAACAACAATGATTTTAAAGTATAAGACATGATCTCATCATAAAACCACGACCATAAACATTTTATTAATAGAAATAAATTAAATATTAATTTCTAACTCATCTTTTTTGTTGGTGCTTGCGGCGGATCTGCCCTCACCTTAGCTAAAGCTTTGATGTTATCTCGAGTCGGCAAGACAGAAGCTGCAAGAAACTCGATATCACCAAAAAACGAAACACTTAGCGCTTCTCTATTGTCGCGTTCCTCCCATAACGACCCGTGAAGAGCTAATCCACTTCGTGAGCCTCTTTCATTGGCTCTGAATCTAATTAAAACCTGCGTATTAAATTATACTCACCTACTCGTATTTTCCAAATTAGGTGATTCCGCCATCTTTAATTAAGTTCGGGAATCAGATAAAGCAAATTAACTCAGATAAAGCACATGAATACAAAACAATGTAAAAAATTACACTAAGTGTGTATATTGTCTAACCATAAAAATCGTGTAGGCATGTATTCGAAAAATCGTAAAAAATATGGAATTGAACTTGGAACCTTTGCCATCCGGAAGTCTGGTCAAACAACTATAAGCAATTTGGGAGGCGGGAATGGGTACCGCCACCCCGGGAACCTTTATTGGATAACCAACACCTCTGCCACAGGTCACCCCAAGTGGTTCGCTACGTTTGGTGATTTAGCAGGGGTGCCCGGGTCCATGGGGTGAGGTTTGTCTAGGTCTTGGAGGTGCATGACCTGGACACACTGAACCCCATATTCCTACCCACCCCTTAAACCCTTTTCCTTCCCAGAACTCTCCACTCCTTCCTTTCCTTTAAAAAAACCCTCCACACAGCATCCCCAAATATGACATAGGCCCTGAGGGAAATTATTTTCCTCTGGGCCTCCTGTGTGGAGCTCATGTAAAAAAAAAAAAAAAAAAAAAAAAGCTGACTAACAAGTTATAAGAACCATACAAAATAAACGAATGAAAGCACCTGTGTTTCAAAACCGAAAAAGCTATCTTAATTATTAAAACTATAATACTTGCTGAACTTAATAATGACACCATTAAATTTAATTTTAAAAAAATTGGAGTTCTACGAATTAAACACAAAACCATTAATATATCAACCAGACTTACAATCGCTCACAGGCAGATCCACCCCCCTAATTGGCATTTTTTATAATTATAATTGTAAATTACAATAACAAAATAAAACCTTTAGATACATACTCATACATAGTATTCATACAAGTACCAGCGTAAATTTGATAATAACCTGAGTAAATAATCAGATTCAATGCATTCAGTGACCGTCTTAAAATACGTTTCATTTCCTCACAGTCGTAAAAGATGATAAAGGTCTGGTTGTTTGTCAGTCGGGAGAATAAGCACTAACTTTTAACTCACCCACCTGAACAACAAGTAGAATAAAGACGTACAATATAACAATAGCGGTAGACGATAAGAAGTAAAACTGATAATGGCTCCCCATAAACCCAAGTGAGGTTGGATGGGACTTGACTCTTGTGTTTATTGTCTTATGTGGCGTTGGGTTACCCAATCTCCAGTTCAATATTAATATTACACGATGTTTGTGGCAAGTTTAGAGATGCCGCCACGCCTACCCCTGGAGGAGGTTTTGTTCCCTACCCCAAATGAAATCCAACACAGAAAAAGCACGCGGATCCCCAAGTCGAAAAAAATATCCCTTCAGTGTCATATTAAGTGTAGTATATAAATATATTTTAGGGGTGGTTTTTTATGTGAATAATCCTGTCGAGTGGTGACTTAACAAACTAGGTTTTTTTTAAGGCCTAGTGATGTTAATATAATATTTTTTTTAAATATAATATTTATATAATATTTTTTTCAACTCTGTGCAACTATTGGCTTACGCTGATGATATCGACATAATCGCGAAAACTCCAAATGCTTTACGTAACGCCTTTATAAATCTTGAAAGCTCTGCCAAAAATATGGGTCTCGTAGTAAACCAGCAAAAGACCAAATACATGGCTGTAGGATGCACCCAACAAATCCCAACTCTCTCATGTGGAAGCCAAAATTTCGAAACGGTACCAAGATTCACATACCTAGGCTCCCTGATAACAAACGACAATAATACCACAGAGGAGATCCAGAAACGCATAGTGAACGCAAATCGCTGTTATTTCCGCCTACAAAACCAATTAAAGTCCAGACTGCTGTCCAGAAACACGAAGATATTAGTGTATAAAACACTTATCAAACCAGTACTTACGTACTCAGCTGAGACTTGGGTACTAACTAAGAGGAATGAACGAGCACTGGACGTTTTTGAAAGAAAAATTTTGAGGCGCATCTTCGGACCGGTTCTAGAAAATGGATTTTGGCGCAGACGTTATAACAATGAGCTCTATACTTTGTTTAAGGAGCAAAACGTCGCAAAATTTATAAAATTGGGAAGACTTCGGTGGCTGGGTCATGTGGAGAGAATGACCGAGCATCAAACACCAAAGTCCCTGCTGAACTCAAGACCAATGGGGCGAAGGAGCCTGGGAAGACCAAGACTAAGATGGAGCGACAACGTCCTCAAAGACATATCTATCTTGGAGCTTCCAAACTGGAGAGAGCTAGCACAAAACCGAGATGAGTGGAGGAAGACTCTTGAGGAGGCCAAGACCCACCAGGGGTTGTAGAGCCAATAGTGATGATGATGAATATTTATTTAATAAATCAGATTTTAATTGGTTGTTGGTTATTCAATTTATGTGAAATTTTCTAAGTAACTTTCTAAGTTCTCTTTTTATGAAAACAACTCACTTTTATAATAACTTCTTAAGGTTATTCCATCAATGTAATAATATATCTTTGAAAAATTTAAGAATTTAATATGAAAAAGACAGACACAGAAAAATTAAAAGATAACTGTGAAATTTGAAATTTGAGATTGACTAAAACGATTTAACATTGAGGGGTCTCAGTAGCCTAATTAGTAAGGCGTTTTTCCCGGTAAAACGAGAGATCCTGGGTTCGAATTCCAGTTGCAGCCGTTATCATTTTAATTTTCTGTGTCTTGTTCTTTTTCATATTTCGTTTAGATTTTTAATATTATCTTCTTCATCAAGAGTTCTAAATGTTTATTTATTTATTACATTTGTTTAATGACTTTTATCCAATAATAATACATTACACAGCATATAACGCGAACTGCGAAACTATATGAATGAAGGAAGAGAATGGTACGAGGGCTGTCCGTAAATAAGGTCTCCAAGGTGCTGCAGTCGTGAAAATCGATTTTACGCGCAATCTTTTAATACTGGCATGTAGCCTGGTTTTCCCTTGCCAAATCCCCACCACGATGCACCCTTTGTGGCGCTTAGTCTCGGCGTGGCAGTTGTTCGCGATGGAGCTTGCGCTCGTCGCACCCGCCAGGGATGAATTACGCTCTGTAATTCGTTTTTAAACTTTGCTTCGGCGAATCTGAATAAAGCCACTGGGATTGTTCCTTTGTGTGTGGTGTCATTAAGTGTATCCAGGTTAATATTACAAAAAAAAATAATGCACCTAGGGAAAATTTGCCTAAAACTGGCAGCAAATCAATCCGAGGTATTTTAAATGGTGCCATATTGCGGTCAAAAGCGCTCCAGTGGTTAAACAATTACAAAAAATGAACCAAATCACCGCCTCAGATTATTTTAGGATGGTATATGGGAGGCGTCTACTAATATCTACAGGAATTCCAAAAACTGAAAAAATCGAACTAATATCTATGAAAACCAAAGTGTTGACGAATATCTACAGCACAAACTGTTGACTAATATCTATGAGAATCAAAGTGTTGACGAATATCTACAGCACTAGCAGGGGTTGGATTTGCAATTATGTGTAGCATATTGGAATAATGTAATATTGCGTATGCAGTTTAAAAAACTTAATTTATGTAAGTGTGTATGTAAAAATTCGTAATATCGGACTATTGGACACATTTAGCTGATTAGTCCAACCTACGCTCTGTAGATATTAGTTCAACCTACGCTCTGTAGATATTAATCAACACTCTGAAGTTCGTAGATATTAGTTCAACATATGAGCTGTAGATATTCGTCAGACATACAGGCTGTAGATATTAGTATCTGGAGTCGGTATATGTGGACAAAATTTCATTGTTCTATAGAAAGTGCTGGAAACGATTTGCCGGCTCAAGTTGGTTGAGTTGAACTAGAAATTGCAACAAAAAGATATTTGTGAACTGCGCACCACTAGAGCTCACTACTTGCGAGTTTGACAACACAAAGAGATTTTTATTTCTCCAGAGTATACTTCAGCACTCAAAAGTTATTACAATGTAAACATAATGTATTACAATCATTTGTTTATTTTTAACTCCGTCGATAATTTGTTTTCTGTCAACGTGGCAGTTACAAACGATTAGGATCTGAGAAGCAGGAAAATATTTGACACGGAGTCCATTCGGGTCACACCCAGCGGAATACGGTTTCCCTGTTGCCCGGTCCGAAACGTGTTCGGCCATTATTAAAAACGAATTAACCGAGAAAGTTGGTAAGCCCTCCTCCGACGCGCGACGCTACAATACCAACTTCGAGATCCTGTCGATAAAAACAAGCCTAGATGTAGTCGGAATTAACCCCGAGCGAGGCTTTCCGTCGGAAGGGTTTACCACTGTTATTAGGCTTTGCATTTATATTAAGTGACTCGAGGTATAAAACCTGGAATTTCAGATGACTGATCCATTTTCCATCCAAGGGCTCAAATGGATTAGTGTTTTTGACGGAATTGTGTGAATTGTGTAGTAATGACAAAAGAATAATATCTTATTTTTTATTTATTTATTTAGGAGAAAATACAGATACAGATATTAATTGGCAAGAATATACAAAACATCAACTAGAGAATTCACCTGCATCCAAACTATTTCTCACGAATTGACTTAAACAGCAGTTAAAAACATATACAAATATTTTGTCTTATAAATAGGGGAAAAAATATATAAGTACATAAGAATATTATATTACAAATAGAGATATGAAATAAATGCGCAATATCCTTATAAGAATTTACAAATTATTTTTGAAACAAAAAAATATAAATATAGATAAACAATGTTATACAGAAATTAAAAAAAAAATATATATATATATATAAACGAATGTATGTCTAAGTTGTTTACTTTGAACTTTGTAGGAAAACAGCCTTCATTTTTCTACTAAAAGTACTGCGTGTATCAAAAAATAAGTCAGAATCCTTGGGCTTTTGATTCTGATTAAGTGATTCGCACATTCTTCTGATTGGGTCCCTGACACCAGCATTTGTACGCGTCCGGCTAATGTGGAATAAGTCGTTAAGCCTTGTTACTCTGGGTGGTACTTTAAAGTTTATTAATTTCAGTAAGTCGGGACAGTCAATAACGTTGTTACAGATTTTATATAGAGTCATGAGATCAAGGTACGTTCGTCGGTTAGATAGCGTGGAGACGTTATAACTCGAAAGCATATTTATGTACCCGCGTTTAGGTGCGCTCATTCTGTAATTGAGGCACTGCAGAAATTTCTTTTGAATACTTTCAATGTTTTCTTTATAGATACCGTAAAGTGGATTCCATATGGAGGTGCAGTATTCAAGTTGAGAACGGACCAGCGTGTAGTAAAGAAGAAGATATGTTTCAGGTTTTCGAAATTCACGGCTGTTTCTGATGACAAATCCTAGCATGCAGTAAGCTTTATTCACAATATTATCAATATGCGCATCGAAATGGAGTTTGGAATCAAAAAGTACGCCTAGATCTCTTATACAGTAAACGCGCTCGAGTAAATAGTTACCTATAAATAACATTACTTACTTATAAATAACAAATTTTGTAAACCACCTCCTTGAATTTTTCTTCAATAGACTTAATCCGTGAAATATTTATGTTTCCATCAAATTTTAATTCTATCGAAAGGATTCCTCACAACTATAATTCAACATCTACCTATGTAATTTAACCCTTAAATAGTAGATGCATGGGCTAAATTAGCAAGTGATGTTAAGGGTAAATGGAACACTTAGCATAGAGTTCTTCTTTAGGGTAGGTAATTAACCTGTGAAGAAAATCTGTACAATTTGTAAAGCTTAAAATGAACAACTAAAATTATTTTTAGTGTAGGTACTGAAGCATCTGTGAACAAAATTGTTGAAAAATAAGAAATGAAGATTTTATTAACCAAGGAATCATATAAATAATCAAGTTTACGATTCGTATTCAGCGCAATCTTGTCTCAATCAGCGTGATCACAAATAAACAACTAATTGACTGCAGAGGTAGGTAGAAATTTTTTTGCTTTTATAATTTCTTGATCATTGTTCAAGAAATTCCTGTGGACAAATCTATATCTACCCTAACTAATGGGGTGGCTTCCCCCCCTGCCTGTACCATCCAACCCCCAACAAAGGGAGATGTTTGTAGCAGTCGAGTCGTAAGCAAACCCCTCACTAACCCACCACACCTTCCTTTATTTCTTCTATTTCGCACAACGACACTTTAAAAAGCAAAGGAAATTCCAAACTCCGGCTATAACCAGGGCAGACCAATACGATTGCCTATCATTACTTTCGCAATTTCATACGGATTGTTTGATGCGACGACACAAAAGTTTTTCTTTCCACTTAAATCAAGATGTTAATCTTTTCTTATGGGGAATCATTTGAGATGGGATGATCAAAACAATTGTTAAAATAAAAGACGTTTGTTTCCAGTGTTAAACAATTTATCTTTAAAAGAATTGGGCGGCAAATTATCTACTTTGTTACTAATTCATTATTCCATTGTCGTATCGGGTAAAATCCATTCTTGGACGTGACACTGTCTTGAATATTTACCCCAGGTAGTGATCTCACATAAGAAAGTTTCACGGCAAGTTTTACGACCTTCCGTGGACCTTCTCCCTTGACAAATGTGTCTATCCCTCTGTAATCTTCCATGGCTTACATATATAGTGAATGAAAACTTGATAGCTCCCGCTTCCAGATATATGGCATCCCTTAAAGGCATCCCCCAACTTGTTGGTTTGACTGAGAGTTGATAGCCCCAGCCAGACTGCCTGTCACTTGCCATTTATCTATAGCGGCGAGAACATCGTAATCTGCTACATGCCCGCTATACAAATACACGTAGGTACAAACACATGTATACCAAACAGCAACACTTGTATAATATCAAATAGATTCGGGTTTTATGTATTTGTTTCGAAGATTTTTGTATTTTATTTTGAAACGCTGGTATTTTATAAATTGACTAGATAGACTCCAATTCTACGCGCTTCAACGCCTTGCATACTAAAACTTGTTCATAATGTTTTCAAATATTTTATTAAGGCATTAGTGCTGGTTTATAAGTGGCTCTCTGGAATGGAAGACCTGCATGGAGTTGTAGATAATAATTTTAAAATGCAACGCTGCAAAGAACGTGTATCTACAAAAGCGAGTAGCTTGTCCCCGCGGCTGAAATAGGATTGCGTCCCGCGGAGAAAAATTCAGTTTCGCGCAAGATGTGACCGATTACGAGAGTTTGCTTGGGATGCAAACGATAACTTAAGCCTGGGATATTAAATTATGAATAATCCGTGTAAAAGCTTCTCGCTGTAGCGCCGCGCCATCGGCGGTTTGTCGCATGCTAATTTTACTTTGTGAATATCCAGCAAGCCAACTTCTAGCGTGCCTCCTCCATTGGAAGCCGGAATACAGACAGTCTTGGGAATTAGTTCGATATGTAAATGCGATATTAGGCAAATCAACGATGCTCACATTGAATCAACCATGGAATAGGGATGTAGTATTTGTGTTTTAAGCCTTAATTAAGGCAATTATTTAATTAGCTGCTCGTGCGGTTTGATTGTCTTCAATGTCTTCATATCTGAACAAACTTCTTCAATCACACACTGATTAAGAATATTGTTTGCCAGCAAGAACCTATCTAACTATTATATATAATACCTCAAACAATCTAAAATCTTATTTCACAAATTCAAACAGATACAATGCATACCTATGGTCTAGTAATAAGTTGTAGTCTAAGCCACACTGTAACCTCTCTTTACGTGACACGTGTCACTTTCGAGAAATAGGTTACAACGGAGTTCTCAATGGCAGCACAACACTTAAATTTTTTGTTGACAAATTCAAAAATCGTCCGTACATATAGCTCTGAGCTCCATTGCAACCTGTCTTTCTGTTATGTCTTTCTGTTACATACATATTTTATGAGAAAGATGGAGATGTCGGAGAAGATACAACGTAGCTATCATGCTGGTTTTAAAATAACACTTAGAGGGTTTAACCAGAGAAAACCAGAAATATGTCATTTTTAAATCAGATTTTAGACGTATTGACTCTTTTCCACAAAAATTATAAATTGATTTCGAAAGATTGTTCTTTTATCTAGTAAGCGCGTGTTTTAAATTTTTAGAAAAAATGCTTATTTTTAGTATAATAAGGTTATACCATAGGTCGTTGGCAGATTTGTTAAATTTTCAAAAAAGATTTCGTATTATGCAACACCAATTTCCAATCATATAATCATGCAGTAAAATAAATCAATACATTATCTGGTAAACGCATGTTTCAGAATTTTAATTTTAGTTTAAATAAAATCATTAAAACATATATACGTTCATGTGTTTCTTAACGAAAATTGGTCCAATTGTCTATTTATTTGAAAAATTACAAACTAATATATTTCAGATTTTTTCACATTCGTATATTGCTTAGACTTTATTGAAAAATGATAAATACTTATGATGAAAAAATAATAATAAAAAATACGTAATTTGAATAGTTTTATCATCAAGCCTTTCAGCATTTTTGGATGTAGATATAAATTAAAGCAAATTTGGAATGAAATAAAATCGATATTGAGTTATAGATAATTTTAAAAAGCTGGCACGGAGAATAATTAATATTTCTCATTGGAACCGCCCTGTACGATCATCGTAAGAACATCTTTCGACGAAATATGGATTTTCGGCCGCTGGCTGGTTAAACGCCCGACTACCCCGTTCCAAGACTTTATCAGAATCAAAAGGTTACACGTAAATGTGGTTTGGATTTCAGTGGAAATTGTCACTTCACTCCAATGTAACCTTTCAACATTCATTTAGTAATCTAGCTTACAGAACCAATCTTTTTCATTGCTTTATACAAAAATAAATATTTCTATGTACCACGGGCTTGAAAGAAATATCGTAACAATTTGATGTCTAATTATCTCTAAGTTATCACCATGCAACTTTTCAATTTGCCTTAGAATAAAAGTTGATCCATAATAATAATAATATTACGACATTTGTCTTCAAGTGCGCTTTACCATAATAAACTTTAAAATAACAGTATGTGGTCACTTATTTAGTGACCACATACAGTGACCATGTTCTTAAAAATACTTCTACAATGATCTTTACTATTGATAAAATCTTAACCGGACAACTCAACACGGTGGCAATTCAAATTATTATTAAAAATAGATATATAAATAGTCATGAAAAGTGATGAATTATCTAATACAAAACCTACTGAGGCCTGCTAAAACCAAGTTTTCTTGCTAATCTCAACTGTTCCGCATGTGGTGACATGGTTTATGTAGGCCAGACAGAACAGACCATATCCGAAAAGATATCAGAACATTTTTGAACATGTAAAGTCGGCTATCCTGACAAATCGGCAACTGCCCAGCTTTAATTGCCGAGAGCATGCCTAACTACGGAGACAATTGAAATTGGGCTATGCTCAACAGTTCTTAGTATCAGATAATTGACGGCTACACCAAAACTAAACACAGAAAACCATTTTAAATTACACTTCACCACAATCTTCGATTACACATGTGCCCTGATGGTGGACACTAAAGAAGGAGATAGCACAATAAGGCACAATAACCCAAAAATAAATCACGATAAATAAGCAGATTTATTTATGAAGGATAGTTCAAAAATAAAATGGATACGTGACATGATTGGAAATAAATAATGATAATATTAGATTTTCACAATGAAATGCACATAGTGAGAACTAACAAACTAACTAACCATCGCCGTTTACCCGTTTCCCCGCTGGGGTAGGCAGAGAGGACGGACCGCCAAACAACTCGGTTTTGGTACACACTCCTTGCCTCGTTCACATTCATACATCGTCTCATATAGGCTCTTCTATTGTTTTGACTCTTGACATGGCTCGACTCAAGTATCTGATTCACTTGGTCGTGCCATGTCTTTCTCGGGCGTCTCCGACTTTTTCCACCATTCAAATTTGTATCATGTATTCTCCTTACACTCCTTTCCTCGTTCATTCACTCTACATGCCCAAACCATCGGAGCGTTCCTTTCTTAATCTTACTCATTACGCTTAGGCACATCAGTAAGCGTAATGAGTAGCATTCTTTGCGGATCTCCATGATTCTCACACGATCGTACATGGTTTTACCACACATACGCCTAAGGGATCTCATTTCTACAGTATTCAGTCTACTTTCTACTTTTTCATCCTTCCTCTACCAGTTCAATGCCTCACTGCCATACGTCAGGGTAGGTATCATTATGGATGGCTAGCTTCGTTTCTTTGGACAGTTTTTTGTGCATTCACCCTTCTTTCAATATCTCTATCAGCCTTCCCATTCTCGTAAACATGCTTCCCAAATAGACAAACCCATCCACCTGCTCCAACTATTCATCATTCACAACAATGTTGCACTTTGCTATCGTACTCTCTCTTTCAAATACCATGATTTAGACTTACTTATTCATCATTAACTCATTCTTCATACATGCTTCGTTCATTCTGGATACGAGTGACTGTAGATATTCCATACTGGTAGATATCAGCACCGCATCAAGAGCATACAATAGGCAACATACTTTCAGATTACTCAATTTCGCGCCCAATCCCAGGTCTTTCAATTCTTGCGTACAATAGTGAGAACACGGAAATAATTCATCAGACAAGAGTATAACAGATAGTTTCATCAGTAAATTGTAGTGCTACAGAACAAGTAATCCCTAATAAAACAACAGTGCCTGGATAATGTCGTGCCACTGAAAGATCCGCTGTAACTTCCCTTTCTGTTACATACATTGTTTACGAAAAAGAAGGCGAGTTTACAGCGGATCTCTCGGCGTTACTCTTAACCGCGTGTTAACCCCTAAGGACTCGGGCCTATTTTGATGGAAGGTCAAAATATTTACGATTTGCAAAATAAAATCCAAATTAATGGAATACCTATTTCTGAAAACATTGGATGCAAACATGAAAAGTTTTTGCAAACATGAAACGTTTTTTCGAACTGAAATAACTGAAAATTTTTGAACTAAAAGTGCAAAGGTATGATTTTAGATTTTCACGGCCAAAAGTATTTTTGTTATTTATTTTTGGAGTGTTATGCCGTGTTGAGCTACCTCCTCCTTTAGCCGACGTTTTGGACAGCGTTACAGTGTCCATCATCAGGGCAGATCTGTAATTGTTAGTGGTGAAATGTGTGCTTATGTACTTAGAAGCAACATAACATCTGCCCTGATGATGGACACTGTAACGCTGTTCGCAACGTTGGCTAAAGGAGGAGGTAGCGCAACACGGCATAACACCCCAAAAATAAATAACAAAAATAAAATTGCAAAGTTTGAAGACAAATTACTGACACCGAGAAAAAACACACACGTGTTTTATTAGGCAAATGTATTATAAATGTTATCGTCAACCAAGCTTTTTGTCGTTTCGAATAAAAATAATTTTGAAAAAATTCCAAAGTTTCTCTACTTGTTTTCGATTTGCGATCGGAAACTTCGGTTTCATAAACGTGTACATTTTATTATTTGCGATTAACTTTTAGATTTGAATATAAAGCATGTTTTTTTTCTTTCTAACTGCGTTTCGATCATATTTCTAACCATGATAGTAAGAGAGACACAACGTTTGCTATGAGACCTATATGAGTTGTTCCGAAAACCGAACAAATGAGCTTGAGGGGTAAATGTTATACTGATGTCTTCGTTAATGATAAAACGAACATATTTCATTAAAAAGTTCATTAACTTAAAATATTTCTGCACTTCGTCGAACAGAGTGATAGTTTTTTGTAAATGTTTGTACTAATGATCAAAGAGAAATATACTCAACGAAATTAATGGGTACGGGAACACTATTTTCAATTCAAAACACGAATGTGTCTTGTACCAAAACCAGTGGCGGCGTAGGGTAGATTGGCACCCGGGGCGCTTTTGTATTGAGCACCCCTACTTAAAATAAAATACCAAATACTTATTTTTTACATAAGCTCCACACAGGAGGCCTTGAGGAAAGTAATTTCCCTGAGAGCCTATGTCATCTTTGGGGATGCTGTGTGGAAGCTTTTTAGGGAAAAGAAGGAGAGGAGGGTTCTGGGAAGGAAAAGGGTTTAAGGGGTGGGTAGGAATCTGGGGTTCAGTGTGTCCTGGTCATCAGACCTAAACACACCTCATCCCATGAACCCGGGCACCCCTGCTAAATCACCAAAAGTAGCGAACCACTTGGGGTGACTGACCTATGGCAGAGGTGATGGTTATCCAATAAAGGTGTCCGGGGCGGCGGTACCCATTCTCGCCTCTCAAATTGAACATAACATGATTACGAGACTTTATTTTACAAAAATATTCGATCACATTATCAAATTTTATTTCCGTCTCTCTTTCAATTGAAAAAATCGAAAGATTGGTTTGTCGCACTCGGCTCATTGTGGACCTTAAGTAAGATTCTATCAATTTTAATTCTGAAAAGCTTCTTTCAAATGAGCCACCAAAACACATTGTTAAAAAAAATCTCTAGCCTCGATTACATTGAGCGAGTTTACAAGCTACTAGCCGGCATATTCACTAACTGCTAGTGAACTCGCTCAGTATCATAATCATATTATTAGTTAACTAGCAGATTTTTACACTGAAGAAGTTTACTAGCAGATAGTGGCTAGTAGCTTGTAAACTCGCTTAATGTAATCGAGGCTTAATACATAGCGCTAAACTCACAATAAATTTGAGAAGCTCCAATGTAGTCCAATGAACTGCTTCTTGGGCAGAAATGTTGGTGGCTTCCAAGTTTTTAAGCACTTCCAAGCACTCCATATTGTCTCTGATAGTTGTTTAACGGACACGTCTACATTTTTCATTAATATTTCCCACCGCACTCGATGTTACTTGCGATATAAGATCAGACCAAGCGCAACATGAATTCATTCTTTTAGGGAATTAGAAATTCTATTCGAAAAAAATTAAAATATAGTTGCGATGCGTTTCCAAATTTGATATATTAGTTTGTAGATAGCTAGATACAAGAGTAGGTAGTTATTTATTGATGTGTTTGTATAGACGTATAGAATTCTTTGGCTGTACGAGTGAGTCGTCGTTGTCACCCCTTGGTGCTTGGTACCCGGGGCGGACCGCCCCCTCCGCCCCCCCCCTTACGCCGCCACTGACCAAAACAAGTATTTTATGCATTTTAATTAGTGTACTGTTTGTAGATTAAAATTCCCCCTCAAATTCAGAAACTCGACTGTGTAGTATATTCGTTAAAAAATACTCTGTAGGAATCCAAGCGAGACTCGAACAGGAGACAGCGGGGATTATTTATTCAGATAGCTGGCCGCTTTTGGAGTATTATTATGAGTTATGTGGCCGTTTAATGTAAAAAGGGGGCACCTCAGCAATGTAATGAATGCGCGCTGAGCGGCGATCCGTCGAATTAAGTGACATTTAGTAATTGCAAACGATTTCTGGAAACCTACGAAAGTTAATCTGGCACAAAGATGAATGGAACGAATTAACGAACGAATAGCAACCCTGGCCCGGGAATTGAAAATGTTTTAATGTGAAAAGCGTTATGATTTGAAACTCGATGAAACGGAAGTGAGGGACACTAAAAAGAAACTAACACATAAATATGAATTTAGCCTGCGAGAGATAAATATTTATATTTTGATTGAAAGCAGTCACTGTGTGGTTTGACATATTGAATGAAATAAAACAATAACTTTGTTTTTTAACCACGATTTATTTAATTTTTATAATACCGACCGGTTCCGCTTTAGTCAAACATCTTCAGGGTATAAAATTAAATTGAACAAAAATACACATAGTGTGAGCCAAAGATATTGAAATATAAGTAGATGTGCTATCTGCGGTTTTTACTATGTGGGTCTGCGCTTCCGGGTGTCGCCGATATTGTTTACCAATTAACAAATAAACTAAAAGAACAAATAATTAACGAATAAACCAAACGAACGTTAAACTAAATGATCGAATTCTTTCCTTATTCAAAATATATTGTTAACCAATATTAATGTGCATTTTCAAAAAATCAACGAAATGAACAAATTCTTTTTGTATGAAAACTACGCCAATTAGCGCGTAGTCCGGCGACAGTTTCGCGGACACCATAGCATATCTATCTATATTTGAATATCTTTGGTATGAGCTTATATAGATAAAGAAAGAGACAAAGCATAATACAAAGGAACAGTGAAAGAGACAGGTGATATTTAATGAATTACCATATTATATATTCAGGGACAAATCGTCATTTGAATAGGTGATTAAGGGTTTTTACTAATTTATGAGGAATATCCCTAATATCAGGCTGTAGGACACATTTAGCTGATTATTAAGGATTTTAGTTTTTGTTTTAACGGCTTTCTTTATTTCTTGAAATCAAAAATTGAATCTTACGAATTCAAAAAAAAAATCAATATCTCATCTTGAACTCCAAAATGAACAGGTTAAAGAAAACACAACAGAAAGCGACATCTAGCGACTTCGAAGACGAAAACACAAATACTAATAAGATGATCAAATAATGTATAGGAAAAGATGCACTGGAATTTGACGGCAAAAATATGGAAAAAATATCTTTCACATTGATAAAAATAGTGCTTCGTAGTCTCCCCACTCTTGTTTACTTTAGTTTTCTGAAGTTTTCACATCCACCGCGTGTGAATTGCACACTCTGATTTTTTCATTAATTCAAATGACGACCTCCGTAGTCCAGTGACTAAGACTCTTGACTCACATTCCGGAGGTCGCGGGTTCGAACCCGGCATTCGCAAATAAATTTTATTTGATTAATTTGTGTTATTTCACAATTAATTCATTTAAAATAATATATAGTATATTTGCGGCATGTTCCAGAGTGGAAGATACTATTAGTATCGCCCTGGTGTAAGACCACCATTCAGAATTGAAACGTTGCTTGAAAATGGCTTTAGCCGTGTTTAGTGACCAGATCTGAATAGCCAGGTACTTACCAACCTTCCTTTTCCCCACCTCATTCCCCTCCCCACTACCTTCAGCCTCACAACATACCCCAATTGGGGATGCCATAGTCTCACTGGCTCCAGACGGGAGCAGTTGAGATTCTTGTGCGGTATTCACTGTAAAAAAAAAAATGATAGGTCTGTTTAAATTAATTTAAAAAAATTAAACGATGAAAACTTTAACCTTTAACTGTATAAAATATTATGTTGTTAGTAATCTTAAAAAGTGCACTCATTTGATTGCAACAACTATATTTTTATTATTACAGTGTTATGTTAATGTTTATTAGTGATGATCCACCTTAATAGTGCTGTCCTCTTGAGATTTTGTTAAGATGTTATGTTTTGGGTGGATAATATTAAGTAGCAATGAAGCTTATTCCTCCTGAATACTTATAGGTAAGGATTTGAATTGAACACATAATTTCTCATTATATTAAACAATAAAATATAGCTATTTGCGTGAAGTAAAACATGAATATATTTTATCCATGGAATAACGAAGAAAACTAGGAGTGCCTCTCACTTACTTCCCCGCCATCGTAGAGCTCCAACGTTTTTTTTCATTACCACTTTTATCATTTTATTTCAATTTAGTATTTTATAATAATTATCTTTTTTTTAAATAATTAAATTGTAAAATGGGGGCCTAAGCAAGCGCACAGTATCCTGTGAACCCAACGTTATCATAATGTTTGAAAATACATAATATTATTGTAGAAAATATATAATTTAAAAAATATATAGTAGGTACCTACTTTTTTTTGGAAACACAGTTTTTTTAAATTTAAGATCCGATTGGTTACGAGAGATGGGAAGGCTGATAGAGATATCGAAAGAAGGGTAAATGCCGGTAACTCCATTAATGAAGGACTGAATGCTGTTGGCGCTAATAAAAAACTGTCAAAAGAAGCGAAGCTAGCAGTCCACAATGGAGTCCTGGTACCTACCCTGATGTATGGCAGTGAGGCATGGAACTGGCAGAGGAAGGATGAAAGTAAACTGAATGCTGTTGAAATGAGATCCCTGAGACGTATGTGTGGTAAAACCATATATGATCGTGTTAGAAATGTGGATATCCGCAAAGAATGTAAGGTTGATGTAAGTATAATGAGCAAAATTAAGAAAGGGACCCTCAGATGGTTTGGGCACGTAGAGCGAATGAGCGAAGAAAGTAGTGTAAAAAGAATATATGATGCAAATGTGAATGGTAGAAGAAGTCGGGGACGCCCGAGGAAGACATGGCACGATCAAGTGAATCAGATACTTGAGACGGGCCATGTCAAAAGTCAGAATAATAGAAGAGTATGTATGAGACGATGTATGAATGTGAGTGAGGCAAAGAGTGTGTGCCAAGACCGAGTTGTTTGGCGGTCCGTCCTCTCTGCCTACCCCTGCGGGGAAACGGCGTGATGGTTAGTTAGTTAGTTTAAGATCCGATTGGTCAAATATTCGGATAACGAAATACGTCCACAAGATATTTCTTGAATTCTTCTTTATTTTATGGTTTTAACGATTTAATCCGATTTGTGGATACGAATTTGTAAAAAGTGTTGCGATTTTAAAGAAATGATTGTTCAAGCAATTAGAAATAATAGTAATATTTGGATGATTTGTATAGTGCCGTTTTTGTGAAAAATCACCTCAAGAGCGCTGTTATCTAATAAAATAATTTCAGAAAACAAACAAAATAACAAGAAAACCGTTGTGTGAAAAGAAACAATCATAATGTGGGCGGTTAGGACATTACTCTAAAAAATACCTCTGGCAAAGGTCAAAAATAGTATCTATGTCTGGGCTATTAAAACAAAAATGTCAAAAGTTAAAAAACAGTGTACTTTTAAATGAACCTTTTAAAGAAAGTTAGACCTTTAGGTGTCAGAATTAATATTAAACTGGAGACGATTTGAAACTGTAATTAAGAAATTTATTAACGTTTTTATGAAAGAAAAGTGAATTAAACGTTTCTTCATTTCATAATAACATTATTTATGGTTTGTGGAGATCGCTCTCTTTGCTTTTAAGCCCATCCAAAAATTCAATCATATTTACTGCTGAGAATATGGTTAATTCTGATGTTAAAATAATTAATTTTACTTAACGATTAGTTATACTAATAAATGTATTCATGGGGCTAGACGTCGCTAAAATAGTCACATGTGTAGGTAACTTGAGTACTTTGAGTGTGTAATGACGGGGTTATCGAGCTCAACAGAAAGAGTACCTAAATGATTCCCTTCAAATCTCTAGAGAACAGTAAATCGGCAATAACGTAAAGACCGCGCTGTAAGACTTACACTTTACGAGGGGCGCTGAGAGAGCGCATTAAAGTCTAGTTATTTAATGGCTCAATTAATTGATTTATGTGATAATTAAGCAGCATTCAATTGTCCCGCGGAACCCAAACACCGCGCCCTTACCCTAAACCTCTGACGGCCATTCGACGCGTGAGCACGAGCTTTACGTCTTCATTTGAGCCAGGGAGTCTCAACACTCAACCAGCGGCGGCCGCTGCCCTGAGAATGTGGTGGTTCACCGACAATCCGTACCTACTTATGACAAAAAAAATAATTATTACTTAGGAATTTTTAATAATTTATTTATTTTGAAACAAACTGTTATTTCCTCTTATATATTCAACACTGGTTGCACTCATATGTGTAATAAAATTAAATATTAATACAAAAAAACAAAACAATGACAATCTTCTCGTCACGGATGAAGCGCGCGCCGCTATACTGCGCTAGACGCAAACTGATCTATGTATGATCTTCGCCAAAATTCGATTGTATTCGTGTCACCTCGGGTCATGATTCATGGCCAATCGGTAAACTTCGGCAAGGATCGTATTATGTTGCGTGGGTGGCACACCGATTGAAGCTAAATTCTGGTACAAATTGCGAAATCCACTCGCTTTAGATGTTTTAAATATCCCATACAAAAATATGATTTCGTTCGTTTGCAAACCAAATGCACCCAATGCGGCCGATACGAAGGCGCCCAGCGCGGTCGCGCTATGGGAGATTAAAAGCGTTCTCCCTGATAATATTCGTAGCATTATATTGGTAACTAATATTTTGAAATTATTAAATTAGAGATTCTATAGATTTAAATTAGAGATTTTATTGTCTTCAGTAAGTAAATAAAGTAAATTTAGACATTATAATTTGCCAGTGCTGCACACAAACACACTGTGTGACCAGCCGCCCTTGCTCTCAACACGTTTGTGGTCGGGGCACATTCAAAATTACACAAAAAGTTACGGGCGACAATGTTTTTAACAGAAATTGTCTTTTAATGCGACCGATTTACCAACTGCCTTTAACAGCGACCGATTTACCAACTGCCCTTAACAGCCACCGATTTACCAACTGCCTTTAACAGCGACCGATTTACCAACTGCCTTTAACAGCGACCGGTTTACCAACTGCATTTAACAGCGACCGATTTACCAACTTCCTAACAGCGACCGATTTACCAACTGCCTTTAACAGCGACCGATTTACCAACTGCCTTTAACAGCGACCGATTTACCAACTGCCTAACAGCGACCGATTACCAACTGCCTTTAACAGCGGCCAGCGACGGATTTACCAACTATCCTGATCCAGCGAGTTTATTGCATCCCCAATAATTTGAGAAGGGGTGGGATAGATGAAGGACGTGAATTACCCACGTTAGCCAGCGCCCTTGAGGTGATTTTTCACTAATATACAATCATTCAAATATTATTTTTCACCCAGCTAAGCAGATCTGGTTAACAAAAATAACTAGTCATTTTAAGCAACTCCTAATTCCTAACCTTATAACACTATAAAAAGGGGCACCGGTACGGGTAGAGCATCCAATAAGGTAATTAAGTTATGTTTACAATTTTAACTTACAATATCTCTCCACCCCAGCGGCCCCGAGGAAAATAATCTTTTTTTTGGGGCGTATATCATATTTGGGGATGCTGTGTGGAGTGTAGTTTTCGGGTAAGTAGGGAGAAGAAATTCTGAGAAGGAAAAATGTATTAAAAGTGGGCAGGGGACGAACGGATGAATCCATCCCCCCACAAAGCGATGGGTCGAGAGCATTGGTCGATGGTCGAGAGATTCAACTGGCCACTTCCCAACCGGCCCGCCACGCAGCTGCTTCATGTTGTGCTGGGAGTTTCCGCCTTCAGACTTGGACAAATGTAAACCTTTGAAGCCTGAAACCCATGCTACTTTGTACATTATGTAGATTTTTGTATTTTTTTCATTAGCCATGATAAGGATTTATCACATTATAGCGGTTGAAGTTTACAGATTGGATATATTCATAATATGGTTTATAAATTAAATTATTAAATTATATTAAATTACAAATATTTTACATATCAAGGTTTCTGAATGTAGTAATAATGATATGATAATAATAAATAGTTAAGATAATTACATTTGTCAAAGAATTTATAAAAACGCAAAAATCAGTCATTTTAAATACATGTAGGATTACAAAAGATTTTTTAAATATTTATATTGAGGAATCAGTAAGATTTGTAGGTCCAATTAGGAGTTCCACTGAGCCGAACCCTCTAATATGAAAATATCTGGAGTCGGTGAATTATTTTCCCATTTGGTTGCTGTTAGGTTGACATGTTGTTCTTGTATTATTTTGTATTTATTATACTTATATATTGCAATTGCATAGCGTGAATTGACTAGATGATCATTTGTGGAAAAGTGTGTGAAAGGGTTTAGTTTTTCCTGTGGGGAAGATTTAACCCGGACATAAAATCTGAAGTTATACAATTCAATTTAAGTAACAAATTTTATATATCACAGTTTCTAAATGTAAGAATCCATTAGGATGATTGTTTTTTTAAAGGTATGGGGTTGGGTTTCGATTTTTAAGTTCTCAGGGAGAAAGTTAAATATTTTAGCTGCTAGGTACATGAAATGTCATGGTATGTAGTTAGTAATTGATAAATAAGCCCATAATTTCGCCTGGAGAGATCGCATTGAGCACCCCTGACCTAAGCCGTTACCATTAGAAGGGTTAGGGAGAGTTTCCAATACGCCATGTGTCACCATTTTTTATCGTTAATGAATTATTCAGAGGCGGGCGAGCAGTTCCTACTTATACTTATCCCCCCCCCCCCCACCCTTCCACTAGCTTCACTAGCTTCAGCTCCAGCCCTTGAATATTCCACTAAATAATAATATCACTTCTTCTACTAGTGCAAAATTATTTTGTGGTAACATTTTAAATTCAAATTAATAAATAACGTTGTATTAACCACTTAATTATTTACAAAAACCGACATGTTAATTAATGTACCATGTTAATTATGTTGTTAGTTAATGTACCTTTATCTCTTAATAATTTTTCAAAAGAACTCAATATTATTAAACAAATTGCAATCAATAATGGTTATAATTCCAATGTAATTGAAAAAATTCTTAATAAAAAATACAAGAATAATTTCCTTAGATCATACATCTACCCTATTCAAAAGGATAAAGAAGAGAAGAAATGGAGTAAAATGATGTACCTACTTTAATAATAAAATTTCTAATTCAATAAAAAAGAATGTACCGAATGAAATTATTCCTGTATTTTATGCAAACAATAGACTTAAAAATTACATATTAAATAATAAAGATAGAGATTCAAAAATGAAAAAATCTGGAATTTATAAATTGAAATGTAATGATTGTGATTTCTTTTATATAGGTAAAACTTCGAGAAACTTTGAAATAAGGATTAAAGAGCATATGAAAGCTTTAAATAATAATAGTTTCTCGGAGTTTGCCAACCATTTAATAGAAACTAGTCATACCTTTAATTTTAACAGTGGAATAGAATTAATACATTGTAATGTCAATCGCTTTCAGTTAGATAAATTAGAAATTTTAGAGATTAGAAAGAGCGTTAATGCAAATTTAAATATTATTAATAATCAAAAATTGTTTTTAAATGACCCATTATTAAATCTATTCCCCTTTTAAATTTTTTTAATTTTTTTAATTGTTCTATATTGCCCCTCGTCCCTTACACATTATTTTCTTTCAAATTTTATTATTGTTTATGTCTATTATTTTTCTCTATTACCTATTTATGTCTATTTTTAAAAATTAGTTCTGTCAAAACCCTGAGGAAGTCAGCTTTGCTGACGAAACATGTCGGTTTTTGTAAATAATTAAGTGGTTAATACAACGTTATTTATTAATTTGAATAATAATATCTTATTTCCTGCATTCCGGTAGAACCGAGCGTGTCTCCGTATGCTTTTAACGATATATTGCAGTCCACAATACCATTACTAACTTACGGTTCGTAACGACATTATGTCGGCTTAATAAATATATGGCAGGAAATTAATTTATTGTTGACCTATTTATAATCCCACATGGCATTTTAACAGAATCATTTTCAAAGGTAACCGACGGTTCATCGAAAATCAATTCATCGAAAGCAAATTCATCGAAAACGAGTTCATTGAGAACCAATTCATTGAAAACCAATTCATCGAAAACCAATTCATCGAATTATCATTTAATCGATTCGCTAATTCAGAGCGTTTAACCAGCCAGCGGACGAAAATCCACATTTCGTCGAAAGTTGTTCTTCCGATCGTGCAGGGCGGTTACAATGAGAAAGATTGATTATTCTCCGTACCAGCTTTTTTAAATTATAACTCAATATCGAATTTATTTCAATCCAAATTAGCTTTAATTTATATCTTCATCCAAAAATGCTGAAAGGCGTGATGATAAAACTATTAAAATAGTGTACTTTTTGTAGTTATTTTTTGATTATAAGTATTTATCATTTTTCAGTAATGTCTAAGTTTAATAAGAATGTTAAAAAAATCTGAAATATATTAGTTTGTAAGTGCGCAAATAAATACACAAATGGACTAATTTTCGTCAAGAAACACATGTACGTACATATTTTTTAATGATTTTATTGAAACTAAAATTAAAATTCTAATACATAACTTTGCTAGATAATGTATTGATTTATTTTAGTGCATGATTACATTATTTGAAATGGGTGTGGTATAATACAAAAACTTTTTTGAAAATTTAACAAATCTGCCAACGACCTATGGAATAACCTTATTATACTAAAAATTAAAAAAAATTCTAAAAATTTATTACATAACTATGCTAGATAAAAGAACAATCTTTCGAAATCCATTTATAATTTTTTGTGGAAAAGAGTCAATACGTCTAAAAACTTTTTTGAAAATGACGTATTTCCGGCTTTCTCTGGTAATGCCCTCTTCATCGAAAAAAGATTAGGTTAAGTTAGGTTAGGTTAGTCTCCTTGTCCAAACTTTTATTATCAATTTTTTTATACATAAATTTATTGTCAACTTTTATTGACCAATGCTTTTTTTAACTTCCCGGTCCGCTCGGCATTTCTCTCAAATATCTACAAAATATTTTTTTCGATGAATTGGCCATTCGCTAAATTGATCATTCGATGAATTGGTTTTCGATGAATTGGTTTTCGATGAATTAGTTTTCGATGAACTCGTTTTCGATGAATTGATTTTCGATGAACTCGCCGTAAACCATTTTCAAATACATATATATCTTAAAATAAAATACGAAAATTTAAGTATTTTTTTCAGTCTCCCTACGTAAATGAGGTGGGATTCTATATCATGTTCTAGCCAAGCACAATCATTAAAGGTTCGGAATAATACATTTTTCTGAATTATAAAACAGAGGTACATTTAAAAGTTTTGTGGTATTTTGTTTGTTGTTTTGACAATCATGTTAACACTCTGCTCTTAGAAATAACCAGGAGCACATAAGTTCATAATATAGACAAGACACGCTGGTTGGCTGACACCGAATCCGTGATACACAATAGAAGGTGGCGAGTCGGTGGAAGCGTGCTACAGTCTCCAGTCTCCAGTGTCAGTAAACATAGAACACACATAATATCACCTTACACCGGTTTACAGTGATGTGCTGAAGGGCAAACAACGGCTAGTGGTCACAGACCTCCTAATCCCACCCACCCCCATTCCTCCCCTTTCTCCCCCCTCCCCCTCCCCATCACACCTACACCCCCTTCCCGACCGCTGCTTTTGCCACATCATCTGACTCGGATTTTCAGCTCTAAGATAAAGGTTTTTTCCATTAAAACAGTTACTCAGCTCGAGTTTATTCGGGGGTAAAAGTACATCGGAACAATAATGCCTAGGATTATAAAGATATATCTCGGTTTCAACCACTTTATTTTTTGATGTGATTTAAGATTCTGACGGCCAATTTTCGTGATTTATTTTTTGTACTTTAAGCCGTGTTGAGGACAGCTGCCCTGATGATGAACACTACAAGGCTCTCTGAAACTGGCTGGTTTGGTTGGATAAAGGAGGAGGAAGCGCGACTCGGTCTAATATCACAGAAATCCAATCACCCCATTTTCAAGGGATTTTTATATTATAGACCTTTGGCGTTAACACAAAAAGTCACCCCTGAGTCACATTCGCGATAATTATCGTCATCCAAAATATCCCAAAGTCATACGTAAATGTTACAACAAGCTTTATTTTATGCGGCAAATTAAATTGAAAGACACATAAAATATTTAAGTTCAGTACTAAATATGTTTCTAAGAAACTCATGGTGATAAATAATATGCCCATTAAAGTTCATCAAGGAGGGTATTTCACCATCTTGTCAGTAAGCATTATACATAGGTTAATTTATTATTTTCTATTTACGGTTTATAGAATTATTTATTTACACAGTCCGGGCTTACTCTTCGGTACTTGAACCTATGATAGTTAACCAAATTTTCTACCTAAATATTGCTAATATTTACTGATGTATTATTATAATCCATGGTTATCGAGAGGATGGTGAAATACCCCTAATTCTACTATGAAATTTTATTGGTTACCGACCTAATTGCCTTTTCGAACTTTTTTTTATCACTAGCATCTGTGAGTGGTTAATAATTAAAGTTAAATGTTTTGAAACTCGGGTGAAACCAAATAGTAAATCCTAGAATAATATATAAGTATATAGGTACATTTTTTTAAATTTGATGCTCTTTAACTTTCACTTAGATATAATATGTGAACATAATGGATTTTATAAAACTTAAGTATAATTTAACTAACAGCTTTAAATACAATCGGTTTTGAACAATCTTGCTCTACTTTAATTTTTCAGTGATCCGCTTCACAGCAAAATTGTCCTGTCCACAATTTGAGCGCAATAAAATAATAAAACCGGGAGCGCAGGAGTGAACAGTGGTGTTGCCACAATAGTATCCATGTCTCGGCGCAGTCCAATATTGGCGAGGACATGTTGTATGTATGTACGAGTATGTTGTGTGTTGCAGTACAGGCGCGAGATAAAGTAATGCGAGCAGACACCTCTTGTAGGATCTGCTACTCTGGGAGGACAAACAAATAAAAGGAAAACCGACCACAATGCACGTCCACCGATATTATTTGTTCAGGTGCAGCACAATGCATTATGTAAGATTTTACATCGGACAGTAATAATAATAAAAGTGAGCTGTGGAGAGCGCGTGTCAAATTTTAACTTTACTATTTGCTATTGGTAAATGCGTGGCGGTAAATACTCTTGGAAAACCACCATTTAGATTTTTTTTTTACATTAACTCCACACAGGAGGCCCTGAGGAAAATAATTTCCCTCTTTTTCTAAACATTAAATTCAAGAGAAAACACTCTCGAGGTAACCGTCCATTCTTTGCTTCAAAGCCTTACGAGCTGTTGGAGTTTGTGAGCCCTTTGTGGGCTTGTCAAACAAAAAGCTATCATGAACTGTACTGTCATCCGCGTAACAATGAATTGATGCACATGACAAAAGGTCGTTGATGTGCAACAAAAACAAAGTCGGAGATAGAACCGATCCCTGTGGGACGCCAGCATTTATTGAGTGTGAGGAAGAGGTGAAACCATCGACTACCGTCTGAATCGACCTCTCCCTCAAGAAGTCGGCAATCCACGTACACAAGGATGCGGGAAGTCCGTAAGAATGCAGTTTGTTGACAAGTCCTCGGTGCCAAACCCGGTCAAAGGCCCTGGAGATGTCCAGTGCAACCGTTTGGGTCTCACCGAAACGTTCCAGGCATCGCCCCCAAACATGCGTCACATACGCGAGAAGATCACCGCACGAGCGGTTCCGCCGGAATCCTTATTGACGGTCGATAATGATTTTATTCTTCTCGAGGTATGTGAGCAGTTTGTTGTTGATCACACGTTCCATCACCTTAGACAGAACTGATGTGATCGCTATGGGGCGGTAGTTGGCCGGGTTGGAGCGGTCCCCCTTTGGAATAGGATGGATAACCGCTTTTTTCCAACCAGAGGGCACAGACTGAAAGCTGGAAACGATTTTAATCGTGTTTAGTGACCAGATCTTCCCAAACTTCCTCTTTTCCATCTCCTTTTGCCACCATTCAATCAGTCTCACAATTTTTCTCATCTGGGGATGTGCGGTTTTTACATTTGAAAAAACATCGTTTAGTCGACTTGGATTTGGCTGGTTGTTTGTACTCCTAAATAAGCTTTTTTTACCGCGTGCATTTATCCGAATATTGGCATTTTAGCCTAGAGTGTGTCAAAAAAGGTGTTAAGGGACATACTTGACTTACTTTAACTACTGATTCCTGACATTATTTGGACTAAAAAAGGTAAATAAAATTTTGGCCTCCGGTGACATTTTTGACGGTTAAAACATTTCTACGGCTAGCCATTTATTTTAGAACGAAGCTATTGAAATGCTTTATCTATTACGACCGTTGATGTTGCAAATCCGAACTTCGTAGACTATTTTATAACGATGTTAAAAATATTTTTTTTAAATATTAAATTAAATTAAATTCTTGATCAGCTGTTTACGGTTAAAATTAAGTATTTTTTCAATATTACTTTATAATTACGAGTAATTACGTATACGGGTATATGAAAGAAATTACTTAAATGATTTCTATTTTAATACCTACTCAGTTTGTTGTAGATTATTATTTAAATATGTAAAATGTTTTTAAAAACTTTATTAATATTTTCCTTTTATTATCTTAGTGCATCTTTAACTTATGCATTAGTTATTTAAAAACTTTTTTAATGGTTATACCTCTTAAAAATTTAATTACCGTACACATAATTTTCCGTTCATAGGAAATAGTATAATGTTACCAAGCAATAATCATTTGATCCTGAAAGCTCTTTAAGCAAAGTGGCTATTTATGTAAATTTGAATCCAAGGCATCTTACGACGTATTATGTTACCAAGTAACGCAACGAGAGACATTAAAATAGGAAGCACTTGGAATAAAATAAATATGTCATCCAATAAAGAATATAATTTAGATTTAATTGCGTCCCAAAGTAAAATGTCGGGTCGTAGTTTCTGTCGGCTCGTAATCCTTTTGAGAGTAATTATTCTATTTCAAATTTCCTGACCTTGCAGTTAAAGCTATGTAACTTGGATTTATACGAAGTGAGATTAGAATACGCTCATAGACATAAAGATACTGTTTTCAACTGCCTTGGTTTAATAATGGTTTTAGGAACGTGGTAATTGTCTTTATTGCTGCATAAGAATAGAAGATTAAAATGTATTAAATATATTACGTAAAAAAATATTTAAAGGGTTTTAATCTTTAAATTTGTGCGCGTGTGGTGTTTAACTCTCGACAGGCCAAGACGCCAAACATAACTTCCGTAACCATGGGGGTCGGCTGGTGACCCCATTTTTTTTTCTAAACTTTTAAACCAAAGAAAACACTTTTTCTTTTTTTGATATATATAAATATTTTTTTTATTTATGTTTTTGCAGGGAATATTACCTACATATATTTGACAAAATATTTTTTCCTGCGATCAACGATTTTTTCACATTTTTTTTAAATGGCATATTATGTATTAATCCTTTGCACAGGAATACCTAAAATACTAAAAATATATTTCATGTATTTAAGTAGATATGAGAAGGATGTTATTTTGGGGTCTACCTTCGGCCCCAGTTGGCTGCGGGAGAGTTAAATGCGCGTTTACTTCTTACTTTGTAGTTTTTGACACTAAGGCCGTCGTACCTACCACAGGACGGTAGGGAATCGACGTAAACCGAGTAATGTAAGAGATCCTGCGCAGAAAAATTCGCTAAAGTAAAATAACGGACTGCAGCGCGGTTCGTTGTAGTACTTTCAAGCTCAGGGTCTTACAACAATTGGTTTGTGTCGATTCCTTACCGACATTATAGGACGATGGCCTAATATAATTTCGCTGCATAAAATAAGTAATACGAGGTACAGTGGCCTCTCGATTGTCAACGATAGTTTATCAACAAACTCCGGTTGAAGTTTCACGATTAACTACTCTGACAGCCGCCGTGGTCGAGGGGTAAGGCTCTTGACTCACAATCCGGAGGTCGCGGGATCGAATCCCGGCGTGCGCAAATAAATTTGATTTCTTTATTTTTTATTTTTTATTAATGAGTGAAACCTCAAATTGTAATGACTAATTAAATGACGACAATATTAGAGAAACTCAATCAAAAATCTGAAAACAGAAAAACCAGAAAAAGATACGGTCACATCTGTACACGATCTGAAATTTAAAAGAAATTAGAATTTTTGGCAGAGTTATACGGAAAACCGTTCAATTTTTAGTACGTAATTTTTTTTTTTTTTTTTTTTAATCCTTTGTTCAAGGACAAGCTAACAGAAAAAAATCTATTTCAGGTGAAGTTATCATGAGTTATCCTGTCCACCATAAGGACACTTTTTTAAGGGATCTACGGAAACCAGTTGAATTTTTTTAATGAAAATTTTATAAAATATTGTTTAAATATTGCACTTTTTCATATGATTTATTTATTACCTATATTTAAAAATTGATAAAATATGCTTTTTTCAAACCTTCGAAAACACATTTAAGATGAATATATACTTGAAATCCTATTTAGATACTATTTTGATTAATCTTTACGACGAATCGGCTTACAGTATGAACATCAAAAAATATGTTACGGATAAATCGAAGCTTTTACTAACATTTCTACGTATTGGAATTACAATAATTATTTTATTTATGAAACAAAAAATATAAGCGTAAACCACAAAAAAAATGTTTTTTCATGACTTAACTATGAAGTAATAAAAGAAACAATTTTGAAAAAATACCCCTCTATGGCTAAGACTATTTTTGAGGTTTTCCATGTTTTAACTTTTTTTCGTTCTTATAAAATTATGCACAAAATAAATAAAAACCACTTTTTCGCTTACTAGCCTCGTGCAAAAAGACGCTCGATTTTAAAATTTTGCAGGCATGAGATTCGAACTATTTCTAGCGTTTATATTCATCTTAACCCCTTAAGTGAAACACACAAATAGATTTTGCACTTTAAAAGAAGCAGATAAATAAGAATATCTAGATTTAAATATATTATTGAGGTTGATACAATATTTTTACTTGTAATGAGGTTTTTATTGAATTTAAATAAGCAGTGGGTATAATACGCAAAGAAAAAAATGGTAAAACTTTAACCCTCATTATTTTGGCAATATTTCGCACTGTTTGCGCTGGGGTATAATTTTCACGCCTCTATAATAGGGTGAAATTGAAACAAGTAAAACGAAATTTAAACGGTCATTTGTTTTGTTTATTCAACGATGTATTATTGTGGTGTACGGGGCCCCTGTATCGGTGTATCGCTGATCCATCCAGCAACCTTTCCTTAATGGCCCGTAAAGGGTTTCCGACGTCTGCGTCGGCATCGTTCCGAGCCCTTTGAATTCAACTTTCATATTATTACACCCTATTTGGCATTTTCAACAAATGAAGGCGAAAGACTGGGAGGGATTTGCGATACGGAATACGGACCCTACCTGCCTGCCGCCTACCGCCCGCCGTACGTGGGTAAAGGTAATTGTTTGGGGCCAAACTTGTTTCACGTCCGTCAAAATAATACGCCTGTCCCTGGGATAAAGTTTTGTTATATGTACCTCCAGCTTGACACCTACCACGTAACACATACCACTGTAGGTACTATAGCTAGGTGCTCCTTGCAACCTGGCATCATAATACCACGTGTGAATGTCGTAAAATACTTACTCTCCGTCATTCCACCTAATTCATCGCATATTATACTGTTTTTTTTTTCATATATCTGGTGGCCCTGAGGAAGGAAAATTCCCTCAGAGCCTACGTCATCTCTGGGAATGCTGTGTGGAAAGGTTTGAGGGGTGAGTAGAATCTGGGGGTCAGCTTGTCCAGGAGTGAAGGACTTTGAGTGACACTAGGTATAAAGCGATAGGTCGAGAGAATTCTGCTGGAGAGGTCAAAAGGTCTCCCTCAACCAGTCTCTCTAAATCCGGATCGCCACATCTTAGATAGGCAAGCGCATCCACCACCAAGACCTGGACAATCCTCACCTACATGAACCCGGGCACGGAATGGATCATTAACTTATTAGCAACATTCTTCTTCATAAAGCTGTAACCAACAAATTTTCAGAAGAACATTTGAAAGATGTTTGGACGATCTTGAAAGATGTAGCACGATCAAGTGATTCGAGTACTAGAGTCAGGTCATGCTAAGACTTGATGTAGCGATATGAGATGGTGAATGAGATTTAAGATGGTGAATGAATTGAGAAAGAAGCAAGAAGTGGCTGCCAAAACAGAGAAGTGTGGCGGTTCATAATCTCTACCTACCACAACGGGGAGATAACCATTGTTGCAGATACCTAAGAAAGAGACACTTCAAGAGAATTCGTCTTTGCAAAAGTAAATTCACACTATGGTTTTTTCTTCTTTATTCTATACTAAGCAATAAACTTATTTAAAAACTAGTATTTTTACTGACAAGTTAACATGAATATCTGCATTTTGAGAACTTCTAAATTGCGAATATTTATCGTTCAAAAGCCTTTTCGTTTTAGGAACCACGAAATATTATGCAGTTAATTTTTTTCTAACATCATAATTTTGCAATTCATATTACGGTCGCTGGAAACAGTTCCAAGCTTAACCCTCAGTTTCGCTCCCCACTAAACTAAAGTTATCTGTTGAACTATTTTCTCATGCGGCGTTATGGTGTGATATAATAGGCTATACGAGTGGCAATTTTAGGTTCCTTCTTATCTCATAGGTACATTATGAGTTACTATAAGTTACAACATGACTATCTGCTTTTCAAGCTTTTGCCTATTGAAATTTTAGCATATGCTTGAAATAATTTGCCGAAGAGGGTGCATTACTCCAAGCAATAATGGTTGGGATATTTAAACATCTAATGCTACATTAGTGTAAGTTAAATCGTTTGGAGGCTGCACTACCATTTTCATCGATGCAGTGCGGAATTGATCTGCCGGTGTAGCATTTATAAAATTATTTTAGCTCCCTCGCTGTTGCAGCGCTTCGACATTGATTGTCAAAAGCCGCATTCATACTTCTGCCTCCCTTCGAAGCATCCGGTTGCTGGGCTCAAAGAAAGTCCAACGCCTTTTTGAAGTAAAACTTTTTTAGTAGGGAGTAAGCTGGTGAATGCCTGACGAGAGCGTTACGAAAAGCGAGGCGAACGGTAGTTGAGAAGGAGATATGTAAATTAGTGAAGATAGAAAGAGAGAGAGTAAAGTTTCTTATATTACTGTAGGGGCAAGAGAGAGAGGTGCAAGCACACATTTTCTTTCTCTCATAGCCAGTTACGTTTACGTTTCATATCTAAGACACAGTGCAGGCCTATTGTCTGTATCACACTGTAGGAGCAAGAGAGAGCAGGGCGCGCGCACATTTTCTTTCCCTCTTCCTATCATACAGATGGAGCTAAATAAGTTTTACTTCAGTCGTGTGGTCTAAAGCAGACTCGTTTTATATTTTAACCAACGGCTTTATAATATAATATCCAACGTGAAAGGATCAACTCAAGGAATGACAGCAATTTAACCTACAGAGTTGAGCGTGAAGTAAATTTAAAGTTTAAATTTTGTTTTAAAAATATCATATAACTAGCTGGCTCCCGGCTTGCGTTGCCTATATGAAGGAGAACAAGACACAAAAACTCTCGTCTAACGAGAGATTCCGGGTTTGAGTCTCAGTTGCGACCATTATCTTTTTCTGTTTTTCTGTGTCTTGTTCTCTTTCATATTTTCGTTTAGATTATTATTATTATCTTATTCTTCAATTATTACATTGATGGGAATAACCTTCAAAAGTTGTAAAAGGAGAGTATTTCTTATAAAAAATAAATATTAATTTTGACTTTTATAAAAAGTCAATAGAACCATATAAATAAAATCGGATACATTTATCCGTGACGCTATCCAGGTTACAAACCAATTCTTAGAATGATTGTTTCCAATAACAAGGGTAGTTGCCTAAGATATGGAAAATAAATTAGTTGAAGATAATATTGTTAATTCTAAAATATGAGATTGGCTATTATGACGGTTTGACGGTAGGGTGCAATGGCGGAATTGGTAAACGCACGTCCTGGATAGACGTGAGGTTCTGGGTTCGAGTCCCAGTTGCGACCATTATCTTTTTTTGTTTTTCTGTGTCTTGTTCTCTTTCATATTTTCGTTTAGATTATTATTATTACGTTCTTCTTCAATGATAACTTATTTTTCCCCGCATGTCCATTCCCGTGCGTCCCCCTTCCCTTCCCGCATCCGCTTCCCCTCCGGCGTTCCCTTTCCACCTTCCCCACTTACCCCCTCCCCCTCCCCCGTCCCGCAAACCCCCCTCCCGCGTTCCATATATTCAGTGCCAGTACATTCAGTTTTCAAACAGCTCGCGTGCCACATATTACAATTTTTTTATTCAAATTTTCATTTTCATATATTACAAAAATTCATTTTTGTATATCATAAGAACAATCAATCAAATTTGGTACCTAACATAATTGGTACCTATTTAAAATATCTATAATTTAAAAAATCCATGGACAATTCTTTTGTTACAAAAAAAAACAGCTGCCTGCTAAATTCACATCCATCAAACGCGCGAACTGTCAAACGTATGAAGTTAAAATAGACGTTAAGTTTTCTGAAATTATCCAAATATCTGCGCAATTTTATTGATTTTTCTTTCCGTAAGAACCTTCTACAAAGTATTAGAAAACTTTAAAAAAAAGATGAATAAAATCGGTAAAGTCGTTCTGAAGTTATGGCGTGACCAAGGTAAACAGGGATTCATTTTATATTCTCGTATATAGATAGATATGTAGAGTATCGACTTTATCACTTTTCTGAATTGTTCACATAACACTTCCACCTTTGAAAATGACACTTAAATTCAGCAACTTTGGTTTCATTGAACTCAGTTCTCTCTTTCACGTAGGACTAACTGACGCACAGACAACCAGCTTTAGTATGCTTGATTACGATTATGTTTCTATTTGGAATGTTCTTTTAATTGCATTTATGTTCAATGTTCATAATAATGGATGAGAAACTAGACTTCACGGTTCACATTCAACAAACTGCAAATAAGGGTATGAAAACTTTAGGATTTGTATTAAGAACAATTAAAAACTTTGAATCGTTACAAATCATTAAACTACTGTATACATCCCTTGTTAGAAGCCTAATAGAAAATAACTCCATAGTCTGGTCACTCTTCTACAAAATTCATATTCATACTATTGAAAGAATTCAAAGAAAATTTCTACGTTTTGTAAATTTTAAACTTAACATCCCTTTAGAGCACATAAATGACCCGTCGTTAATGAATACTTTAAATAATCCAACATTAGAAAACCGACGAAAAATAAACGACCTAACTTTTTTATTAAAATTATTAAACTCTAAATTCGACAGTTGTGAACTCCTGCAATTAATAAATCTACATGTACCTACACGAACAACTAGACAAACATTGACATTTTATATACGTACATCTCATTCGAACTATGATTTACATTCTCCAATACAACGTTTGCATAGTCTTGGTAACAAATACTTAAACAATCAGGATGTATTTGACAATAATTTGAACTTAGCAAACTTCAAACGCCATATGTGCCAACTATATATTTCTACCTATCCCATAAACTAATGAGAACAACAATTTTAAACATTACCTACTTTATGTCAACTACTATATTTTATGGACTATATTTTGTTTCTTATATTTTATGTTACCTGTATTTTGTTAACGCTTATATTTTATGTAACCTAAATTTTTTTTTTTTTTTAACCCTTATATTTTTTCTAACCTGTATTTTGTTTTTAACAAATATTATGTTACTTGTATTGTGTATTGTATTTTGTAAACCCATTCTTTACACTGTAATTAAAAAAAATGTACTGCATTCTATGTAAAAGCCCTATGGGCGTTTAAATAAAATAAATAAATAAAATAAATGCAATTTACGATTCTCTATCATCTCTAATTCAACATTGTCTAATCTAACATTCTCTACCTCACAAAAGCTTTGGTTAGATATCCTTGGATACAGCTCTGTTACTTGGTATTACATTCCTAATGATCACAAGGTTGTTCATACAAAGACAGTTTTCATGAGAAGACAGTGTTGTACTCGATGCGAAATTTTAATCTGATGATAGGAGTAACGCCCGATGGAAATGCGTCCAAAGTTACACAGTTACAAGTTACACACATTTTTCTTCTACTAAAAACTTAATACTATCGATATAAAGCTATTACTCCGAAATAACTACCAGTGCTCGTAAAAAATAAATATTTATGCAGATTCTTTCAAACTGGGAATTAATTCATTAAGAATCTCTCTATTTGAATCAGTTGTCAATCATTAGGATGGAGATCATGGAGAAACTGAAAACAAACCAGTCGTGGCCGCAATCGCAATCAACCTACTGAACAAAATCGATATTTTTCTGATTTTTTTTTTTTTTACATGAGCTCCACACAGGAGGCCCAGAGGAAAATAATTTCCCTCAGGGCCTACGCCATCTTTGGGGATGCTGTGTGGAGGGTTTTTTTTTAAGGAAAGGAAGGAGAGGAGAGTTCTGGGAAGGAAAAGGGTTTAAGGGGTGGGTAGGAATATGGGGTTTAGTGTGTCCAGGTCATCCGCCTCCAAGACCTAGACAAACCTCACCCCATGGACCCGGGCACCCCTGCTAAATCACCAAACATAGCGAAACACTTGGAGTGACCTGTGGCAGAGGTGTTGGTTATCCAATAAAGGTTCCCGGGGCGGCGGTACCCATTTCCGCCTCCCAAATTGTAATATAATTTGACATATATCGCGGATTATTCGAAAACTTGACAGGTATAGCGGCGATCAGCACTGCTGGTCACCACGGCAGTCGCGTTTCAGTTGCTTTGTTGACAGGTTGCCGTGGTAGCGGCTCACGGTCTCTCAAGTTTTTTCATGTTTTGACATGTTAGATCAGAAAAATATCGATGTTGTTCAGGAGGTTGATTGCGATTGCGTCGACCACTGGTTTGTTTTTAGTTTCTCCATGGCCTTACTTACAATCTACGTAATTGTGACGAAACCACAAGTACCCTGCTGATAAACTACTTTATGTAGAATATGAATTTTCTCCATTTGGATTCTACCATACTACTATGGTAGAATCCAAATGGAGAAAAATAAATAAGGGTGTGCCACAAGGAAGCATTCTTGGGCCTCTCCTCTTCCTTATCTATATAAACGAACTCCCAATAATTGCTGGCACAGAATGTTCAATGTTCGTTGATGACACCGCTTTGTTGTTTGAATGTAATGGAGACGTTGACGAATTTAACAAACAAGTTAACGAGACTTGCCAATTAATAGCAAACTGGCTGTTATCGCAACATCTATCACTCAACACAAACAAAACCCAAATTTTAAAATTTTGTCCAGTGCAAGCTACACCTATAAATATAAATGTAAACATTAATGATAATATTATCGAACCTTCCCAAACCTGTTCACTACTGGGAATAGAATTAGACATAAACATAAACTGGAAAGAACATGTCTCAAAAATTGTAGCAAAAATCAGTAGTTTTTCTTATGTTCTGGGTACCTTGAGAAAATATTGAACACCGAATCAGTAATAGCCGCATACTATGGTTATGTATATTCAATAATAAAATACGGTATTATTTTTTGGGGAAACTCGGTAAACGCCAAAGATGTCTTCATCATACAAAAGAGATGCATAAGAAAAATTACAAACTCTGGTCGTTTAGATTCATGTACACCTATGTTTAAAAATCTGAAAATTCTGACAGTCACAGACATATATATATATATATATATATATAATGGAGTTATGCATGTTAGTGCGATCATCTACAGACAAGTTCCCACTAAAAAACTCAACATTTAAATACGCTACAAGGCTCACAGAAAACCTATTAATACCAAAAGCAAACAAAACAATATTCCAAAAAGGACCATACTACATGGCCATTAAAGTATATAACAACCTTCCACATAACATTAAACAAATACAAGATACACACAAATTCAAATCGTCACTAAACACTTTCCTCGTTAATAAATGTCACTACACGTTGAGTAAATACCTCACGTAAATGAAACGCCTATTTTTATTGGTATATATATTTGTATTTTTTTTTTATTTTTTCATTGGTATATTGTTATTTTATCTGTATAAACATTGTAATTATAATAAAACAAATAATATTATATAAACATTGTAATTAAATAAATGTGGTTAGCTGGAAGAAATGGGGTCTACCCATAAGCTACACCTTTTGTAATTTTTATTTTACAATAATATATATTTTGATTTTGATTTTTAATGTTAGTCTCCGTACACGGCACTATCTGAAATATACTGAACTTGATCATTTTTCGCGCGCAGCCGTGGAGTTAACACGCTGTCAAGCGATGTTATATGACTTTCTTTCCAACATCAATCCACGCCTTCTCCACTAAATCCTTTCTTACGTATTCTGGTAAAGTATAGTTATATAAACATGCATTTTTTCCACTTCCAGAACAAATCTAACATTACTTTCATGTTCCGACGCCATTTCTGTCAAACGTCAAACGAATAAGTATCAGACACAATGATGCGACGCGTAGCGTGCGATCAGCGCTGTCGGTATCGTGATACGAATCGGAAACCGATATCCACCGCGTAGCGCCATGAACCAGCAAAATCGTACGGCGGGTACTTACGATCGGTGCGTATGATACGCGCACGAGGATCGAGTATCTTGTAAGTATCTCCGTGAACGGAGGCACTTAGTGTTGCAGGTGCAGTCGTATTTTATTATTCTCGGTCGCAGACTTTCCTAATTAAGAACTTAAAAGGTAAATATCGGTTCGGATTGGCCACGCGTATTACGAATAATTTTTAGAAAAAAACTTTAGATTCGCCTTAATTACTATAAAAGGAAACTTTTTGGCTTTGGGGCGGCGGAAAATAATGCATTTTAATTTTCAATTGCATAAAACCAAAATTCACTTCGCGAACCGACGACGCAGCGAAAATCCGCAGCCGTAGCTGTCACTGTTATGGACTGTAGCTGACTTCGTGGGATAAAGCGCGTAATTATGAAATTTCTCTAGCGGGCTTGTTTGTGTAACATGGTTTGTGATACAAAAGAATGTGCCCCTTTATAACGCCTACTCGCGTCAACGCAAGAAAAACATCCCAGTTTTCAAGTGGTTTAGCGGCTACGCTAGGTTTGTGCAACATGGTTTGTGATTCGCGGTATTTCATGCAGGTATCCCACGAAGTCAGCTACAGTCCATAACAGTGACAGCTACGGCCGCGGATTTTCGCTGTGTCGATTCGCGAAGTGAATTTTGGTTTTATGCAATTGAAAATTAAAATGCATTATTTTCCGCCGCCCCAAAGCCAAAAAGTTTCCTTTTATGGTACTTAAGGCGAATCTAAAGTTTTTTTCTAAAAATTATTCGTAATAAGCGTGGCCAATCCGAACCGATAATTACCACTTAAAATTCTAGATTCTAAAAATTCTAAACGACTCGTTTTGCCTAATATGGTACAAAGTGTCCCCCGGAATAGCTCCAAGTCTGATGAATGACTTTATTCATTTGATTCAATCGGTATTTTCGCTTATAAGAAGACAGCCGAAAAGAATTCTGACCGGTTTGAAGGATGCCATCGACAAATGAATTCAATCTAAAACTGAGAACTTATTCAAGTGCGTCACTGGAATGATTTTATTCTTTTGATTCATTCTGTCTTTTCCGCGTATGTACCCTTCATAAAAGAAGAACTCCCCGAAAACTTACACATGATTGTTGTATAATTCCACCGCGAATATGGGTAAAAGTTCCGTCAGAACACCTGCATACTCCCTCGCAACGCCTCTCGATATGAACGCCCGATCGCTAGTTAGGCCAGCCCCTCCAGCGGTACATGAATGTGCACTTTGGGCCCCCCCCGAGGGGCGGAGGGTGTGATGGGGGTCCTAGGGCGGCAGAGGGGCGGTATGGGAGCTAATGGCGGCCCCTTTAATACAGCAACATGCGTATTATACGAATCCTGAAAACAGAACTGGAAAGCGAAGAAAATTGCTTCCTGGGATTTAAATGCAATTAAGGACGTATTCTTTGCTTGTAGCACAAATTTTCGACGAATTCAAATTTGTTTTATTTCTGACTTTCAATATGCGAACAAAATATTCTTAGATATTTTTACAGAAATAATCAATGACATGAAAATAAAAAAAATATATTTTTTTTTTTCTAATTGTGATGGCTCTACAGCATTTTTGCTGTGCTTACTGACAAAAACAAAATAACACAATCTTCTTCCTTGCGCTGTCCCAACTCATTGCCTAGGTAGGCTGTTGGGGTCGGCTCTTCTCGTTCTCAGGTTGTAATTTCTTCTGTTCTGAGTATCGCCTTCATCCAGGCCGTTTCTCTGAAGAATTTTGGAGCATTGAGTCATCCAGGAGTTCTTCGGTCTTCCTCTGGATGACTGTCGATGAAACTCCATAGACATTGCCTGCCTCACTGTGTGGTCTGATGGTCTCCGTCTTATGTGCCCATACCATCTCAACTGTCGTTCCTCCAGAAAAAAAAACAAAATAACACAATACCACCACATTTTTGTGTTCCCGCGGGAAACGAGCCCGTTATCTCAGTAATGAAAGTTATACACCCTTATAAATAGATCATTATCGGCCCGTGATGGTTTAATCACTTTTTCAGAAGGCCCGTTTAAAAAAATATACACTTGGGTGCATACGCCGTGCTTCACGCTCATACGATAAAACTTCTGGAAACATGAAAACCGATCAATGAATTTTCATTAAGCTCCATAGAAAAGAGATAGATTTTTGTGACCGGTTGACAAAAAACTCGCGTAAACGCAAAGTAAAGCTATTTACAATTCATTTATATTTAATATTATATATTATATATTCATGTATTCACAAAATTATTATACATTTCATTTAGAAAATTATAAGTTACAGAATTAAGCTCTCATCTGTCGCGAGCCCGCCGGCGGGCTTTGTTTTTAAATGCGATTTTAACCCTTATGTTTAAAGAAACTGTATGAAGGACAAGGTCAGAATCGCTTGCGTCAATTAATCGTAAATACCACCCAAAGTCCAACAGGGTTATACAAAAGATATTGGATACATGCACAATGAGTATACCCCTGGATAAACTGATCTCCAGATTCCTTCCCACCCTTGCCTTTTTCCTTCCCAGATCTTCCTCTGCTCCCTTTGGGAAATTATTTTACTCAGGACGTCCTGTGTTTTTTTTTAACATTAGCTCCCCACAGGAGACCCTGAGGAAAATAATTCCCCTCAGGGCGTACGTCATCTTTGGGGATGCCATGTGGAGGATTTTTTTAGGATAGGAAGGAGAGTTACTTCTGGGAAGGAAAAGGATATGAGGAGTGGAATCTGGGGGTGAGTGTGTCAAGGAGTGACGGACGTATAAATCCTTCCCTCCCACTGCGGTGAAAGGCGATGTTCCGAGGGAAAAGGGACTCCCATAACCATTCTCCCCTGATCTGGCCTGCCACGCAGCTGGTAGGCAGACGCATCCGCCGCCAAAACTCATACAAACCTTACCCCATGAACCCGGGCACCTCTGCTAAGTCACCAAACGTAGAGAACCACTCGGGGTGACCTATGGCAGAGGTGTTAATTATCCAATAAATGGTTCCCGGGCGACGGTACCTATACCCGCCTCCCAAGTGGAGCTAATGTCAAAAATATACATATAATTAATTTCATGACAAGTGCAATGTACTTCGACGATCAGCTGCAATACAAGTGTGAATAAACTATGGCGCAGTCAACATTGGTTTCCAACTAAACAGTGCCAATATGTTTCTACAACGTACATTATCATACTTGCTCCACTTGTAAAACTTTTATTACTTTTTTGTGAATTAATAATGTAGAATTTTAAACAAATAACATATTATTTTGTATGTAGGTACGTATAATATAATTTTCTCCCTTAGTAAATATTTCACACAATATCGAACAATGTATTCTGTCTTGCGGAGCCAAACTGCCAAAGCCCCTGTGAGTAATCGCCGGGATGACCCGAAGGCCGGGCCGGTCGGTACGCGCGTACAGGGTACAATGTACAAGGTACAGCAAACCCTGTAAGTAATATAAACCCGGGCCGAGAGTCCTGCCGCATGCCTTCAGTAACGAGGGTCAATTAGCGAAATCATTATCACAACATGCTCACGACTTCCGCCCCGCAACCATTCCCGTGCGCGAACGATAATGAAGCGTGTTTCTTAATGTGTAAAGTGATGTGTGAATTAAGCCGCGCCGCATCTGCTCACTGCTCACTGCTCACTTCCTCACTGACATCAGTCTTCAATCAGCAAGGTCTTTAATTTATACATTTTTCTAAATTGTGAGAAGATTTTTACTGCAACTGTTACGGGAAAATGTTTGTATGTTTCTGTCTTTAAATCTTGCTGGGTTTATGTTTGATTTAATTGCACGGCTTAAAAGAGTTTGCTTGTAATATGAGGAAACCCGTGATCAAGAAATTTGAACAATAGCAATATTTGAACAATAATTTTACCAAACTATTGCTGTCACTGTCGCTCTTACTCCCCCGAATACTGGCGAAAGAGATAACTGCGTCTCAGACTGATACTAATACCTAAATAAAACCATCAAAATCGAGGTTTTATATTGTCCTTTTTTCTCCTCCGAAATTGGACTGATTTTTTTTTTACGTACTAACTGTATTGGAAAGAAATACTTTATGTATGTGCGTTTGGCTTTTTTAAAAAATACATTGTCTAGTTGCTATACTGAACGTTTGTTGAAGGTGTCCAAATAGGGCAATTTTAACGATTTTTGGAGGTTTCTAACTTCTCCAAGAAGTAAATTGTCAAGAAAAGCAAAACGTATCTACACGCTAATGGTCGATATCTACATTTTATTTAAACATATTTTAGTAGTATCAAAATCCGTAGGGGATGTTCTGGGGAATACGTTTGTATGGACAAAACGTCATCCAGTTCCCTCTTATACTAGAACTAAATGGACCCGTGAAAAATAACAGGATATTAATAATTGTAGGATTTGTGAAGCTGAAAGTATTTTTAAACAAAAGCATTAGGATCATTGCCTTTCATGTTAGGTATACATGAAATTGTAAAAAAAATTGTTCGGTTGCAGGGAACATTTCCCCTCTTCGTACGTCAATTGGGGTGGGGGTAGAGGTGCATAAATGAAGAGATAATCTTTTCTATCCGGTGAGCAGGTTGCCTGCTGCCTATTGCTAAAGTCGGGGGTTATAGTACATGTGTATTGCCTTTCAAAAGAAGAAATTTACCATTCGAATTTTAGTAAACTTTAAAAACAAAAACAAACTAACATCGGTCGAAAATCAACTGAAATAATAATTATTAATGCATCTACTTTATCGTTATACGCGATTTGATATCGTTATACGCATATGATTTATCAGTTATACGCGAAGTAATTTTACGTATTACACGGGAATACAGTTTCAAATACGGCAGATGTTTAATGGAAGATGTTTGTCGTTTTGAGATACGTAAGGATGATTTTGTAGTGTTAGGGCCTTCGCTCATGGACAACTCAACTCAATTGACGGCCCATCGCAACTTAACGATTTCATTATATCAGCTTATTATCAACATTAATTTATAATAATAATTAGCTGGTCCCGGCATTCGTTGCTATGCCATTTTATAAAGAAATTGTTTCTCCCTGAGTGTCCTTTCCCATTCGTCCCGTTCCCCTTCTGCCTTTTTTCCCCCTTTTTTTCTCCCGTTCCAACTCCGTCACCTCCACCTTCCCTCTCCCCACTCCACTCCCCCCCCCCTTCCCCCGTCCCGCGAACCCCCCTCCCGAGTTCCCCTCCCCCCTCCCAGGTCCCCCACCCCCCTCCCAGGTCCCCCACCCCCTCCCAGGTTCCCCTCCCCCTCCCTGGTTCCCCTCCCCCATCTCTCCCTCCCTCCCGCTTCCTCGCGTGCCAGCAATTTTTTTATACAAATTTCATAATGCCAGAGCTCATCAGAAGTTTTATAAAAACCTTGTCCTGACAATAACGAACACACAAAAAAAAGGATTATCCAATTTGGTGCAGTCGTTCGAGCGCTTAGCAACACATTCAGCGAGTCATTTTTATATATATAAGATTTATCAGCCTCCTGAACAAAATCGATATTTTCCTGCTCTGACATATCGCAATTACTCGAAAACTTGACAGGTCGTGAGTCGTAATGATGGCAACCTGTCAACCTGGCAACTGAAACGCGCGGGCCGCAGCGACCAGCACTGCGAGTCGCCGCGTCGCCCTTGACAACTGGTCTTTAACAAGTTGCCTATGTGCGGTGCGCCAATGAAATTCGCAAGTTCCTTTACTGTGGAGAGCGGATTGAGTTGCCAATTGTTGTTTTTTTTTTCAGTTTCTCCATGAGCGCAAGACCTGAGTACCTACAGATCCATTGAAACCCTCTTTACGTAATATGTTATGATATTGGTGTTAGGTAATGGTTGACATTTAAAATTATAGAATTTTTGTATAATATGAAGACGCCGCAACATCACATATTATAAATTATAACTATTATTTATTCAACTGTCCTATTTTATGACCTTACTACCATCAAAATGTACGCCTGTTTTATGGTGTTCGAATATTGTATACAATAAATAAAAATAATTTTAACGTAATTCACACCCACACGTTACAATAAAAATGCTAAGCGTACCTCCGCAACGTATAAAAGGAATGTAAAGTTTTTTTTATAATTCAATAATAACTGGTGGTTCCATCCTTCCGTGGACCTAGCGTTTAAAAAGTTTGTTCTTGATTTTTTCTTATTTAATAAATCGAAACCTCTGTTTAATTAATCGTAAATAAATAATGAATAAACACGACAATTCGAAGATCGATTAAATAAAATAATATATATTTACCGAACCGTTAACCATCCGTCGTGTGCTAACGTTAAATTTCCGCCAGGCGCCAGCTGTTTTTTTTTTAAGTTAAAACTTTTTAACACCGTTGTAATTTGAAAATTATGAAAAATGAAACGGAAACGAGCGACACTAAAAAGAAACAAACACATACATATATAGGATTTAGCCTCCGAGTGAATGAGATAGAATGAATACTTACCTACGAAGCGTCGCGCTCTCTCAAGCTGTCTTTTATACAGATAAATAAAATAAAATAAATCCGCCGGAAGACAAAACATAATCGTCGTAAAAACGCAACCAAAGTTACACGTGGTACTGTACTCCGGTGATTTTTTAACATTTTGCATTTTTTTTTAATTAAATTTACAAACTATTAATTTCACTGTTTCCATAACCGAGATGTTGTGTATAACGGTCCAAGTTCGCGCATTGGCCGCTTTGATTATGAGCTCACTTTTCAAGGCTCCTATTGGTTATGTTTGTGTGGGTGAAGGTTTTTCTTCTACTGCGTGTGAACTGCACTCGATTTTTATTTTTTTGTAATAACTTACTTGTTTTTTGCAAACAATATATCATAAACCACAAGTATTCTCCCCAGAATGGCCTTATGGGCAGAGAAATACCTATCCTATACTACGGCGCACGACAGGTTAAAACTGCCACCATCTGTAACCGGAACTGGTTCGTAACAAAAAAAATTACAGAAAGACGAAATGCAAAAATATCTATGGATAACTAATACGCACATATGGTAATAAGTATCTCCAGTTGTTTATCGTGATTATCTATGTAAAAAGTGAGTGAACTGTGTGTAAAGGTTTTCTAAAACGTGCATTAAATTATAAAAAAATCAATATAATATCCGAAACCCCAAAGAACGGATGAGAAATCCACAAAACTCTAAGAAATAAAATAAAAGTGACAGTAAAATTAACCATAGACAAAAACCCAAATTTTTGTCATCATAGATACTGTATCACTACTTCAAAATAAAAACGGGGCAGGTTGTTACATTAATATACATAAAATAATTAATATTAAAAATAACTGAAATGGCAAATACAAGAGGAAAGGGAGCCATAATTGAAAATGAAGACAAATTAAACATGGAGAAGATATTACAAATTATCGAAAAAAAAATTGATTCCATGAAAAAAGAAATTATATCTAAAATAGATAAGCAAACACTGGACAACCAGAAAAGTATCGAATTTATGAGTACACAATATGATGAACTAATTAAAAAACTGGAGATAACAATCCTACAAAACAAAAAAATAGAAAATGTATTTATTATTATTAAAAAAGAGCAGCAGGAGAAAAACACCATAATTAAACAACTTGAAATAAAAATTGCAGATATGGAGTACAAAACCCGCTCTAACTATATGGAAATAGCGGGCATTCCTCAAAAAAATGGGGAACAACAAAGTGGTAAAAAGAGTTGCGGAGGCGGCCGGAGTGGAATTAAAATATGCAGAAATAATCGAGGTAAAGAGGATACCTGACAGACGTATTAATGCACAACCTAAAATATTAGTGCAATTTACTGATAAAATAGTCAGAGACAAGATTATACAAAATTTAAAAAATATTTATTATGCAAAAATTAAGGATATATCCACTGAAACCATTGCGGAAGAGATAAGCTTTTACCATAAGGAACTACTATGGAGAACGAAACAAACTGCAAAAGAAAAAACTATGCATACTTATGGTTCAAGGATGGAAAAATTATGGTAAGAAGAATGCCGAATGAAAAATTAATATACATTAGACACGTAGACGTTTTAAAAAAAATGTATAAATGAAAAGGAACGACGTAACAATAATTAGAAAAGTAAAATAAAAATGACTGACACTATTGTTACCACGGAACCAAGTGATCTATCAAAGTTTAACAATAATTACTTCAATATTATGCACAAAAATATAAGAAGTATCAGAAAAAATTTGCATGAATTGCAAATTTTAATGAAATATTTAAATATCAATCTACATATACTAATTCTTACTGAGTGTTGGATAAACCAGAAATACTTGAATTTGGAAATAGCTGGATATACAACCTACTCAAGTTTGAATAACATAAAACAAAATGTTGGTGTAATTGTATACATAAAAAACGAAATAAAAGCTGAAGTCGAGGAAATTATTGTTGCAAATGCCAATTGTTTAAAAATTAAAATCGGTAAAGAAAAGGCTATATTAGCAGTCTATCGGTCTCCTTCAACAAGAAATATAGACACATTCCTTAAATCGATAGACGAAGAACTCTGCCTACTGAAAGACACAAAAAACATATTTTTTTATTGGAGATGTAAATATAAATATACTAGAAAATGGACATCCCAAAAAAATACAATATCTGCAGATGTTAGCCTCCCATGGACTGGAAAGCCTAATAAATGTACCTACTCGAAAAGTGGACGACACACAAAGCTGCATAGACCATATTATGAGCAAAACAAAAGAAATTACTCAAACTGTTGTATTTAACTCGACTATTACTGACCATTATACAACTATGCTTTCAATAAAAATAAACAAACCAAATAAAATTATGGAAAGACCGCTAACGACAGAAAAAACACAAACCAACTGGAATGTCATTAAACAAAATCTACAATGTACCGATTGGAATAAACTACAAAGTATGGACAATACAAATGAAGCATGGAATTATTTCATAGAACTCATTCAGCAAAACATTTTCTCTAATACAGTAAAAATTGTAAAAAAAATTTCACACAAAAATATACACATTAAACCATGGATCACACAGAATGTTATAAACTGCATAAGAAAAACAGACGAGTTACACAAGAAGCTAAAAAATAATCCTAAAAAATAATATACACGTGTTAAGATACTACAAAAGATATAGAAACATATGCAAAAAAGTAATTACACATACCAAAGAAACTTACTATAAGCAAAAAATAGATGATTGTAAACAAAATCCCCGTAAGATGTGGCGAATTATAAATGAAATAACTAGTACTAAATCTACCAACGCCACATCAATTAACGAGCTGAATATAAACAATGTCCCCAGGAAATACGCTGAGAATCCTGACGAAATTCTTGAATATGTCAATAACTTCTTCATAAATATAGGATCTAATTTAGTAAAACAAGCTACGCAATGTGATGAAGCAGTACAAACAAATGAATCTCCTGAGCAAGGAAAAAAGCTCGAGTTTAAACAAATCACAGCTGATGAAATCAAAAATACAATTTCTTCTCTAAAATCAAATGTATCTTCCGGGGAAGACTTAATAATAACAAATGCAATAAAATTTCTCTGTAAAGAACTTATCGTACCTCTAACATATCTAACATATCTAATAAACATGGCTATAACTGAAAGCGTATTCCCCACAGCTCTCAAAAAAGCTATTGTAATACCAATATATAAACAAGGATGTAAAAATGACATAAACAACTATCGACCAATAAGCCTACTCAATACATTTTCAAAAATATTGGAGAGAATATTAAAAAAAACAACTCCTATCCTACTTAGAAGAAAATAAAATATTATCAGAAACACAGTACGGATTTAGGGAGAATCTAAGTACTGGTGACGCTATAGAAACTATTACAGATATGATCATAAAAAGTTTAGACAGAGGAGAAAAAACACTGGTAATCTTCATAGACTTACAAAAGGCATTTGATACAATAGATCACAAAATCCTTTTTGCAAAACTTTCAAAAATTGGTATGTCAAATAGAACTCTAAACTTATTAAAAAACTATATGATGGAACGTACACAGAGCATTCAAATTAACAAGAAAAAAAGCAAACCTCTCCTAATCAACCATGGAGTACCGCAAGGAAGCGTACTAGGACCGATATTATTTCTAATATACATAAATGATATCGGTAGCCTAGGAACGAGAGGAAAAATCATAAGCTTTGCTGACGATACAGTAATTGTATTCAACGAAAAAGATTGGAGAAGTACCTACAAAGAAGCGGAACATGGACTTGGTCTACTGCAAAACTGGCTTAAGAGAAATTCCCTTACACTTAATGTCAATAAAACAAAATATCTGACATTTTCTATAACAGCCAGAGGACAGCCAGAGGATGACTTTAATCTCAAATTACATACATGCCAAGAAAACTATTAAAATCAAGGCTTATCATGCCACTGTCCTACCATAGCACACTCCAAAAGTATCAAATATCTTGGTATTGAAATTGATGATAATCTCCGATGGAACGCACACATTGAAGTAATCACAAAAAAACTCACCAGGTACATTTACTTCTTTAGAGCCATCCGTAACATCCTCAACATAAAGGACATTAAGAAAGTGTACTACGCTTTATGTCAATCGCAAATAGAGTACGGGATAACTGGATGGGGATCTGCTTTGAGCACTCACATGGACCGGCTCAATATAGCCCAAAAAGGAGTACTAAAGACAATTTTGAAATTACCGGTTAGAACTCCGACAGAAGAATTGTTTCAATGCATTCAAGTCTACAACATACAAAAACTTTATGCAAAAAATATTTTATTTAAAATTAAAAAAAAACATATCAGGTTACTCCACTGTCCAACATAGATATACAACCAGGGCAATAAACCAAAATATTCTAGCTACAGCCAGTTTGAAAACATCTTTTGGACAAAGAAATATGAAATTCAATGCGACAAAACTATTGTAACCGACGTGTTGCTCTCCCTCACTTCTTAATTTTTAATTTTATATGTTTTGCTTATGTACAATGCCCCGGTGCAACCAAATAAAGCTTGTGTGCCAAGTTTGCACCGGGAGACATTCTAGACTCTTATAATTTTAATAATTTTACTTTATTTATGATTATTTACGCCTCCAAAGGCAACCAGGCTGACTAGCCTCGTTTTTAGTTATGGCCCTGAGAAGGGCCGTTTTTTCGGCTCCGAAGGAAGCAGCTACTCCGCTAAGCGGACTGCCTTCCCTCCCTTGCTGTTCTGCCGTTATGGCTCAGCAGGAAGCGGCTGCTCTACCAAGCAGGCTGCTTTACTTCCCGTTTATGGCGGCCCCCACAAGGGCCTTTTTGGGCTCTCAGTCGGCTTTACCGTGCCGCCAGCAACGATCTTTTTCAAAACACATTTTATCAATTTTAATTGTCCTTTTTCTTAATACACAGATGCCCTGGTGACACAAGTAAAAACTTGGATACCAAGTTGCCACCAGGAGACATCCTAAACTTATTATTTTATCGCCTTCAGGGCTATTTCTCCGGCTACAAAGCCAAAAAACCAGTTTGGGCGTCCCTATTAAGGGCCTTTATATTGGTCAAAAATACACCATATTTTAATATAACTTCGTTTAAACACCCCGTAGGACGCTGAAACTAAGACGTTTCAGTGCAGAGTCCTACGGGGCATCCATAGAGCCATAAATAAACATTGTAACTCTTAAACTGCCAGCGCTATCAGCATTTGAGCAGATTTTCGAGACTTTAGCATCATTTCACTTTTTCCCCATTTTAAAAATCCCAGGACCTCGTAAAGCGACGGAACCAAAAGGTTTCGATAGCCAAGCTTACGGGGGACCTGGGAAAAATATTAACTTCTTTATAACTATTCAAATTCCCCTTTTAAATGTAAATACCTACCGACAAAAAGTCAAACTTTCTTAAACTAACTCTAAAATCATCAAACAAAAATTCTACGGATAAACAATATCCGTAGAAACCCATTAGCATTAAGAAAACCATTGTATTAATTATAATTTAAGCTGTATAATTAATTTAAGAAACCAATTTTAATCGACCACTTTCGAGGAAATGGTCGGCAAAACCAGCGGCAACAGAAAACCGCACCTTATATACAAAACGGGATAGGTAAATCCCCCCACTCTAAAAATGTACCACGTGACCGTTTTTTCACCCGAAAACGGGTATAAAAGGCGTGATTTTTTGAAAATAAATTAGTTCTTCCATCAACGTCAACTCGTGTTATTATTTCCTACTGGGAAAAGTTATTATCATCTGCTGCCTCCCGCCGACCTCTGCCTAGGTTTTGCTCCTGGTGCCATCAGTCTCCTCCAGAAAGCCGGCCCTACTTCAGGCAACCGCCACGCACCAGGACTGGGCAGAGGATTAGGCACATCCAGTGTCCTCAACTCATCAGGCACTGGGTGCACGGGAGGTCAGTATTTTATTATTTTATCATTTCATCCTGGTCGTGTACTGAAACCGGTACCCTTTTTTACAGTCTTGTACAGGCTTGATACGTCTGGTACAACTATACAACGCTCTACCAACTCAAACAAAAAAAATAACAGAAATAAATAAATTTAAAACAATGGTAAAAATATGGTTGAGAGAACAAAGTGAAAAAGAACTATGAAAGATACTGAAGGCCATGTAAAGATAACTGGATACTAAATACAAATGTGGAAAAACTACAGGCCGCCTCAGAACAGGAAACCCTAGTGAGGAGGACTGTGAAAAAAAAAATAACATATAATACCTTAATATAATATAATTTATACATATATTATGTACAAATTTTGCTAAAGATACTAATAAAAAAAAAATAAAAAAAAAAAGTTCGATTAGTCCGATTTAAAACAGAACTTCACTACGCTTAGTCAATTATATTAAAATATAAATATTCACAGACTGTACTAGAAACACAACGGTTTTATCGCGGCTTTGTAGAAATTTAAATATTTAATGAAATGAAGACAATATTAGCGAAGCTCAATCGAAAATCTTTAAATACTATAATTTGAGGTTTTACCCATAAAGTTAAAAATAAAAAGGAAATTTAAATGTTTATTCAATTATTTTGAACGCGACTCGATTAGTTTTGGGTAGGACACGACATCAGGATGAGTTTGTATGAGGTACTCAAATACTAAAATGAGGTGTTGAAGTGTCCCACCTCATTTAAGGTGACGTGTGATGAAGGGGGGGAGGGTGGCTGGAGAATTTCAGGGAACGTGTTTTTTTCACATTTGCTCCCTCAGGAAAATAATTCCCCTCAGAGCTTATGTCGTCTTTTGGGATGCTGCGGACGTATTAATCCATTCCTCCATTTGCCATGCAGTTGGTGGGCAGACGCACCCCCATGAACCCAGGCACCCCTGCTAAGTCACAAAACGTAGTGAATATGGCAGAGGTGTTGGATATCTAATAAATGGTTCCCGGGGCGGCGTTACCCATACCCGCCTCCCAAGTTTGTTATTTTTACGAATACGATAAATTGTGCGGTATTCACATAATAATTTACAATAAAAAATATTAAAAAAAAATTTTTTTTTGAACAGTTGGGACGCTTGTGCGGTATTCACAATATATGAATGACTCACCCCATCACCACCTCACTGTTTTAATACTAAAATGTCATACAATATGGAAACACCTCACGCCGCACCACCTCATACATTTGTCCCTTACGATGCGTGACATTACACGTAGTTCAATACATCAACCACCTCACGCCTCACCACCTCATACATTTATCCCGTACGATACGAAACATGACATGTAGTCCAATACATCAACCACCTCACACCTCACCTCATATTTGTCCCATACGTGACATGACATTTGGAGTAATACAAAAAAAAAAGAGTTGGTACAAATACATTTTGTGCGGTGGGGGGACATTTTACGTGTTTGCATGGGACATTTGAGGTGCCTCTTGTGTGAGATACTCAACACTAGACTCGATGGTGCATAGTATCCGTTATCAGTTATATATATATAGAAGGTACATCTCATACAAAAACATTTTAATGTATCTGTTGAAAAGCTGTGTCACAGTAATAAAAAAATAAAAAAATCTGTGCATTTCAATAATTTTAGAAATACAATGTTCATCACTACAATGCGCAGTATTATTTTATAATTTCTGCTTTAGCAGCATATTGAATATAACTCGGGTAAATCTCTCGAACTGTTTTTTATATTATTTTGGTGGTTAGTATAACGTTTTATTAGTTGCCATAGTCGGTATAACGCATGTAAATGGTATAAATGTGGGTATGTATTGTACGTAGCAAGATTCCCCTGCAGTGTAACCGCATTCGTTCTATCTGCGGAGCTTTTCAACTTTTTATGTCCGTATTCAATAATTCCATCGATTTTGCTTTTGCCGAATATGGTAAAATAAGCACGGATTTTCCCCATCGCGGATTCCAATACATTTATTTAGTGTTTTCATGATTCCCGGGGGGCGGGAAGCTACGATTATTCAATACACGAAGTTCCCGCACGGGTCTGCATCTATACTATAAAATAACCCTATTTTGCTTCAAAGGTAATGCAGTGGGTTGGTTCGCGAACTCGCCCTTTTTTCTTATTCTTTACCCTTAAAAAGTCCGTGACCCCAAAATCTTTAAGAGATTTTTATTTTTCCGAATAACTTTTATAAATATACCTACCAACATGCTAAAGGTTGCTCTCTGGAATTCTCGTCCGTAATTCCCGAAATTCCCGTCTCGGGAAATATCCGTTCGCATATGTTCGAAAATTATCGTATTTTTCCGATTGTCAACCTCTACTACAAAAATAAAGGTATTTCTCAAACTTTTTGTGGAATAAGGAATTCCAGTCAATTTATTAGGAATATTTCCAAATTTTTATATTTAAAGTAATCTTCAAAGTTTTATTCCGTCAAAATGATCTAATTCTTGCAAGGTACGCATCACGTCATACGCATCTCGGTTTTGTTGTTTTATTATTAACAGTAAAGCTATTCCTACGCGAGTCGGTATGAGATCAACAAATCCCAGAATAAATAAGAAATATGATTAAAAAAAAACATTATACCGTTTGAAATAATGTGTAGGTATACCGCAGTGGTGACCCGTGTGTGAGTCATTGCCCGCATTTTGAATGACCGACCCCTGAGTGACCGGTCTAATTTCTCACCAATCACAGAAATTTTTACGCTTTGGGTTTGGAAATTTCCTGCCCTCATTAAAAAAAATCATTAAAAAACTGATAGTATTAGAGAGCCATTGAATGAACATATCTGTATTTAACCGTTTATCCCATATTTTTAAGATGAATAAAAAAATGGTTATAAAGTTAAGTAGAGATGCAAGGCATCTCTTGTTAAATTTTGAAACTACTAAGTTAGCTTTGTGTTTATCGAAGATTCCAACAAGCGTGAATTTTAAAATAAATTTTAAAAATGTTTTGAAATATCTCTTCAATTTAGCCTCATTTTGGCCAGCGGGCGTTCGCGGGTGTATGCAAATTGGCCAAATGTGGCCAAAAACGCGCCAGTGGTTATGGATCTAATCGTTTTAAAATGACGATTTGTTAGTTCTAAATCAAATAAAACTCATATATTTCGTTGATCTACACGGATTTAAATACTTTTAAATTATAATATTTTTCACTCAGAGTTCCTCATTGATGAATATTTTTTTTAAATTTCTGGTACTAATTAAAACTAATATATGTAGGTGCATAATATTAGAATATTTCTTTATGTAGGTACGTAGAAAATAAGGCATTATAGTAACACTTCAGAAAATCTTAAATGTTTTTTTCTAATGTGTTATTTTGAAATTGTGATTTTTTTCTTGGTTGTATATTTTTTGTTTAAAGTTGATGGGGTTCGTGTTAACCTAACTAGGTCAATAACTAGTTCCGTGGTAGACATTTCGAACGTGGAATTCATAATTATTGTGTTCCGCTAGTCCACTAGTCCATTAGCTCATTTTGTAGCTATATGGCCATCGAATTGCAACAATTGTTGGTCGATGTGCATGACACTATTGCAATGCATGATTTGTAAATTCGATAAGTTTGTTTGTAGCTATTAAATTTTGACATCTCACTTTGACTCACTCATGCACTCGCGACACGCTTTTCAAATGATTTTTTTTTGGAGCATAGAAAACAATGTGTAGTCCACGAAGTCCATCGGAATGTTATAAATTTATAAATAATCATCGCTTTGCTCGTAAGTTTCTGCAGTATTCTGAAAGTATGAATTCCGATTCCTTCTTCTGAACTTAATGAAGTACAAACACGCCTTTTTACATCGTGTCATGAAATATGAATAGCAACATGAAAGTGAGAATCTAAAGCAAGAACCGTTTCCAACGTGCTAAAATCCAATAACCTTTTTTCCTCGAGGGTTTTTTGGGATCATTTGCGGCTTTTCCACCCCAACCTTTCAGACCGCACAGAATTTAACCCCTACGACAAAATCTTGTTTTGTTTTCTCGTAAATTTTCTATGCATGACAATAATCGGAATATCCTGGAGGTAAAGCTGGCTTGTTTAGGTGTCGGTGTAAATTTGAACGATTTTTGTACGAAATTGATTCGCATGACCTTACACCTCAGTTTAGAAGAATTTTCCTTTCTTTGCGACAATGATAAATATTTACTTCAAATCACAGAAGACTGCGTGAAGTAATCAACGAGGCCAATAAAATGCTGGAATGTGTAAATCGCGTATCCATATATTTCCAGAACAAAAAGACTCTCTCCGTTTAAACGGCGTAGGTATATGCTCCTCCACCCCGCTTAGAATACTGCACACCTTTCTACCAAGCAATGAAAGAATTGAAAGGATTCAAGGAGAAATTTTTAAACACATCAATTATTTTTAAGATTTTCACGGCCAAAAGCATTTTCGTTATTTGTTTTTGGGGTGTTTTGCTGTGTTAAGAGATGGAGCCACTTCCGTCGGCATCTCGCAAACGGACTTGCACCTGGCTAGCATAAATACCACGTTTTAATGAACTTTCTATTCCGTTCCGCGGCGATGACGCCACTGCTTGTCACGATTATTTTGTACTGGTGAAAGTTAGTGGTGCTGGCGACACGGTATCGCTTCGAAGTAAATACGCACACACTTCACGACTAAAATTACACATCTACCGGATCTGCCCTGATGATGGACACTGCAACGATGTTCGAAATGTTGGCTAAAAAAGGAGGTATCGCAACACGGCATAACACCCCAAAAACAAATAACGAAAACATCAATTATTTATTAATCAACAATACTTAGTCCATAAAATTCCACAACTTCAACTCTCCTCAAACACGCGTTTTATTTTTGATCAAATATTATTATTTAAAATTCTGACTTCACCAGAGCTTACCAATTTTATTCAAATCCACATTCCATGAAGACCAACTCGATCAACCGATTTTTTTTCTTTTTCCTTCTAAACTTCAGAACTATGTTAGGAAAAAATTCCCAATTCGCAGTACTACACACAATTTGATAATATCGATATTCAAAAATATCGAATCGTAGTAATTCGTACGATTATAAATTAATGTATTAGTACAGAATGTATCGAGAGCATCTCCTTTCCCCACCTTATCTTCCTCTCTTCTTTACTTTCTTGATGGTTTGACGCAGTCATATTTTACATTTCATTTGTATTTAATACTTTTTTTTATTTGTATTAACAACAAATAAATAAATAAATACATCGAACCTGGGATAATCCAAACAATTCTACTTTCATATATCTGGAAGTAACGTCGTCAATGTTACTAATAGATTCATTGTTTTTAGATGCGCCCTTTGTACCAGCGACGAATATAATCGAGGCTTTTAGAAATGAATATTTTCCCTAAATTTTTTTTTCTCAGATCGAAGATTCATTTTAATTATAAAGAAATTATAAATAACGAATCTGTATTATTTATACATCAATTTGGGAGGCGAGTATGGGTACCGCCGTCCCGGGAACCATTTATTGGATAACCAACACCCCTACCCTAACCATAGGTTTCCCCAAGTAGTCGCTAGGTTTAAGCTAAGTGTTTTCGCTAAGCCCAGGGGTGCCCGGGATCTTGGGGTGAGGCTTGTCCAGGCCTTGACGGCGGATGCGTTAAACCTACATCGAGGCGGGCCGGATCGGGAGAGACTGGTTGAGGGAGACCTTTTGACCGCAGCGCGGGAGATGGATTCATACGTTCGTCACACCTGGACCCTTTGATATCCAGGATTCCTTCCTTTCCATAAAAAGACCCTCAACACAGCATCTCAAAAGATGAAATGGGCCATGAGCTTTTTTTAAGTGAAACTTCTTTAGCGCCGTTAGTGATTTTAAATTCGGATGAAACGCGTCAAAATTCAGTTCTACACAAATACTCGATTTTAATAAAATGCGGTAAATTCGTACCTCGGCGGGTGCCTCCCATAGCGCAGTGGGCAAGACGCCTGACAAGTCTCAGCGGCCAGAGGCAGACATCAAGCGAACGGAAATTAAAAAAAAACACATTTTTGTTTTTGTGAAATCATTTTCCAACTTCAAACCACTTCGAAAGAAACAAACGAAAAGAAAGCGACATCTAGCGACTTTCTAGTTTAACTTCTACCGCGTGTGAATTACACACTCTGATTTTTTCCTCAGGGCCTCTTGTGTGGAGCTAACGTGAAAAAAAAATCATTACTGCATCATATAATTTAATTTCAGGTTTAACAAAATAAAATAAAATATTTGAATATTTAAATTTTGATTTGGTTAAAAATCATCTTACCAAACGTTCAGTTTTCAAAATAATTATATTTAATATAGAAACTTCGATAATTATTAAAGTTATCTCACAACCTGTAACTAACAATACCTATGCTATAGTTCAGAACTGAAAACTTGTAACTGGTTCCTTTCAACGAAGTGAACTAAGGCAGGAGCTTCGTACAGCAGACAGGAGCTTGTTTCGCAACATCTCAAGGTGGTCGTAAGGGATACTGGTAAATAAATCTACTTCAAAGTATCGGATTATGGGGTAGGCCACCTACACATTATTTCTTAGAAGGTTTATATGAAGTAAAGTTTTGATATACTCGTAAGTAATTCCTTCAGGATATGGTAGCGAACGAGTCTTTGTCAAAAGCCGGTTATCAGCCCTAACAAATAAGACTGGATGAAATGTACAATTGTACAGTAGCTTTACAGTCTACAGTTCACGCGAAGTTTCGGTAAAGCGCACTACTCCGCTCCGAATTCGTGCCCCAAGATATTTTAGTTGATTAAGTTTATGGCCTTTGTTCCCGCAACCACATTTCTGTTCATTAACAAAAACAATTGGAGATTAATGTTACTAATTTATTCAATGTTTAACCAACTTTCGATAGAAACCAAACTTAGTTTTTGTTGCTTTCCGCCGCGAATAATGGAAGCGTATTTCCAATAAATTTATTTCGGCGATATGAATTTTAAACGCTCTCCTGTAGGTAGACTTTCGGCTGCGAAATATAATCTACGAAGTCGGAATATTACTACAGAGCTTCGACGATTTTAGGAGAAATTATTTCGGATAATTAAAAGGCTGTGTATTAAGTTTATGTACGCCAGTAGTGTTGTCCTCGTTTATTTATTCAGTTGATTTTACAGCATATATAATATTTATAATAACCCAACAAAATAGTTAAGAAGTAGATTTATGCAAAATGCCAGAACCTTATCATATCAACCTACGCGATCTACCTTCTGCTACCATATGCCAATCATAATTTAATATAAATCTGTTGAATTTAATAAAATATTTTTACAAGTTTTCGGTTTAAAAAATGTGACAATCTAATAATTGGATTAACTCTCCGCCGCGCTGGTAACTTTTCGAGTAAAATTGAATCACATTAAAAATATATACTCGTATATTACTGCTACCTCCATTCCAGGGAAATGCGGTTTTTCCAAAAAAGAATTTTGAATTTTGCATTTTTGTTCATCGTCACAGAATGAAAAAACAATTTTTTTTACAAGAGACTAACCGTCAAAAATCTAAATATTGCTTTAAATTATTTATACTTTATACAGTTCGTAGTCACCCTGAATGAACAAAGGTCGATTCCTTAATGGAATCACTTAATTATTTACACTTTAATTCAGCATTCCTTGTAGCTAGTTTGACATTGATTACTAGCAAAAGGATACGCATTAATCTGCTTTAGATATTTTTTCCACGTGTTTACGGCACGCGGCAGTCAAATGAAGTAAGTTAATTCGGTAGTTCTCTAAAAGCTGGGAATTATTTGTAAGACTGAAACACATTACATTGTTATACAAAGAGCGATGTTGATAAATGAAATTCAGGATATTTCAGAGCTTGAAAATTCTCGAGATGACATTTGAAAGATTCTGCGCGTATTTTAAGATAATCCCCGCCTTCCGCGCGAGACTTCGACAAAGCATTCTCCGCTAGACAAAAAGACAACAGTTGCGTCTACATAAAGCATATTTATCTGACAAGAGTAGGCAGTGAACAAACTAACTCGCATACTTAACAAGCTGTTAATTTACTTCGGCGGGGAAGACGTGGAAAAATGCGGGCTATTTCTGGGACATTTTATATTTACGTCGCCCGGTGGAGGCGAAACACGGGATCAAGATGTTCCTCCTTTTTGTCTCGTCTGACAGAAAAGAAAATAAAACAAAACTCTTGTCATTTTACTTGTAAATTTAAATATCTCAGTGACGTGGGACTGCACGTTTTCTTTTTATCGTTCTGTGCTTAGTTATTCCTCCTAAAGTTGGACCTGTAAATAAACATACCAGCGTCGTATGTAGGTACTTTATAAGAAGATAGGTATTATTTTCTTTCATAATTCGCAATGTTCGTTACAGAACAGACGTGCGTTAAACAAATTACGAGAAGAAGTAAAAATCATACTTTCTTCATTTTAATGGTGCAATTATTGTGAAATATAAAAGCATGAAAAATTACTTGAAACCAAAATTATAAATATTTTGCCATTTCACTTAGATAATTCGAGCCTTACTGAAATAAAGATATTAAATTTGGAATAGTAAGATGTCGCTGAATGTATTTCAATATCTTTGCTGACTGTAAAACGGTTCGAACTTAAAAGATAAAATTGAATTTAGATTTTAGTTTACTGGCTGGCTTTAATAATGACGGTGTTCAACTATATCAGATATCTATCAGTTATTATTTGCACTGAATTCTGTAAGGGAGTTACAAATCGCTAAATATTTTATTAGTCTTACTTAATGGTAGTAATTTCAATATTTAGGGCATTTAATTAAAATAATTCCATGAAAAATAGTAATCTGAGAAGAATCGTCAATGATGAGTTTATCATTAATACTCCTATAACAACACGTATTTAAATATGTATTTAAAAACAAAAATTGTTTCTAAAAAATCAAACAGAATTAGCAAAAGGACTAATAATGTGTTTCAAGTTCCCCAAATCAAAACCAAATTAATGCAAACACACGGCAGTTTTATTGGTCCTCGTACATTTAATCTTCTACCAAAATACATTCAAATGACAGATAAAATATCACTTTACATAAAAGAATTAAAATTATGGCTAAATGATGCAGATGTTGAAACACTTTTTTTATAAACTATATGTAAACCTTCATGCTTCACTTTTACAATTCTACTGTAACTTCAGGACTAACTCTATTTAACTTCTTGAAACCGTAACAAAAAATCAACTAACTTGTATGTGTCACTTTGTTACTACAATATTTTCAAAGATACATTACCCTATATTTTTAAAAATTTCACTTTGAAATTAACTTTTTTTTATTTTTGTATTTTTTTTATTTATTTTTTTTATTTTACAACAGATTTTTTATCCAATTACTGTACAATTTTCTCATTTTGATAGTCTTAACACCTAGGAAGATGATTATTATACAAAAAAATCTTAAGGCTATCTAAAGAAGAGTTATATATGTCTAGTGTTTCCGATATTTCGTTCAACAGCACCATTCCTCTTGTCATGCTATGCTGTGCTAGAACATCTGTTCTGCCGTATGGTATTTTGAACAAGTCGTGTCGACGACTACGGCTGAAATTTTCAGGCACGTATAAGCCATAACATTCCAAGAGGAATGGGCTGTCAATACGATTATGGATTATGTTAAAACTAAGAATTGCAAGATTTGCATAACGTCTAGTTTCCAAGCTAAATCTATCTGTTGCCTCAAGAAATTCCATATGGTGCATGAATCTCGGGTACGTTCCATTCATCCGCATATAGACATACCTAAGGAACTTTTTCTGAATTTGTTCTAGCATATTAATATATTTAGCTTGGTGCGGAGTCCACACACCACTAGCATACTCCAGCTTATTATGACTCCATCGAACATGGCTATCATTGCATCTGGGTCATCAAATTGCTTACATATTCTGATGATGAAACCCAGGAGTTTGTTGCACGCTGGAGTGAGCCGTGATATATGATCCGAGAATGTCAGTTTGGGATCAAAGACGATACCGAGATCTTTAAAGCTATTGACTTGGCATAATGTTACTTGTACCGCCAACTTATTGGCGTAATTTAGCACATTAGTTAATATTAACCACGCACAGGCAGTGCCTTAGTGGGTTCCCATTATCTACTTTTCTCTTATATATTTTTTAAAACTTTTTTACATTATTTTTATTTTGTATTATGTTATATATATTTATAAAATGTGTAAAAATTACTTTTGAAATGTTTAAAGATATAATGGGAAAAAATAAAAGATTTTTTTTTTAAACATACATACCTATATACCTAGGTTGCTGTAAGAAGTACATATTATATCTTGATTAAAAACCAACCTCCTTAAGATCGCAGAGCAGGTGATCCTAGTAGGTAGGTAGCAGTCATACCGGAACAACAGTATCTCCAGGTCGGGCTGTACAGTGGTAACGAATCATCATTCCACATACAGAATCAATATCACTCCCCTTGAATACATTTAACAGTTAGCAAACATATCCCCCTTTCCTCTAAAATATTTTGGATTATTATTTTGTAACCTAACAACACATTACATTTACATTATTTATACTGTAACGCTTAGAAAGTTTTTAAAGAAAACAGTTCACGGAGGTAATTTCTACAACTGAAACAAAGTGTAATCTAACTTTTTTTTCATAAATCCACTATTCGCGTGCGATTACTCATTATCAAACGAAGATAAAGAATTTGGATTTGATTATGATTTGACGATATTATCATAACGACCTCACTTAATCTGTGTAACGACCGCACTTCAATTTAACCCAATCAAAATTAACTTACCCCATATTGATGCGGAGATATGTTAAATGAGTCCCTCATTAAATTTACAAGTGTAAACAAAATTAAACTAAATATACATAAATTGTATTTTTCTATCCGATGAAGGAAAATTGCGAAGACTTGTGAATAATTTTAAGTTTGCCCTTAGGGAAACATAGATGTATCTATCTCTATGTAAAGAAGCTGTATTTCATTAAGATTCGCGAATTTAATCTATGTAACAATGCATAAATTAATAATTATAAATATAAGTTCATTTAGATAAAGTAAGCAATGCTAAGGGAAAAGAATTACACAGGATACAAGGACACGAGACGAAAAATTCAAGATAAGTAAGGATGTCTCTTAAAAAAACAATCATGCATATTTATACTGGGTGTGCGGAAACTAGTGGTACAAACGTGAAACTGATGAATATACGTCATAATTGGAGTGGATTGTAAAGAATATTAGAATGATTAAAGCTTTCGTTTTCAAGTAAATCGAGTCCAAAGTCGGAATATCAAAGTCAAATTTGAAAATAAATATTTTTGAAAATAAATCTTTAAAAAATTACTATCTATATATTGTGTTTTGAAATACGTCGAAAAGTAAGCATTCGAAAAAAAATTACCATAATATATTTTTTGGGTTTTCTATGTGATGTAGATTCCCCAGTTTCCGGACTCCGCTTATAAAACTAACGATGATCGACGCTGTTGATTTTCCAATCAATCGAATAAATTATTAATTTTTTTAAATTAAAGACTAATCTGAAAATTATTCAGATGGTTACATCAAACGTTATGATATTTGGCAAATCCATCTGATGTTATTTGGTTTAAGGCATTAAAAATGAAAATCAAAATAACTGAAAAATTTTTGAATATGTTTTTTTCACATGAAACTGAATTGTTAAAATATATTAGTATACTTGTTAAAATTCGAACATAAGTGCGCAAAATAATGAGATTTATCTCAGTTCGAACATCAGTGCGCAAAATGATGCGGTTTATATCAAGATTAATTGAAAATATTCTTGGAAAAGTTTAAGCGAAGTTAACGCGCCACCCGGGATAGATATTAGAGTCTATTGAAGCGAGTGAATAGTCATGAGGGGTTAGGAGTGCAGAAGTGCATAGAAGTTTATACTAATGGGGGATAAGAGCGAGCTTGGCACAAGAGACCCTCAAATGAATACCGATAGCGCCTTCTGGGGGATCTGCTTTCCAATTATTACCGGATTGATTGATTGTGCATTACGGCTGCATCTAGTCTAGTACTTACCCATTACCTGCCTTCACAGCGTCTAGTCATCTAGTATCTAGTGCATCCATCTTAAGTCTTTGGAAAACAGGCCACCATGATTATAATGACAGTCGTTTAATCAATGTTCTGTTCGTAAATACATTTTACTGGCTTTATCTTCTCCTAGCTTTAATTAAGCTTCTGATGGATGTTTAAATAAGTACATTATAAAAGATCAAGGCTACAAAAATGCTGGAGGTTCAAATACTATTACTAACCTGATTTTATCAGATTGTACCAAAGATATTGGAATATAATGTATTTGAATATCTTTGGATTGTACGGATGAGCTAATACTCTCGAAATTTACACAGCTCTCTCGATCTGTGATTTATAGTTCAACTAGCTGGTTCCCGGCATGCGTTGCTATGCCATTTAATAAAGAAATTGTTTCTCCCTGCGTGTCCTTTCCCATTCCTCTTCCTTTTCCCCTTCATCTCCCGCGTCCCCTTCCCCTCTTGCGTTCACACTCCGTCTCCTCCACCTTTCCTCTACTCCACTCTCCCCCTTCCCCCATCCTGCGAATCCTCCTCCACCCTGCCACCTCCCGCATTCCATACATTCAGTCCCGGTACATTCAGTTTTCAAACAGCTCACGTGCCACCTATTGTAATTTTTTTTATACAAATTTCATAATGCCAGAGCTCACCAGTAGTTTTATACGAACCTTGTCCTGACAATAACGAACACACAAAAAAAAGAATTATCCGATTTGGTGCAGTCGTTCGGAAGTTATGCGCGTACATACATTTCGGCGATTCATTTTTATTTATATTTTTTTTTTTTTTTTTTTTTTTTTTATTTATTTAGTACTTATCTTTAAAAAAATGGAACATGTTACAATGTTACTTTTCCTCCATTAAAAGCATTTGCTTGTGGATGGAGGAAAAGTTTACATTTTTAATTATAATTATTTTGGTCGGGATGTATGTATAGTTAGGTAGTTGATAAATGGTTGATAAGTTGGTGACTCATAATTTGTAAATTACTTTGTTAATATTATGTAGTCTGGTTGATATATTAAGTTATTGATTTTAATAACAAATTCATCAAAATTTTGAAAAATACTACGCATATTTTGGTGTAATATGAATAAACCGTTAAATTTGTGGGGAAAAATTCATTACATGTCTCTGTGCTTGCACATTCGTATTCATGGATTGTGTAGTTGTTTTCTATTTGGCTGGATATAAAATGAATTGAGTTGAGAGTTTCTCTTTGGATTTTACAATTTTATAATGAGTCATAATAGTTTTTTCATTAATTACATCCTGGAATAAAACATTGTTATTACTATTATTATTTTGAGTAAGTAACGTCTTGTTGGAAAACATAAGCAGAACACATTCGATTCAAATAATAATATTAAACATGAGAGTACATTATTTACATCCTGGAATAAAACATTATTTTGAGCAAGTAATATCTTGTAGAAAATTGTGGTAAGACTCTTGAGAAAATCAGGTTATTATTATTTTCATTAATTTTTTCCAAGATTTGTATAGGTTTGTTGAAAGTATGAGATTAAATGCAATTCCACTTATCATGTTAAGAACAGATTGGCTTGATAGAAGAAAGTGAAATACATTAGTAATATACATATATATAAAATGTCATGTTGCTGGCGGTGGTGAGACTCATTAAACATAAACAGAATACCAGCGAAGCAAATAATAACATTAGAAATACACAGAAATTTGATTTTTTTTTTCTGAAAAATGAACAGTTGTTATTAGTACCTATGCTGTTACCTAATGTCAAATTATATGTGATAACAACAGCTAAGAGTGGTAAAATATAGAATACATTACATTGCTTATATAAAATTCTGTGAAGAATTATGAAATAACTCATGAATGAACATGTTTTAAATATAGTAATTACCGACTTTTCAATCTTAAATGATATTAACACAAAAATATAGCTCAGAGCATGGAGCATACTTAAGTTGTAAAGAGGTTGCAAAGAATATGTTAACATGGAATAAATACATACAATAACATTAGAAATACACAGCGATGTGACTAAAATATTACGTAGGTATTTGTAACGATTTTTTTTCCTGATATATACACAGTTGTTATTAGTATGTTGTTACCTAATGACAAATTATATGTGATAACAATAGCTAAGGGTGGTAGATAAATATAGAATACATTAAATTGCTTATTCATTATCCTGTTGAAAATTATGAAATGACTCTTAAATGAACAAGTAATGAATTTAATAATTACCGACTTATTAATCTTGAAGGATATTAACACAGAGCTATAACTCAGAGCACGGTGAGTACTTAATCTGTAAATAGGTTGGTGCGACGGATGTGTTCCAATAGAAAAAGAAGCTAGGTACGATTACCTGCGAACTATTCCAAAATCTGACCATAAAAGGAATATAGATATATTCATTAATTTTTTCCCCAGATTTATATAGATTTACTATAAGTATGAGATTACATGAGATCTCACTGATTGTGATAAAAATAAATGAGTTTATAAATATTCTATAACAATATATTAGAATATGAGAACATGAACTGATACCTTCATTAACAGCCATAATGACAGAGTGAAATATAAGTCAGATAGATTGATGTTTTAATCGTTGTAAGTCATTGGCATTATTTATAGTTATGATTTTTGAGCTGTCAATTTCCTTCAGTAAGATACGCCCTGAAGATGTCCACGCAAATTTAAAATTGTTCTCTCTGGCGAATCGTTTAGTTTGTCCTAGGAGGAATTTTGCTTTTTGTGTTAAATGATCCGATACATATATTCGTTTGGCATCTTGCGATAATCCAAGATCGTATGTATTTAATTTATTTGTGCTGGGAGTTGTGGCCTTTGTGTATGTTTTTATTTTGTATAAGAAATTATCCCGATCTAGTGTGTTATTAAAAGTCGCAACGATTGATCTGGACTTTTTTTCAGCAATTGTAGGCCCCATTCTATAGATTTTTTTTATTGCCGAGTTCACATTTCCTGAAGAGTCCTCAAAGTTGATAATTTTTGCTATTTTATTGAGAACTTCTAAATAGTTATTGGAGATGGATTCTGGAATGCCTCTAACTTCAATATTACACATTTGAGACATATATTCTAGTCTGTCGATTTTGACGTCTTGTTGTGAGATTGTATTAGTTAAAATGTAGTTTTGGTTTTTTAATTCGATTAGATCAGCATTATCTTTAACCTGTGATTTTTCCATAGAAATCACACGCTTTTTTAGATCTTCCTGTTGATCCGCTATGAATTGGAATGACTTTAGTAGATCATTGTTTTGTATTAATATTTCTTGATATTTTTGATCATAAATGCTTAGTTTCTTGTCCACAAAAGAGATCATTGTTGTTTTAAATTTTTCAAGTTCCTTCAAAAATATTTCCAAGGTTAACAGCTGATTAGAGCCATCTGTGAATGATGATGCTAGATTTTCACTGGTTACTGACGGTGCGGTTGTAGACTTCGCTGTTTGAGCAATTCGTTTTTGATTTTTGGCAACAGGTGTCAGGTCTTGATTGATTTCATTCATGGTATTCTCGATAATTTTCTGTTTAGTTGATTTTGGAATTTTAATGCACTTTTTACATTTCCATTGTTGTAATTGAGATTGACTTTTTGCCCCTCGGCGAGAAGTTTCCGCTATATCCGCACACAAAATGTGATATCCATCTTCACATACAGAACATGCTATAAAGACAGCCGGAACTTCAATGTTTTTTTCACATGCAGTACATTGAGTATTCATTTTAAATTCGCTGAGCGTGAAATGCACACTAAAAAGAGCACTTTTGAATAATTGCTTCCTTTAAGGATGCAACACAACTTTGTCACACTGAAGATCTTCACTTTATAATGTTCAAGAACTATGGCACCGATTGTTGAGTTTGTGACACAAGCTCTCGAGAAAAAAAACCTCTTTTTGGTGCAAAAAAACACACTTTTTGTGAAAAGAAATACACTGGACAGTGCGCAATCTTCGATTTAGATGAATTGACCACTTTTTAGCTATTGTCTATTGTTTATTTTGTTAATTCTTTGATAATTTGAAGGAGATATAGAAAAACGTCAATACTAGACTTGACAGGTAGGTGTGAAATAGATATAGATAGAATAGATAGATAGATAGAAGAAGAAGATAGATAGAAGATATATAGATTCATCTATTTTAATCTAGCAAAGTAATTTCCATCAAGAGTTATGGAGATATGATAGAACACAGCGTATTAATATTATTACTATACTTTCCAAAATAAAGATTTATATGTAGGCATCAATAGAATCTGTTCTGTTAGTGTTAGAGGATAGAAAAGCCGTCAAATTTAATTTAATTATTTACTTCATCTGAAGAGGGTATAACCAGAAAACCGGAAATATGTTATTTTTAAATCAAATTTTAGACGTATTAACTCTTTTCCACAAAAATTTTTAAATTGATTTCGAAAGATTGTTCTTTTATCTAGTAAACGCATGTTTTAAATTTTGAAAAAATAAAGTTTATTTTTAGTATAATAAAGTTATATCATAGGTCGTTGGCACATTTGTTAAATATAAACTAACTAACTAACTAACCATCACGCTGTTTCCCCGCAGGGGTAGGCAGAGAGGACGGACCGCCAAACAACTCGGTCTTGGCACACACTCTTTGCCTCACTCACATTCATACATCGTCTCATACATACTCTTCTATTATTCTGACTTTTGACATGGCCCGTCTCAAGTATCTGATTCACTTGATCGTGCCATGTCTTCCTCGGGCGTCCCCGACTTCTTCTACCATTCACATTTGCATCATATATTCTTTTTACACTACTTTCTTCGCTCATTCGCTCTACGTGCCCAAACCATCTGAGGGTCCCTTTCTTAATTTTGCTCATTATACTTACATCAGCCTTACATTCTTTGCGGATATCCACATTTCTAACACGATCATACATGGTTTTACCACACATACGTCTCAGGGATCTCATTTCAAAAGCATTCAGTTTACTTTCATCCTTCCTCTGCCAGTTCCATGCCTCACTGCCATACATCAGGGTAGGTACCAGGACTCCATTGTGGACTGCTAGCTTCGCTTTTTTTGACAGTTTTTTATTAGCGCCAACAGCATTCAGTCCTCCATTAATGGAATTACCGGCATTTACCCTTCTTTCGATATCTCTATCAGCCTTCCCATCTCTCGTAAACATACTACGAAAAATCTTATTTTAGAAGACATATTCATACCATGTAATCATGCATTATTGTAAATCAATACGTTATCTAATTAACGCATCTTTCAAAATTTTAATTTTAGTTCCAATAAAATCATTAAAAAAAATAGCCGAATATATTATTTATGACGAAAATTTCTCTATTTTGTCTATCCAATTACGGTCTTACAAATTAATATACTCGTATTTAAGATGTTTTTACATTGTTATTTTGCTTAGATATTATTGAAAAATTATAAATACTTATGATCAAAAAATAATTACAAAAAGTAGGTACATAATTTTAAGAGTTTTATCATCACGCCTTTCAGCATTTTTGGATGTAGGGATAAATTAAAGCAAATTTGGAATGAAATAAAATTGATATTGAGTTATAATTTAAGAAGACTGGTACGGAGAATAATTAATCTTTCTCATTGGAACCGCCCTGTACAATCGTAAGAACATCTTTCGACGAAATATGGATTTTTGGCCGCTGGCTGGTTAAAGGCCCTTAATTACGACTGAATCCTTATGGCCGTTATACACGACATCTTTTTTCAGCCCGATTCCAATTAGACATAAAAGTCAACATTTTTCGCTCTACGCGATCGCTATTTTCACCTCTATTTTCATATCTACGATTTCAGTTGGCATTAGAGTAAACAGCATGGTTCATGTGTTGTTTGCAGTGATGACCATTGAAATCGTAGATATGAAAATAGAGATGTAAATAGCGATCGCGTAGAGCGAAAAGTGTTGACTTTTGTGTCTAATTAGAATCGGGCTGAAAAAAGATGTCGTGTATAGCGGCCATTAGTACTTAATAAAAGAATGGCTAGAATTGGCGCGTGCTTACAGAGAATTTATAATTAATGATATAAATGCTCAAGGTTGGTATTGTTTGCGTAAGTACCTACATACCTATTCAATTTTTTATTATTTTTTTTTTCTCTTTGTGAGAAGTGAGCTGTCATTGTACGTTCTGCCTTTTCGCAGTCGACTAAAGGTTTGTGTTTGGTGGTAGAAGACACATAGAGAGTAGAAGGGTGGGCTGCCTCACGGAAATTGATTAAAATCATTACAATTCAATCGGCCATCGTGTGCGGTGCGTGGCCCATGAGGGCGGTGAGGCCGCATAGTCAGCGTATTCCTCATGCCCACCTTATAATAGGGATTTCAAATCCGGAGCTTTTTGTAAACTCCGGATTACTTGATATCATAATCCGAATATCCGGATTAAATTCGAATTTTGGAAAAAAGACATAAATTTAATATTTATTTAAATCACATCTTAAAAACCGTTAATAATCTCATACTGTAGAACTTCATTATAGTCAACGAATTTCCAACGAAAATCAAAATATGCTTATTTCTGTCTGTGTATGTACATGAGGTTATGAGACGTCTATGTATTACTATATTAAGCATAGGAAATGTTTGAAACTATCAAAATACCTTCTTTAACCCCCTGCGAATGTTTCTGGATTATTACAAACACATGACAATACATCTGAAAAGTCTTTTAATCATTACAAAAACTTTTGCAAAACTGTCGAAAATGTCAAAATTTGAGAATGACATTTTTCAAAACAATGATTGTTAAATCAAAATTTTATTTTAGAAAATCTTTAAATTATTGGATTTATTTGAAGTACTCGCGTCATACTTTAAATCGAATCAAGAATTATAGATATTTTAAATAGGTACCTATGTTAGGTACCAAATTGGATTGATCGATTTTCGAATAAACTCTTTGGATAAATGAATTTTTACAACAGTTTTTTTCGGTGTATGTACGCATGATAGAATTGAATTGAATTTAAATTGTATTAATAAATCTAATAATTTTCGGGAACGCGTGATGGAAAGAGGACATGGGAAGGGAAGGGGAGGCGGAAAGGTAACGGGAAGAATGGGAAAAGACACGCAGAGAGAAACAATTTCTTTATTAGTAGTATTGCAACGCATGCCTGGAACTCGCTAGTAATATATTATAAATTATATAGGTTTATAATCATACATTACAAATTAATCTGTCTTACTTATTAAGATTCTTACGCACCAGTTTAGTTAGCATTCGTATAATTAAACTGGCCATACCAAACTGGTTTACATACGAATATTCCTGCGTTGTGGTTTGATGACAGTTTTTCAGTATTCCGACCTTACGCGCGGCGTTAATATTCAAACCGCCATTGTAATTAAGGCAGATCTCGTTTACGTAAGATTGGTTATTCATATTATTTCTTTTTTTTATATTTAATATTTTTCTGGCTAAATAATAACACATCTTTTTACTAAATGTTGCATCTGTGCGTGATGTAAACATTTGTTTTTTCTTATTATTAGAAAAGTTTTTATCTAAGTAGAAATATTAAATTTTGAATGTCTTTTAGCATATTTGTAGCATTCAATTCATAGGATATTACAATGCATGATCCTTTTTTTTAAATATAAAATCCGGAAAATTCGGATATCGTAATTAGAAATCAGAATTCTGACCCACGCGCAAAATTCCTAAAATCCGGATTTTTCGAAATCCGGATGGTCATGATTACAATCTCTAGTACCCATCCCTCGTGCAGAACAGTGAACGGGCGCAAGGCATCGAATCTTCACATCCCGGCGCGGTGATATGTACATTAATCTACATACAATGGAAATCAATACCGACGAGTAGGTAAGTACCTGACGTGACTATTATTATGCAAAACTTAGGCTCGGTTAGCGGAATCGCATGGCTTTGGAGCCAGCTTATTCTGCTATGAATATGTTAAGACAGACAGGGCTACATTCGACAAGGGTCCATACATAACCTAATCCTTCTACCACGTATTAGAATTTACGAAAAGAATATTAACATGTTTTTATTACCTTAGTTGATCGCGAGTCCTATTTAAAACTAACGAACAGTGCGCTCTGTAGATATGAAAATTGCACAACTTTTTTCTTTGGAATATGCAACTATTTTTAGCTCGATACGTTATTTGTACTAATGAACTATTGAGTTTTGACATTTACTCATTAGAGTTTATTTTGTGTTCTAAAGATACTAATTGTTCAATTGAATATTATTCAATAAAAAAAACTATTTTTGCAAAGCGTGTTGAATCTCGGAAGAAGTCGGTAAATTCTTAAATGTTATTTTCGTTATCTTATTGTTTAGGAATATGTTATACTAGCTGACCCGACGAACGTTGTTCCGCCATTTAAATTACTAGCTTTTTCCCGCGGCTTCGCTCGCGTGGTATTAGGGGGGTTCCCACTCCGCTTCCTCCTCCCCCCTCCTCCCCCTTTCCCTTCCCACTCCGGCTTTCCATACATTAATTCCCGGTACATTCAGTTTTCAAACTGCTCGCGTGCCACCTATTGCAATTTTCATTCAAATTTCATAATGCCAGAGTTCACCAGTAGTTTTATACAAAAAAAAATTCATCCAATTTGGTGCCATCTTTCCGTAGTTATGCGCCTACACACATTTCGGCGTTTCATTTTTAGATATAGATATTAACTACGACGCCAACATCGTTTCCACGGCAACTGTTTGTTTTGCTTTTCTTCTGACGTTTGCAATAACTCGATTTTGTTAGGGACAGAAAACGTAAGATAAATAATATCATAACGCCAGAGCTTATTCATAACGCCAGAGCTTACCAATATTTACAGTCTATATTACTCGCAAATAATGCTGCTTTCGATTAGTGAAAGAATTTTTAAATTCCATTCAGTAGTTTTTGTGTTCAGCGTGAAAGAGTAACAAACATGCATACATCCATACATACATCCATACAAGCTTTCGCCTTTATAATATTAGAAGGATTATGAACAAAGAAAAAAAAGAAATAAAAGGAGGAGATTATAATTGAAAAGGAGTCGTTGAATTTGAGTATTCTAATGACATTGTAATATCTAATTCTAATAAACATCCCTCACTCTTACCAATTTCTCTTCCTTCTACACCTTTCCGTAGGTGATCTGTATTTAAATTTTAACTTTAGTGTATATATACTCCTGATAATGTGAACATTGTTCACGAAAAATGTAGATTGTGTATATATACATCAAAAATAATTTACCACAATTAAATATAAGCAAAAGAATAATATCTGTTGGAGGATTAACCGTGCCACTAGTACGAACCACAACAGCACAGCATCACTATATATTCAAGGGTATAAAATTATTTAATAAATTACCCCTTGATACACGATCGGAAGAAAGCTACGAAAAATATATTAAAAAAATTAAATTAAAATACTTTAGTACCTCATAACTTTACTTATATATGTTTTTGCCTTATCAATAGTTTAAATCATTTATTAACTAACCTATATTTTTATTACTTTTATCTGTATTTTCTAATAAAATCACTAATATTTTTTGTTTTAATTTAAACAAATGAAAATTTTTTTAGTTGTCCTCTTGATGTACTTATTATGTTGTAAAATTGTAACCTTGTTATATGTTTCAATAAATAAAATATATATTTATAAATAAAGTGATTTAAACTAAGTTATTTGTCTTCGTAATAAAATAATGAAAACCTTTCAGAAGAAGTTTTCTTGGAAATATTAAATTAACCTTTCAATGATTAAATATTAACCTTTAAATTAACGTCGGAAGAATGTTCCTGATTTCGGGTTTTAATTGAGCTTAACAAAGTTACCGCGATAGCGCCATTTTTCATTAAATCATCTTAAATTACGTGGCCTACGTGAGGTGTTTGCGGATGGTCACATCATTTTAAGACATTAAGACGAAAAATCTTTAATGTTATTTTAAAATAATAGTGGCCGACAGAAAATATCATAAAGTTTCAATAAAATTCATTGAACTAAATTGAGTAAAGCAGGAAAGTTACGATTTACTGAAAAACTTAGATATGAGCATAGACCTAATAAATGTCTATGGGTATCAGATACTTTAAATAATGAAAATGAAATGTTCGATGAACAGTGTAATGTGATACCAATTCATATGAAATAACTAAGCTACGTAAAAATTACATCAACTTGTTTATTATATCTATCAATATTAAAACGCTAATTTATTTAATTATTTTTTAACTTCCTAAATTTGGGCTTCAAACATTTAACATTTTTATTGGTACAGTATCCACGCTTAATATAATGCAACGAACAATTTTAATTTAAATATAAATAAGTATAAAAGTTATAAAAAATATATAAATAATAGGCGCCTTCAATATTCCCACGTTTACGGAATGGCGACGGTACAAAAAGGCAAAAAACATACGTTTCTTACCACAATAATGCTGCAGCTCTTTCTCACACATTAAATAATGGTGAGACAAAAGATAAGACACATAATGTACGTATGTACAATTAGTACATCATGTTTCAATTTGGGAGGCGGGAATGGGTACCGCCACCCCGGGAACCTTTATTGGATAACCAACACCTCTGCCATAGGTCACCCCAAGTGGTTCGCTACGTTTGGTGATTTAGCAGGGGTGTCCGGGTTCATGGGGTGAAGTTTGTCTAGGTCTTGGAGGCGGATGACCAGGACATACTGAACCCCAGATTCCTACCCAACCCTTAAACCCTTTTCCTTCCCAGAACTCTCCTCTCCTTCCTTTCCTTAAAAAAACCCTCCACACAGCATCCTCAAAGATGACATAGGCCCTGAGGGAAATTATTTTTTTCCGGGCCTCCTGTGTGGAGCTCATGTAAAAAAAAATGTCTGTTTCCTCCAAAGGAAAAAAGTGATACTTTGGAGGAGACAGTCATACACATTGTTTGTCTCATCATTGTTTAATGTGTAAGAAAGAGCTGCAGCATTACTGTGATAAGGAACGTATATTTATTGCCTTTTTAGTACCATCGAGGTTCCGTAATTTAGTGGTAATTTTTTAGGATACTTTCGTAGCCAGAGAGTTAAGATATTAATCTGAACTAGCAGTTAAAAACCCGCTTCGCAGGTTTTAGCTGCTAGGCCCTGCGGGCGGCTTTTAATTCTACTTCGCTTAGTTTGAGTGTAGGTGACCATTTTATAAAACTGATAAGAACTGGTTCCAAAAATTACCAGTTCCTCGGATCCACTGTGATTCAGTGACAGCTAGTCACCGAGTTAAAATAACCGTGATAGGCAATGACGCCATATATAATATCTCCATTTCCGAAAAGATACTTAAATTCTATAAATCCGTAGTAGTTATACCTAAGGAAGAAACGTCAACATGCGAGCTGCTGACGGAAGTAGCGACATCTTGTGTCGAATTCTTGAACTTGAAACCGAATTATAACAGTAGATCTGTGTGAAATTCCACGAACACGGATTTTATTTGTGGCGCGGCGCGTAGGGCGTGGCGTCCGACATGCACTCGTAGCTGGGTTCTGAAATTCAACCACGCAGATGCAAGCCTATTAATACAGTTCAATAATAGACTAACAATTAAAATAAGTTATTTTCTAGGTATTTTATTGAATCAGACTATAATTATATTCCACTTGCCCAAATATTTTTTCTAAGATTGTTTATCATGGAACCATTTATTGGATAACCAACGCCCCTGCCATTGATCACCCCAAGTGGATCGCTACGTTTAGTGACATAGCAAGGGGGGGCGGATTCATGGAGTGATGCCTTTCTAGGTCCTGGCAACGGATGCTGTGCCCGAATATTGCGTGTTGGGCTGGATCGGGAGAGACCGTTTGAAAGGAACCTTTTGACTTCTCCAGCCGGACTCTCTCGATACAGGGATGGAGTCGTACGTTCGTTACTCCTGAACACATTGACCTCCAGATTCTTACCTACCCCTCATTATTTTTTCTTCTCATAACTTTACATATTTTCTTTCCCTAAAAAGACCATCCACACAGCATCCCCAAAAATGATATAGGCGCTGACGGATATTTTTCCACCCTGTGAGGAGATAAAATGAACCGCCGAACGACTTGCTCTTGGCACACACTCCTTGATTTATAATTTACTAGCTGGTACCCGGCATGCGTTGCAATGCCATTTAACGAAGAAATTGTTTCTCCCTGCGTGTCCTTTCCCATTCGTCCCGTTCCACTTCCGCCTCCCCTTCCTCCCCTTCCTCTCCTGCGCCCCCTTCCCCTCTCGCGTTCCCACTCCGCCTCTTCCACCTTCCCGCTCCCTACTCCACTCCCCCCTTCCCCCATCCCGAGAACCCCCCTCCCGAGTTCCCCTCCCCCCTCCTAGGTTCCCCTCCCCCCCGCTCATACCGCGAAACCCCTACCCGAGTTCCCCTCCCCCTCCCGCATTCCATACATTCAGTTTTCAAACAGCTCGCGTGCCACCTATTGCAATTTTTTTTTATTCAAATATCATAATGTCAAAGTTCACCAGTAGGTTTATATAAACCTTGTCCTGACAATAACGAACCCAAAAAAAAATAATCCAATTTGGTGCTGTCGTTCGAAAGTTATGCGCGTACATACATTTCGGCGATTCTTTTTTATTTATATAGATAGATTATAGATTATTATTTGTCAATGCCCAATTTGTTAGGCTGGGGAAATTAGGCAGGGGATGATGATGAGGAAGAGAATGGTTGGAAATTTTCGGATATAATAAATTTTATATTTATTATACATTACCTCGGAACAATATTAATATTTGAATGACCTTGCTACTCCGCAAATGCGGTAAATTTACGAGGTTAACTCGAACACTTACATTCTTCAGCGTCAAGTTTGATCAATCAATCATCTTTTCTCTTGTGAAAGAATTCTCCAGCAACACGGCCATAACGCATAAACGATTCACTTACGAGTCTAGGGCGCCCCTCCTAACGTAATAAACTCCTCGAATGATACAATTTAGTCAAAGGCAACGTTCATAATTTTATCGAGACGGTTACCGGAAATCAGGAAACCGGTAACCCTATTTCTACGTGAGCATAGAGAGAGTAAAATACATTAATAATATCATTTGGAATCTTTCTTAACCAACTTCAGTAAACTGGATTTTGTAAATATATTCTGGGATTTCAGCAAAAAACTGTTTTACAATGTTCACCACGTAATGAAAATTTAAGTGTTTATGTAATATACAATAAAAATTTATGAAAAATGTTGTAGTACGCTCCACTCCTTGAGTCTGGTCAAGTCAAATATTATAACCCTATACAACTCATTGGTCAGAAGCAAATTGGAATATGGTAGTGTTATCTGGAACCCACACTACTTAAAATATTCAAAAACTATTGAATCTGTGCAAAAAAAAAAATCTGAGATTGTTATCATTTAAACTTGGATTAAATGCCTTCCTCCAGTCTTACGAGGATCGACTCCAATATTTTAAGTTTACAATTCTGGAAAAAAGAAGAAAAGTTGCTGACTTAATGAGTCTATACAAAATCATTCATGATAAGCTTGAAACAACTCATTGTCTGAGCAATATTCTTATTAAGGTCCCCAATAGACGTAATTTAAGGAGTCAGAATATATTTCATCTCGAATTATTTAAAAACAAAATTGCATACTTCAATCCACTCTCTCGAATGTGTCGTCTGTATAATTCCATTGAATGTAACCATCATCTATGCAAATAGTCTCGCTTACTTTAAAAAGCAAATTAACAATAGACTAACCTAACAAGTAATTGAGAATTGAAAATACTTATATTTGATCTTGAACTTGAATGTGAATGGCTGTTTCTTACTCTATTGGTACTTAACTTTTTTTGTTTTCCTGTTTTTTACATCGTATATTGATCTTTTTTTTATCTTTGTCATCTCTATATTTTATCATCACTATTTTTGTTATCTCTTTTTATACCTCTGTTTATGTTTTGCTATTTCTAATTTCTGTTAACTTCTATGTATACATAGCGAAAAATAACTATTAAACTGTGCATTCTGTGAACATTTTTAAGTGGACTATTAACATCTACGCTTTTTACAATGCTAATCTAATGACTTTTTTTATGTTAATACTCTGTAAATGTTGCAAAACAATCAGTAAATAAATGTCACGAGTGTGGGCGATTTGCCTGTCTGTGTTTCATCCCTCCTACAACATGGGTCGTTCTGCGCTGCGTGGAGAGCCATCGACACCCTCGGGGTAAGAAACGCACACTCCTGGGTCTCCGATCATTAACCAAGGGTTAGAATTGGGATGTTTGCACATGTTAAAGAAAATACTTTTATTTATTTAGTAATTAACGCCCTTTTTCGGGTCTTTTACAGGCGACAATTAGAATTTTTTCGTTGTTTGAATGGTAAACGCATGTTTTCATAGTAAAACTCGCAAAAACTCTCCAATTTTAAGTAAAAAGTGATGCGTAATTGTATAGACTGGCGTGCGCTGGATTTTGACATAACACGTGATCAATTAGAAGTCTATAGTTTGCAAGTGGCGGCGATTGTTGCTGATACTCGTTATTACTGCTGATTAGGGCGTTGTTTCGTCGCAATAGCATTAAATAAACAGAGTGATTGGACTATTTTAAATACTCAAGTTTACTTAGCGACAGCACTGACTTCGTAATTTGGCGGTCGCGCGACCAGGGCCTGTATTCTAATCGACCTTGGAACGGTAACTACGTCGTCAAAACGCGTCCGGAGCCATAAATGTTGTTACATATAATAAAGATTTGTGTGTTATACTAGCTGACCCGGAAAACGTTGTTCTGCCATATGCATTATTTCTAGTGAATATTTTGGTTGTTAAATAAAAAATAACGAATGTGTATGGGGATGGTATCTATGACAGAAAGAGAAATGGAGAGCTATAGAAGATGACCGCCGATAAAATAAAAAAAAAACCACCATTCATTTTCTCAATTCAATGTATTTCATTAAATCTCTTAAAAGTTAAATGTAAAGTGTAAAAAATTAATATATTTTTTATCCTAAAGTGGGAAAATGAAATAAAGAAAATCAATATTAATTTCGTCCTGTTTAAAATACGAACGACGGTTAAATTTGTTCATACAAAAATACAGAAATCGTGATTAAAAATTGGGAGGGTGGGGGTGGGAGGGTGAAAATTGGGGAAATATGTGTATTTTGTGATGCAAAAAAAATGCAAAAGATATTTTTGTCAAGAAAATAGAAAAAAAATTCTGGATAGGGACACCCTAATCACCTAGCGGTATACAATATACTTTGCGACCTGTTCTCATACCTACCAAATATACATAAAAAAATGCATAAAAATCGGTCCTGCCGTTTCGGAGGAGTGCGACCATAAAGACCGTGACACGAGATTTATATATATATACATTAAGCGTGTACCCATTTTTACAAATGGCGTTTGTGACTGTCATCACAACTTCGACATTTGTGAAATAAACAGAAGCAGAAAACACCTCGACAAACTATGAAAGAGATAAGAAACAGGACCAATTATTTTTATTTACAAAGTTTCCGCCTTAGTAAATGGAGTGAGAGCTTTTGCGCCACCTTGTACTTTTCAATATTTGTAACGACACGATATTTTGTAATAGAATAATTAATATTTATTGTTCACAGACCTGTGTCATAATTAAATTTTAATAAAGTAATATTCTACCCTGTAACTTTGTAAGGGATGAAGGGGTTTTCACTACGGAGTATACGAATATATATTACCTAAATGTTGATAATAAAATTGATGCAGTATACCGCTGTGTGATTAAGCATTCATAATGTAGATAGATCGTGAATGGAGTATTATTCATACATGCCCCTGTCTGTGATGTTCATCCTATCAGGGCTGGCAACCAACGGTCTAACGCCATTGTGGTTTATACTGGATATACGAGTATTATACAGCCCATCAAAACGCAAGTACGGAACCTGGCAAGAGTCCGATTTTAAAGATTCAGTCATTGGTAGTGTAATGTATTTGATGTTTTCGGCTTTTCCCAGATTTCTCAGTGGCAAAACGATTTTTGTCAGCGGATTGTTCTAATTACCGTTTTGTTGGCTTCATCAGAAATGCTTCCCATTAGTCATGCTAATATTTGTTCGGTAAAATCTTTTATTTGGAAACTAGTCACACCCGTGACAAATTACAGGATAGTCTGAATTCTTGACAAATCGGTTTCAATTTTGAAAATGGCAATTACTTTTTTTTTAATATATTATATCACGGAAAGTTAATCAGTTCAAATGGAAGAGAAGCAAATAATTCTAAGATATAAATTATTATTAAATACCATAAATAAATAAATTTAAATAAAATACATTAATAAAAAACAAAAATTAATTGAAAATGACACCTAAGTTCGAGGCATATACGAGTTCTTTGTGTCAAGGTTAATGAGGACACACAGACAACCGAAATTTGCATTTTTCATTATATCCCGTAGATGAGCACATGTGTTCTGTAAATCCCTGATGAAAACCTTTTTTTTTTATTTTTAACTTTATGAGTAAAACCTCAAATTATAAAATTTAATTAAATGAAGACAATATCCCATCATCGCCAAATAGTTTAAGCTGCGTACCTACTCATCTGCAGGCTTTGTACGAGTATATCGATGCTCTTAAATAAGAACACACTCGAAATTTTGAAAATATATTATTTAGAAATCTGTGTTCTAATAGGACAATACTTTATACATTGAACATACAACGAGTCTTTTGTATGAGCGAAAAAACTGGACGATCTATGTCTCATGACAATGAAGCTGAAAATATATCTATAAATATCAGATAATAAAATCATTTCCATTTTCAAGACAAAAGTTTCAAAGTCAAGAACACATCATTTGACTTAGCTGACCTTATTAAATTTGGGGCTTGTGTTCTAGCCTAGCGTTTGAACAAGGAAATTATAATAGGTTTGATGATTGTTACCTTCTTCTATCGGAGGTTGACTATTTTTGATAATAATCAGGTAATTCTGCGAACTGCGCATGTAAACATTTTTAATGTAGGCAGACCTCATCGAGGTATATTGCAGCACATGTAATCAAATATTTCAGTTTTATAACGTATTTACGTTTAGTTCATCGAGAAAACTCTGCTTGTTAATATTTTTTTCACATTCAATCCATGGGATATTATTTTTACTTAATCGAGAAGATTTTTTTTAATCGAGCAATAAAAGTGCGATCCCTCGCGACCGATGGCCAATGTATCAACCCATTACAGGCGGTATGCGCTCGGTGCCCACACAGTGTAAGTACATGAAATGTAAATATTGGCCGATGTGGAATGAGAGGTCATTAATTTATATTAGTATCCAGCGGTTTCTTTATTCGCCGTCGCTTCCCGCACGCCGCTGATTAATGCCTGAATTAACAATGTCCGGAAACGGATGAGGAACGTACCCGGGCGAGGTGTTTGATTTTTACGTTCCCCGATGAGCCTTACCCCTCTGGTCTCTATCAACTGCCTCTCTAGGTACCTAATTACTTATACGAAATCACACTGTGAAAGTCAAATGTTATATTAGGTACTTACATATGAAATTGGCGTTTTGCCGTACTGGCAACTTTGATCTCAAATATCTTCTCTTTGGTTAGGAATTCCAAATTCAAATTTATACAGCTATTTACTCATGTATTTGTGTTTCGAAAATTATAATTCATTTATTTTTTCCTTAGTTGTTTTTTTTCTTTGCGTCACTTAGTTTACAAAATGGAAAACTTGAAATATCGCGTTATTTACTAGTGCGAGTTCCACCGTGGCACCAGTGCTGCATAAACGGCTCGAAGGATTAATGATGTGTATGGCGACGTGCCGCAAAAGAAAACACAGTGCGTTTTTGGTTCCAACGTTTTCGTTCTGGAAATTTCGACCTGCAGGACAAGCCCCGTGGACGGCCGGAGATCAAAATTGATAATGAAGAATTGAAGGCTATTGTGGAAGCGGATCTATCGCAAACCACGTCTGAGTTAGCTGCAGGCTGCGGTGTTAGTGATAAAACTGTTTTAATCCACTTGAAACAAATTGGGAAGGTAAAATAGCTTGAAAGATGGGTACATCACGAATTGAGTGAAGCAAATCAACAAACACGCGTTAGAACGCTAGACCACACACTGCACAACAGACGGCTACCAAATTAGAGGAGCTTCAATAGGAATGTCTAAGACATCCACCGTACTCTCCGGACCTTGCCCCAACAGATTACCATTTTTTTCGAAATTTGGATAACTTCTTGCAAGGGAAAAAATTCAACTCCGATGGGGCAGTCCAAACCGCCTTCAAAGATTTTATTGATTCCCGTCCGAATGGTTTTTTTAGTAAAGGGATCGATGAACTACCTATGAGATGGCAAAAGTGCATAGATATCAATGGTACATACTTTGATTAAATAAATATATTATATTAAAAAAAAATCGACCTTACGTTCCTCCCATACAAAACGCCAATTTCATATGCAAGGACCTAATATTTATCCCGAGGTGTTTTAAATTTACCGCATTGTGCGAGATAAATATTTATTTTTATTTTATACATTAGTGATTTTTTCCCGTCACATTTGAACAGGTCACAAATCGACGATCAGCGTAATTTTGATTTTTAAATACCTACATCTATTTGAATTTCGATTTTGTTGTCTTGAGTGGATGAATGCAATTCTTGGAAGTGGAAATTAACCCACTTCCCAACATCCGATTGAGCTGAAACTCGAAAGATTGTTTGTGCGATTCGTCACTCACGCACACACAAGCATTCACAGACCTATTTCTCTGAAATTGCCTACAAGCCGGCCCAAGAGATGGCGCAACTAGGTCGAAAACTGAAAATGACTAAATTTGATGTATAATATCAACCCTTTGCTCCCTGAGGGGACAAATTTGTACTCGTTTTACATATTATTCCTAACAGTTCTTTATTGGACATTATTTTATAGGTCGGCAATTTTTTAAAGCTTAGTTATGAAAACGGACACCAGGAGAAATTGTTTTACGTTGAGTGGTCACATGTTATTTTTCGAGAAGTTAAAAAAACATTTTTCATATTGTAAACCAATAATGTCCTTATCTATCAAAAATGTTATCTACTTATAAGTAACAATTAACCACAATAAATAATAATTTAGCACTCTTTTTAGGGTGAATTGCTATAATATCCTTATATGCTATAATGTCCTTATCTATCAAAAATGTTATCTACTTATAAGTAACAATTAACCACAATAAATAATAATTTAGCACTCTTTTTAGGGTGAATTGCTTCTATCAAACAAAAAATTATAATAATTTAATAAAATGAAACATTAAAATTGCAAGATAAATTGTTACTTATATTCCCGATAAAGTGTACCAGAGGAATTTTCCTTATAAGGAGTTTTCAGAAAAAAAAAAAAAATCGAATGATTTTCAAGCTACAAATGAGACGGTTCCTTTCAAAGCTCAAAAATTCAAAATGGCACTAATCTTCGATTTGATTTTTAATCAAATATGTCGAGGGTTGAAACATTAAAACCTAAGAAATGATATTGACAATTAGCCGAAAGCAAAATTTTCAAATCGTTCTCCAGAAAATAGTTACAATAATAATGCTTCAATATTATTATTAAATTTTGAAATCCTTACACATTTTCGTGTTAAAGTTTACATCCCGTACAATAGATTGGAGTCGACAATTTGACTGGAAGAGTTTTTTATTAATAAATCCTATTCTAAGAATAATTATTAATATTTTGAAACTGTTTGGTTGTTGTGAAAGAGTCATTATTATAATATGACCTCGATTCTTATTTCCATCTGATTTCGAAATTTCTAGGCAATAAACAAAATATGTTTAGAAAAGCAATATTGAAGAGGTTTCGCGAGTGATAAAGTAAATAAAACTATTTTCATATTCTTGAAACAACATTGATGTTGCTTCCAAAAATAATATGGACACAAAGTGATTTTATTGAGATACTTATTCAATAATGTGACAGCCTTCTGAGATATTAGAATATCCTTAGTAAATTGCATTTAAATAAGAATTCTCATAAAAAAATCAGAGTGCGCAATTCGCACGCGGTAGAAGTGAAGCTAGAAAGTCGCTAGATGCCGCTTTCTTTTTTTCCCTGTTTATTTTAAAGTGGTTTGAAGACTGGATATTGATTTCACAAAAATAAAAATGTTTTTCTTTTGGTTTTCGTAGGATTCGAACCTCCGTTCAATTGATGTCTGTCTCTGTGGTCGCTGATACTTGTTAGGCACCTTGCCCACTGCGCTAACGAAGGCCCGCGCCGAAGTGCGAATTTACTGCATTATATCAGAACCGAGTATTTGTGTGGAAATTTGTGTTCCATCCGAATTTCAAATCACTGACGTCTCTAAAAAAGTTTCATTTCAAAAATGTATTTTTTGATTACGTAGGATTCGAACCTCCGTTCGCTGGATGTCTCAGGCCGCTGAGATTTGTCACGCGCTTTGCTCCGCTACGCTATCGGACGCTCGCTCGGATCCGTGAATTTACCGCATTACATTAGAACCGAGGACCCATCAAATAATAAATTTTAGTGACGCACACGAATTTCAAATCACAACGGGGCTAAAAAAATTTCTCTTCAAAAACATTACGTTACAAAAAGCGTTAAATTTGGGAAATAAGAAGATTGTGATTTTTTCATTACCAACCACTGCAAAGCAAATATAATTACGAGTAATAGCTAAACAAACTTTCTGCCTTAGGACCTCTACGTATCTTTTTTTTTTTTTTTTTTTTTTTTTACAGTGAATACCGCACAAGAATCTCAACTGCTCCCGTCTGGAGCCAGTGAGACTATGGCATCCCCAATTGGGGTATGTTGTGAGGTGAAGGTAGTGGGGAGGGGAAGGAGGTGGGGAAGAGGAAGGTTGGGAAGTACCTGGCTATTCAGATCTGGTCACTAAACACGGCTAAAGCCATTTTCAAGCGACGTTTCAATTCTGAATGGTGGTCTTACACCAGGGCGATACTAATAGTATCTTCCACTCTGGAACATGCCGCAAATATACTATATATTATTTTAAATGAATTAATTGTGAAATAACACAAATTAATCAAATAAAATTTATTTGCGCATGCCGGGTTCGAACCCGCGACCTCCGGAATGTGAGTCAAGAGTCTTAGCCACTGGACTACGGAGGTCGTCACAAAGCACAGACCCTAAAAATAGATCAGTTCACTTTAAAGTGAAATAAACCGATAATCATTAGCACTCTATTTCCTTAGCGTCGTGTTCAGGTATCTACTTGGTCTGCCACTACAATATACATGGAGTGATTCTATTCCTGAGCTACACTCATCAGAGTCATCAGTGTTAAATATTCATATGTCCCATCTCTTGGTCGGAATCTCAAAGAAATTATACACAGTCGTCCAAGTACACATACGTTGAGAGAATAGAACATTGCTCGCTTTTGTCTACAGGTAAACACTTTTGTCCACCGTCATATTATATTATGCAAAGTTTGCCAGTATTGAATTCCGCGACAATAAAAAAAAACTTATTTATGATGTACAACTTTTGTTGGAAATCCTTTCTAGGACCGGATTCAAATTTCTCGTTGAATCGATCACTTTCATTATTTGTTATTTGTACCAAAAATATCATCAGAAGTTGCATTGTATCTTTAGTATCATCAACATCTTTCTAACGGTGAGCTCTTATGAAACGTGCACGTTTTTTATCTGGTATTTATTTGTCAATGCATATAATAAATGTATGATATACTTTTCAACGTCATACCATCAAGTGAAACGAATACTGAAATTCCACTCTTTTTCACACAGAAGGCCCTGAGGAAAACAATAATTTCTCTCGGAGCCTATTTCGTCTTTGAGGTTGCTGTGTGGAAAATCTTTTTAGGGAAAGGAAGGAGGGGAAGTTCTGGGAAGAAATGTGAAGAAAAAAGGAATGAGTGGTAGGTAGAAATAGTAGGTAGGTGATGGGTCGAGAGAATCCGGCTGGAGAGGTCAAAAGATCACCCTCAATTAGTCTCTTACGATCCGGCCCGCCACGCAGTAGGTAGGTAAACACGTCCGCCGCCAAGACCTAGACAAACCTCACCCCATGAACCCGGGTACCCCTGCTAAGTCACTAAACCAGTAGTGAACCACTTGGGGTGACTTAAAGCAGAAGTATAAGCCGGTTTAATCACTGATCTGTTCGAAAATAAGGCAAGACGCCATTACCTACATATTTTCCGGATTTTTCATTTTAAATATTGGGCGAAGCCAGAAAGAAAACCAAGCAAATAAATAAATCCAAACTTTCCTCATTTTTATCAAGGTTATACAATCATCTTCTAAGGAGGCATCGCATATTGAGCCATCAATATTCGTCTTTATTTTTTAAAGCTGAATGAATATTGTTCCGCGTTGTGAAAACATCTTTATTGATGTTGTCACCAGTAGACGAAACCTCTACAACTTAGAAAAATATGACTGAGACAGGTTTTTCGTTCTCGGCCGAGACCGAGACCGAGAATAAATTAAAATCTCGGCCGAGACCGAGAGCCGAGACCGAGAATAGATAAATTGAGAAAAAATTAAAATGCGTTATTTTTGCATAATATAGTATCTATATTTAAGAATGTAATAATAATTTTTTTTAAATAGTTTTAATAATCAAAATTGAACAACATGATATTGTAGCACATAAAAAGCAATTTTTCTGTGTGTTCACCCTTCAAAGAGTGTCGCCTCATGTCGTATAATTAACCAGCTCTACTAAAGAGCTGTTCACTTGCTACACTAGTAGGCTGTGCTGATAAAAACTTTTTTGCTGCAGGCCTAAGTACTTGGTATGGTGACGAATACCAATACTCAAAAATATTTTCATTTCTTTGGAATCTAAGAAAGCTATCAAGCTCTATTTCTATCACAGCACTTCAACTGCTTTCGTCATTGGTCATAAGCTCATCTCCCAAGTCTATGAAATCATGAGCTGCCCATAAGTTGGATTTCGATAATTGACAGCTCTCTCACATACTGACACCAAGTGAAGGGATGTGGACGCGTACGGTAGATTTAAGTCCCATTACCCTATACCGTACCTACTTACAACGGTCTCGTTTATGGCCGAGAATCCCGGCGATTTTTCGCCGAGAACCGCAACAGAGTTCCCGGTAGAATTTGTAGCCGAGAATGCCGAGACCGAGATCTCGGTCGACCCTTATTTAATATAAATAACAATATTAGTTATTTGAGGGTTTCTACGAAAACCACTTATGGCTTCGTGACATGCAAAAATTTTCTCTAAACAAAACGATAAATTATGAACTAGAAAGAGTGTACTGGTACTCTCAGCGGTGGATCCAAATGTAGGCCAGAATATTCTCTTTCATGTTGTGAAGTCCAGTGTACACTTCACACAATTGTATGCAATTGAAGCTTGGACAGTAAAATCTGTAACGATGTCAAGTTTGAAGGCTTTTGAAATGTTGACCTTTATAAGAATTCAAAAACATTTCTGAAAGGAACACAAGACTAACGAGAAGTACCTACCTATCATTTGGTATGCACTGTGAAAGGAAACTCTATAGGAAACATTTTTAAGAATTTATAATAGTTTTTTTTAATTATTATAGATAAGTAGCATGAGTAGTGACGGTTTTTAATTTTGGGGTGTTATTTTACAAAACTGGTACTTTGCTGTCCATATATTTTCGTAATAATTGACTTTAGGACGGTGACTTGAATTTAATGAAGAACGTTTATCGTTTATCTTAAATTTTTTTTAAACCGGACAAGAGTCCCAACTGCCGGGAGCCGGTAGGACTATGGCATTCCTGATTTGAGGATTGTTGTGAGGCTGCGGAAAGTAGGAAGGAAAGGGGATGGAAAAGACGATGTTTGGGAAACATCTGTATTGCTATTATGGATGACATATTATGTAAGAAATTAATAATTTAAAGAATATTTTTTTCATATAATTCTGCTTAAATCACTTAAATTTGGGAGGCGGGTGGAGGTACAGCCCCCCCCCCCCCCTCCCCCTCCCCCCCCCCTCCTCCCGGGAACCATTTATTGGATAACCAACACCTCTGCCATTGGTGAGTTTTGTCCGGAAATTGGCGGTGAATGCGCCTGTCCAACAACTGCGTGGCACTCCGGATCGGGAGGGAGGGATGGCTTCGTACATCAGTCACTCCTGGATACACTGACCTCCAAAACTTCATCTTCTTTCTTTCCTAAAAAGATCCTCCACATAACAATCCCAAAGATAATAAGCTCCTGTGAGGAGCTAATTTAAAAAAGTGGTGTTTCGATTCCAACTCCGAATTATGGGATTTCACCAGGGCGATGCTGAGAATATCTATCATCCATATTTTTTCAGAAATCACAGGTGCTGACGGCAATTAAAAAAATAATATAAAAATATTAGCTGAAGAATTGGCTTGCAATTCAACCATTTCTCGCTTGAGCAGCAGTTAATATTTGTTTAGAAAATCACTACTTCTATTAAAAGTATGCATGACGTATTAAAAAGCATGTCGGAATCCTTCCGTTTGATTCCGATTAATTAATTCGCACATCCTTCTGATTGGATCCCTGAAGCCAGTATTCGTTATAAAAATCAATAAATCGGTAAACCTAGAAGCTCTCGGCGGTATTTTAAAGTTTATTTGTTCTTTCTGATCAAACGTTAAGCTACTTTCTTAGCAATAAGAAAGTATCTTTTAAAATCTATTTATAGAAATTATTTTCAAAATATTTATATTTCAGTGTCGCTCTGGAAACTCTTCTGTCTACATTTCAGGATCACTGTATTATTTTTAATTAGTTTTAGTTATACATTTATAGAACAGTTCTTTATTATGCACTAGCTTTTGCCCCCGGCTCGCTCGCATAGTATTAGGGGGTTTCCCACTACCCCACCCCTCCCCCCTCTCCCTCATCACCCCCTCCATACCCGTTACATTCATTTTTCAAACAGCTCGCGTGCCGCCTATTAAAGCGTAACAATCAAACTCACGCAGTTTCGCATTTATAATATTAGCATAGATTAGTATAATTTTAACTGTCAAAGGGATCTCCATAGTAACCAAAACAAAAAACGTATAATAAATAATTTCATAACGCCAGAGCTTACCAATATATGCAGCCTCGCAAATAATGTAGCTTTGTATTAGTGAAAGAATTTTTAAAGTACAATCAGTATTTTTTGCGTGAAAGAGTAACAAACATACATCCATAGAAACTTTAGCCTTTATGGAGTAGATAGGTATATTTGAAGTTTTATTGCTTGCTAATTCGAATTCTCGATTTTCAAAACTAAATCGAGTTATATAATAATCGTAGAATTACCAAAAAGCAAAAGACAATTTAAAGACTTTTGAAGACTACTTTTGAACTTTGAGGAACTAACGTAGGAACATATTTTTATTTTACCAAAATTTTGGCCACTTCCCTGACAGCAAAGCTAAGTGCGTCAATCTGTAATTTAAAAAAAAAAAATTTAATATTTTCATAAAGCATAGATTGCTTACAAAAAAAAATAAACGGAAGAACCATCATTTTAAAGAAGCCGAACAAATTTAAATCTTCAGCGTTCCAAAAGAAAATCTTCTTCCGTAGAAAAAATATTAGCAGGATAAGAAGTTAGGGCACGTTTCCTTCAGGATGAAATTCAATCTCCGTGTTTGCTTTCTCGTTATATTTAAGAGGTCGAAGGTATGGGCAAATGGCGGGCCAGCTGGCGGTTAAAATAATAATAAATATCCTGTGAACATTATTTATTTCCAGAGGGAACTTCGGGGAACTGGGAACAACGAACGGGGGTGACTCAGAGACACCACGCCATCGTCATGTGCGACTTACCCAATGAACAAATTATATCAAATTTTGACAGTTTTAATGTGCATGAAAACACGCACATTTAAATATTTTTCGACGCGAAAATATGTAGGGACTTGAAATGTTTAGAGAAGCCTGTGGTACTAATCACTAAGCTAACTTTTGTTCCGTTATTAATCAAGCCAACACAATTGTCATTATTAGATATAGTCAAAGATACTGAAATATAATTGATGTGCTATCTGCGTTTTTACTAGGTGGGACTGCGCTTCCGGATGTCGCCGATATTGGTAAACTAAATGAACGAATAATTAACGGATAAACCAAACGAACGTTAAACTAAATGAACGAATTCTTTCCGTATTCAAACTATATTGTTAACCAATACTAATGCACACCTTCAAAAAATCAACCAAATAAACAAATTCTTTTCGTATGCAAACTACCCTGATTAAGGTGGTAGTCCGCCGACAGTTGCGCGGACATCATAGTATATCTCTTTTCTATTTGAATATCTTTGGATATAGTACATCCCAAACCTTAATACCGACCTCGCGTTGATACAGAAATCATCGCAATAGACGAGTTTAGGGTCAAAAAAATGTTTCCCCGCCCATGCCTTTCTCTTTCAAACGCATGTTTTTACGATTCTTTCTCTCTCGCTTATGTTCATCGTAAAGTTAGTAACTGCGCGAGAATGGATCGTACCAAATTCAGGCCGGCATTAAATTTTCGCGTGTACTATACTATAGTTTTTAGGATTTTTTCCAACTTTAGAAAGCGTTAAAGTTTAACGATTTTTTATTTATTTAATACGTGTATTTTTTACAGACAAACATAAAATAAATGTTACATGCACAATATCATCATCATCATCACTCTTGGCTCTACAACCCCTGGTGGGTCTTGGCCTCCTCAAGAGTCTTCCTTCACTCATCACGATTTTGTGCCAGCTCTCTCCAGTTTACAATCTCCAAGGTGGATATATCTATAAGGACGTTGTCGCTCCATCTTAAACTTGGTCTTCCCAGCCTCCTTCGCTCTGTCGGTCTTGAGTTCAGCAGGGACTTTGGTACTTGATGCTCGGTCATTCTCTATACATGATCCAGCCAACTGCCAACTTTTTGAAACCGGTCCGAAGATACGCCTCAAAATTTTCCTTTCAAAAGCATCCAGTGCTCGCTCATTCCTCTTAGTTAGTACCCAAGTCTGATAAGTGTTTTGTACACTAATATCTTGGTGTTTCTGGACAGCAGTCTGGATTTTATTTGGTTTTGTAGGCGGTAATAACAGCGATTTGCGTTCACTATGCGCTTCACATGCACAATATACACGGTATAATAAAGCAAAAATAATACAGCTGTTCTTTGTCATAGAAATGATAGGTTATTGTGTTTGTTGAGGGAATTTCAATAAAAAAATTAATCATTCTAGATTAGGTAATATTTAAATTAGGCATTCTAGATTAGGCAATATTTAAATTCATGTCTCCAAAAAAAATTACAAAAATCCATAAAATATTTTAAATTCATCTATAAATTATTGTGATATTATCGATGTATGATTGTGCACTTCTCTAATGTTAAGTATATTATTACTGATTAGATATAAATTTTGCAATACCATTGCAAAATAATACAATTGACGGCCGGCATAGTCCAGCGGCAAGGCTCTTGACTAGCACTCCGAAGGTCGCGGGATGGAATCCCGGCGTTAATTTGTGTCATTTCACAATTTATTCATTTAAAATAATATAAAGTATATTTGCGGCACGTTCCAGAGTGGAAGATACTCTCAGTATCGCCCTGGTGTAAGACCACCATTCAGAATTGAAAGTTGCTTGAAATGGCTTTAGCCGTGTTTGGTGACCAGATCTGAATAGCCAAGTAATTCCCCACCTTCCTCTTCCCTACCTCCTTCCCCTCCCCACTACCTTCAGCCACACAAAATACCCCAATTGGGGATGCCATAGTCCCACTGGCTCCAGGCGGGAGCAGTTGGGACTCTTGTGCGGTATGCATGTAAAAAAAAAAAACAATATGATCGTGCCAATGCCCGGTTCGTACCCGCCTTCTTCCTTTAATCACTTGCACATTATAATAATACCAGCAGTTAAAAACCCGCTCCGCAGGTTTTTTCCGCTAGGCCCTATGTGCGGCTTTTGATTCGGCTTGCCCAGTTAGAGTGTTGGTGACCATTTTATAAATCCGATAGGAACTGGTTCCCAAAATAGCCGGTTCCTCGGATCCATTACGTAGTCACCGGGACAAAGTAACCGCGACAGTCATATATAATATATAGACGCATGGTATTATTATACACAATTGGCAGTTACAATAATAATCATATTATCATCAATCTGTCCATATGCGGAGAGATTCACGAAATTACAAATCCAATAGTACTTACGCCTGCCAGGCAATGCTCCTCACGCTAGCGGTTATCGTAAGTGGAGCTAAGTTTTGGCATTGCTTTAATTCAATCACAAAAATAGATAAGGCGCGGGCGTCAGAGTTGTATTCTTAGCCGGATTCTTAAATTTTAATCTTACAGTCGCAAGGCTATTAATTCTGTTTGATTCTCCGGACACTATTTTCTCTATTCATCAGCACTCTACATGTTCAAACCAGAGACCTGTAGCCTGGTTATATACGAACATAAAATCATAAGAAGATAAAATTATCCTTCAAAGTGTTTTAGGTAATATTGTAAGAAAAATTGACAATATTAGCTAATTAAGATCAGGAGACAATTTCTAATTTGCAAGTTTGTGAGAAGATTTTCCGAAGTACACAGTATACCTGCCGCATAAATTAGGCAAAAACGCCTCGCCCCAAACATTATGATCAAACCTATCTCAATACGGTGGTCCCCGGGCCCGGCTTCACATATTAATTTATTCAAACTCATTTGAAATTCGGTCCCAGTTCCAGGCTCTTCGCATCGCTCCTTTCAGTTCCTCGCCGTAAAATCACTTTACGAGGTTTCTCGGTGGTGGCGAGCGGCCACTCTGTCTTCATTTTATGACCGATATTTATCTCTCCTCCACAAACTAATTTCATATTCAATAAAAGAAACCCACGCCGAAGTCAGCTAGAAACACAATATGAATTATTATGAAATGGCTAACCTACATTTTGAAATGTGTTAATTTATATATTTATCCAATCTAGGTATGTGACAAATCATCCATCACAGCGTTTCTTTACATCTACAGGGTTAAACTTTAACGCATATGTTAGACACCAAAGATATTGAAATATAAGAGATGTGCTATCCGCAGTTTTTACTGGGTGGGACTGCGCTTCCGGGTGTCGCCGATATTTTTTTACCAAATAACGGATAAACTAAATCTCTACATCTCTACATATTAGGGAACGTACCCATACTACGTGACTTACTTTTTGCAATTTTTAACCCCCCCCCCCTCTCCCCCAGTGACCACGTGTAGTATATTCCAAGACCCCCCCCCCTACAGTTTTCACGTAGTAAATCATAAATTGGCTTATATTTGTCTTTATTAATTACGTCGCTTGCTGCGTGACGGCAAGAGTGCATGCATACCTACAATTATAAGTGGAAAAAATATTAAAAAGTTAGTGGAAAAAAAATAAACAGATTTCTAGATTCCGATTCGAATCGATTCCCCCCATTGTGACCAAGCGTGATATTTTGAAGTCCCCCCCCCCCCCCTAAACGGGTCACCTAGTATGGGTGCGTTCCCTTATCTCTAGTATTCTTTACATAATATTATAAATTAAAGTCCTCCGCCGTGTCTGTCTGTCTGTTGGCGATAAACTCAACAATTACTGAACGGATTTTCATGCGGTTTTCACCAATAGATAGAGTGATTCATGAGGAAGGTTTAGGTATATAATTTGTCGAGGTTTTGTGTAAATTGATTGAAATATATAATTTATTGCGGTGGACGAGCGGACTGGCAGCGAGCGGTGTGGATTTGATTTGCATGGAAATCTCCAGTTTTGTGTCGAGATTGATGACATTTTGCACAACAAGAGGAAGTTACTGTCTTCATTTGATTTCTAAAACTCTGTGTAAAGCCTATGGGCATCGCCGGGGACTTCAGCCAGTGAATGAATCATTAACGAATAAACTAAACGTTCGTTAAACAAAATGAACGAATTCTTTCTTTATTCAAACTATATTTTTAACCAATATTAACGCACACCTTAAGAGGGCATTACCAGAGAAAACCAGAAATACGTCATTTTCAAAAAAGTTTTTAGACGTATTGACTCTTTTCCACAAAAAATTATAAATGGATTTCGAAAGATTGTTCTTTTATCTAGCATTCGTATGTAATAAATTTTGAGAAAATTTTTTAATTTTTAGTATAATAAGGTTATTCCATAGGTCGTTGGCAGATTTGTTCAATTTTCAAAAAAGTTTTTGTATTATACCACACTTTATTATTTGAAATGGGTGTGGTATAATACAAAAACTTTTTCAAAAAAGTTTTTGTATTATACCACACCCATTTCAAATAATAAAATCATGCAGTAAAATAAATCAATACATTATCTAGCAAACGTATGTTTTAGAATTTTAATTTTAGTTTCAATAAAATCATTAAAAAATATGTACGTAGATGTGTTTCTTGGCGAAAATTGGTCCGTTTGTGTATTTATTAGTGCACTTACAAACACATATATTTCAGATTTTTTTAACATTCTTATTAAATTTAGACATTATTGAAAAATGACAAATACTTATAATAAAAAAAAAACTACAAAAAGTACATTATTTTAATAGTTTTATCATCACGCCTTTCAGCATTTTTGGATGAAGGTATATATTAAAGCTAATTTGAATTGAAATAAATTCGATATTGAGTTATAATTTAAAAAAGTTGGTACGGAGAATAATTAATCTTTCTCATTGTAACCGCCCTGCACGATCGTAAGAACAACTTTCGACGAAATGTGGATTTTCGTCCGCAGGCTGGTTAAACGCTCTTAAAAAAATCAACGAAATGAACAAATTCTTTTCGTACGCAAACTCCTCCGATTAGGTAGCAGTCCGCCGACGGTCGCGCTGACATCATAGCATATCTCTTTTGTATTTGAAAATCTTTGTTAGACACCTCTATTTCACCTTAATTCACAAATATACAAATTTTCTTGTCTAGTATTTGATTAAATTGATTTACCTATTTGAATTACTTAATTGTACCTTGTATGCCGACTTCTTCCATTAAAGTGTCACCTGACTATTATTATTTCTCAGTCATTTTTTAGACGTACACAAAGACTTTCAAACCATTTTTATATTACTATCTAAATATTTTAATGGTAACACTAGCCTTATTTGGAACTTCTTATTTCTAATACTAACATACTTGAGTTGAACAAAGATGTGCCTAAAGGATTTCAATTCTGCTGCATTCAATTTACCCTCAACATGCCTATTGTCTATGCCAATTCGGTTGCGTCAAGCGAAAAGGGTTTTTTTCCTACACATCATAAATAACACCCCGCATTCACTAAAATTTCATTAGTTGGTGTATATACTTTTATTGAAGTAAAGCTTTTTTACGCACGCTTGACTTGGGGGGTAAGCTGGTGAATGCGTTATGAAAAGTGGTGATGTGTTACGAAAAGTGTGATGCGAACGGTAATCGATGCGAACGGTGATCGATGGCGAGACGAACGGTCGGGCCTTTACGCACGCTTGACTTGGGGAGTGATAAGGATAAGGATGGTCACCCCAAGGTCGTAGGTCACCCAAAAGTCATAGGTCACCCCAAGGTCGTAGGTCACCCCAAGGTCGTAGGTCACCCCAAGGTCGCAGGTCACCCCAAGGTCGTAGGTCACCCCAAGGTCGTAGGTCACCCCAAGGTCGTAGGTCACCCCAAGGTCGTAGGTCACCCCATGGTCATATTTCATCCCAATGTCATATATCACCCCGAGGTCATAGGTCACCCCGTTCGCTACGTTCGATAACTTAGCAGGGATATCTGGATTCATGGGGCGAGGTTTGTCTTGTAGTTTTAATTCAGTCGTGTGGTCTAAAGCACACTCGTTTTTTTTCCTTCGTGGGGTAGCACTTTAATTCACGTGTTTAGAAGTCAGCTCTTCAGGTATGGTTTAATGCCTAAGCTTTGAAGCACGCTGAGAAAATTACTCTCTCACGGACTAGTCGCGGGCATTACAGCATTCTTTATTTTATGTTTTCTTTCCCAGTTGAAATGGGTTGTATTTAATTCAAATAGAACTCCCACTAAAAGTTTTCCCATAAAATGAATTGCACAACATAAAACGATTGCAAAGAACTTCACATAAAAAAGTACCCAGTAATGAACTCGACTTAGAAACCATATTTTAATCAACTCCGTCGACATTAATCCAAGATTAACTAAACTTTAACCAACCACTTGTAAAACTCGTGCATTTGAATGACGCAAAGGTAATTAATTATTATTTACCAATAAACGTGTGTAAATTAAGTATTTTTCGACTATTTCAAAGAAATGTAATACGGAAGACTTTCGAGAAAACTCTGCAAAATTAACAAACATTTTTAAAATACCATTCAGATGATCTCCAGATTTATTTTATCTAAAAGATAATGTTCTGTTCTGGTAGTTAGGAGTCATAGGAGAAAATGGGAAGGTATTGGGTTTTTATGGCAACGTGTGATTTTATTATTTTTTAATTGATAAACTAAGTCATAGGAGAAAATGGGAAGGTATTGGGTTTTTATGGCAACATGTGATTTTATTATTTTTTAATTGATAAACTAATGTAAGACAAGATTTTTATGCATAGCACAAAGGGTAGCAATTATTTACTACTAAAACAAATAAAAATTAATAAATTAAATTTTAAAAATAAAAATAAAAAAATACAATAAAGTTGGTTGTTTGCAGGTGGAAAAATGTAATAAGCAATAATTGTTGAATGGAACACAAGTATAATATATTGAATTATTTGGCGGGTAGGAGATAAGCCAAAGTAGCTCAGTAGTAAAAGAGCAGTTGACCGGATATCAGACGAAAGCGGGTTCGAGTTCCGTCGGCGGCATTTATCTTTTCTCGGAATATTTTTTCAATGTATATGAGTGTTTCAGGCTAATAATTATTACTTATAATTATTGTTACATGTTATTTTGTATATGCGGCATACATTAGGTCTAACTTTCTACGTTTCTATTACCTATATCCGTCTCAACTTTTGATTCTGTCTCTTTTGCTGCTTATTTTCCAATTCTGTAATAACGATAATTGGGCCCAGTTATTTCGCAAAAATTAACTTGTGACAATGTTATCAAATGGCCATTCAGCGCCATTTTGTTTTTTTGACATTTGAAAGGCCGTTAAACGCCAAAACTAGGTGCTTTTCTGCTTTCTGTAATTGTAACAAGCTGACGAGCTTAACAAAATTATAGTAAAGATATCCTTTCCTACTCATCACAATTTGTTCAAAAAATTCATCATATTTGTTTGTATGCCAATTCTCGGCATATTGTCGAACAAAAAAAAAATGTCGCTGAATGGCCAATTTTCACATTTGATTTTCTGTGAAACAACCCGTCCTTACATTTCAATAAAAACTTTCCTGACGAAGCACAGTTATAAATTTTGTAAATTGTGTCAAAACAGATTTTTTAAGTTACAGATGTCAACCGTGTACATATGTTGGGCACGCGTTTGGCCTGTTTCCCGACTATGCACCGGTGCCGAAGGGATCAATGACGCTGGTTCCTCGGAGCGTCTTCCATTGTAATACCGATAGAACAAGGATAGCATTCCCACACGACGCCTGTGCTCTAAAGATTGCAATTCGTCTGTTAAGCTGGCAGAATCTATCAAACGGACCGCCCGTTTTTGCACAGAGTCGAGGGTATTTTTCAGGTATTTTGGGGCGCACTTGTGATTTTTTACAGGGTTAGCAGTTGTGTACTATTAATGTATCATCTGCGGGCCCTGTAAAGTATGCCCAGTTTTTGGAAGGCTAACTTTACTCTGGCTTTGATGAAGCCATAGTAAAAGAATGCTTCATTGAAAAATTAATTTTCCAAAATACTAGTAAGATTTTAATTTTAATTTTATTATTATTTTTTTTTTTTTTATTACAATTTTTTTTAAACAATTACACAGCAGAACTTGTTTAAAAATATACTGTTTTTATTAATTTAATAATAATATTATTGATCATATAATAAAAAAAGTGAAAATTAAAATGGAGTTCTACAAATTAAACTTGATAACAATAAATAAAACTAATAAGATTTTTTTTCATTTTCCAGGAATCGAATGAATCAGCAGCCTGCGAGTGTCGCTAGTGTCCCGAGACGCCACGTAAATGGCAGTGGCTGCGCCCACCATTCCGCGCCCTTGGGCCCCCCTGGGCAGGCCCGGTACTGCTGCCGGGCCGCGGCCCCTAGCCAACTCCCCTGGCCGGCCGCGCGAACCCCCGCCAACTAACAGCCCGAACGCATCCGCCTCTGCGCTGAACACCGACCATCGCAAGACCACGAGGCAGGTTGAGGACTTTGCCCCGAGGAGATCAGCGTTTGGACACCGATCGACCAGCATGTTCGGGGCCCTCGCCCTGCTGTGGCTGGCGGCTCAGGCGCACTTGGCTGATACGCAAAAAACTGAAGGTAGGGACTACTAAATAATTGATTTTTATATCAATACCGCTCAAGTAGAGTCAGTAAAGTGACTGTCCTACGCGAAAATGGATCGTATCAAGTCCAGGTCGGCATTTAATTTTGGCGCATACTGTACAATGACAGAAGTTACAAGCCCGGGAGGTTTTTATATATTTCTATATGAATACCTCACATGAGTCCCAGCTGCTCCCGTTTTGAGCCAGTGAGACTACGGCATCCCCAATGGCATATGGTGTGGAGAGGTAAGGAGAAGAATATAGGGAAGAGAAAAGTGGCTGTTCAGATCTGGCATCCAAACACGGCTAAAGCCATTCATGCAACAATATATTATAATAAAACGAATATAAAACTTTATTCCACTTAATTTTATTCGACCGTAACCGGTTTCAGACTGGTACAAATATTTCCTAGTCTACGGTTTATATACACAACATTTTGGGGAGGGGGAGAGGGGTGGTCTACGGGATTGAATCCTTTACATATATGTATCTATATATGTTGTGTATATAAACCGTAGACTAGGAAATATTTGTACCAGTCAGAAGATGGCTTTGACGAGCTGAAACCGGTTACGGTCGAATAAAATTAAGTGGAATAAAGTTTTATATGTTTTATTATAATATATTATAATGGAATTCCACCATGAATTATCACTCTCAAAAATAGAAATATCATTCATGCAACGTTTCAATTCTGAATGGTGGTCTTACACCAGGTCGATACTGCGAGTATCTTCCACTCTGGTACTATATATTATTTTTAATTAATTAATTGTGAAATACCACAAATTAATCAATTGAATTTTAACCATTCATTTGATATAAATATCTTATCGATCGCTTATTGATAACACGTATTATAATTTTTTGGACTTTTTGTAGAAGATCAATAACACTTTTAAGCACAGCCACTCCAAATGATAATTCTGTACGTTAATAAGGATAGACAAGTATTTATAGTAACTATTGATAGTACAGTCGGAGTTATTACGTTTCGAATTACAACATAGAGCTGGTGAATGCGGGAGTTAGGCTGGCTAAGTGCTGATCCCATCGTAAATTATTACTTATTACTCAAATATTCGATTCACTTGATCGAGTCATGTCTTTCTAGGCAACTCCCTAAGTTCTTCTTCAATTCACTACAGAAATGAACCATCATATTATTAAAATCCATATTCGCGGAGGCGGTTAACTTCCAGCCGGGTGATTAAAGGCTATTCTTTCTACGGTGACGCGTATCGCATAAGCGAAGAACGAAACGGTTTCTATAAACATTTTTCCAGTTCTGATGGTCCAACATACTACTACAAGAGTCCAGAACTAAAACGTCACAAAGATAACTTTTTTGTAGCCGAGAGATCATCCAATCTTCAAACTCACATGGCAGCATGAAGAGAAATTTATTCGAGTAACATCCTTTGCTTTACACTCACTCAACAATATAAATAATAACAAACTTATATTTTGTAATACATGTGAATAAGGGTTCAGAGACGTTCATCTAAATAGAAGTCTCAAGCTTTTCCTTGGAACAAATCACCGAACAAAGACGTGATGAGGGTACATTGCATAGAAATGGATTCTCTCCCGTTCAACTGAAATGGAAACGAAATGATACGGTCGATTTGCACTCTAAGTTATTTTAAAGCATGCAAGCAAGTGCTATTTACCAAATTTACCACACTACTAGTGATGATTGAACATAAAGTATGTGGTCCAAGAATGATGAAGTGCTCAGTTCTCAGAGTTCTGCTCAGTGCTCAGTGCTCCTTCCACTGGACGATGGACGGTGGACTGGGAATATTAAGGCACAATGGCAGCGCCTGGCGGCAATCTAATAAAGTGGCAATTCGTCTGGGTTTTAAAAATGAGTTCATAAAGATAAGTTCAGGGGTCAAAAGACGCGAATCTCAAAAATGTGGTCTTTTGTTAAGTTTTTACGGCGTTTGGGTAAACTTTGATTACTTCGTAATGCTGTTTTCCGCAAAATGCGCAATATTTTCATACGAAAATATTATGAAAGTTTCAAAGCTGTGCAGAATTTATGGATCTGTGTTCGCTTATCTTTCTCTCGCGCTGGAGTTTTATTTGATAAAATATGCGTTGGGTTCTGAAAAACTATTGATGAATCAATTCAGCTGCCCACCCTAATGCAATGTATACAATGTATTGATTTAAAACTCTGTTACCACATTTAGAATAATGTAGGATAGTGCTAGCAGTTTTAATAATAGACGTAAAATATATAAATTAATGAAAATGAGATAGAATAGATTTGTATTGTTTGCTTCTTGCCCGGAACTTTAAATTTTCTTCAGTGATGCAGACTGAAATGTTTAAATATATTCTATATATACGAGCATATAAAAATCTCGGGTCATGGTATTTGTGGTCGCACCCTCCGAAACGGCTCGACCGATTTTTATTAATTTTTTTATGTGTATTTGGTAGGTATGAGAATAGGTCGTAAAGTATATTTCATACCGCTGGGTGATTAGGGTGTCCCTATCCAGAAAAAAAATGGTATATTTTTGACATTTTTTTTTTATTTGTCATCAAAAAATACCTACAACCCCAAATTTTCCCCCTCCTACCCCCAACCTCCCATTTTGAATAGTGAATATGTCCGTTACTTTAATGAAATACGTTAAATTGAGAAAATTAATGGTTGGTGTTTTTTTTGTTTTTTATCGGCGGTCATCGTCTTCAGTGCTCCATTCCTCTTTCTGTCATAGATCCTATCCCCACACACTTACATAATATTCGTTATTTTTATTTATATGTATTTATAACAAAATATTCACCAGAAATAATTTATATGGCAGAACAACGTTTTCCGGGTCAGCTAGTAATGTAATAATTGCTCGGAAATTCTAGGCCGATTTTTAAAGGTTTTATTTTATTTAGACCTCAAAGTAGAACGATGCTTGAAAAATTACAATCAGACGGAAGAAGGTATAAAATGGGAGGGAGTGTGAAGAGACCATAATATATTATTAACCTCAGTATTGAAGGATAGTGCAAGATAGCAACATTAATTTTAAATAGATGACTTTTACAATAATGTATATTCAAATCGATGGTGTTTGTGGTGCGCATGCTAAAAAGTAGCCATACAAAGTTGCTTTATATCGGTCAAAGGTTGCGGAATCGCATAAATAACAACAGTACCTAATACAAATTTATGTCTCCGGGGGTAGCCAAGTAAAAAAGGGTAAGGAAGCCGATGGTTTTTGCAGGTTATTTGTGCAAATTTGGTTTATATCGGTAAAAAGGTGTATGATTGAATAGAAAACAGTGGTAAAACACATATTTATAAGTCACGTGAGGGATGGTTTGACCGGGAGGAAGTCTATATTTTTACGCAGGGTCCCAAAGGAAAAGAGGATCTTAGCAAATACCTGTTTCGATAGGTGTAACGTAGAATGGAAAATCATCCATAATACGTATTATTTATATCGAAGAGGGTACATATTTAATACATAAAGCTCTCAACTAGCGATCCGGAGGTCGTGAATTCAAATCCTGGCGTGAGCAAGTGAATTTAATTCAATTGATTTCTGTTATTTCACAATTTTTTTTACATTAGCTCCACACAGGAGGCACCGAGGAAAACAATTTCCATAGGGGCCTATGTCATCTTTGAGGATGCTGTGTGGAGGGTTTTTTAAGGGAAAGGAAGGAGAAGAAGATATGGGAAGGAAAAAAGGTATGAGGGGTGGGTAGGAATCTGGGGGTCAGTGTGGCTAGGAATGATGGACGTATGAATCTATTCCTCACACTGCGGTGCAAGGCGAAGGGTCGGTAGAATCCGGCTAGAGAGGTCAAAAGGCCTCCCTCAATCAGTCTCCTCCGATCCAGCCCGCCAGTGGTGGTTGGGCAAACGTATCCGCCACCAAGACCTAGACAAACCTCATCCCATGAACCCGGGCACCCCTGCTAAGTCACCAAACGTAGCGAACCACTTGACTGTCCAATAAGCGGTACTCGTACCCGCCTCCAAAATTGTCGTTAATCATTTAAAAGAATATAAGGTACATTTGCGGCAAAGAATATAAGGTTCATTGGAAGATAATCTTAATATCGCCCTGGTGTAAGACCACCATTCAAAATTTAAAAGTTGCTTGAAATGACTTTGGCCATATTTGGTGACCAGATCTGAATAGCCATGTACTTTCCCCCCTTCCTCTCCCTATCTCTTCCCTCTCCCCATCACCTTCAGCCTCTTAATATACCGCAATCAATAAAAGGGTGACAGAATCTTTAGAGACTATGAGATAGAATAACTATTTATCAACAGACTTTTTTTTTTGAACTTTGGAGGACCCACCACGTACCTGCCCTGGTATAGGTAACAGATGGTTACCTCTTCAAGGCTCTTGCAAGGACTCTAATTCTTTTGGTAAAAACGACTCTACATTTGATAACGAAACTAGACCTCCAATGTCCCTGCATACGTTGTTAGTAAGCAGTATGCAAGTGCTTAGCGGGAAATACAGATACAATATGTGTTAGTATGACAAAATACCGACAAGACAATGGGACAGGTTGGTAAAAGTCCACGAGGTGGCAAGCGCTGGGTGATTGTATCCAGCGTATCCTACAAGCACCTGTTTGGGAGGAAGACACAGTAGATAAGTAATAAGGGCATGGCAAATGGTTGGGAGTCCTCTACAATCGATTGGCAGTCCCAGCAAGAATGCGCATGACGTTCGGCCTAGTCGTGAACCACACTCAGCTTCCGCGCCCCTTAGCCGGTTCCTCGGTGATGCTTCAAAGAAAAATAAATGGGAGATTGGGGGAAATACCCGACGACCCTAAGGAATTCAGCATCTAGTACAACAGACTGCGCGCCCTTTTTAAGAATGTACTGATGCCATAGAAAATCATTGTACAGATAATGTTTAATTGAAATTCGAATGAATAAATGATAGCCGATACACCTATTGATTTTATTTAATAACGAAGGCTAGCAAAAGCTTGCGACGTTCCTTGGCATTGAATTTCTTGCTACGTTTTTAGTATCTAGGTACAGTCATTCATTTTCAGGTATTATCATTATTGGTACCCAAGTTTTCCAAGAATGTTAAACTTTTAATTAAAAGTGTAAATTATTGAATACTTAAGAATGTTTATTCTGATACCGAGATAGACATCATTAGACGTTTTGTTTGAGGAGTTTTAAACAGTAAAAATTACTTTTTCAAGTTCAGTGAAAAAAAACATTATTGTCTCTTATTTATTTGATTGTTTTTTTTTATTACGAAATTATATCCTTAGGAATCAGAACGAATTTCCTGTGTCGCAGCCTCCCGAGTAGTTCATCTGCGTCTTATTCAATTTAAAATTAATTTCCGGCCGCTTAGAACGATGAAGAGCAGAATCAACATGCCCATCAAATCTATCGTGTAACTTTCTTATTTACTTACTATAGTAGTTGATTACCTCCGCGGTAGTGCCGTAAGCTCCTTGGCTCTGAATCCGGAGGTTCCGGTTTGCAAATGGTTCGGTTTCCGGAGGTCCCGGTTTGTGAAAATATTTCTTACTTGGATTATTTCATAATTTTATGTTGAAATACGCCCTTCGTGATTTTGGAGATAATTTTGACAATTATTTGTGAGTTAATATAATTATCATTGAAAAGAGAGTCATTCTGATAAAAAATTAATATGATTATTGGTGATATATTCAATTTTAAAGACTGATTTTAAAAAAGTGTTTTGATGGGAATAAGTTTGATTTACAAACATCCTATTTACGTTAAAACCCAAATGTGTCGTATTATTTAAATTAAAATTTCGTCCCAAAAAACGCTTTTTTACCGTGTTCGAGGTCGATATTTTGTAAGGCTCTCCACTAACGATCCGGAGATCGAGGTTTCAAATTCCGGCGTGCGCAAGTAAATTTTATTTAATTCATTTGTTTTATCTCACAGTTAATTAATTTAAAAATAATACAAATATATTTTCTTCACGTTAAAGAGTGGAAGATATTTTCAGTATCTCCCTGGTGTACGACCACTATTCAGAATTAAAACCTTGCTTGAAATGGCTTTAGCCGTGTTTGGTGACCACATCAGAATAGCTAGATAATTCACCAACTTCCTCTTCCTCACTTCCTTCTCCTCCCAACTACCTTCAGCCCCCACCTACGAGCCTACCAACATACCCCAATTGAGGATGCCATAGTATCTCTGGCCCAGACGGTTGGGAGCAGCTAGGACTCTTGTGCGGTATTCACATGAAAAAAAACTTAATTTAGCGTAATCGGTAAGGTTAGGTAAGATTATTTTTTTTAATAATTACTATTCATTCACAAAAAAAAGTTAATTTTGGCTCTAAAATCAAGAAAAATCGATTTCTTTAAAGACCTGTATTTTTTTAAATTTAAACGTATATAATTACAAACATTCGTAGTAGATATTTGCTACATTTTTTTTTACATAAATACCCCACAAGAGTCCCAACTGCTCCCTTTTGGAGCCAGTGGGACTATTGCATCCCCAATTGGGGTATGTTGTGTGGCTGAATGTAATGGGGAAGGGAAGGAAATGGGGAAGTACCTGGCTATTCAGATCTGGTTACCAAACACGGCTAACGCCATTTCAAGCAACGTTTCAATTCTGAATGGTGGTGTTACACCATGGCGATACTGAGAGTATCTTCCACTTTGGAACGTGCCGCAAATTCACTATACAGGGTGTTCGGGGGTAAAGTTCATTAACTTCGGGAGATGATTTTACATGATAGTACAAGTAAAAAAGAAAAATAACTTTTTTCGAAATTCCAACTTTTAGGGGTAGTTTTGAGGTAAAGGGATAAAATTGGTCCGGCGTGTACGGCCAGATTTATTATTTTCCGCTGTTACGATACGGGCCAATCATAATCGAGTCGGGCGCCCGGCAGGCTCCCCTTACGTCTTTTTGTATGGGAAAAAAAATTTTGGAATTTCGGAAAAAGTTGTTAATCTTTTTTACTCCTACCATCATGTAGAATCACCTCCCGAAGTTAAAGCACTTTACCCCCGGACTCCCTGTATATTATTTTAAATGAATAAATTGTGAAATAACACAAATTAATCAAATAAAATTTATTTGCCACGCCGGGATTCGATCCCGCGACCTTCGGAGTGCTAGTCAAGAGCCTTACCACTGGACTACGCCGGCCGATTTAAAAATATTAGCCTACATCTTTTGATTTAAAAAGTAAGTAATTATTCAGTTTGGTTGGGTATTTCGGCCTCAAATCTACAAGTATCTTTTGTATGATTGCGATTACAGAGCAAAATACACGCTCAGTAGCGTCCTGCTAAGAATTAGCCTCTCTGAATTAAAATGTTGCTTCAATTGGCAATTTGGCATAGGCAGTGTTAAATGTCACCAAATATTATTATTTTGTGTTACAACATGAAAGTTAGAGGAGTTTGATTCAACGAAAAGCATTCACATAAAACAAAAAGTGCTTTGAAACTTCATTCATTCAAAAACTAATCCATTCATTGAAAATTCGTGCATGAATTGCAACCGAAAGGATGGAGGTAAACTTTTACTTTTTAGTTTGTTTGACTAAATTTTCCATACAAATTAATTCAATACACTATTTTGATTGTGTATGATTTTTGTTTTTGCGGAGACTATGGATTTGTATAGCAAAAGCAATACGCCATATTTTAAAAAGGAATAACTTAGTTTTTCCGCACTTTAAAATGCAGGGATGGAATCATCATACAAAATAGTATAAAAGGTGTCGGGAGGGATAAAGTGTAGATATACAAAGTTGAATTGTTTGCATGGGAAAAAACTACCAAAAAAATGTGTTTGTTATCGTGTAGATTCACCTCCAAATTATTTCAATTTATCCCCGGACACGCCGTATTTTGGGATATCCCCAACCCCTGATGATAAGTGATTGGAATTCTCTGTGTCATTTTATTCATCTTGTACATAAAAATCTCGTGCCACGGTGTTTGTGGTCGCACTCCTCCGAAACGGTTCGACCGATTTTTATGATTTTTTTAATGTATATTTAGTAGGTGTCAGAGTAGGTCGTAAATTATATTTCATACCGCTAGGTGAATAGGGTGTCCCTAACCAGAATTTTTAAATGTTTTTTTTACAAAATTTTTTATATTTATTTTTTTGTTATTTGGCATATTTTTCACCAAAATTTTCACCCGCCTACCCCCACCCTCCCATTTTTTAATCGTGTTTTTAGTATTTTTGTTTGTACAAATTTTACCGTCGTTCGTATTTCAAACAGAACGAAATTATTTATGTTGTTGAACGACAGATGGCGCTACGTCCACCTCATCGAACTTTAATTCATATGTCAGAACAGCGATTGCGGGGTCAGCTAGTATTTTAATAAAATATGTCTTCTTAAATATAAAATAAAATATGGGAAAATAAACAATGACGTGACATTAAAAAAATCAAAATTGTATTCACGTCTTACGTTTTAAAAAATGTTTTCGATTTTCTGATAATTCTTGAAAGCAGAACATTGTTTCTGATAGCATTTAACACAGTAGAAAAAAACTCATCAAACAAAGAACCCATTTTGTGATCTTCGAATTGCGTTTAGAAATAAAGCAAATAAGGATAAACAATTCCTTGGCGAAAAACATCCACCTTTTTGTTGCGTGATGCATGATTAAAGCTTCTGTCTAAACATAATGTCCCGAAATGCTTAGATTTGTATCCATCTCGAGGTAGCAGAAGTGGGTGTAGAGAATGGAGAGAGTGCCCCTCGCCCTCGCCACCCACACCGCGCACCGCTCTGCAGCCCGCCCTGAAACCCGCCCCGCCCGCGTGTCCTTAACCGGGCATCAGTGAAACGCAACGATCTGTGAAATTCCTGCCAACCTCAAAACACCCCCTCTGCCTGTTTGTATTTGCATACGTGCGTTGAGCGTTCAGACGCTGTCAAGCACCGCTCCTGTCGCGCGTCGGCGTCGGTGAAAAGGGCGCTTCTCGCTCTAACCTCGCCAAAAGCCACCTTGCGCCGCGGCCGCGACAGCGTTAGCCTGTGCCATTTGTCGCTGTCAGAATTCGGGTTTCATTTGTCCCCATCTCCCTGGCTGACTGTTTTCTGGAGTCAGGACGTTTCAATCGGGGAACATCATTCAACAATGTCTCTCTTTACACGCTATTCGCTCGGCTCGCGGGGTGACCGTTTATGTTCCTGCTGTTGTAAGGAAATATGATGTCGCGTATCGATCATACATAGCTTAGGCTTTGGGTAACTCTCACCCCATTTCCATTTGATTTATTATATTGTACATCATGAATTTTTAAATACCTACGGATTTTCCTAATTCCTGGATAAAAAATAAACTCTTGTCTGAATTTCTTCACAATTTTTTTCTTGTTCTAATTGATTGATAGATTTATTTTCGGGAAAGTACCTACATAAGTACCTATATAATATTTTATGAGATATATAAAATTTAAATTTTTTTTATTTTATTTATTACACGCCCTCGTGGGCTTTTCTTATAAAATTTTACAAACCATTTGTATCAAAGTAAATACTTAAAAGTTTAAATAATAAAGATAATGACAAAAAAGGTTGCACCAATATACAAAACAAAATACATAGATAAAAATGTAAACAGTGACTAAGAATCCTCACGCATATATTTGAATTTAAAAGATTCTACAAAACAAAATAGTAGTAGCATAGAAGTTATTTGGTAAGTACATGGGTCTATTTATGTCTTAAAGAATAAAAGTGATAAAATATACAACATTTATACTGATTAGCTTTAAGATGAAATATATCGCCCAGATCAGAATATTTATTTCCGAGACTGTGAAGTCTCGGAATCGGAGAATCTTGATAAGCTAGTGCCCTGGTGTTAGTAATAAATGTCGGCATGATTTTTTGTGGCACGTGGATATTGATAAATTGAAGTAATTCAGGACAGTCAATTTTGTGATGCAATATTTTATGTAATAGTATTAAATCTGTGCTTATTCTTCTTTCTGAAAGTTTCAATAGTGAAATTTTATCCAGGAGGTAATAGTAAATCAATGTTTTGTATAGGAATATGCAATTTATAGTTTATAAACCTAAGCTGAGGAAATTAATAAGTACAGTTTATTAAATAAGTCTATTACCCACTTTGTACACCTTACGATTATAATACGTTTTTCGAATTCTTTGCCAAAAACTGTAAGTATAAGAATTTACTCTTGCTCTGTTAAATTATTGCTTATTTGTAGAACAATAAACTTTTCCCAATACTGTGGTTCTCGCGCGTATTTCGTGAATTAGATGGCAGCGTTCGCCAGACGTGTATTTAATTATGTATCTGAAAATCCTGAGGGCTAATTACAGGCGAGATTATGCAATGCCTGTATTTAATATATGACTTTTAAAATGTATTCAAATTTATTCACCGAGAACATTCGGCTCAAATAGCGTGCCTCAAAATCGGGCTGAAGAAGATGGATTCACAGAAATGTAATGAGGCCAGGTGGGAATATGCACATAATTAGGTATATTTCACTTCACTCTTTCTGAAGGGCTCGTGAATTCACAGATATCGTGATTACGTATAACTTAAAAAAATATTTGTAGTTTCAAAATTCCATTGTTCTTTTCTTATAATCGCATACCTTCATTTCAAATATTCCCACACACTATTAGGGGCTTCGCTCAAGAAGAAACTGAACAAAAAACAGTTGTCGACGCAATCGCAATCAACCTCCTGAACAAAATCGATATTTTTCTGCATATTTGGCTACAAAGGACATTCGTTCAGAAGCTTTCCGCAGTCAATTTCGAGGCATTAAACAAGAACATTTCATGTTCCTTTAAGAATCTGTGAAAGCTACTCGTACATATATATATATAGAGCAGAAAGTCACATTTCCTATCTTTTCCCAGCACTTCACATAAACGTGGGCGCTAATTCTACACGACGCGACGCGACACGACGTTAGCAGTTCTGTTCACTGACAAATCCAGTACCTGGATTCGGTGTTTTTCCTTTTTACTTTGCCCATTCTCATGCATTATTTAACGGCGAAATCCCTCTCCAAACTTGACAATGAGACTTAAAATGAAAGCCTGAACGTACGGGGTACACTCATACACTGTATCGGTGATGTGTGTGTGTGTGAGCCGCGGAACAAAAGCGAAGTTTCTGCTATATTTTCGTGCGCAAAAATGTCTCCAATTATGATAATAGCAGCGCGTGATTATCCCGGAGCCTTTACGGCCGGTGATTCTTTGTACTTTTTACGTAACATGTTTATGTCATCGGAACACGCTCTCGAACCACATCCAACCTAAACCTACCCACTACCCGCTACAGACTACCCACTAACCACTCCATTCTTTATACAGCCGCAGCCGGTGCGCAACAGTAAACGCTCAGCGAACAAATAATTCTCGCTGTTATTATTCCGCGCTTTAGAGTTATTTGTGTAACAAATATTAACAAAACAAATATTTTGCCATAACGATGTTTCAATGCCTCTGCAAACTAATAAACTATCGATGAGTCAACTTGAACACACGTTGAATACCATTTTTGTTTGCACTGATTAAAACGCAAGCGGTATTTTTTTACAGAAAAACTTTCGTCCTGGATTTACCACCGTTAATTTTAAAACTGCTTTCGACAAACAGCCGGATATTTAAAAAAATGTACTTACGAAATTGACGAAATAAATCTCTATCATACGCGGATACGAGAAATATAGGAAAATCCGGGTAATTTTACCAAAATCCTTGATTACCACTCCTCTGAACCCCGCTTTCTCAGATGTTGTGTATATAAACGTACCAGTCAGAAGATGGCCTTAACAGACTAAAACCGGTTGCGGTCAAAAAATAAATTAAGTAGAACAAAGTTTAAAATTGTTTGATCATATGATATAATAATTATTGTATTGCAGATATGCATAATGACAAAATAGATTTAATAAGATTTATTAATTAAGTAAAACGTTTTTTTTTTTTTTATTAGTTTTTATATACATATACATGTAATATAATCATGAGTAATTACATTTTCAGGTTACAAACGGATTAAACTCAAATCATTAAATACTAACATGCAACATTGATTATAAACAGTATAAAAATATATATGTATATAATATATAACCTTTACGAGAGTGTAACTACTCGTGTGTAAAGGGAAGAGAAAAATATATATATATATATATATATTTTTTAAATTAAAAAAATTAAAATTAAAAATTATAACACATACATTATATTTACGTACTTACATAAATCGAATGTGTAAAAAAAATAAAATAATATTAAAAAAAAAAAAAATAATGATAACGTATATAAATAAATTAATAAATAAAACAAAATAAATAAAACAAAGTTTAAATTGTTTTAACATACGCTATAATAATAATTATAGAGCAAATATACGTGATAAAAAATATATTTAATAATATTTATTAATTTTTCCACTCTCCACGACAATATCTAAGAAGATGACGACAAATTAAATAAATAGGCATAGAATCTTTTTTCCAAACGACATGTAACAAAAACAATCCATTAATTATTATTTTAAAGAAGAAGATAACTAATAATCTATAAGAAAATATGAAATAGAACAAGATACAGAAAAATAAAAAGATAACAATCGCAGGGGATTGTTATCTTTTTATTAATTAACAAGATAACAATTAACAAGATAACAATTAATAAGATAACAATTAACAACAACTGGGACACAAACCCAGAACCTTTCGTCTTACCGGGACTTATTAACTGTTGCATTAAAGATTTTATGTTGTACCTGATAATAAATATTATAATATTATATATTATCTATGTATATACAAATCAAAATATGTTTGTTTCTGGGTATGTGTGGGGCCCATGCGTTGCTAAACCATTCATCCGATTGCGATGAAACTTTGGGGATTTGATGTGCGCATGCCCGCGATGGTTTCTGTATACAATAGTGAGCTCTGGCATCATGAAATTACGCGTTGCTAAACCGTTCATCCGATTGCGAATTTCATGCAGGGGTGGTGAAGGGTGAGGAGGGGGGGGAGGTGGAGGAGGCGGAGTGGGAACCCCCCTTACACAATGTGAGCGAAGCCGGGGGGAAAAAGCTAATGGATTTATAAATATTATAATATTATATATTATAATATTTATAAATTGAAACGTAATTTTCCATCTCCATTGTATTAAAATAATTGTTAGGATTGTAGATTTCTCACTTTTTTAAATAAGTAATGAAAAAAAATTTCAGAAAGAAAAATAACGATGCCGGGCAGTAACTAATAGTTTATATATAATAACTTTTTTTTACTTTTTTTTTACAGTGAATACCGCACAAGAATCTCAACTGCTCCCGTCTGGAGCCAGTGAGACTGTGGCATCCCCAATTGGGGTATGTTGTGAGGCTGAAGGTAGTGGGGAGGGGAAGGAGGTGGGGAAGAGGAAGGTTGGGAAGTACCTGGCTATTCAGATCTGTTCACTAAACATGGCTAAAGCCATTTTCAAGCAACGTTTCAATTCTGAATGGTGGTCTTACACCAGGGCGATACTAATAGTATCTTCCACTCTGGAACATGCCGCAAATATACTATATATTATTTTAAATGAATTAATTGTGAAATAACACAAATTAATCAAATAAAATTTATTTGCGCATGCCGGGTTCGAACCCGCGACCTCCGGAATGTGAGTCAAGAGTCTTAGCCACTGGACTACGGAGGTCGTTAATAATTCATAACTGCATTATTTCCGTAACATTTTCCTTCCTCTGCGACTGTGTTTAAATATCATGGACGCCTCCGACACTCTCATCGATTGTCCGCCTATTTATGTATCCCTTTCGAGTGCTCGGGCGAAATTGAAATATTCTGTATTTTTGTATCTAAGAAAACAAGATGATCTGTTCAAACTGTTGACTTTGGAGCTGGTGGTGTAACTTTGCCTCTTTGAATATCTCCCAGCCATTTGGGGAAGGGAAGTTGAGAAGAGGCTATCCCTACAGAGCCATTTTATTTCTTCAGTTGGCCAAAATAAAGTTTTTTCCCAACCACGTCGAGAGCTCTCGTCACGAACCAACAAACCTACATAGCTATATTCTTATTTTATTTTCTAATGGCCGTTATACACGACATCTTTTTTCAGCCCGATTCCAATTAGACACAAAAGTCAACATTTTTCGCTCTTCGCGATCGCTATGTTCATCTCTATTTTCACATCTAAGATTTCAGTTGGCATCACAGCAAACCGCATGGTTCATGTGTTGTTTGCAGTGATGACAATTAAAATCGTAGATATTAAAATAGAGATGAAAATGGCGATCGCGTAGAGCGAAAAATGTTGACTTTTGTGTCTAATTGGAATCGGGCTGAAAAAAGATGCCGTGTATAACGGCCATTATTGCCTTTTTGCTGACTTATACGAGTACTTGTAGTTTGCAGTTATACCCGACTTTGCCTAAGTTTCAACACTCTTATTTTTCTTTTTGAACAATATAAAAAACACCAAACAAATTATATTAAGGTGCATTATCTACATATTATAAAGTAGAGGAATTTAGTTCAATTAATAATAATAATAATATATATATCTTTATTGAATGAAATTTGCAAGATTATAACTAAAAAGTACATATTCAGTGTTAATGTTTACAGTAGTTTAAAATTACATAAGTACAAAAGGATATCAGCAGAATAATATAAATATGAACAGTAGATAAATGAAAAATAGAAAATAGTTATAAATTTTGGTTTTTCAGTAATCTGCCTCACTAGGCTAGCCTGTGTTGAGGCAGTAATTTTTAAATCAATTTATAATACTTATAAACATACCTACACTTTTATTTTAAAAAGTAATCACATAATAGATTGGTTACATTAATAATAATTTTAAATACAAGCAACATTGCTTGTATATTTCCATTGTATAATAATAAATCATTAATAATTTCAAATTTGGATGAGTGCACCGGTAAAGGCCTTGTCATTATTTTCTATCTAAATTTTTATGTTATTTTTGAAATTTTTTTGGTAATCATATTTTTTTATTCTATCTGGAAGAATGTTTTAAAGTCTTCTTGCAAGGTATCTGAAATTTCGTTGACCAAAAGTAGTATGCGTTTTGGGGATTTGTATTAAGTCTTTGTCATTGTTTCGAGTATTTAATCTTTTTTCATAGTATTTATGTATATTTGTGTATAGATGAGTAAGGATTGTTTTTGCGTATAATTCATATTAAAAAGTACAATACAGGGTGTTAAGGAGGTATTTGACTTAATTTAACCGGGGATTCCTAACATTGTTCGGAGGATAAGATGTTAATGAAATTTTAGTCACCGGTGACCTACTCTCCTTTTTTATAGTAAAATGAACGTTTTAATACTAAAGGGCTCAAGATGCCATGATGGTAAAGCTTTGACCTAGAAAGACGACACATGTGCGAATTTCATCATGCCAGAGCTCACCATTCGGAAGGTTTGCAAACAAATTTTCTGAGAGGCATTTATTAATAACACACAATCTTTCTAATACTATAAAGAGGAAAGATTTGATTTTTTGTTTGCATTAAATAGTCTCCGGAACTACTGAACCGATTAGAAAAATTCTTTCACCAATAGAAAGTTACATTATCAGCGAGTAACATAGGTTGTATATAAAATGTGTGTATTTCATATATTTTAGCGGCAGAGAGGAAAGGCAGGGGAAAGGTGGGGTTTGCGGAGAGGGTTTGCGGAGAGGGAGGGGGAGGGGGACGGTGGGGAAGGTGGAAGGGAACGGTGATGCACGGGAAAGGACATGCAGGGAGAATCAATTTATTTCTTTGAGTGGCATAGCAACGTATGACGGGTACCAGCTAGTGTTTAATATTTTCAAACATCTATTCATTTTGTTTACGTAGGAATACCTGCCTAACAATTCTTCTACCTAATTGACAGGTAGCTCCTGCGTTGTGCGATATTCATTAATCTGTTTTATAAAGGATTGCGCAAAACCACAGATATGGTTTGAATCTTATTACAAATTACAATAAGATTCAAAATAAAACGGTAGTTTTAAGCCACCCTATATAAGTTTGCATTGCTTATAATAAATGCCCGAAAACGTAATAGAAAACTCATCAGCATGTTTTCTACTGATCTGGGTTCAAATTTCAGGAATCTATCATCGTCATCTACCAGTACCAGTACCTTTTTTAAAGTCTAAGGGTAAATTATTGTAGTTTGAAAATACTAGGAAATGTTAGTTGGTTTAATAAAGCAATTATTTATCTTATAATAATAACGCTTTGACCCAAAACTGTCTAACACAAACAACTTCACCAACAAAACAGACAGATGGACTAGTGCAAAATTCCTCCGTACATCACGAAAGAGAACATATTTTCATGAAGTAAAACCGCTAGAGAATTTCCTTTAAATGAACCTAAAAACTTAAGAAATAAGCTATTTTTATTTCTATTAATTTCTTCATTATAGTATGACTTTTCACCCTCATTGTTTTTCATATAAATAATAATAAAAATTATAAAAAATAATTCTATAAACGGCAGAAAGTTACAAACAAATTTTCAAAACGGTGCAGTGTTTCAACGCATAAAAAGTTCATATTAAAATAAAAATTCCACCATGAATAAATTAAAAATTTCTTTATTCTTACATAAGAATAGTAGTCTAAGAGTTAAGAGGGTATAACTAGTGAAAACCGGAAATGTGTCCTTTTTAAACCAAATTTTAGACGTATTAATGCTTTTCCACAAAATTATAGATTGATTTCGTAAGATAGTTCTTTTACCTAGTAAAATCATTTTTTAAATTTTGAGAAAAAAAACTTTTAGTATAATAAGGTTATACCATAGGTCGTTGGCACATTTCACAAATCTTATTTTAAAAGGGTAACAATTATTATAAGCAATAATTATCAGCCTGAAACACTCATCCACATTGAAAAATCTTCCGAGAAAAGATACATGACGCCAACGGGACTTGAACCCGTGTCCTCTCGATTGCCGGTCGATTGCTCTTGACCACTGAGCTATGGCGGCTTATCTCGTACCCGCCAAATGATTCAATATATGCTAGTGTTTCATTCAACAATTACTGCTTATTATATTTTTTTTTTCCACCTGAAAACAACCAACTTTATTTTTGCGAGAGAAACATTGTAAGTGTTAAGTCCCTCGCTAGGTGGCGTCGAGACAAATTATGTCTTCATTTTATTGGGGAAATACTTAAACTTGTCAAATATTAATTATTATTTTTAATTGTAAAACTAACGTTTTTAAGACAAGATTTTTTATGCATAGCACAAAGGGTAACAATTATTATAAGCAATAATTATCAGCCTGAAACACTCATCCACATTGAAAAATCTTCCGAGAAAAGATACATGACGCCAACGGGACTTGAACCCGTGTCCTCTCGATTGCCGGTCGATTGCTCTTGACCACTGAGCTATGGCGGCTTATCTCGTACCCGCCAAATGATTCAATATATGCTAGTGTTTCATTCAACAATTACTGCTTATTATATTTTTTTCCACCTGAAAACAACCAACTTTATTTTTGCGAGAGAAACATTGTAAGTGTTAAGTCCCTCGCTAGGTGGCGTCGAGACAAATTATGTCTTCATTTTATTGGGGAAATACTTAAACTTGTCAAATATTAATTATTATTTTTAATTGTAAAACTAACGTTTTTAAGACAAGATTTTTTATGCATAGCACAAAGGGTAACAATTATTATAAGCAATAATTATCAGCCTGAAACACTCATCCACATTGAAAAATCTTCCGAGAAAAGATACATGACGCCAACGGGACTTGAACCCGTGTCCTCTCGATTGCCGGTCGATTGCTCTTGACCACTGAGCTATGGCGGCTTATCTCGTACCCGCCAAATGATTCAATATATGCTAGTGTTTCATTCAACAATTACTGCTTATTATATTTTTTTCCACCTGAAAACAACCAACTTTATTTTTGCGAGAGAAACATTGTAAGTGTTAAGTCCCTCGCTAGGTGGCGTATAAAATATAATAAGCAGTAATTGTTGAATGAAACACTAGCATATATTGAATCATTTGGCGGGTACGAGATAAGCCGCCATAGCTCAGTGGTCAAGAGCAATCGACCGGCAATCGAGAGGACACGGGTTCAAGTCCCGTTGGCGTCATGTATCTTTTCTCGGAAGATTTTTCAATGTGGATGAGTGTTTCAGGCTGATAATTATTGCTTATAATAATTGTTACCCTTTGTGCTATGCATAAAAAATCTTGTCTTAAAAACGTTAGTTTTACAATTAAAAATAATAATTAATATTTGACAAGTTTAAGTATTTCCCCAATAAAATGAAGACATAATTTGTCTCGACGCCACCTAGCGAGGGACTTAACACTTACAATGTTTCTCTCGCAAAAATAAAGTTGGTTGTTTTCAGGTGGAAAAAAATATAATAAGCAGTAATTGTTGAATGAAACACTAGCATATATTGAATCATTTGGCGGGTACGAGATAAGCCGCCATAGCTCAGTGGTCAAGAGCAATCGACCGGCAATCGAGAGGACACGGGTTCAAGTCCCGTTGGCGTCATGTATCTTTTCTCGGAAGATTTTTCAATGTGGATGAGTGTTTCAGGCTGATAATTATTGCTTATAATAATTGTTACCCTTTGTGCTATGCATAAAAAATCTTGTCTTAAAAACGTTAGTTTTACAATTAAAAATAATAACTTATTTTAAAAGACTATTTCATACTATGTAATCATACATTATCGCAAATCAATACGTGATCTGGTAAACGCATGTTTAAAAAATTTTATTTTAGTTCAAGTAAAATCATTAAAAATAATATCCGAACACTTATTTATGACGAAAATTTCTTTATTTTATCCATCTATTTACGGTCTTACATATTAATATATTTAAGATTTTTTGCATTCTTATTTTGCTTAGACATTTTTGAAAAATGGTGAATACTTATGATCAAAAAATAATTACAAAAGTACATAATTTTAATAGTTTTATCATCACGCCTTTCAGCATTTTTGGATGTAGGTATAAATGAAAGCAAATTTGGAATGAAATAAAATCGATATTCAGTTATAATTTTAAAAAGCTGGTTCGGAGAATAATAAATTTTTCTCATTGGAACTGCCCTCTACGATCGTAAAAACATCTTTCGACCAAATGTGGATTTTCGGCCGCTGATTGGTTAAAGGCCCTCGCCAAAAATACTTTTTTTTTAAATTACAAGTTTAACCACACAAGTTGTGATATAAATTCTTACATTGTGAATTACGTTTTAAATTAATTTTATACTATTCCCTGAAAAGCGCAGGAAAAAACACAAAGGAACGAATGTCATGTCCTCACGGTCTCAGTAAATGTGCACTTTTACTTTATCAAGATCAATGATGTACCTACCTAACGAACTGTCAGAGAAAAATATATAACTAACAATATACATAATTGACTTTTACGTACGTGTGTGACATTTTCAAAGTTGAAACTGATTTATTATTGCGGTTTTGAAAAAAAAAACATAAAAAACCACCTTTTCAAATCCGGACAGGCGATACAATTCCTGCCTCTTTTCCACAATATCTCCACACAGGAGGTCCCGAGGAAAATAATTCTACGTAGGCTTATGGCATCTGGGGATGCTGTGAGGAGGGTTTTTTAGGAAAGACAGGAGTGGAAGTTGTGGGAAGGAAAAGGGTGTGAGGGGTTTGTAGGAATCTGAGGGTCAGTGTGTCCAGAAGTGACGGATGTATGAATCCATCCTTCCCACTTCGGCGCAAGGAGATGTTCCGAGAGATGCCTGCTTGAGAACTCAAAGGTCTCCCTCAACCAGTCTCTCCCTATCCGGCCCGCCACGCAGTTGGTATGCAGACGCATCCGCCGCAAAGACCCGGGTAAACCTCACCGTATGAACCAGGGCACCCCTACTAAATCACCAAACATAGCGAACCACTTGGAGTGAGGTAACCTAAGGCAGAGGTGTTGGTTATCCTCCTCCCAAATTCAATTGAATAGAGAACTCCAGTCCAATTTTTATTTTTTTTATTTTTAGGGTTAGTTTTAATAGTTAAAATAATTGTCAAAAATTTAATTTTTCATGACCCCCGAAAACCACGGTATGCATGGTGAATCGTGTGACGTCATCACTCCTGAAAAATTAGTATCGGATCGGGCAATCAGCTGATCTACTGCCGCCATTTTGAAATCCGTTGTTCAAAGTATTCTCCCTAGAAATAGCATTACTATTTTTTTTTGTGCAGTAGTTTTTGAATATTTTCAATAATAGAGATACTTAAACTAATAAGAGATACCTTTATTTTTTAAACATTATTTAGGCCTAAATAATGTTTCAATAAACACGAGAACTAAATCTCTATAAACAGAATGTAAATAAACGAATAAATTAATACGATGACTTGTGTCATATCATACATTCCCATACAATTGACGACGACACGTCGAACAGTGACGTCACCTTGACGGCGTGTTTTTACGACCCGATTAAAAATGAACTGTTTAATAATTTTTTTTAAACTCTGCTTTTAATATTATTAAATAAAACTTATTTATTCAGAATCAGCGTTTATTGGTCTATATGAACATATTTTTTTAAAGCCAGAATATTTTTCACTAGAGTTCCTTATTGGTTTATCACGCCAGGTATTTATTTTTATTTATTAAACTTAAAATAGATCCACTTATGTAGTCTAAAATAAACATGGGTACATTTTTAATTTCACTAGGAACCAAACTATAGGTACATCTGGTTTCTTTTCCTTTTTTGGCTGTTCTTTTCTTTCGGTCTTTTATTACATTTTAGAAAGCACTTTTTCAGTTTTCATTTAGGTACATCAATTTACAGAGAACTGGAAAATAAATAATGAGAATAACTAATAACCTTTCTACAAATTTTTACATACATATCATAACAAAGCTACATCAACTACTTTTTATCTTTATCCATGTAATATGGGTTTTAACAACTTCTTACAAGGTACAAAACATGTCCCGTCATTAAGGCCATTCAATTTCCCCTCGGCGGAGTGTACCGTGTGAAACAGGCCTACTTGAGCTTTCTGCCTACATTGTCGATAGCGTAACACGGCACGAGCCGATAGAGCCATGCGAATAACGACGTGATAAATGATTAACGGCTTTATAATAGCGCTATATAGTTGCCTATTTAAATTTACTGCATACGATTTTATAAGGAACGTGCGTGCGAGCCGCGAATAATTTCTTTCCATAATAGATTTTTCGCACAGAATTTATTTTGCGCCACCTATATTTTGTTGAGATGAGAAGGGTTATGGCCGCACTTGAAATTTATATCATGTTTGTCTGGTAATTTATAGAAGAATAAATTCGGTTTACAATCAAATTTGATAAATTTGTTGTTTAACAATGTTGTTATTACCTGCGTACGACAGGGAAACATTTTCGTATAGTTTTTTTTTCATAGATTTTGAATCTGGAACCTGTTTAGAATTTTTGGTATCTCTTCTCATGTCAACGGGCAATCTTCTATTTAAAAACCTCACGCATTATTTGGTGATATCTGTATTTAATCTAAAGGAAAACGTTTTTATTAAGCGCTCAGGTTAACTTGTTCGCTTTTCCGAACAACTCATACAGAAATCGTTGTTCCTAACTTTAGTTAAATATGATCTGAATACGTTAGAAAGAGAAACCATCACGCTTTATATTCAAATGTAAATGTTAACAACAAAATAATTAAAATTCACATATTTGTGAAACCAAAGTTTCTGACTGCAATTTGAGAAAAATAACTATCACACTTTGTGAATTTGTTGTTAATTATTTTTATATGACGTCGTTGACGGTAACGTTTATAATACAAAACGGTACAAGTTCTTTGTTTAAAATCACAATTTATATTCTTCGACCGGTTTCGATTGATCTCAACCTTCTTCAGGAAAATAAATATATAAACCAAATTAAAGTTGGCTAGTAAATGATAAAATGTGGAAATAAAAAATACTTATGAAGAATAATTACAATATAGCACCAACACGTCAACCTATGGAACTTCGTCATCGGAACAAGAATCCTTAGTGAGGAAGACTCTGAATATAAAAAATTTCTTCCATACTTTTACTTCACAAATAAATATTTCTTAAATAGACATTGATAAAAAAATAAAAATACATTACTATTATTAAATTTTTGGCAATGCCTTCAGAATGTGAAAAATAGCTGACAAATGCAAAAAAGTATGCATTTCTTGCAGATCTTTGAATTTATACATGGATGAAATCATGGTAGCAGCTTACCTTTCAAATACGATCGTATTGAGATTGAGAAACAGCGGCCCCCCACGGATTGGATAGGCTGACGACGTTTTTTTTTTTAAAGAAAATAAAACAATCCCGGGTTACGAATAGCCCAACAATGTTTGAAAATCTCCTACTACCACCACAGAAAGCCGAAAATGTTGCTTGTTTTGTGATGGAGGACTTAGTCAGCCGAGGAATCGAACATGCGACGCCCGGGTGGGACCTAAGCGCTATGCCCACTCAACCACTGACCGGTCATGACTTAAAGACAAGCTTTGGCTCCGGATCGATGAGAACCGCCATAAATCATAAAATCTTAAGGCATTTGAAGAAAACCTACGACGAAAGCCGAATTTGAGCCAAGACACTAAAAATATTTTTTTTATTGGCAAACAATTATTCATAAAATCGTAACCAGTGCTTGGCTTTTGACAAAATACAAATGTTTCATTACAACATTGGGTAAACTTTCGAAATCTCTGGACACTGGACACGTTTGTAATTCACGTTAATTATTGTAAAATACACTTTTTTGCGTTCGGGGCGCTGGAAAATACTTAGTATTTTTTTCAATACCTGCAGTATTTTCCTTCACACCAATTGCAAAAAGTTTTCTTTTATAGACAAAGGTTTTTCTAAAAAATATTCTTGTTAAGCGTGTCCAGTGATTTTGAAAGTTTACCCAAAATTCAACTGTTATGTCCGCAATTCAGAGGAAACCCGGTCGCCGAGAAATTTTAACAATATGTATTTTACCAAACTGTTGCTGTCACTGTCGCTATTACTCCCCCGAATACTGACCGAAAGGTACCTACCAGAGTCTGATAATACCTAAATAAAATCTTTCTCCTCCAAAACTGGACCGATTTTTAATATTTTTTTTACAACTATGTTAGAAGAAAATATTCCACGTATGTACGTTTCCTTTTTTTTAAATACATTGTCTAGTTTTTATACTTCACGTCTATTGATGGCGTTCAAACTAGATGATTTAATGATTTTTGGAGGGTCGTAATAACTCCTAGAAGAAAAAAAAGCAAAACGTACCTACATGCTAGTAGTTGATATCTATTTTTTATTTAAAGAAGTAGCATCATTATACAATATTTTTAGTAGTGCATAGCCTGCCTCACTAGGTGAACCTGTATTGAGGCAGAATTTTTTGTAAATTGTTTCTCGCAATTTTATCTATGGTTTTTTTATAAATGTATAATGTAGATTTCTATATAGCAAAAACTTATTTTAGTTCGCATTATTGTTTGCATATATACAATACAAAAACTGCAAGGTTATTACTACAATAATAACTGTCAATGACAGGGCGTTTGGGTGAGAGCATCAGTATAGGCTCGATCATTAGAATATTTCCAAATTTTGACATATTTTTTAAACTCTTTCTGTGTTTAACTCAGTTTGATGTTTTCTGGGAGAATGTTGTATATTTTTGTGGCAAAGAATCTAAAGCTACGTTGACCAAAGGTGGAAGAGAGTGCTGGAACTTGCAATATGTCTTTGTTGGAATTATGTGGATATCTTAATTTTTTTTTCGTAAAGCACATGTTTATTTTTAAAGAGATGTATGATGATAGTTTTTACATAGATCTCACAGTTTTCACATAAATACTCTCATTATTTTGAATATTAGGTCACTGTTCACTGTATATTATCATAATAAATCAATATTTGCAGTAGTGGCAAAGACCAGATAGAAAATTGGGGAATACGTTTGTATAGATCAGGGTTTCCCAACCAGTGGTCCGCGAGAGGCTAGAGATGGTCCGCGGGTCAATAAGCGAGCCAGCGCGCGTGCGGTCCCTAGTTATAAATCGATGTGATTGTAATTACATATTGTGTGATCTAATATTAGTGCTTTTAGTACATAATACATATTTAAAATGGTGGATGTAAATCAGGCAGCTGAAAAGACGATAGTTTGTAATGTTATCAAGTTTTTCCCAAAAATCCGTGACAATCCAGAATACATCAAAACGTTGAACTTCAAGCAAGTACATTTATTGGCAGCAGAGGCTTGCGGCCTCAACCTGTCGGACATTCCCAGAGTGTCGTTAGAAGTTTCTCATTTTCCGTACGCAGAAGAAGTAAAAATGTTCCATCAGCCTGATTAAATAAACGTGTATCTACAGTATTTTTGTCCTTAAAAAAATAAATTTCTAAAATCTCGTATAAAATCTAAATGTCTCATAAATTGGTTACCACTTTATTAATTAACATCAGATAAAACCTTACTAAAATTTTTCTTGATTCTGAAATATGTAGGTATGTAATATGAGTTACTGGACACTTTATAAGTATTTCTAAACCCTTACGCATTTTTATTCAATTCCGGAAGTCTGAATAAAAAAAATCAGAACAATATTCAGTTTATCATTATTGTACCTTGTGGCCAGTGACCATCACGGTATTCCGTTTCGCCCCAACCCATCCTACCCCCTCTGTTGTGGTAAATATTCTGCCGGAACCCGTCCCACCCTATCCCATTACGCCCCTCCCGTTGTGCTATCCGTCAAGTAATGGCTTTAATGGCTTAGATGGGTGGGTGACGGGTAGGGCGGACAACGTGGTATCGCCCCCCTCCCCCCAAAATAAAGTTTCGCAAACACAAATTTCAACTTCATAAAAAATTGGTTCGTCCTGGGGGGGGGGGGGTGGCTAGAGGATTTGCTCTTGGAAGGTGAAACTTTGTCGGGGCGCTGCCCCCCCTCGCTATGCCACTGCTTTTGGTCCCTGTCGAAAAAATAAACGTACAAGTGGTCCCGGGACAGAAAAAGGTTGGGAACCACTGGTATAGATAAAACCGCGCCGCCCGGTTTACTCTTAAGTGCCTCATAACTTGCGCTTTCGATTTACGATGAATAGGGCTTATTGCATCACTCATAATAATAACGTACAGAATTTGATTTACCTGCATTTCTAACAATAATGCATAAATAAAACATTTCACCTCCCACAATTCAAACACTGATCAAATCAAAAGGAGGGTGTTGTCTTATTTACGACTCTATTCGAAATCCCGTATGCCCACCGTAAATAAACGACCGAACCAAGGCGGAATAAAGCTCACAGTTTTCTCCATGTTTGCTCAGTATAAATCCATAAACGCTTTTCTTCACGACGGTCATGAGAAGGGTTAATGTCTCTATACGGAATCGATTGGTAAATGTCATGCAAGCCTGCTAACCTGCTATGCCCCGGAGCGTACTCCATTATTAATGTAACCACTTTATACGTTATAGTCACGCTGGAAAAATGATACGGGTCTCTCGTTGGCGGTACACCGGTGTTATAATGTTATATTGTTACAATATACCGTGTTTTTTTTATCTTGGCCACTGTTATTTTTCCATCGATAGGTTAAATTGTGTGTATGTGGGTTGACACGGAACATGTAGTGACCAGGCTTCGAACGATGCTTCGACTGTGTAAAAATATGAAGCCATCACGCGAGATTTTTTTTTTTTACATTAACTCTACACAGGAGGCTTTGAGGAAAATAATTTCCCTCGGAGATCATGTCATCTGGGATGCTGTGTGGAGGGTCTTTTTGAGGAGAGGAAGGAATGAACATTGGTCTTGAAGAGACCCATGTTGTAGGAAAAAGGAAACACAGAGGCCGGCAAGTCATTCCACAGCCCAGCTGTTGAACACAAGAACGAGTCGAAGAAGCGACCTGTTCTCATGTGACAGATTTCAACCGTGTACAAATGTTGGGCACGCGTTTGGAGTGTTTCCCGAGCATGCACCGGTGCAGAAGGGATCAATGACGCTAATTCCTCGGAGCATCTTCCATTGTAATACCGGTAGAACAAGGATAGCATTCCCACCCGACGCCTGTGCTCTAAAGATTGCAATCCGTCTATTAAGATGGGAGAGTCGAGAGTATTTTTCAGGTATTTTGAAGCTCCAGACCAGAGATGGCTGCCAAATTCAACCGTGGGGCGAACTTGGGTTAGAACTGCAGCAAGTTAGTTACAACTGCACAGGGTTAGCAGTTGTGTACTATTAAAGTATCTGCGGGCCCTATACAGTACGCCCAGTTTTTGAGAGACTAACTTTACTATGGCTTCGATGGAGCCCCCGTACCTGAGCTGGTCACTTAGGGTTACACAAAGAATATCAATGGAGGGCCTGTTTGGAAGATTGCTTCCGTTGGAGGAGAGTAGATTTTCATTTCGATCCCTTTTAGACATAATTAGACGAGTTTGTGAGCCTTTTGGAGGCTTGTCAAATAAAAAGCTATCGTGGACTGTAATGTCATCCGCGTAACAATGAATTGGTGCACATGACAAAAGGTCGTTGATGTGCAACATAAACAAAGTCGGAGACATAACCGATCCCTGTGGAACGCCAGCATTTATCGAGTGTGAGGAAGAGTATCTAATATGTAAGATCATTATAATCTTCAGGTACTACTTGTTTATAGAGATTTTTTACAAACAACTAGTTAGGTAGGTACTTATGTACTAGCAGTAGATATGTTTAAATTATTAGATAGATACCTTTATATTCTTCCTCTACTTTACCCTTCTGGCGTCCAGCTTTTGGAAGTACCTAGGTTTCCCTCAAATGTCTCCCAGTATTAACGATTCTTGGCAACTCTCACCCATATGAAATCAGTAGTTCTCTTTGGCTTTAACTCATCGCGCTATTTGTTTATTTTTTTTTATTTCAAATGATCATCTATTTGTATTGCTATGTACCCAACACAGTTCTACCGGTATATAGATTTTGTGATGGTAATGGCGATTATCTTTGTTATTATTAATGTTTCAAGTAAGGTGATTCCTGACAATACTCTTTTGCTACCTTTTTGTGAATCCTTGTTAACGCACCAAACTGGAGTATCTACTTGTCCACTTATTCAAAAAATGGGTTCGGAGCAATGAGGTAAAATGGAGGTTTGTTAAATATCTAGAAGATAATAATCAACCGGAATGAATCGCATAAGTTAAAATAACAAATTATTCAATTATTAAAATATATTATTATTAATCTAGAATTAGGTTAGCGCCTGACTTAATCGAAATATCTCTTTCGAAACATGATTAATTATATCGGTTGAATTGATAAAACCATCTCAATATGAATAAATATTTCGAAGTTGTTTGATTTGACATACAAATTGTCGTCCTACGTATCCGAGCGATTAATCTGAAATATCAACGATTATCAAAATCTTTCGGAAATTTGGGTATATTTCGAAGGTACAAATTCCAGTCAATATTTGATGAATGATGAACATTTTACCTATTAACCTACGAATAATTAAACACGCCGAACAATGAATAGGTCGAACAGGGCGTTAGGAAGTTATTATTCTAGCTTGAGGGGGTATTCTATTCTAGAAACAATTTTTTTTTTCATATTTCGATAGTTTAGATATTCAAGAGTACCTCCTTAAAAGGATTTTTCGAAATTCGAATTATTTTTAAAGTTATAGCCATTTTAGTGTCGTGGCAATTCGATACACGGAATCTAAATAGAACAAAACTTTAAGAGCGTTTAACCAGCCAGCGGACGAAAATCCACATTTCGTCGAAACTTTTTACGATCGTGCAGGGCGGTTACAATGAGAAAGATTAATTATTCTCCGTACCAGCTTTTTTAAATTATAACTCAATATCGAATTTATTTCAATTCAAATTAGCTTTAATTTATACCTTCCTACAAAAATGCTGAAAGGCGTGATGATAAAACTATTAAAATAATCTACATAATGTAGTTATTTTTTGATTATAAGTATTTATCATTTTTCAATAATGTCTAAATTTAATAAGAATGTAAAAAAAATCTGAAATATATTAGTTTGTAAGTGCGCAAATAAATACACAAATGGACCAATTTTCGTCAAGAAACACATGTACGTACATATTTTTTAATGATTTTATTGAAACAAAAATTAATACGTTTGCTAGATAATGTATTGATTTATTTTACTGCATGATTATATTATTTGAAATGAGTGTGGTATAATACAAAATCTTTTTTGAAAATTTAACAAGTCTGCCAACGACCTATGGAATAACCTTATTATACTAAAAATTAAAAAATTTTCTCCAAATTTATTGCATGCGAATGCTAGATAAAAGAACAATCTTTCGAAATCCATTTATAATTTTTCGTGGAAAAGAGTCAATACGTCTAAAATCTGATTTGAAAATGACATATTTCTGGTTTTCTCTGGTAATGCCCTCTTAAACCCGTTTTTCCCGAAACTCTTTTTTTCGAAACGTTTATCGCAAAATCTCACGTTCTAATCGACGGATTTTCTTGAAATTTGGCATAAATTTTCTGTATATATCCCTCTATAATAGGAACCAAAAAACTAAATTAAAAATTTTTACTATATTTAAAAAATTCGGAAAAGTCAAAAAATAACTGAAAAACATCATTTTTTTTAGTATTTGCCATTTTGCGTTTTTCTTTTTTTTTGGTGTCTACCATAAAGACATTTGTACTGATAAAGAATCTACCTTTTTTTATTTTTTAGATGACTAGAAGGGTTGATGACACCCTTTTTTTCTCTTCTGCTTAACAGCGGAAGATACTCTTAGTATCGCCCTGGTGTAAGACCACCATTCTGAATTGAAACGTTGCTTGAAATGGCGTTAGCCGTGTTTGGTGACCAGATCTGAATAGCCAGGCACTTCCCCACCTTCCTCTTCCCCATCTCCTTCCCTTCCCCAACTCCTTCCCTTCCCCATTACCTTCAGCCTCACAACATACCCCAATTGGGGATGCCATAGTCCCACTGGCTCCAGACGGGAGCAGTTGGGACTCTTGTGCGGTATTTTGTGGCATAGATATATTTTTTTGTGAATTCTTAAAATATAAATGAATAATTTATAAAAAACGTCTAGTTAAAATATTTATGGTTTTTTACCGTCCATCAAAAACGCCCGAAATTTGAGCTTCTAGACTAGAATACCCCCTTGAAGTTATTATTCTAGTTAATATCTCAAGAATAATATAATATTGATGGTTCTGATAATATTCCTCGTAGAATGTGGATGAGGTTCGATCGCTGGGAGCCAGAAACAAGCGTTGTTTGTATTGAGACCATCTGTTAGAGAATTTGATTGATAGAGTTGTCAGAAATTGCCAGTGGTCAAATTCGTGGAGCGAAAACACCGCTCCATGGAGCGGCAAGAGAAATGTAGCGAGTTGTCATGGTGTATCAAATGTTTGCTTTTGACGGGCACCATCAGAAAAACGTTCCAAGTTACAAAAACTAACTTCAACTCACTTTTAGTTTTCAGCATTGTGGATTACCGCAGCAGCCATAATACACAATACTGGACATTATAATGTACCTGCACTTTGTCCACTGGATATAATGAAAGTAAATTCTTTTGTTTTGTTCCATGCTAGTTACGGAGGGACCAACACGACTCATTTATTTATTTGACATAATATCTTACATTTCAAATACAATTCAGCAATGTCGGCCTCACTGGGTAGCTCACCTGTGCTGAGGCCTCCACATCATTATTTGCATTTATTGACAAATGCAAATAAGTACGAGGTCGCCCAATGCGGAGACTCTAATCTATTAAATATTTTTTACATTCAACCCTCCACATCGGATGCCCTTAGGAAAAAAAACGAGTATGCTTCAGACCACACTACTGAAGTAAAACTTCTTTAGCTCCATCTATATGATAGGAAAAGAGAAAGAAAATGTGCGCGCGCACTCTTCTCTCTTGCTCCTACAGTATGATACAGACAATAGGCCTGCACTGTGTCTTAGATATACGAAACGTAACTGGCTATGAGAGAAATAGAAAAAAAATGTGTGCTCGCACCTCTCTCTCTTGCCCCTACAGTAATATATGAAATGTAACTCTCTCTCTTTCTATCTTCACTAACTTATATCTCCCTCTCAACTACCGTTCGCCTCGCTTTTCGTAACGCTCTCGTCACACATTCACCAGCTTACTCCCCAAGTCAAGCGTGCGTAAAGAAGTTGTACTTCAAAAATCCTAGGTACCCAAGTCATCTTTGGGGATGTTGTGTAGAAGGTCTTTAAGGAAAAGGTAGGAGATGAAGTTCTGGGAAGGAAAAAGATATGATGGGTGTGTAGGAATCTAGGGTATAATGTTTCCAGGAGTGACGAACGTATGAATTCATCCCTCCCACGGCGGTTTAGATGGGTCGGGAGAGTCCGGTTATACAGGTCAAAGTTTGTTCCTTAATTAGTCACCCCTGATCCGGCCCGCCACGCAGTAAATAGACAAAAGCATTAACCGCCAAGACCTAAACAAACCTCACCCCACGAACCCTCCGGGTTCCCCTGCTAAGTCTCCAAGCATAGCGGGAGGGGGGTCACCAAACTTGGAGTTGGGGAAGATTCCCAAGAATGATCTATAACTGGATGGCTCTATGATGGCAGGATGATCTGTGTCTTTAATAGGGCTTATTATTTACTCGTATTAATATTACTTTCAACTTGAATACAATGCATCCCAAAAACTCAATTAACTTTTATGCTTAAATTGTTTAAAGGCATTCAGCGGAAGAAAGAAGAGTGGATCAATTACCTAATTGTATTGGAATCGTGATAATTGAAGTCTTGATGAAGCAATAATTGTTATTCGAGACAAATTGGCGGTGTCTGAGACAATTTCATTGGGTAAGTTACTCAAAAACCACCCCAATAGGTTAAAGTTGAAATGTAATCCTGAAATATTCCCAACGAATACCTTTTAAAAGGCAAAGAGTTGCCTCAAAATACAGCATAAAATAAAAGTTCCGTAAAGCTCTCTGATCGATTTAGTACTTCATAGTAAAACAATATAAAATAAAGCAAGACGTTGTGTGAGATAAAACACGGCGAAAGCTTATCGTGCGATACCTTTAAACTGTAGACCGTATAACGCACACACAATGATACACTTCCCCGATATAAATATAGGTCTTCTAGATCGGATATAAGTAGGTAAGCCTTAAGTCTTAAGGCAATGTTTCCGTAACTTGAAGCTTTTCCAAAAAGAGATACTACAAAATATTACAAAACTCTCTCCATTTGAATCTACTGTATATTGTGTAAAAGCAACAAATAAAGAATTGCCTTCATATTTTAAACAGAAAATGGACCCGATTTTTATCGCCGAAGTATGCCTACTTTAGTACAAAGACATTCCGAGCTTTGACTTTTGATTCATGGCAAATATCTATACAGTATTTGTAAAAAAATAGATTTCGCAGGCTTCTTTTTCTCCCATTTTCCCTTTCGGGTGATATTTATTGTTTCGGAATTCCGTTTGTACTGCGGGGCGCCGCCTACTCTGGCAAAGTTCAAAGGTTCCGCTCTTTTATTGGAAATCTATCTGACTATTTATTTGCTCTTGAACAGAGTTCATTACGGAATAAACTAGATCATGTTCTTCCATGTTTTGAATTGCCTCCTTAACGATGTTTATTAATTCCTTGTATTAATATTATAAATTCTATATAATTTTAAAAGCAAAATTGCCAATAGATCGGAAACCTATAAGCACTTTAATTTGATGAGCTTAAAGCGAATCTGCTTTCCTCGAATTTCCCAATGACTTCAATGTAAATTTTCCGAATGAGCATTCATCTCGCTTAATTAGGCAGTTTAGTCGCGAATAATATAGGGCACTGTGCTTGACTGTTTTCATTAGCAGAGGGGCCTCTATCTCTATTAGCTTTTGCCCACTACGCAGAATAGTTTGGCGTAAATTTAAGGGACTTGGCGAACTCGATGCACGGGTAAAGTGTTACTTTACAGTATTTTCAGTACTTCCTGAAAGCATGCTTGTGAAGCCAACTCTAACAATAGACTACCACGTGAACTGAGACTGATAAAATACTCAAATTTCTAAACAGAAATCAGAGCGAAACTTAAAACTCATCCATTCAGATAGTCGATTATAGTGGAGTTGAAAAACCTTATTTCAGACATAACTTGTGGTAACGAAAGAAAAGGTTTTATTTTACGTTATCGTACAAATTTCAATTATCTGCTAATGGTGAACAATATAGAATTAAATAAATTAAATATCCACGATATCTATATGTACGAAAATGAATGTATGTTTGCTCGCTTGCATTTATGTATGCATGTATGTATGTTGTTTATGTATTGCAATATTAAGCAGGAATTGGATGGATGTATTGCTATAATAAGCAGGATGGCATTACTAGGAAATGTTTGAAATTTTCAAAACGCCTTCTTTCAAACTTCGCGAAGGTTTCTGATTATTACAACCACATTATAATATATCTGAAGAGGTTTTAATCATTACAAAAACAATTACGAAACTGTCAAAATTTGAGAATCACATTTTGCACATCGATTGTTCAATCAAAATTCAATTTTCGAACTCTTTAAATTAATGAATTTAATTGAAGTGCTTACCTATGACACTATCCAAAATCGAATACTTTGAATCTAATCAAGAATTATAGGTATTTTAAATAGGTACCTACGTTAGGTACCAAATTCTTATAATATAGAAAATTAATGTTTGTAATATGAAAAATGAAAATTTGTGTAAAAAAATTGCAATAAGTGGCACGCCAACTGTTTGAAAACTGAATGTACCGGGACTGTATATATGGAACGCGGTAGAGGAGAGGGGAAAGCGGAAGGGCGGTTGGCGGGACGGGGGAGCGGAAGAGGGCAGAGGGAAGGCGGGGAAGGTAGAGGGGAACGCGTGCGGGAAAGGGGACATGGGAGGGGAAGGGGTGGCGGAAGAGGAACGGGTCAAATGGGAAAGGACACATAGGGAGAAACAATTTCTTTAGTAAGTGGCATTGCAACGCACGCCGGGAACTCGCTAGTTTTGTATAAAAATAGTTGTTTAAACAAAGATAATTTTTTCAATTAAATCAAAGATGCCACAATTTCATAGTTATATTTAAAAAATGGTTTTAACCCCTTAGTGAATTATTTATGTAGTTTTAAGTTATTTTCGAGCTTTATGAATATCGATATGAGGCACCCTAAAGGTTATATTATATTTTACAATAATTATGGCGTTATAAATATCATCCAAACAATTCTTTTATTATTTTTTCTCGAGGAATCACTCGTCCACCGCAGACAGCGTTAAACAGAGAAGCGAAATTCCCAAAAGACGTTTTTACAAATTGAGCTGTTTGTTATCCACTCGACTACATCTTAAATTTCATGGCTGGCTTTTTTTTCAGTCGCGCAACAACCCAACGGCTGGTAAGGATTTTTTAAAATTATTTTAAGGTCATGCATTGAAATACTGAAATACAAAACACAAACACAAAGTAACGTGACCTTACGTCCCCGTGCTGTCCCTAAGCTTTTCTTCGGGACGCGGAAATGTCCCGTTAAGAAAGCGGGCGATTCGTGACATCAAATTGAGAGTAAAACCTCAAATCGCTAATTATCTCAACTATTGGGCGCTCTTATAATTCCTACCGTTACGGGACGGTAACGGCATACATCTTTATCACGATAATGCTGCAGCTCTTTCGTACACACTATGTAAGAAAGAAAATATGTATCTAATATAAATATATATCTCCCAAAGGAAAATGTAATCATTATTATACATCTCCCTCACATGGTACCGAAGAGATGAAACACCGTTGAAATTGCCGTCGCCGTGCCGTTGCCGTGGGCATTATAAAATCGCCGATTAGATATCGTCGTAGAAAAACGAATCATGTTATAAGTAGTATGATCTATACCGACTGATGAAAGAAAAAATAAAAGAAAATTGATGTCGCCAATTACATAATCCATAAACAATCCATCGATTCCTAGACCCCTAACAGATAATGAAATTTTCATGTTTGTAAAATAAAGGCTTTCGATATTTTTTTTTTTTTGAAGCGGAGACGGTTTACCATTGGTTCCCGTGAGTACTTAGGCCATGGGCCCATTGTACTTTCTCCCATTTTACCTCAATCCTTTAACAATAACCCAGTCCCTTTAATAAAGTTCACCAGAGTTGTTATCGGATATGTGGCTAGGTCTTCTGGTTCTACAACATGTCTCCCCAGGTATCTGAGCCTAATTCCCACCAGGGCAGGACATTGGCACCATAAGTGAATTGGAGTCTCTTCATCCTCTTCACATTTTCTACATCTACTGGTGCTTTCCACTCCCAATAGCTGCATGTGTTTCCTGAGATGGCAGTGTCCCGTTAGTAGGCCTATCAGTTCCCTCAGCGAGTTTCTGTCCATATCGAGTAGTTTCCTGGTCCGTCTGGGGTCGGGTCCGTTTATGAGTACTTTGGATTGTCTCATTCCGGGTGCCCTCTCCCATTCCTTCCAGTGCTGGGATTTGACCCACCTCTCGATATGTAATTTGGTGTGGCAAGCTGCTACTCCTACGGCCGGCTCAGATCCCGCAAGTGGTGCTTTCGCCCCTTTCCTTGCTAGTTCGTCAGCCCGCTCGTTGCCCTCAATACCCTTATGTCCTGGTACCCATATCAGGGTTATTTTATTGATGGTAGCGAGTTCTGTAACTTTCGATATTTAATAATGTTGGATCAATTTCTCTTGGAGTTAGATAACATTGACTTTACTTTGGGCACATAACACGCTTCCACTGTTATACCTCTTCAGAGGGTATTATGGATTCAATGTCTAGAGATGGTCCCGGTGACTTAGGGGGGGAGGGGGGGGGGATTCAAAACAAAATTCATAGTGTTCACCCCTCCCCCCTATCGCATCTCTACCAATGTCCCGTTTTAAGGCCAAAAAATCTGTTCACCTAAAATTTATATCACGTATAACTTCCTAGTATGCGTAATGCTTTACATCTTTTCTTGTCACTTTGAATATTCTGAGATACGTAATTATTGTGTACAATTTAATGTTTTAGGGTTAGAGTTAGTTGAAAGAATGATTAGAAATAACATTGAATAGATAAATTACTCTCAATTCCACAGACGTGCTTCAGTTGTAATATTCGTTGAACGGGATGATTTATTGTATCTGCTAGCCACGCTAGGGTTACCAACACGTTTTATTTTTACGAAATGCTTTGTAGTATCACCGAATGCTTTGTTGAATTTTATATTTCAATAAATGAAGAAAACCCATTCAATCTATCTATCTTCTTCTTCTTCTATCTTCTATCTTCTTCTTCTATATAAATAAAAATGAATCGCCGAAATGTATGTACGCGCATAACTTCCGAACGACTGCACCAAATTGGATAATTATTTTTTTGGTGTGTTCGTTATTGTCAGGACAAGGTTTGTATAAAACTACTGGTGAGCTCTGGCATTATGAAATTTGTATAAAAAAATTGAAATAGGTGGCACGCGAGATGTTTGAAACTGAATATACCGGGACTGAAAGTATGGAATGCGGGAGGAAGGGGGGTTCGCGGGACGGTGGAAGAGGGGAGTGGAGTGGGGAGAGGGAAGGTGGAGGAGGCGGAGTAGGAACGCAAAAGGGGAAGGGGAGGCGGGGGAGGACGGGGAGGCGGAAGGGGAACGGAACGAATGGGAAAGGACACGCAGGGAGATACAATTTATTTATTAAATGGCATAGCAACGCATGCCGGGAACCAGCTAGTTAAATATAAAAATATTGAGTTTTTAGAATAAGAATCATAGACTAACTACTTGTGAATTAAGCAATGAGTGTATCTATATCACAGGGGTTTCATTCTCTCTGCTCCACTTCACACGGAGAAATGGCGTGAAATCTAGTTAGTAAAATTCAAATAAAATGACCTAAGCGGTCGGTCCATAAAAGAGCTTGAACCAAAAGTTGCTGATATATTAGTGTAGTGTATGTGAATACATATACAATATAGATACGCATATCGCACCGCTCGGAAAGGTTCGGGTTTCCGGAGATTGACGAGTGGACACTCAGTACAAAAGAACAGCTGACGTGTTCCGCCGCGCTCAGATCCAGTTTAGAAGCCTCAGAAAACAGTCGCTACCGTTGACATAAATACAATACTACTTGAATCCATTGTAATTCGCAATAAACTACAGATATCGAACTTACGTTGTAATCCTCATTATTGTGGGCTAGTGAGCCACTGAATTAAAGAACATTACAATTAGCTTGACCTTTGGGTGAGTAGCGAGAAGATTACATCAACATTTATATAATATTTTCAAACATATCCGTATCTATCAATTTCATCTAAGGTTTTTCTTCAGTCTACTTAACACAAGAACGTGGTCATTATGACCGGGCGCGGGATATATCTCTTCTGTGTTTGGTATTTTATTAACTGATTTTTTTTTTTGACAAAAAAAGTTTGGCCTTATCTAAGTAAAAAAAATACTAAAAATCTTTTTCCTGAAAGAGGACCCTTGTTAAAAATTTGAATGTGTAAATGTATGTATATAAGTGTAGGAAAATTGGAGAAAATGTCACGGTTGGTCATCCATAATCCTTATTATCCAGCATAATCTAGATCAATTCTTGCATGTTTCAATTTAATTAAAATATTTTTCTAAAATTTAAAAAAATGTTTTCTTATATGTGAGGTCCCTCCATCCACGTCTGCCACGAGTGGTTTTTATGTAAGTGTGTGTGGCATCACTAGAGTAGAGTTAGTAGAGAGTACAATACTCAGACAAGTGACTTGATGTTAAAGGAAGCATATGTTCAGCTCGTTAACTTGACTTATTGCCAGTTTACTCCGTGGCAGCTCGCTGTCCTGTTTTCTGTTCTTTTTTACAAGGAGCAAAAATCCTCGCCCTACAAATAACTCCCGTTCGAGATTAAAGGGATTATTAATTAGCCGTTCTGCCGGCGGACGATAACTTCTCGCCGACACCGGCTTTTTCAGACTATTCTAGTTCTAGTTTGAAGGGTGTCAGAATTAAGTTAATGTCAATATTTGGCATCCTTTATTTCTGCTATCTGCTAATAAAATAACTGTCTTTCGGGGATTAGGGATTAATCGTTGTATTTATAACTTCCTCGGACATTCGTAAAGACTAAAGCAGTCGTTAACTCGGCGCTCCATGCCGTTTCCTGTTCTGCTACGTGTACATCTCTGTTTATACTAAAACCATTTATCAATCTTAAATACTTTCTGAAGCTTTTCCTTACCCTTTATCTCACGTCTGGGTTTAAATAAATAAGCATTTGTAGGAGGGTGAAGAATAATCTACAAAACCGTGAGACGTTTTCCAAATCGGTAGTAAAAATATGTTAACAAAATATATATAAATAACCTTTTTTATGCAATTATTCTGGAACTATTACTGCGCAGAAAGGACACCTAGGTGGAAAGAGAAAAGTGGGAAGACCCAGACTGAGGTGGGAAGACGAAGTAAGAGGGGATGCAGCACAGCTTCTCCAGGTACCAAATTGGAAGTCAGCCGCTGAGGACAGGAGGAGTTGGAGGCGACTGTTGCAGGAGGCCAAAGCTCGATATGGGCTGTAGCGCCATCGAAGAGAAGATTACTGCGCAGAAAAGGACCATAGTCTACGGAGGAGAAGCTCCACGGCCCACCTACTGATAAAAAGATTTACTGTGGTACCTCTAGTGCTTTAAAACATTCGTCTTTAGTAATTTCCTCTTTCCTGAAGATTTGACCCCGACCTGATAAACCAGGTTCATGGAAAATAGTCAGACGTGACGACTACAACGCAATAAAACTGTGAAATCCTCTTTTGTCATGTCATCAAATAAACGTTTAGGTTTTTTATTAATATTTTTATTATATTTGTTAATTAAACGTCCGATGGAAATTACAACGAAATCTTGGTTTTTATTAATCGATCTAGCCACATTATGTATGTAACATGTTATCAAATAAACATTTTAATTATTGCTAACTCCATCTGTGGGATACATTTGTATAGATGTGTCTCCATCATAAAATTTTAACAAGAAACAAAAAAATGAATATTTTCCAAATGAGACAAAAATTGACGAGACTTAATTTGCCAGCCAACCAATTCACTCAGTAGATAAAGCTATCAATAAATATTTGTTGCTGAAACTTCATGGCTTTGGTATATTTGCGGAGCTATTGGAATTTTTCCGCTTTTGTCTCTCCCATTACCAAAGTTTATTTCTGTACGTCAATTATGGATCCCTAATTGATTAATTCAAAAGTTTGCGCCCCCGGGGAGTGCCTTTGTTGATAATTTTAACGCAGTGCTCGCTTTTATCAATTCCCAACGAATTATGTATAATATCTAGCCATTAACCGATTGTACCAAACCTGTGTATCTGACCATTCCATCATAAAATTACTTCGTTAACCGAAAAATTCATACATAAAAAAATTTAATTATTCCATATTGTTCTTCGTACATTGTACATTTAAATTACATTTGTGATGATGTACTAGAATGTTTTTGGCATAGATTTTCTGTATGCTTGGAACATCAAACTCTTTAAAAATTTCTGTTGTTGACGTCCTTATGGGGACCTTTAGTATGGTCTTTATGATGCAATTCTGAGTTACCTTAGGTTGTTTTATGTGATTAGATGCTGCTGAGCCCCATCCTATTACTCCATATTCCAATCGAGAGTGGCATAAAGCGTAATATACTCTCTTTAAATCCCTCATTGACAAGATGTTTGGTAATTTTTGAAGAAGTAGATGAGTTTTGTTAGCTTTTTTGAGGAAAGATCAATGTGTGAATTCCACTGTAGTTTTTCATCAATTTCAATCCCAAGATATTTAATACTTTTTGTTTGGGTTATAGACGGGCAGGAACATTGTGGAAAATTATTTTGACATTCATGTAATTTGAGGCTATGCTCATTCATTGGTTATCCTCTTTTGTTTTTGGAGAAAGTTAGATATTTAGTTTTATTCACATTTAATGTAAGGGAGTTTACTTTTAGCCAGTTTTAAAGTACAGCCAGGCAATGTTCCGCCTCCTTGTAGGTGCTTGTGCAACCTCGTTCGTGGAATATAATAACAGTATCATCTGCAAAGCTCATTATGTTTCCATTGATGAGCAGATTCATTAGGTCATTTATATAAATATACTAACTGCAAGGTTTTTAGAATACAATTTAAGAACCTTAACTGGTCTCTGGTGTGTGTTTTTGTTACGATATTATTTCTTACGAGGCAGTGGCGGATTTATACTTTTAATAAGTATAAGTAGGCCATTACATTTGCGCCGCCCCTTCCTCCTTCTTAGAAGTTGCCACCTTTCATAATCACTCACTTGTAGGCTGCCGCCCCTAGGCCGCGGCCTATACGGCCTATTGACAAATCCAGGACTGCTAGGAGGTGTGATTTCTAAGTACATAATTTTAAGATTACAAAATGTATTAGACAGGTAATTTTCTCTCGACGTTTTTTATAAATAATAAATTGATTTAAATATAATAATAAATCAATATATAAAGGTATATACATAGATACTTTAAATGAATGCAACCTGTTGACAGGAGAAGTAAAAATATTTAAATATTAAAATTTTGGGAACCATTTATTCTGGATAAACAATACTTATTTTGAATAACCAACATCCCTGCCGTAGGTCACCGCAGGTGGTTCGCTACATTTGGTGACTCGGCAGTGGTGTCCGGGTTCATGGGGTGAGGTTTGTCTAGGCCTTTGCGGCAGTTGTATTTGCCCACATACTGCGTGGCGGGCCTGATCGAGAGAGGCTGGTTGAGGGAGATCTTTTTAACTCTTCAGCCGGACTCTCTCGATCTATCGCCTTGTACCGCAATTTTGTTATAACTTGTAAATACTGAAGGTACAAGACCAAAAATGTGCGTAAATAAATAATTTTGTAAGACATTTTACAAAGGGTAATTTAGATAGATAATTTTTTTTTTAAATTATATCACTTTTTTTTAAAATGGGGTTAAATACACTCCAAAAATGGGTTAATAGTACCTACTTGATTGATGTGTTAGAGTTTTTTTTCCTATAGCTTGTAGGAAACGAAACACTGTGCAACATTATGTAAATCGTATCGTTAAAATATAATTTAATGATTACTGTACTTTTTACGACTTCATGGGTGTATATAAAATATTATAATTTGAATGGCTGTTGAATACATCTGTTGTGCTGCCGACTTTAGGCTTTTAACTGAGTCGCGTGGTACTTTATACAATTCAGATACACAATTCAATTCACTTCCATTCAGTGTTTGATTCTGGGATAAAATTGAATTAATCCCGATTTACCTACTTATTTGTAGGTGAATACTTGCATAAATAATGCACATTGGCGTGGGGGTAGTTAAACACGCAATAAATGATTTTTTAACATTTCTGTCGTAATTTGTTTAGCAAATAAATGTTATAGTAACTCAAACGAAGATAAAAACTAGCGGTTAAAAGCTTCGCCTACGTTCCCATATTTATACCTTTTCAGTATCTTTTTCGATTGAAATATACAGAACAAAACAAGTTGACATACTGTCACCAGAATTTTGTAACAGCTAAGGATGTATCAAAACTTGATAAAAATGACAGTACGAGCTGAATATAATGAACTCCAGTCCAATTTTTTTGTTTTTTTTTTTAATGAATAATGACCTTCTAACTTAAATAGCTGCATTTTTATTTTTAGATTTAGTTTTAATTGTTAAAATAATTGTCATAGTTTTAATTTTTCAAGACCCCCCGAAAACCACCGTATGTATGATAAATCGTGTGACGTCATCACTCCTGAAAAATTACTATAGTATCGGGCAATCAGCTGATCAACTACCGCCATTTTGAATTCCGTTGTTCGATATTCTCCCTAGAAGAAGCATTACTATTTTTTTGTGCTGTAGTTTTTGAATATTTTCAATAATAGAGATAAACTAATAAGAGATACCTTTATTTTTGAAACATTATTTAGGCCTAAATAATGTTTCAATAAACACAAGAACTAAATCTCTACAAACAGTATGTAAATAAACGAATAAATTAGTACGATGGCTTGTGTCTTATCATACATTCCCATACAATGACTTTACGGTGACGTCACGACACGCCGAACAGTGACGTCACCACTAAAATTTCAATAATGCCAACTTGATGGCGTATTTTTACGACCTGATTAAAAATTGACTTTTTAATAATTTTTTAAAAACTCTACGTTTAATATTATTAAATAAAACTTACGTAGTTTATTGGTCTATATGAACATATTTTTTTAAAGCCATAATATTTTTCACTGGAGTTCCTTATTGGGTTGATCTTGAAATTATGGACAGAAAAAATGCACCTAAGACTGAGTAGGGGAAGAGGACAGTTACTTTGATCGGGTTACTGAACACACCTAAAGGGATTTCAATAAATTTCAGGCTTATCACGACCCTGCTCCACACGCAATTATAACTCAGATTTTCTCTACGTTTCAAGAGTAATAGTTCGAGTAACAACTTCTCGTTATTTTTTACATGTTCTGAAAAAACTTGAGGATGGAGAAATCTACTCTACACTAATTTGCCCCAATCTCTTTTCAAGTTCTTAGTGAAATACATAATGAAAGAAATTATACATAATATAATAAACACTTGAACACGAGTACCTACCTGCCCGCGGATTTCAACGTGAATCAAAGGCCCAAAGAATTATGGTTTATGGTTTCTACGTCGCTCTATAGTTTACGGAAGGTACATTATTTATCAACCTCTCCAGACTTTTTCAATATTTCAATGGACTTGCTTCCCCGGAAGAGTCTTGACCTAAAACGGGCTACTCGAAAATGAAAAAGAATCGGACAGAAAGAAAAAGAGCCAGTGAATGTAATCAATGGGGGACTATCCTCGCGCAGTTTATCGATGGGTCTATTGACTGGACACCTGGCGCCCTTCGTCCTTCGTCCTTCGCCCTTGTACTTAATCATCTAATTGCTACCCGGAATCATCTCACTTTCAAGTGTAGGTGATGAACACTACTGTATACCTATAAGAACCTAATTTACCATGAGTAAATAAGGAGTAAGAGGAGGCATTTCTTTTCCTTCAATAATAACAAAAGCCAACACAATATATTTTTAATGACGTAAAAATAACGACTGATTTTGGATATTTTTGATGTGCTGATTCCTAAACCTAAAACATTTTTTTTTCGTAGCAGCTCCTAGTTCTTCAGATACATATTAACAAACTTGACAAACAGTTCTTTGAAAAATAAGTTACCGAATTATGGTATGAGGAGATTTTAAAATGTTGTTTTGTTATTCGTAACCCCGGAATGTTTGTATTTCGTAGCCCATCCGCTCATGGGGTAACTGAGAAAAAGTCAGTTGGCAACGCAATCGCTATCCACAGGAAGGCAACATTTCATTGGCGGTCCGCAAACAGGCAACTTCTCAAAGACCAGTTGTTAAGGGCCACGCAACCAATCACTCGCAACTCAAGTAGGTTCGTTCATTCAAGAGCGCCTTGAAGGAGTAAACATCTGTTGCAAGAGCCTTGAAGGAGTAACCATCTGTTATTTATACCAGGGTGAGTAAATGGTGGATAACCTCCAACTACGGCGCGTTTCAGTTGCTGACAGGCTGCCATGGTTGCGCCTTACGACCTGTCAAGTTTTGGTGTAATTTGCAATACGTCAGAACAGGAAAATATCGATTTTGTTCAGGAGGTTGATACACTATTATTATATGTTAAGGTTGATAATTGAATTTAATTATATTTTTTGTTAAACAAGCTGATACAATTACTGAAATCGTAAAGTTGTGTTGAGTGCGCCGCGAGAAGCCTTTTTAGTCGCCAACCAGTTTACCAGTTTACAAGTTTGGTTTCGGTTTCTCCATGAGCGAAGGGCTTTAAAAACAGTAAAAAATTAATAAAAGAATTTTGGATTAACTAACCACCAGACCGTTTCCCGCAGGGGTAGGCAGAGAGGACGGACCACCAAATATCTCGGTGTTGGCATCATTCACATTCATTCATCGTCTCATACATATTCTTCTATTATTCTGACTCAAATGGCCCGATATTTTTTTCATATATTTTACCTCCTATTACATATATTTAGTTGTTTGCATTATATTATTTATTTAGTTCACGTCATTTTTATATATTTATTTATTTAAATTTTTATGTAGGTTAGTATCTATCTACCTACTCGAAACTAGAGCCGATACACCAAATCTGGCTGTATGTTTTGATTCTGCATGACAAAATTATACAAAAACAGTTTTAAAAACCCCAGCCACCAAAATGCGTGTTGGCCAGTGAACAGTGGTTCGAGTGGAAACATTTTGTATTGGATACATTGATCTGTCTGCGTGGGAACGTTATGTTTTTTTTAAATCCTGCTATGAAACCATTTTCCATACGTAAACAAATTTTTCGTTGTAGGTATAATCAATATGGTTTTACGTATTTATCCGAACACGATTTACTTACGCAATAGTCGATGTTAATATGCGATATACGATACGTTAAAATGTTAATGTCAAAATCAAAATCCAAATTAATATTATAACGAAATGGAAAAGTAAAACAAATACCTTCCAACTTTAAAAAAATGGGGAAACTGTAGAAAAGGGGGCGTAAGTACCTACCTACCAGCTAATGCGCCTGATTTTTCACGTGCCCGCTATTCTTGTACCTATTCTTGTATCACCGTAATCGTGATAACATTGTGTAAATCACAAGTATAAAAATAAGTAAAACTAAAAAAGACATATTATTTAAAAGTCGGTGCTTTAATTTATTGCGTACATATTAGATTAATTAATATGTGTTAGATAAATCATTACACCTTTTTTAAATTTGATGGGACCCTGCAGATATTTTAGATTTTGAACCCATCAGAATTAGATTAGATTTTAGACCATCAGAACAATGGAGTCGAGGACTATGTTTCATCTAGACTTGCTATTGCCTCACAAACTTAAAATTAAATGTGGCAAATAAGAAATAATCTTGTTTCCGGTAAACTCTTAATTCGAACGTCGTTCGTGTATGACAAAGATAGACATTTAAATAATGTGCGCGTATAAACGAAAAAACGGGTAGGACCGTTCCGTCGAATCAGAGGTTCCGTCGAATACTGCCTCAAGGCCAACTAGAGTAGGAGGCCTGGGCGATTTCGGGGTGTCTAGTGATCAATCTTTTAGAGCAAAGATAGTTTGCAAATGGCGGCGATTGTTGTTGTACTCGTTGTTAGTGTTGATTAGTGTTATTTTATCGCAAGCATATAAAGAGAGTGATTAGACTATTTTAAACGTTAAAATTTACAGACAGCACCGACTTCGTAATTTTGCTGTTGCGCGTCCAGACCCAGACAGGGCCGCCGAGAGGGCACGTTGGCCAAGTCTGAAACTAGGGGCCCGGGCGCGTATTTCCAATCCCTAACGCGGTTGGGTCACTCTAACGACCGAGCCGCGTCAGGGATTGGAAGGCGTAAATCGCCTTACAAACACTACCGCATTTCAGTCGCGCTAGTGACCGAGCCGCGTTAGGGATTGTTATGCATAAATCACCTTACAAAAGCTAAACCGATTCAGTCAAAAAAACGCGCGTTTTTTTTTACTTAAAATAAATTTTCAATGTAAAAAAAATGCTAACTAAAAAAACGCTGTCCATCCTCTCTGCTAACCTCTCTATAATTACGGTCGTCGCCCTCACAGAAACTGATAGAGCAACGAAGCGCATAGGTGACTGAATCGGTTTAGCTTTTGTAAGGTGATTTATGCATAACAATCCCTAACGCGGCTCGGTCACTAGCGCGACTGAAATGCGGTAGTGTTTGTAAGGCGATTTCTTAAGCAGGCGCCAGACAGGAATTCAAAGAAGTGATCAAACAAGTGTTCACATGTGTGTGGCACGGGCATTTGACACTGTTGTCACATAAGTGATCACTTAAGTGCGCTTTGCCGTTCCGTGTCGGTTTTTTAGCGCACATCAAAGGGATCAAAGTTCAAAGTTTGCGAGCCCGCCACACTGCGCGAAGCTCAGTTGCGCGAGCGTCGCCGTGGAGAGTAGTCGTGCGTGGACAGCCAAACGAACTAACGATGGAGTGGAATAATGAGAGCGTTTTCGAGTTTATAGAGTTGATGCAAGTAGAGCCAGATATATGGGATCCGAAACGTAAAGGGCATAAAAATCGAAATAACATCAATGACGCCTGGAACCGAATTAAACACCACTCTTCAATACCTAGCTCTATCGAAGAATTAATTAGATAGATATATTTAGATAAATATATTTAGATAAATATAATTAGATAAATTAATTAAATAATATAAATAATTAGACGCACATAAATAATATAAGCAAACTGTGTCGACCAAATCGTCGACCATGTTGTGTGAAGTCTATTTGAAAACTGTGAGCTCAAAGGAGTGATCAAAACTTTGACACATGTCTGGCAGATACAACAATATGTGACCAAAAGTGTGCGCAAAGTCTTCAAAGAAGTGATCACTTATTTGAACTTCTGTCTGGCGCCTGCATAATGCAGGCGCCAGACACTTTGAGCTCACAGTTTTCAAATAGATTTCACACAACATGGACGACGATTTGGTCGACACAGTTTGCTTATATTATTTATGTGCGTCTAATTATTTATATTATCTAATTAATTTATCTAATTATATTTATCTAAATATATTTAGATAAATATATCTATCTAATTAATTCTTCGATAGAGCAAGGTATTGAAGAGTGGTGTTTAATTCGGTTCCAGGCGTCATTGATGTTATTTCGATTTTTATGCCCTTTACGTTTCGGATCCCATATATCTGGCTCTACTTGCATCAACTCTATTAACTCGAAAACGCTCTCATTATTCCACTCCATCGTTAGTTCGTTTGGCTGTCCACGCACGACTACTCTCCACGGCGACGCTCGCGCAACTGAGCTTCGCGCAGCAGTGTGGCAGGCACGCAAACTTTGAACTTTGATCCCTTTGATGTGCGCCAAAAAACCGACACGGAACGGCAAAGCGCACTTAAGTGATCACTTATGTGACAACAGTGTCAAATGCCCGTGCCACACATGTGAACACTAGTTTGATCACTTCTTTGAATTCGTGTCTGGCGCCTGCTTTAGAGTAACAATATAGAGAGGGAGTACTAATATTTGTACAAATCGTTGACAAATTTGGAAAATATAGCTCTCCCTTTCCGCTCGTTTCCATGAACGTGTGAGAAACAGAGACAAACGTTTGCTGTTAAAAACATAAGATTTAAACCATATGTAGCCACTTTTGAAAGCGCGCGAACTTAATTCAACTTAACACTGTTGTGATATGTCAGACGTGCGAAGGGTCGAAAGTGCAAAAAATATTGATATAATTACGTTAATTGAGCGAAATATAAAAAAAAAACGCTATGGCTATATGTGCAGTGGATGGGTGCCTCAACCGTAGTACAAAAGGATCAAAAAAATTCAGTTTTCACAGGTATTTATTAAAGAATTTATGGTTTTTGCTGTGTTCAATCTTTGATCTCAAATATTTAATAAGTTAAACTACAAATACCATAAGTAACTTCCACCAATATTTAAACATTCCTTTACTATTTGTATCAATATAATAAACTTTCGATTTGTTTGCGTTTTAATGCACTTTTAATCTGTTTTAGTTATTAGAAATCTTGCCTGAATTATAAGAATGCAACATACCGATTTCAGTCGGCAGACTGAATGTATCTCTGTCTCTTTCTATCTTACAATATCAACGTTAAATTGTTGGCGAATGTATAGAGACAGAATAATCTTTGTCTTTGCGTTTCTTTTTCGTTGTAAAAAATTCAGGGCTGTGCTAAAATTGGTTTATTATTAAATATTTAACTATTCACAGATTTCCGAAGGATAAAAACAGGCTTAACGCATGGATTAAAGCAACAAATAGAGAAAATTGGTCTCCAAAATACCATAGCGCAATATGTTTAGCCCATTTTATAAGTGAGCACTTCAATACGACACAAACAAGGGTTCATCTGAAGGATTTCGCGGTGCCTTGTAATTCAAGAGTATCCTTGGTGCAGAAGGTAATGCATATTTTTCTTTTTGACACCACCATGAAAAACTATAAAAAAAAGTAATTACTAAAACTACTTACTATTGACTAATACAAAATAATATTTTCAGATTATACCAAAAAATGTGTCCTCCCCGACTGTGTCAGAAGAGGCGAAGAGATTAAATTCGAAAATAGATGTTGTAAGTATATCGTGTGTAAAAAATAGAAATATAGCCATGAAAACAAAATTGAAATAAATAATTATTGGGTTGCACTTTTACAGAGAAACCAACAAAATAAATAAATAAAACAAATTTCACTTATTATAAATATTTTGTACGTAATGACTAGTGACTAACAAACTACTTACTTACCACCAACTAATAAAAATATATGTTTTCAGATAATTCCATCTGATACTTGAGTCGGGCCATGCCAAGAGTCAGAATAATAGAAGAGCAGTATGAGACTGTGTATGAATGTGAATGAGGTAAGCAGTGCGTTCCAAGACCGAGTTGTTTGGCGGTTCATCCTCTCTGCGGAAACGGCGTGATGGGTAATTAGTTAACTATTTTTTTATGGAACTGAAATTTGTTTTATATATGTTTTATATGATATAAAAAGCAATACAATAACACCCCCCCATACACACAAGCCTTGCTTAATTATGGGGGTACATCAAATATATCTACTATGTAATTAATTACTGTATAAAATTTATTTGTAATTTATGTACCTTCTATTACTAATAAAAAAAAATTAAAAAAATATAAATGTATAAATATAAATATTTTCGTTTATTACTCTTTAACATGAGCACTACTCTAAAGAAAGGTGTAACTCGATTTATATGGTTATATATTTAAAAAAAAAACTTTATTTAATGTATATATTAGTGTGTAATTATGCCGTTAAGATTAATAAATAAATTTATAAAGTTTCTTTGTTTGTATTTTTATTTATAATCTAATATCTATATTAAAAAAATATATAGATGTAGATATAAAAATATATGTTTATATAAAACAGAAATTGTTATTAGATACGAGTCGCGACAAAATACCTAAATGTCTTAATTTTTGACAACCCTGCATCAGTTTGTAAGCCACCTCCCTAGTGGTCAAGTGACTATCCCTAGTGGTCTAGTGACTCCGCAATCTGCTAACAACATGTCGCATAGTGCGGTCTCTTTATATTGTTACTCTAAGGGCGATTTACGCCTTCCAATCCCTAACGCGGCTCGGTCGTTAGAGTGACCCAACCGCGTTAGGGATTGGAAACACGCGGCCCGGGCCTAAGGGGGGCCCGGGACGGGCTCAGGGCCACCGGATTTTTTTTACTTATTAAAGCCAATGACAACCGGAGCGCACGCGGGCCGGGCCCGCACGCTCCGTAGGCCCAGCTGTCAAGCACGCCATTGTGACGGCCGGCCCGCTAGCTGTGTGGCAACTTTTTAAACATTTCCATTAAATAATTATGCTAAATTCGAATGATTGGTATAATGGTATAAGATACTAGAAAATAAGAAAAGATAGGTAATGAAATAGTATTCCTAACAGTGGCAGGTTAGCATGATATTTTTAATAGTTTTCTCTCCCCCCCCCGGTAGGTAAGTTGGTGGGAGGGGGCCCTATATAGTACACTAGACTTGGGGCTCAGATTGGCTGTCAGCGGCCCTGGACCCAGATTCTCTAATGGTGCATAAAATCTTCGGGCGGAAAACAATTGTATTATTAATAATAATCGATAATAATAAGTAATTTGCGTACTTACAAATGAAATATTATTCCTTGATTTTGCCTAGTGTTTGCCGAGTAATGAAAATATTTTCTCATCACTTTGGCACGGTGCATTTTGGGGAGGCGTCTACTAAAATCTACAGGAATTCCAAAAACTGAAAAAATCGAATTAATATCTATGAGAACCAAAGTGTTGACGAATATCTACAGCTCAAACTGTTGACTAATGTCTATGAGAACCAAAGTGTTGACGAATATCTACAGCTCAAACTGCTGACTAATATCTATGAAAACCAAAGTGTTGACGAATATCTACAGCACTGGCAGAGGTTGGATTTGCAATTATGTATAGCATATTGGAATAACGTAATATTGCGTATGCAGTTTAAAAAACTTAATTTATATAAGTATGTATGTAAAAATACCTAATATTCGACTATTGGACACATTTAGCTGATTAGTCCAACCTACGCTCTATAGAAATTAGTCAACACTGGGACCGTCATAGATATTCGTCCGACCTTAGCTCTGTAGATATTAGTCAACACTCTGAAGTTCGTAGATATTAGTACAACATATGAGCTGTAGATATTCGTCCGACGTACAGGCTGTTATTAGTATCTGGAGTCCATTTTGGCCCTTTTTATTGCAATTTACTTAGAGGCAGCACACGACCTTACGCGACGCTTGGCAGTTTAGTACTAAATCGCTAAATCCACGAAATCAAAAACACTGCAATTGATTTGTTTTTGGCTTGCCACCGAGATTTCAACAGCGCGTCTCTATATAGGTATACTCGTAGATATATCGTCTGCGGTTTGGTAAAACCCTTTAAGCCACAAAATGAAAACTTTACGGGAGACGATAAGAACGAATATTTTCAAATTCGTAAAACTAATTCAAAATCTCGAAGTTTATAATATGAAAGTGGTTATCTGTTTTTCAGAATTTAAAATTCTATTAAAAAATGTAAAAGATTTGAAGAGTGAGTAATTTCATCTATGTTTTTTTCGAAATAACCTAAAAAAATGTTATACATAAATTTAGTTTTTAGTATTAAAAATTTCCAAACCAGAAAAATCATTTTACCATGTTGGAAGACTATTCTACAAAATCACTGAAAAGTAACATTTCCAAAAAATGTGACTTGAAGGGTTTTACCAAAACAGAGTGGGTAGTGAAAATAAAAATGTTAATATTAATAAATAATTTCATCGACATCGTTTCGGGTAACCTAGGACCCTTTTTGGTTTTTTTTTATATAAGTTTTTTTTCGGAAAGGGTAAGTTGCAACCATAAAGAATGTGTTTTTCTTTATGCACATGCTTGCAACTATTTGGGTTATTACGTGTTCTTACCATATCCTTTTTAATTTTGGTCGCAAAATCTTTAAAAATATGGGAAAACACCCTAAAAAAACCCAATTTTTAAAGGTGGTCCGATATTAAATTGACATTTGTGTAACTTTGGAATTTCTTATTTTTTTATTACTAAAAACCTTGATTTTAAACTAAATAATTTTTCTGGCAACATTGGAATGTTATTTTAAATACAGAAGCCTATTCTGATTAAAATATCATAAAAGAAATGTCATATGGTGGGTTTTTCATTTACCGAGAATGCTAAATGCAATGCTAATTGTAAAAGTAAACGGTCAAATGCATAGAATTTTTTAATTTTCGATCGTTTACTTTTACAAATAGCATTGCATTTAGCATTTTCGGTAAATGAAGAAACCCACCCCTAGTGTCCATTACACAGACTGTACCGTAACATTTGGCCCATGGACGTAGGCACAGTGGGGCAAGATGGGGCGTTTGCCCCACCCTGGTTAGCCAATGCATCACCTCTGGGATTGTCGACCGAGTCGAGTTTTCAAATTTACAGCACTTCATAGAATGTTTTTCCTTCTTCCATCTACGAGTATATTTCATAGAGCCTAAAGCATGAATATGTTGTAGATGCCCATTTTTTCGGTACCTACTCTAGATTTTTATTTTGTGCCCTTTCCTAAATTAAAACCTGGCTACGCCCATGATCTGGCCTAAAGTAGGGTACGAGTAGATTAGGTCAACGGTACGAGTTGATAATTTTTTATGTTTTTTTTATTATTATTCTAAAAAATTAGTCAAGGTGGTACAAATACAATATTATAAATTCTGTTCCTAATTAAGTATGTAAAAAAAAAGCTTGCGTACATTCACTAAAATTTAAAAAAAAAAGTAAGTATATTAAAAAAATCAATCCCCCACTCCACACAAATAAATCACCGCTCCATACTTGTACTCTTGGTTAGCATTACAACCTTTTTTTATATTCACTCTCTACAGGAGGACATAAGGAAAATAATTATGCTTATGTCATCTTTGGGAGTGCCGTGTGGAGTGTCTTTTTGTGGAAAAGAGGTTCACCTGGGGTTGGGTCTTACGGAGTTCTTATCGTTGTTATGAGCCCGTGTTGTCACCTGACTAATCATTCCAAAGCCGAACTGTTGAACTCAAATACGAGTTGTGGAAATGACCCATACCCATCTTCATCAAATACCAGTAGAACAAGGACAGCATTCCCACCTATCACCTATGCACGAGTTCCCAACCTGTTGATCCCACTTGAAGGGTTTTCGCCTGTGAATCCCACTCGAAGGGTCGCCGACCGAAATAGTTAAAAAAAAAATTGTGTTTAAAAGTTACCATGAATTAGGTTTTATCATGCCCTTTTCAGGAAAATGCAAAAATTTGTTTATTATTTGAGAATATTGGGAGATATTTTTGATTGTAAGCTAAGAGTGAAGTTTAAAATTCTAGTTTTGAAGACAGCTTACCTTCTTGGCCTACTGTGATAACAAATGCTGAATTGAAAACAACCTCCAAACACATTGCACCACCATGTCCACTGTTATGCTATGTTTAACATTGTTTAACTATGTTTAACATTAGTTCAATATGGCTTGTTATATCTTCTATATAAATAAAAATGAATCGCCGAAATGTATGTACGCGCATAACTTCCGAACGGCTGCACAAAATTAGATAATTCTTTTTTTGTTGCATTCGTTATGGTCAGGACAAGGTTTGTATAAAACTACTGGTGAGCTCTGGCATTACGAAATTTGTATAAAAAATTACAATAGGTGACACGCGAGCTGTTTGAAAATTGAATGTACCGGAACTGAAAGAATGGAATGCAGGAGGGTGGAACTCGGGAGGAGAGTTCACAGGACGGGGGAAGCAGGCGAGGGGAGTGGGAAGAGGAAAGGCTGTGTGAGAGCGCGAGAGGGGGAAGGGGACGCGGGAGAGGAAAGGGAGGCGAAAGGGGAACGGGACGAATGGGAACGGACACGCAGGGAGAAACAAACTCTTTATTAAATGGCATAGCAACGCATGCAGGGAACCAGCTAGTTCACTATTAAAAAGAGAAAGATTTGTTTTGTTATGTACTTACATCAATAACCATAATGTTGCATATCACCTAGCCAGCGGGAAAAAATAAAACAAACCTATTCAGGTTTTTTCCAATGTTGTATTGAATTCTTATGTTACCCAGAATGATGTAAGCATATTTTAATATACTAAGCATAAAATTGTTCTATTCTTCCAGGATGCATGTTCCCATCCAAATGGGCTGGCCGATGGTTCCAGTCGGGGGTGATCCGGCAGATAGTGATAGAGGGAGACCGCCTGTCCAGCAAAGGAAAGTGCCTTTCATCAGAAGGAGACAAGTTTCTTCTGGTCGATGAGTAAGTAACCTTTTTCATTATTTTTGTACTTCATTGAACTGTTTTATCAATGGTTTCTTACTTCTGGACTACGGTCTGATTAGCATTATGATAGCCAGAACACAATAAGAAGAAGACATTCATGCACAGAGATACTAACAAGCAACTCGAGTGTTGTGTATGTAGTATAAGCTTCGTTTGTGAGTATCCGCCATACTATTTTCTGGTGACAGCACAAAAAGCGATGCGTTGACTACAGGTTTACTAGCAAATAGCATGGCAGATACTCACCAGCATTGCGGATGCTATGCGTACAAAACTCGAGTCGCTTTTAAGTACCTCTGGCCCTGAGGAAAATAATTTCCCTTAGAGCCTATGTCATCGTGTGGAGGGTTTTTTTGAGGAGAGGAAGAAATGAACATTGGTCTTGAAGAGACCCATGTTGTAGGAAGGAGGAAACACAGAGGCCGGCAAATCATTCCACAGCCGAGCTGTTGAACACAAGAATGAGTCGAAGAAACAACCCGTTCTCATGTGACAAATGTCAACTGTGTACAAATGTTGGGCTCGCGTTTGGCGTGTTTCCCGACTATGCACCGGTGCCGAAGGGATCAATGACGCTAGTTCCTCGAAGCATCTTCCATTGTAATACCGGTAGAACAAGGATAGCATTCCCACCCGACGCCTGTGCTCTAAAGATTGCAATCTGTCTGTTAAGATGGGAGAATCTATCAAACGGACCGCCCGTTTCTGCACAGAGTCTATGGTATTTTTTAGGTATTGCTCCAGACCAGAGGTGCTGCCAAATTCAACCGTGGGGCGCACTTGTGATTTGTACAGGGTTAGCAGTTGTGTACTATTAAAGTATCTGCAGGCCCTGTAGAGTACACCCAGTTTTTGGGAGGCTAACTTTACTCTGGCTTCGATGGAGCCCCCATACCTGAGCTGGTCACTTAGGGTTACATCAAGCATATCAATGGAGGGCCTGTTCGGAAGATTGCTACCATTGAAAGATATTAGATTTCCATTTCGATTCCTTTAAATCCGTCAATAAAGCTAATGAAGAGCTTTAGCCTTCCCAGTAACGCCAGTCCACGGCAATTCTCTGATTTTTGCTCCTTGTTTTAAATCTCTTCCATCCTCTCCAACACTTACTGTACCTGGTACCAGAATACTTTTCCTCTTCTCCTTTATTCTTATGATCCATATGAGCCCTATGTTGAACATAGGTTTTTCCCCATTAAATTACTGTATTTGGTATTTTATTATAACCGATTTGCAATAATGTTTACTGTGGATAACAATTATGTAAGTACTTCACTTTCTGATAAAAAAAATTTGTGTTTCAGGAAAGGGTGTTACAGATGTGTTGTGATTCATGAAAAACATACAAATGTTTTACAGTATAAAGAAAGTGAGTTCTTGCAATATTTATTTTATTTTCTACACAGGCTATCTATCAAAGATATTGAAATACAAGAGACATGCTGTGATGGCCGCCCTACCATCGGCGGACTACAACCTAATAGGTGTAGTTTGAATACAGAAATAATTCGAACATTTAATTGATTTTTTGAAGGTGTGCAGAAGTATTGGTTAACAATATCAGTGATGCCAGGAAACCCAGTCCCATCCAGTAAAAACTGCGGCTAGCACATCTCTTATATTTCAATATATTTGCTATCTATTCAACAACAGAAATATGATTAATTGATCGCTGTTCCATTTACAACAAGTAAATTTAGTATGCTAAATAATGCTGGAAGTATAGTATAGAGTACTTGCACTTGTTGAGTCTTTCGCTGGGACTAGCGAATCAATGTCTCAGGGGAATTGCCTGAGGCAACACTTCCTGGCTTACTAATTCAATCATATTAACTTGTCAAGTTAGTTAGTGCATTGTACCTGATGATCAGCTTACAAACTCAAGCATATTATTAGAGGTAAAGTCAGAAGGAGGAAATCCATAATTGGTTTTATTTTTGCTATATGTAATAATGTAAACTGTTGATTTCCCAAAAATGAATAAATAAATACATTAATAAATTATCATACATGAAGATGATTGTTTCGACTGGCAAGAGTGGCAATCGGTGTTCATCATAAAAACTTACATCTTAAAAACCCGCTCTGCTTTTTACTGCTAGGCCCTGTGGGTGGCTTTTGGTTCGGCTTCGCCCAGTTAGTGTTGGTGATCATTTTGTAAATCCAATAGGAACTGGTCCCAAAATTAGCCCGTTCCTCGTATCCTTGTGTCAACCAGTGATGTCAACCAGTCACCGCGAAAAAGTACTGGGACGGTCAATGACATCATATATAATATACAGCAGCTTGATACAACTGAGTATACTGAGTATTACTGTCAATCTTTCGAAATCCGGGAGATACTCCAGCTCCAGGTTCACAAATTCGTAGAACTTATACCTAGGAAGGGCACTTCCCTTTGCGTCTTGCCGACGAAAGTAAAGTCATAACTAACTAACCATCACGCCGTTTCCCCGCAGGGTTAGGCAGAGAGGACGGACCGCCAAACAACTCGGTCTTGGCACGCACTCTTTGCCTCACTCACATTCATACATCGTCTCATACATACTCTTCTATTATTCTGACTTTTGACATGTATCTATTGACTGACTCAAGTATCTGATTCAATGAGATCGTGCCATGTCTTCCTCGGGCGTCCCCGACTTCTTCTACCATTCACATTTGCATCATATATTCTTTTTACTTTTTACTCATTCGCTCTCATCTTGTGATGAATTCTTGAAACACTGATGTTTATATGGTGCGATGTTTATATGGTGCGATGTTTATATGGTGCGATGGGTAAGGCGCGGCGGCAGACATGCGTTGGAAGCCGGATTCTTAAATTCACGCAAGGCTATCAATAATGTTGGATTCATAACTTATCTAACCTTTTCTACACATTATCGCAAATATGGTGAAATTTCACAAAAACACACATTGTGTGAAAACTTGCCCGTGATAGAATGATAGATTGCAATGAAAAGACCAGCATTGTAAAAAGGATAATCAAAAAACTTCTAACCCTTTAATTAAAATATTGAATATGTCTAGACAATATTATTGCTTAGAATGTAATATAATGATTTAATATTGCAGCTTATTGTCTTGGTCGGGAGGCCCTGCCCAACCTGTGTTCGCTAATCACTGGAGATGCCTACCTTTACTCCATGTTCCGTGAGAATGCGTCGCCAGTCACCTGCCCGCTGCGGGGACCATTCTCTTTCACATACAACAGGTGGGCTATTTCAAACTAATAATACGTAGACACTTGCCTGTACTCATAATATTTTTCTATATCATTTACAATAAAACAACATCAATTAAAAAAATGTTATCCATGTGTTTGTTAACCTTTATCTTCGGCTGGAGTATATATGTGTTCCATCGGCGGCTATCACCATACGCGGGTGTTGCATAATATGTGATCTGTCAAGTCATTTTGTCAGATCGTTCCACATGATGAGATAGTTTGCTTTGAAAAGGCCAGCATTGTTAAGGTTAAATTGGAAATATTCAATTTAACAACCATCGTTTTAATTATTGCTTTCCTAAACATGACTAATCTTTACCTATAAATGTAATATTGCTACTATGTAATAATGTAATATAAATTAATCACACAAATATTTTATTGATCCATTAGATTCATATAATGAAGGTTTTTTTGTTAATTCCAGAGGACACGGGGATTGCAAGAGTCCAGTCTCATCGATAGAGAGCTGTACAGAAGAATCTCGACTACTGTTGAACTATCAGGCATGTCCTGATGTGTATGGCTCTGAGAGCACAGGTAAACCTTCCTCTCTACATCTCAATTATATTTGTATCACACATTTAACTCTGCTGGTTTCACTCTTGCACAGCAAATTTTGCACTTGCTTCAAAACTAATAACGGGAATTGGCATGAAGCAAATGTCGTCAATTGAAAAATTCTATTATTCGAAGCGCAGCCCTTTTTCATTATAACGTAGATAGATACCTTTACTTCCATAAGCACTTTACAACTGTGCTAACTTTGATTCAAAATGCTTGGTGGTACCACACTCAAAGTATCTGTAAGCATGGTGGTACATAGTACAAAGTGAAGTGTTCACTTTGAGTTATCTTTATTTGACTATGCTTGTACTATAATACTAATTGTATTGTTAACCCTTTAGGTGTGGTATGCCGATTATTATATTATATATTAGGGCATGAAACTTAATGCCCCTGCCATTGCGGCGGGCCATAGCTGGGCCGTAGAAAATCCTGTCACCTATTCTTTCGACATTGGAAATATTGGCAATGACTTTTTTTATATAGCGTATAAAAAAGTAATAAAATGTCATTACACGCTTAATTTTTCGGTGGATTATTTTCACTTCTCATGAAACCATGTTATAATAATAAATGCACCAAAGAGATGCTGAAAAATGTACCATATTGCCCAACATACCTGTATTAGGATATACCTCCTGTAAAAAATCTCACATTATGCATTCACAATCCCCTTTTCTTTCTCAAACATGTGTAGCTGTAATTAGAATTATTCTGTATTTCAGTGGAAGAGTTGGAATGCCTTGCAACGTGGAAAGAAGGCAGCTTGAGGTACTTAGTTGGAAAGGTGCATCACAATCATGCCACGAGCAATGAAGATAGATATAGATGTTTTGTTTATGAAAAATCTAATGGAATAGGTAAGGAAAATCGTTTTTTTATTACACGTTTATTATACTAGTAATTTTTTGAACAGTTGACCTTGTGTCCAAAAAAGTAAGTTTCTAATTTTCTCTTAGAGCGCCCGCGGACGAGAGTCTTTAGTGACAGAGATAGTTCCATTGCAACAGTTGTGGGGATAAAAATCCTAGACAGTATATAATATAAGAGACTTTTTTGTTGCGCTTGTCGGCAACCGCAAATTTCTCCACACCAGAATGATTATATGTAAAGTTTTCACAGATTGTTCCGAATTTTCATATTTCCTCCAAGTACTTTATACATATATATTAGTATCAGTCATTTAACCTTTAGACGCCCAGTGGTCCCGCGGGACCTCAGATTTGCATCGTTCAATGCCCAACAGTCCCGGTGACGGGACGGGACCGGTGATTATAGTGCTTTTCGCTATCGGATTACACTGATTTATTATTGTAATAATTATAATATTTCATGCAAAATGCTTGGGCAGTGGGCTACCTTTATTGCACGCAGTGCAAAAGCTTTTAAAGGTTAATGTCTTTAAAAAAGTGTCGAAGCGTAGACCCGGCCCCAAAAGTTGCTGATGTGAATATGAATAACAGAAGAGTATGAATGTGTGAGACAACAGATGACGTTATATGAATGTGAATGAAGGAGTGTGTGCTGAGATAAAATTGTTTGGAGGTTTGTTCTCTCTCCTTGAAACTGCTGAAAAGGCATGAGTTTATTAAAAAAATAAATTTTAAAAAACCTAAAAGAATAGTCATTTTTTCCATGTCAACAACTGTTTTCTCTATGAAATCCATAGTCTTTCATGTACATAATCAATTTGAAGACCGCGACTACTATGAGATAGTTATCGCAACTAAAGTCTCTCGTCTGCAGATGCTCTTATTTTAAATCTAAAACCTAAATTTCCTCTGAAGTCATAAGATTTGTAAGTAGGTACTTAAATATCTACCTACTTAATTACATTTAATACATTTGAAAATGGAATCTTTACCGTCGCCAAATTTTCACCGTGGATAAGTTCTGCTGATTCTACTTTCATAATAACTTACTTGTTGTTTGCAAAATGATGTTTTTGTAAATTGTGCCATCTTACCAGATAATGAGTTCACATTATTTGTATTTTTTTAATAAAAATAGTATACAATCTACCATAAGTATTTTCTCCAAAACAGCTACTTATATTCAGAAAAATAATTTTTTTGATTAGCTACTGTGGCGCATGAAAGGTAAAAATGGTCCCCATCTTGAAACCGGAACCGGAACCTAACAAACAAATTTACAGAGAGATGAAATGCTTAACAGTCTAAATAAAATAGGACTATATTATCATTTTATATTATTTTATAATATTTTTTAGACTGTGAAATAAAGTGGTGGTTATATTTGAATTGCAGGATCACATTCAATAGTAAAGGAAGGAGACGGAGTAGAGTACAGAGTGGCCCAGTCCGGTGATGCAACCTGCAATGGGTTATTCAGTGCCACGGAAGGTTCCCGCACAATGGCACTCAAGAGAGGTATAATCGCTTTCCATGAGTTAATAATGTTGTGACTAATATATGTTTTGGTGTTTTGTATCTGACAACCCGGGTTTATACAATTTATTTATATTGGAGCATATCTATACAATACTGTAAATTAATATTATTTTGTTGGAAACACAACGTTTTCAATCTGCCGAGCGATTCTATATCTTTTGTGGGATCGTTATTTGCTTTTTCTATATACAACGTACATTAAATGAATAAATAATCATGCATACATGCAGGAATTCGTGTTTAAAACGATCTAAACTAAAATATGTGACAGTAAATATGTAAAATCACAAAAATCTGACAGGAGATCACATCCGTTATCTCGATAATGATCCCACAAAAGATATTTAATCGCTCGGCTGATTGAAAAGCAATCCGATTGCATCTTTAACTTACTATATTCGCTATGCATTTTTTAATAATGATTATAAATGTAGGCAATAAATGAAAAATAAATCGAAGTCCCCCTTCATTTTCTAAAAATGCGTTTTGTTTCAACCTTCTGTAAAATTTATTTACATTGGAGGTATTTACATGCCCAGCGATGATATATTATGACATATTGACAAATACAATGTGACATCGTATAAGCGATATGACATGCAAATCTTGGCAAATAATGTAATATTTTCATTGTTTAGTAAGCTTAACATAGTTCCACTTTGTAGCTAACATAAGCATAAGTAGGTAAATATTTTTTACATTTTCATTTACATGTTGCTTATTTCTAATATATAATACTAATATATATAATTTTACTCATTTGATACTTTTGATTTATTAGATCCTTAAATTTAATCACTTGTACTTATAATTTCCAGTGCCCATGAGCTGGAAGTGCAGGTTCCCCTCGTGGATGACCTTCCCCAGCCACTGGCACACCCTGGACTACTCCAGCACCTACTCCTTCCACCAGAAGAATGCCACTCTGCGCATCACCAACCAGACGGGGGCGGACATCAAGGTGCACTGCGCGCTTATCAAGGCCTCGTCACCCAGCGGCAATTCGGTGGCACTGGTGGCACATTGGCAGCATCACTGGTAACATCTGAAAATCTTTATTGTTCAACCAATTAAATTTTACCCTTTTATATCTATTCGAAGATGTTATTATTATAAGTTAATAATAGGTGATTCAAAATACATTGACAATAATGCATGTATTATTTGTCAATAAAATAAATTATCCACTTTCCGACGTCTACAGAAAAAACTAAGATTACAATTTTTTTTTGCAGAAAAATATAGATTTCATTTTCACTATACATACATAATACTAACAATATACTGAAACCTTTCATTGTTATAACTTGGAAATCCACTCCTGTTTTTATTTATTTACATCGTCATGGAGGTAATGGGTTAAATGGGCTACAAAATTCTTAAAACATTAATTATGTGGATCCTTTATTTTCTTTAATTATGTATTGCATTGTGAGTGTTCATGTTTCCTGTCAATCCATGGCCATCTTTTTTGGAGTGAAAACTTCTTTAGCACTGTTGTGATTTGAAACTCGATGAAACGGAAGTTTCCTCACTCTTGTCTACTTTAGATTTCTGAAGGATTCACTTCTATCGCGTGTGAACTGCACACTCTGATTTTTTTTTTCAATATGTCCCTCTGTTAAACTAATTTGTTGGTTTAGTGTGGGTCGCTATGTGTGCCTGGCTTTCCACCGCCGAGTGGCTCACGCTGCAGAGCTGCAGACGGGCAGACCAACTGCCCGCCCGGAGGACGCCTGCTCCCCCACACACTTCCAGCCTGCCACCGCTCCATACCTTACTTTAGTCAGTAAGTGTTACATCATGTTTATATTATAAATGTCAAATCACTATATCATTATTATCAGTTAATTTTATAAACTTGTCGAAGTCGAATTTTAAAATTTAAAATTTTATAAACTTGTCGAACCTCACGGTTAATACAGAATATTTCTTACTTAAATATTTAGATTTGGCTTTATTTTTACGAAAAGTGACTATTTATGTCGGCTAAATTAATTCACTTACGCGATGTAAGAAGTGTTCAATGCCATGATTCATATTTATAATAGACAATCAATGCTGTGAATCATAGAAAAATTATTATTGTCAAATAAAACAATAATTTATACATGTTATTAAGTGAATGTATTATTATTTACAAAAATAATTACCAAAAAATTAAATATGAAAAACCCAAACAACAACCAAAAGAAATTAATTGTATAACAGGGTTTTTGATTAGGTTAGGTTAGGTTAGTTGGGTTATATGTAAGTACATATTTAATTTTATTAATTAATTAAAAAATTATATTCATTAGCTGAATTAGTAAATAGGTAGGTATGTTAAAATATTTTAGTTTTTTTTTGAAAATTTATTTTATACGGTTGGTAATTCCTGCAAATGTTATATTTCATTATCTATGAAATCTAGAATAAAAATTGAACATGGCCAAGTGAACTTCAACAACTTTCTCGATAATTTTGTAGCAAAATTTAGTAATTAAAACGAACACCAACTCAAGGATACTTACCTCTTATTAAAAGCTAGGATTAACTTTTATTGATTTGCTAAAAAGGTTTGTTGGGTTTTGCAACACTGCTGTCTGAATATTGTATTGACACTTCACCAAGCCAAACGATTCATAAAACTTTCAGTACTGTCTAAGTACACAAACCAAAAAGGTTCATTTTTATTTAATTACCCATCAAATTCAGCATTTCTTTAAAAAAACTATGAAACATCATACAAACAAGTCTATCTGCTACTAAGCGTAGACAATGACCAGCTAAAAGATAAACAACTATTTGTTAGTATTAGGAATATGAAATGTTTATAAATTCAGAGAAAATATGTTAATAAACATAATTTTTCTTTTCAGCAACAAACCCCGAAGCTAGAGATTGTCCTTACTCGGGGAAATTTTCAATCGCAGGACTAAAGATACTCCAGCGAAATGCTAGATCTCTTCTTCCAAAACCAACAATTGAGAGTAACGTTACAAAATCAGAAGACAGCGGCAAACCCAAGCGATCACGCTCACATAACCATCGAAAACACAAGCATATCAGCACAGAATCGGCAGCAGATGAAAATCTGTCAGAGAGTGAACGAAAGAAGAAGAAATATGACAGATTTTTAGAAAAAGTATTTGCTAAAGAAACTTTGAAGAAAGAGCAAAGACTTAAGCGTAAGATGGAACTGGAGGCAAATGGGACATTACCCTTCCATAACAGTTCTTTAGAGATTGAGAGCGGTTTACATAACTTGACGAAAGATTCGCTGAGGATACGTAGATCTAGTGGTAAAGCCGATAGTACTTCATGTGTCAACAATGAGTTCACAATGTTAGATATAGGCTGCAATATGCAAGAAAGCATGGAGTTCCATTCCTCATGCGATAATAAAGACTTCATCACAGGTAAAATATTTGTTTAATCTGTTGAAAATACCTTCAGAGAATAAAAATTTCATCCTTATGAAATTATGGTCATTAAAAATAATACATAGTAAATGAAGTGATTTATTATCAAAAATACTCATTTCGGTTGTTCTGCAAAACTCTGGTTCAATGCACTGAAATTTACTTTGATTTAAGTGTCATTTTCAAAATTTAAACAGTTTGTAAGAAGAATTCAGACAAGCTGTAAAGTACCTACATATCTATTACACAATATATTATTTTTACTAGAAAATTTTTTAATGGTAATTTTCACTGATTTTTCAAGACTATCCTGTGAATTTTCACGGGTCTGCTATAGTTTTTTATGATTGTCTGTCTAGTTTGATCACAAGTCTTCACTCTATAATATATATATTCAAAATTATACAACCACTTAAACATTGGCTACCTATATTTGGGTCTTATCACTCTAGGCCTTGCGCCATTGCTGCCTAAATTTAGGTAAACGGTTTTTGCCAAATTATTTCAATTTATTTTGAAATTCCCTCAAAGAACTAACGTACTAACTCGCTAGCTTAATTCAGTTTCTATCAATTTCCAAGAGATGGCGGTAGTAGCCTTTTCGTAGAATTTTACATATTGTTCTTTATAATAAACCAGTCACTGTAAAAATATTACCTTTTTGTGTTTAATTCGTAGAACTCCATTTTTATGTTTTCGATCTTGTAAGCCGAAACAACACAATAATAAAAACTAAAATACTTGCAAATCTAATCTAATCTAATCTCTCTTATAAATTTAATGTAAATCAAATGTAACGTCATTATTTATTTATAAATAAATAAATAAATAATGACGTTACATTTGATTTACATTAAATTTATAAAAATTTAAAAAAAAACAATAATATAAGCATAGTGAATTTTTGCCAGCCGCTGTTCGATGAATATGTTTTTGGAGTGCCGTGTAATATAGGCAATTAATGCATTTTTCCAGATAATATAATATTTTTTATATAGGTTTTTCTTTTCTTAACAGTTTAAGAGGCTCTATGAGCTGCACATCTCTGAGATTAGAGACAAATTATCGATTGAATCTATTCACTTGTTCTTCCAGCCTACTCCTGTCACGGAGGTTGGTCAGAGAACGGGACCTCATTCCTCATCACGACTCCCCTTACGAGGGACTCCATCGGGGCCAAGCGCTTCTGCTTCGTGTACAAGGAGTCTCCGGACCGAATGATCCACTTCACCCGCTCCTCGGTCAGCTGTGACCGCAATATCAGGCCAGGCATCGATGGGGCTCTGGTCTTCAATGCTACTAGTTCAGGTATGTTACTTATTTTGTCATATTACAATATCATTTGATAATTTTCATTTAATGAAATACTAGCTTTTATCCAAGGCTTTAATTGCATGGTATTGGAGAGAAATTACCGTACAAAGAATTTTCCCATGGATGAAATTTCCGGGATGAAAATTAGCCTATGTAACTTTCCAGCTATCCCTATACAAAAAAATCACATCGATCGGTCTCTCCGTTGCGATGGGAAAGAAGGAAAACAAACAAACATAAGCACTTTCGCATTTATAGTATTTCTTGGGATTGATTCACAGGAATATGAAGAATTATTTCCTACTTTCAACCAAAAATGAATGCAACCCTTTTTTTAAATTATTCTTCAAGAAATTAAAACAAATTGATCACATACCAGTTAGGAAAAGGTGCTGAATATGTTAATATCATTATCCACTCATCACTCCCCAATATTATTCCCTTTACTACTCAACATTCTCCGGTATTATTCCCATTGGACGCATTTATAATTCCTATAAAAACGGCACAACAAAAACATAAAACGTACATTCTTTATCACAGTATTTAATGCTGCACCTCTTTCTGATATACAAAATAATAGTGTGTAATATGAAAGAGATGTTGTAAATAAGACAAACGATGCACATAAATATGTCTACTTACCCCAAAAGGAAAAATATAATCATTATCGTTCATCTCCACACATATTAAGGAAATGAAAAGCCGTTGCCGTTGCCTTCGCCGTGTTGTAGCTGTAGGAATTACTAAAGTCCCCAGTTTTTCTCACCATTACTGAATATCCAATATTATTTCCATCACCAACCACCATTCGTTAATAATATTCCCGTTCAATATTCTCCCATTTTATTCCCATCACTACTCACCAATCTCTAAAAGCCGGTCTCCTCTGACAAAAACACGTACACATTTTTTGGATGATTAGGTGAGGCCTCAATGTTTTTTGCTTTCCGGGGATAGAAAACAAAAACCGTTGTGGCCCTGTCACCATTTTAGTGGTAATGTTTGAGGTAAAGTTACAATATGCTATTATCACAAACAAGGCTGTCGGAATGAAAACTAAAGTGTCTTTATTTTTTTCATTTGCAGGTGAATGCGTTGAAACATCGAAAGGCGCGACCGTGTTCAACGGCAGTTGGACAATTCTTTTAGACTGTTTAGTTCTGAATTTCTTCTTCTTAATATCACACCTAATAATTTCAAGATGATTGATTCAGCTACTTAAAGTGATACAAAGTACTGCAATCTTTTAGTAATAATAAAGTTGTGATTATAGCGTTGGTAGATAGATAAGGTACATGTAAGGCTTCATTTACAATATTTTAACATATAATAATCCCTGAAAATATATTACAATATATGTATTAATATATATAAATAATGTGATTAGTATGAAATTATTTCAAATGTGTAAAGGACTTAAATAATGTGTTGGATTTAAAATATTTATATGCTAATAAACTACTTAAAAATTGAACAACTAAATCAATATAAATATTATCATAAAAAAAATTATTGCATATTGCAAACAGTGTCACTTTTTGATTGGTGGGTGCAAGACAACACAAGTCAAAATATTGTATACTTGCAGCTTTGGAGAAATAAAAAAATTCACGATAAATTTAATTTTTATGGTTTTTGTGCTTTTGTTTACAGCAAATATATTTTATATGGTTTAGCATGTCACATAAATACAATCAGGGTGTTTTTTGTTACTTTTTGAAGAGCCGAGCATTTTTATTTTTAAGTCTAAATATTCGTGAAATTGAACTTTAAAAAACTGTACAAATTTTGACTTGTGTGTTCATTTGCTCAGTAAAATGCAATTTCAAAAATGATTCTGCTGCAAACAAAAGAGATAAACAACGGATTCTGTGTTTTAAGTGGAGTTGATGATTATTTGACTTAAATCATAGACCAACATCAATATTTAAAAATAAAATAATGATCAAAAACCGATTGAGACACGAATCTTCTACCTGTAAAATAATAAATACGCTTACTCCAGTATGGCTTCCAAAACATTTAAATCTCCACTCACATGCAGCTTTATTTAAATCTAAATTATGCACTGAAGAATGCTTCATTTAAAACCATTCATATTCATCTCAATTCAACTAAAAATATACATATATATTTCACATCATTCTCTTTCATGAAACACATTAAGTAAAAGTCTATAAATTTTATCTATTAGTTAATTAAAAATAAACAATAATTGTATCATACATAAATATAAAATATTTATTCTCACAGCAATAAATTAAAAGAAATTCACTATTTATACATAATTATTAGCCATGCTATAAATAATAATATAATATAATAGTAATATATTTGAGAAAAGTAATGATTTTTTAATGAAAATGGTGCGATAAACAGCTTTTACAAAATGTTTTGTCGTAGATTAACAACTCTTGATTCATAGTAAAGTAAAATTTAAACTTTCTCATCTAGAAAAAGGAATCCACATACTCCTAACAACCGCTTTATTCCCTTTACAAGTAATGTATCTCTCACACAATAAATCATTTGTTTCCATTGGGTATTCATTTATTATGATATTTAGGTTTCAGAGTCGATACTAGCGGTTTTGTTTGTATTAAGCATTATTATTGAATATTTTATTTATTTACAAACATGGCTTTTCATCAAAGGTAAAAGGGGGGAAGTCTACTCCATATACGCCTATGACTAAGCAGAAGTGAACTTGTTAACTGTAAATATTTAAACTGTTTAAATATTTCAATCATTTATTATTAATTACTTTTATATTTTGACATTATGCTTTTATCTTTCATACAACTACATAATTACTTACATGTATTTTTTTTTAATAAGACTCGTAATAATTATGTAGGTAGTCATATTTGATTACCTAACTTTACTAACTCTACGAGGACTGTTTCTAGCAATGCAACTAAAGTTTTACAAACATGGTGTGCATCTTTTGATTGTAAAATTTTTTTTAAGCACATAAAATATTAATATTTCGTTTGAACTATATAATATGTACTGATATTTTACAAAACATACAACATACCTACATATTTATGACAATACAAAATTGATGTACATTTTCTGTTTTTTTTTTTTTTTATAAAATTCTTGTTTTTTTTAAATTGTTTTTTTGCAATACATTAAGTTCTTCATCATTAAAAAATATTTTAAGTAAACCACTATAAACTGAATCAAATAAAGGTTTTTAGAATATCTTAACACATTTATAGTGGGTAGTATTTGTTGGTTCCATTACAACTCAGAATCATCTCAACACGTCTTTGAAAAGTCATTAAAAGCAATGAAAAAAAAAAATGAGTGTGCCTTAGACCACACGACTGAAGTAAAACTTCTTTAGCTCCATCTATATGAGAGGAAGAGAGAAAGAAAATGTGCAAGCGCACTTTTCTCTGTTGCTCCTACAGTGTGATACAGACAATAGGCCTGCACTGTGTCTTAGAAATGCGAAACATAACTGGCTATAAGAGAAAGAGAGAAAGAAAATGTGTGCTCGCACCTCTCTCTCTTGCCCCTACAGTAATATATGAAATGTAACTCTCTCTCTTTCTATCTTCACTAACTTCTATCTCCCTCTCAACTACCATTCGCCTCGCTTTTTGTAACGCTCTCGTCACGCATTTACCAGCTTACTCCCCAAGTCAAGCGTGTAAAGAAGTTTTACTTCAAAAAGAAAAATAGCCCATATCCTAACCTAACGTAACTAATTTAATCAATTTTTTATTTATTTTTTTCATCACTAACTTTTTACCTGCGTTGATCTACTCCGTTTTTTCAATACCCATACGCGGTATGTATATGTCATATTTCAAGTACCACGAGGCACGAGGACACATTCACTTGATTATAGATGTTTTTTACGAAAAAAAATTTTACTTTCGAAATATGCCTGAATATGTCAGCATCGTGATAGTTACACGAATATCCTAGCGAGCGGGAAAAAATACTGTGACATAGTAGCGCTGTTATATCGGCAGTCGAAGTTAGCGTAACAAGGGCTGATACGGGCGCGTGTGAGGCATGGCTTTTGCCGTATCAACTGTTGTTACGATCGCGTGGAAAAGGCTAAACAACTTTTCAAAGGGTTGAATTCATTCTGAATTGTTCGGTCACCTTATTTGTTACACTTTTCTTGAAATAGAATTATCAGAACTATAATATTTTTTCTTCAACATCTCTGCCTTTTAAATTTTCAAAAAGAAATAAAGTACCTATCATCAATATGTTTTTGAAATGTAACATTACGTAAAAATATATAAACATTAGTCTCACGTTATGAATGAAGGGTATATATGTGAAAACTACAATTAAACAACGATTAATAAAGAAAATTTGTGAACCTTTTCATTTACCTGTTACATATTATATTAAATGAGAACTTGTCTGCATTGGAATGTGTACATATTGTATCACTATACTCTAAGCCACACTGTTGTTTATTTATATAGTTAAATGAATATTCACACGTTGCATTAAGATTGTATTACGGTAGACATGTAGTTATTTGTAAAATAGCAATATTAGACGTTTCGTAAATCGCTAGGAACTTATTTTTAAGTTGGTCTGAAAGAAAACCATAAGCAATAAAGTAAACACTCTTGCTGAAACCATCAGTGATTGTGGTATCATTTTCTGTGTTATTGAAATTATTGGAATGAATAAAATTTACTCTACTGTTGATAAACGGCTCAAAGGCAACTGCCGGGCATTGTTGATATTGTGATGTTTATTAATTAAATAATTGCTAAACTTCTAGCTCCTAGCTTTTAGGTTGAGATGTACAATTTGTTTTGTTTTTATTCACTCTTCACTTCCAATACATTTATTTTAAGATTGCATTTGAAAATACTATATTTTCCTGCAGAATTACCGTGTTAGCCATTATATAATGAAAAGTTTTTCAAACACTTTTCTTCTGTATAATGAAGGACAGGAACTTAGTGCCACATTATATCCAGGCTGATACAGTTTTCTGTTTTATGATTCTACTTTTGTATAACCGTGTAAAGTAAACTGTTTACCGTATTCTGCTTTTGATAAACTTATATTATATTCATTTACATAAATATAATATTGCACTTACAACTATATCACACTTTTAGTTTTGATCAAATGAATATTTGCGAGAATCAATCATCCGTAGATGTTATAATTTGTTTATTTTTTTTGTCTGATAAAATTAATCTTTTTAGACTATGTACCTACTGAATTCTGAATACAAAAACATATTTTATTGAAGAAGTAGCTCATTTATTTACAAATTATTGTTTATTCATCAATCCTTAATAATCATATTATTTTACGTGCAATAAATGAACAGGATAATCTCTTTTAAAAAACAATAGTAGGTACTTGATACATAGAAACTTGAAAATTTTAGAAGTTGGCAATAGACAAGTGTTGGCTTCATTATTGTTTAGTCAATTAATATTCTCTTATTATTATTTTAAATGATTAAAAAATTATTAATGATTTTGTATATTGAATCGATTTCTATGGAGATTTGTTTGAGATAGTTGGTCTGTGGATGTGGACAGTCGATTTCTGTGCCTTGATCTTAAGTAAATTTTGAGAAGATAATTTTTTAAATTAAACAACTCGATGGTAACTATTTGGCTTTTCCGTCAAAGTGTTGCGTTATGTAAAGGTACGTACATGCATATTGAGAAGAATCTTATCAACTTGTGTAGGTACTTGATATTAATGTTTTCAATAATGACGTTGAAGCATTTTAAATTAAATAAAAATGGCATATTATAGAAAATGTTTTTAATGTTATTATCGAGACATGTGTGCGACCATTGAAAGTATGAAATATGATGATTATCATAAAATCACTCGGTTAGTGAAAAACCAATGTAAATATACACATAGGTATTTGTGAACAAATAAATTGATCAGCATTACCAAATCTTTTATTTATCTACAATTTCCTTTATGACCCGTACCAAATATCAAATACTGTAGAATAGTTTTATGTAATACCTCCAACTACTGACATTTATAAGTGATGGCACAGTAGTGCCACTACTTTACACTAGTGCCTCCTAGCAGTACGAGTTCTGCGGGTTGGGTTTTTTTTAATATGTTTTAACTATTGGAGCGATTTTTGTCGTAAATTGGCGCCATTTTAAACGTCTTCGATTGCTTTTCGGATAAAAAAGGGAATTATCTCTTGATGCGGCAAAAAAATAAAGAAAAATATTTGTAGCTCTCACGTTTGTTATTTTGGACTTAAAACGAAGCTATTGAAATGCGTTATCTATTATGACCATAGATGCCGCAAATCCGAACTTCGTAGACTATTTTATAACGATGTTAAAAAATATATTTTAAATGTTTTTTTCACGCCGAATTTCTGGTCAGCGGTTTACGGTTAAAATAAAGTCATTTTTTCATAGATACGCACCTTTCATTTTCAAGTATACCACAGACAATATACAGGAATCGTAAATATTATATTTTGGTTCGAATAAGTACCTCTCAAACCAGTTTCAAAGTGACAAACATGCGGGATTTGCGCAGTTATAAACTTTACGATTTTTTTAATATTTTATTTTATAAATCCTACAAACATGAGATAAACGGTAAAATACAGGTTGATTCATTGGCTATACAGCACCATAATAAATTTTTATGTCTCCGTGTTAAAATTCGAAGGTATGATTTTTTTAATGTTAGCGAAAAATTAAAAAAATAGCCTTCTGAAAATCTTGAGTAAATGGAGAAAAAAGTTTTAAAATGCGCTGTCGCTCCAGTGGTTAATGGTATACGTGAATATTCTTTATTTTACGTTAATGATTTATAGAAATAGAAAATTAAAAATATATTAAAGCGGTCGTTAGGTTTTCATAAACAGAAGCCTACCGCCACCATCAAGTAATAAATTCAATTATTCGCCATTATTGTCTGGAAGGAATGCAATATGCTACACTACCGCCTTTAGCGGCCAGCTTTGCCAGAAAATACAAGCAAATACTGCCAATATTTTACATGTGTTTGCAATTGGAAGAAGAAATTTTTGTGCGCCAAAAAATAACTTTTTTCGATTTCGTTCATAGCCTAATATAACAATTACTGTGCTCTGTTATGCTATTTTACTATCCACATATTTCTTTGGACAAATTAGTTTATTTTACGACAGGTTTTGATTCGAGAATAACCAAAACTTTACATTTTAATTTGAATTAACCGTTCGGGGATAGTTGTATTGATTTAACCGGGGATGATTGTACCGGTACAATTGACCCCATTCTACAACTAACCTGAAAACAGCTTCAAAGTCTTTTAAGCACAAGTGCATACCCTTCCGTCACAATTTCAATGTCCAAATCCTTTTAGCTTTATGTATGCTCATTCAAAAACCAAAATTAAGATTTTGAAGAGGTATCAAGATATTAATAAAATATCTGTGTTTTTATTTGATCAGAGGTTGTGAAACAGAAAAGGAACAATGCCAAGCTTGTCTGCTATTTTTAGTTTATTTCTTTTTTTACCAAAGACAATTTGTAAAAGTTTTAGCCAGTGTAGTTATTGATTGTTTCATCTCTCCCCTTTCGATGACGAAGTTCCTATTTTTATTGTAAAAAAATATATACATTGTTTGGGGTTAGATATACCACATGGACAATTGTACCACATTGTTCTCATATAAAAATAAAACTTTTTTCTCTTTTTCTTGAGAAACAAGCTGAGGTACACATATTTGTTTTGTACTATTGTTGCATTAAAACGATTAAAGCAGTTAAAGTTCGTGATAACACTTCAACTGACGAATTCTAAAAGAGTTTTCTTGATGTCAGATTAATTTTGTTTTCTCTTATGAAATATTCTTAAAATTGAATAGTAATTTTGGAAACTAATAAACTAACTATTTTCTCGTCCAAATTTTAAAATTGCTAACTTAATGACTAAATTCTGTGTTTTAATCAAAATTACGCTACTGCTAAAATTGACCCTGGGGTTGGGGTCAGTTGTAGCATTTCACCAGATCTTTTTATTAAGAGGAGCGTACGAGCTGCCCATTTCTGCCCGTTTCATACAAATCTTAGATTCGGATTTGAGATCAACATACCCAACCAAACTGAAAAATTATTTTTGTAATCAAAAGGTATATCAAATATCTAGTAAGGATGTGAGCTACTTCATTTATTTTTGCTTTAAATTATAAGATTTACGCCATTAAAAATTTTAGTGTTTCATGATTTTGGAGGCAACTTAGGCAATTATTTTTGAGTAAAAGAAAAACATTAAAAAAATAATTTTGTATATTTATTTTAAAAATACAATGAAAAATTAAATAAAAAATTCTTAAAAATGCATTCTTTGGGTAGTAATTTTAATATATTAATAACATTTTTTTATTCCGCCGTAAATAGGTAATTTATATTTTTAATTTACACCCATCAAAATGATTTTTTTTATTATTTTTTTATTTTATATTTCATCATATTTAGGTATATGAAAAATATAGTAAAATAATGTTTTTATTGTTTTTCATTTACTCACAAATAATTGCCCAAATCGCCTCTAAAATCCAGCTCGAAACATTAAAATCTTTAATGGCCTATATCTTATAATTTAAAGCAAAAATAAATAAAGTAGCTCACATACTTTCTAGATATTTGATATACCTTTTGATTACAAAAATATTTTTTCAGTTTGATTGGGTATTTTGATCTCAAATCTAAATCTAAGATTTGTATGAAACGTGCTGAAATGGGCCGCGCATAAGTTCCCCCCTGAGGTGGGTCATTTAAAAAAATATTATTTTTAAATTCTTATAGTGATAAAAGGGTGACAAATGGGTTCAAAACGACTTGTTTAAAAATTTTCAAATTTCTCATACGATCATCTTCCTCCGGATTCACTTCAAAGTTTTGAAAATTTTCATTTTAATGGGTTATTTCTAGTGTATATAAAAGTTACTATGAATCGTTTAAACCATATTTTTTGTAATCTTCCATTGCAAATATAGTATATTTTTACGAAAACATTTAAGGCTCTGCAACCAGGCCCGAAAAGAAGAAGATAGAGAGATACGAAATTACGAATGTTAGATGAGAGCGATAACATTTACAGCGACCAAATCGATGCGAAAATTGCGAAAGTGTTTAATAAAACACGACTCGTTTAAAATAGAGCAAAAATCTCGCGGACATTATCTTAAACAGCATTTAAAGAAACACTGTGAATTTTTTCATACATGTAGCTTGTAAAATAACTGAAACAAACGTGTTAATAATAATTTTTGGAGCATACTTTGCGATTTTTTTCTATCGAGGGAATTTTATATAATTTGCATTTCGGATTTGCATTTCATTTGCAGTCTAGATTTTATCTTCAAGAATAACATATATTTTTTTAAGAGCTTTAAAACTTACCGTGTTTAAGGGAAATATGTAATAAATCGGTACAAATCCGGGTTGCGGGCAATGACGTTACATACTATATTAGACGAGGGGTAGAAATCTCAAAGTGGGAAGACAATGGCAAGACAATTGTACCGGTCTCGATATCTAGTACTTTAGTACTAAACTGCTACGCGTCGAGTAAGGTTGCGTCTTACCAGTAAGTAAATTGCATTTTAAAAAGTGTCAAAATGCCCTCCTGCGTGATGAGAAAATGTTTTAATTACACTGCAAATAATAGTAAAGGCGAATGAATAACATTTCATTTGTAAGTACACGCAAATTACTTAATATTATCGATTATTATAAATATTACAATTAATTTTCATGTTTCCCGCTCGCGGTTTTACACGTCATTACGAGACAGAGAATGTTGCATTAAAAAGTAACAAGCATAACAAAGACAACCTGCTAACAGTAGGTCGGTTCACACAGCGTCCCGCACTCGTTTTCTTCTTTTGGGAAAGATGGGGTAAAACGTGCAAAGGGTAAATCGTTAATTAACTTAATTATGTTTGAATTGTCATAACGCTCGAACCGAGCTTCCTTGCTGACAATGACAAGACACTATAATTTAATACACGTAAACACGCTAGTTGTAGTTAAGCTCTGTTGATAAATATAATTTTTTGTCATTTCATATGAAAATAATTAATACCTAATAAAATCCCAAAAATTAAAAAAAATTCAAATTGCTATTCAAAACTTTACATTTTACTTTTTTGGTGGTCATTTTTAGATTTGAATATAAAGCGTGGTATTTTGTCTTTCTAACACCGTTTAGAACATATTTCTCACTCTGTTAGTAAGGGAGTTACAGTGATTTATATGAGACCTGTGTGAGCTGGGACAAAAATGGTCTCATGCTATTCAACGGGTTAAGTCTGTACAGATCTTTTTGTAATTTAAAGCAGTCAATAAGGCGTTAATAGGAAGAAATGAGGAAAAAAATTCTCAAGAATGAGGCCGCTATAATTAGATGTGACAATGATACAAAAGAAGCCAGTGTAAGACAAGGGGTGAGACAGGGATGCTCTCTGTCACCTGTTCTTTTTAACGCTTATATACAAAGTGCGATTGATGACTTGAGAGAGAGAATGAGTCACAGAAAAGGTGTAAAGATACACGGGCAAAAGGTGGATATGATAAGGTTTGCTGACGATATTGCTTTGGTTGCTGAAAGCGAAGAAGAACTGCAAGAGGCCTTAACAAACATGCAAAGCATTCTTCAAAACAATTACAACATGAAGATAAATAAAGACAAAACAAATCTGCTGACTGTAGGCCGAACGCAACATCAGATGAGAGTAGAGATGTCAGGAGTTCCACTAAAGAACACCAAGGAGTTTGTCTACCTCGGGAGCAAAATAACATGGGACGGTCGGTCTAAGAGCGAGGTCGACAGCCGTATACACCAGGCTAGGGTTGCATTCAATAAAAGGTCGAAAATAATAGAATCGAATAATATAGACCTGAAACTGAGAATACTCCTCATCAAGACCTATGTATGGAGTATCTTGATGTACGGCTGCGAAACATGGTGCCTGTCCGAAAGAGATAAACGGAGACTAGAGGCTTTTGAGATGTGGTCCTATAGAAGACTACTAGGAATTTCCTGGAGAGACCACATCACAAATGAGGAGGTTCTTCAAAGAATCGAAGGAGGAAGCACCTGCTCAGGACCTTGTCCGAAAGGCGCGCAATATGGATCGGCCATGCAATAAGGCAAGAAGGCCTCTTGCATGCCATAATGGAGGGTATGACCGAGGGGACAAACGCTAGGGGACGCCCACGCCGAGAGTACCTGGAGGACCTGCTGGTGGACGTGCGCTGCTTATCATATGCAGACTTCAAAAGAGCCGCACAAGACAGGGAAGAGTGGAAGAAACGAATTGATGAAATTGCTGCTAACCAATCCCAGGATTGAAACCAGAGAGAGAGAGAGGAAGAAATATTTTGATGTCATCAGCGAAGAGTAGAACATTTGCATAATGTAAGCATTTTATAATGTCGTTGATGAAAATTGTAAATAGATTTGTATACTCATTTGAACTTATGACCTGTACTGTATAATAAAATATGTTTTTAACAATACTACTATAATAGTACCAATATTGTATTACTAATTATAACTCATATAAATATAATAAAAAAAATATTTGCCCGTGTGTCTTGTTTTACCCGCCTTTACCCACCCTTGTTTGTCCAATCCCGATTTCGAGGACTTCAACTGGCTACCCGAATTCGAGGTCCTGTTATATTATATAAAGTAGACATGTATTCTACACTTATACGTATACTCAAGTTAATCGTGATCGTTGCTGTCTATTCGGTTTCATCATACACCCGGTAAGCACCTAGAAAACGGTCCTCAAAAAACCGGAATACACACCCGGTAACTGAGGACTTCCCATATCCGAGGCCTGTCCACGTATTCAGGATTACACATACATAAAATACACGGATCTCGGAAGGTCCTCGTTTTAGTGGTCTGTAGTTTTTGGAGGTCTTGGGTCCTCGAAATAGTGTGGAACGAATTTCTTACACGTATCTTGGAAGCAGGCGCGGCTCTTCCTAACGTTCACTCGTGCGGTGAACAGGCAACAAAATTATATGCCTCATCGTATTCCTAAATATTTTATTTAAAATATAAATTTGCACAAAACTTAAAAGAAGGTTCAAAATAAAATTGAATTGCCTATCTAAATATATGAATTTGGTAAGAGATCATTACGGCTGACACCCGACAGGCAGTGCACCCACCCGCGCGCCCGGTGCAACAGCAGATCGGCTAGTAATCGGCGTTCGTAATACGGAAAGTACTGAAAACTTCTGAACTGTTCCGACGACAGGTCTCCAGCGAAATAGTATTCTCACTTATAGACTAGTAGGCGAGATAGGTAAATCCTACGTCATCGACTACAGACTACATGGATGAAACTACTTTTAAGTGATTATGGGCATTTAGAAAACCTTTAAAAAGCTGGTCTGCCGGTGCGCCTCTTGGCAGAAGCTGCGCAGTCATGGAAATAGTCAGCGATTTTTTTCGAAAAAATTACGTCATCGACTACACGAACGGGAATGGTTTCGTATGATAAAGGTCGATTAGAAAATGAGAAAAAAGCAGGTCTGCCAACCGGCAGCCTGGCAAGTTCGCAGGCAGCCGGCGTCAAAGTGGGGTAAAAAATAGAATTTTTACGTCATCGACTACACGAATAAAACCAATGAATAACTATAGTCCAGATCATTCCATATAAGAATTTCGCGGTCTGCCGACCAGCAGCCTGGCAAATTTTTGTGAATGATTTAAAAAAAAAAATAAAAATTTAATTGTTCGTTTCTCTTTATTATTATTTTTAATTCATTATAGTTTTAAAAACTTAGATTGCCATATTTAAAAAAAATAAGCGTCAAGGATAAAAAAATATATAATTTGAGAGTTCCCAGTCCATCGGGCGAGCCGTTCGGGCATCGGGCATCGGGGGGCATTCGCCGGGCATCGGGCGAGCCATTCGACGCCAAATCACTTACGAAACCTGCTGCGGTGCCCCTCACCGCTGTCACGTTTCTATATTGTTATACAAATTTATAATAATAATTAATAGTCTTTTAAGATTGCCTAATAGTCCATAGTAGGTTGAAAGTTCGAAAAACCAACGCACCGTCGCTGTAAGAGCTGCGTTCATCCGTAAAACGAACGGTTCAACAATTTTAATTATAAACGACTTTGTTGTCTTAATTTTTGTGTCAGACTACCTAAAAGAACCATAATTTTTTTTTAAACTATTTTGTATGTTTTATTTGATGATAATGTTACTCTGCGTTTAGTAATTTTTTCCGACTCTTCAAGATCCGCATTAATAAAACCCTTCTTACAGCTCCTCCTTAACCCGCTTGACAACATCACCCATCCAGGTGGCGATATTCTTCCCTTGTCCTTAATTCAGAAAGAGGCGTTTTTGTGAGGTGTAGGCAGGGCTGGGCAGTATTTGAAATACAAATACGTATTTTGTATTTGTATTTCAATTACTTCTTAAAAATGTATTTTGTAATTGGTATTTCAATTACCTGATGCTGAGGTATTTTGTAATTTATATTTCAAATACTTATGGCTTCAAAATACATTTAGCGATCTTAATAATGATAATGAAAAAAATAAATTGACATAGATAATACATAGACTAAAAACGCTAGAATCCAGAGCAAGATATGTTAATATTTATTTGTCGTTTTCATCGTTCGCGGTATTTATTCATGAATACGCGAGTTTATTGATAATGGATGAAAAAGATTATTTTTAATATTTAATTAAATGAAGACAATATTAGCGAAAATCTGGAGACAGAAAAATCAGAAAAATATATTGGTTCCACTGGGGCTCAAACCCCTTTGCTTACATAGCAAGTGCTCTATCAACTGAGCTATGGAACCCATTTCCAATTCGGTCACTTTTAATTGTATCATAGGTACTTCGACTAAGAATTACCAACATTATCTTCATTTTCTAAACGCACATATTGCGCATTATTGGTTGCTATCTTTATATATGATACTCAATTTGGGAACCTTTATTGGATAACCAACACCTCTGCCATAGGTCACCCCAAGTGGTTCGCTACGTTTTGTGATTTAGCAGGGGTTCCCGGGTTCATGGGGTGAGGTTTGTCTAGGTCTTAGAGGCGGATGATCAGGACACACCGAACCCCAGATTCCTACCCACCCCTTAAACCCTTTTCTTTCCAAGAACTCTCCTCTCCTTCCTTTCCTTAAAAAAAACCTCCATACAGCATCCCCAAAGATGACATAGGCCCTGAGGGAAATTATTTTCCTCATGGCCTCCTGTGCGGAACTCATATAAAGAAAAAAAAATCTATTGACCTTTTCTGCAAGTCTAGGATGAATATTTTTATTTTATTCACAAAGTTAAAAATAAAAAAAATAAAAAAAAATTTTTAAGTTAATCACAGTAGAGCGCACTTGAAGTGAATAATACAAAACTGCGCACAAATATCATATTATTATTATTATCTAATACCTGGGTCCTATACCTTTACAAGTGGAGCGGAGGTGAGATGCATCTTCTGAGCAATATGATTGGTCAATTTTTGCAAGTCTCTGTTTCACTCTGCTCAGCTTTGCTTCTATGAAAACGCACTCTAATACCTATAATACACGACACCTTTTTTCAGCCCGATTCCCGCATAGAGACTAGACCATAGACAAAAATTTTCGCTTTTCGCGATCGCTATTTTAATCTCTATTTTCATAACTATGATTTCAATTGGCATCACAGCAAACAGATCGCGTAAAGCGAAAAATTTTGTCTTATTAGGTCTCTATACGGGAATCGGGCTTAAAAAAGTTGTCGTGTATTGTAGGCTTTAGATAAGGGCACTTATGTCAATTTATTACAACCAAAGGTTCTACCAAAACCAAATAACTTGTATTTAGTATTTGAAATAAAAAAAATTTGTTAAAATACTGTTTTTTGTATTTCAAATACACAACTCGAAAGTATTTTGTATTTCGTATTTTAAATACATGCGAAAACGTATTTTGTAATTTGTATTTCAATTACAGCAAAGCATGTATTTTGCCCAGCCCTGGGTGTAGGTAATAGGGTCATAGAGCGGATTAACGAAGAATGGAGTGAAAGAAGAATATATGACGTGGATTAATCAAATACTTGAGCAGGTGTCCTAATTACTTATTAAATATTACAATACCGTACAGCGAATTAAACAGTATTACAGAACATAGTTTACAATACGAACTAAACGCAATATTGAATTTTGTTTCAACTGTCAAAAACTGAATTCCTTGTCGGCACAATCTTAATAGTGCAATACTTATTATATTCACATGAGATTTCTTGACACTCGAGCTTGCAGCGCCTCCTGGTGTTCACATTCCGGTGATCGGCACCTTTTAACACGAAACCGAGGACTTTGAGAGAGTCCTCGGTTTAGGGTCTGTGTGTGATTTCCAGCATTAACGGCGCCGCCCTGGTGGTCACACACCCGTACTAATGAAACACTAGCGAAATTAAACACGATATTTTTCACCACGAAAATGAGGACTCTCTCCGATTGGCCCAAAATTTCGACAGTTGACCAATCAGAATGCATAGATTATAGGTACATATTCAGTTTTTCGCATTTCGAATCCGAGGACGTCCTCGGATTCGTGTGAGTCCTCGGATTCTGGGTCTAAAGGCCTGTGAAGGTCCTCGAATAAAGGTGCATACCAACTCTCCCCTGTGCGTAGTGTAACCGAGTGAGAGTATCTTGTTATCTCAGTCACACCCGTGATGTGAAAGCAGTATTCGGCGAAGAAATTAATACGCCGCCCTCTAATGTATCCGTGCCATTCATACATACACATTATTTGATTGTCTATCTTCATCACACAGGAATAAACTTTTGAATTAAGAAATTATTGAAAATCGCTGAAAACAAAAGAGTGTTCCTTACTTTCCACATTATATTGTGAGTATGTGAGACTCTAACGAGTCTATTTATTTTATATAACGTCATTGGTTACGGGCCCTTAAGTACAAAAATTCCCAAGATTGAGTCTCGCAAAAGAATGCCGAGGTTTGAGAGTAAAAGGGATTTTGCTGATATTTGGATGATTGATAAACTGCCTTGAGTTAATTTGAATGACATTCTTATTTTTTTTTAATAAATAAATTAAAATATTCCTTCTATTTCGTGTTTTATTAAAAATAGTACATTTTTAATGGTTTATCTATTTTTCTTGGATTTAACAGGGGTGGGTTTTTCTCTATTATGTGAAATTTCTTAGTCAATCCGGAGGAAGAAGGTGATATCCAAATATTATTGAAAAAATTATGTGATTTTATATCTCCATTTAACACCCTTTTTTCACTATTAGACAAATCAAAAGATTTTTTCCCATACAATCGTGACCCACCCTACTGCTTGTGCGCCTATAGTATAATTTCCTATTTATATATATATTATGAGAATTTAATTTGGGAGACAACCAAATTATCTGATATTGAGTATGAGTATTTTTTTTTAAAACCTTAGGGAACGTACCCATACTACGTGACCAACTTTTTGCAATTTTTAACCCCCCCGCCCCCCTCGCGGTGACCAAAAACCTAAGCAACCCGGCGCCCATTTGTACCAAGCGTGGTATTTTGAAGACCCCCCCGTGCCCAGTCTTCTCTATTATTAATACTCAAGGGTATTTGCCAATACTAATTACAAGGCTATTTACAATACAAAACAGTGTAAATACCAAAAATATGAGAGAGCAGGGTGAGAAAATATCATGTTATTACCAGTTTTTTTGTTACTTCAGAATTAATTAAGAGGGCATTACCAGAGAAAACCAGAAATATGTCATTTTTATATCAGATTTTAGACTTATTGACTCTTTTCAACAAAAAATTATAAATGGATTTAGAAAGATTGTTCTTTTATCTAGCATTCGCATGTAATAAATTTTGAGATTTTTTTTTAATTTTAAGTATAATAAGGTTATTCCATAGGTCGTTGGCAGATTTGTTAAATTTTCAAAAAAGATTTTGTATTATACCACACCCACTTCAAATAATATAATCATGCAGTAAAATAAATCAATACATTATCTAGCTAACGCATGTTTTAGAATTTTAATTTTAGTTTAAACATAATCATTAAAAAATATATACGCACATGCGTTTCTTGACGAAAATTGGTCCGTTCGTGTATGTATTTATTTGCGCACTCACAAACTAATATATTTCAGATTTTTTTAACATTCTTATTAAATTTAGACATTATTGAAAAATGACAAATACTTATAATCAAAAAATAACTACAAAAAGTACATTATTTTAATAGTTTTATCATCACGCCTTTCAGCATTTTTGGATGAAGGTATAAATTAAAGCTAATTTGAATTGAAATAAATTCGATATTGAGTTAAAATTTAAAAAAGCTGGTACGGAGAATAATTAATCTTTCTCATTGTAACCGCCCTGTACGATCGCAAGAACAACTTTCGACGAAATGTGGATTTTCGTTCGCTGGCTGGTTAAACGCTCTTAATAGTTGGTGATAATAAGTATACTGTCAACCCATAATAATAAATGGATTGAAAATTTGGGTTCCATGCCTACTCAGAATCAAGTCAACTCAACAACTCTTTGAAAAGTCATTAAGAGCGTATAACCAGACAGCGGCCGAAAATATACATTTCGTCGAAAGTTGTTCTTACGATCGTGCAGGGCGGTTACAATGAGAAAGATTAATTATTCTCCGTACCAGCCTTTTAAAATTATAACTCAATATCGATTTTATTTCATTCCAAATTTGCTTTAATTTATACCTACATCCAAAAATGCCGAAAGGCGTGATGATAAAACTATTAAAATAATGTAGGTACTTTTTGTAATTATTTTTTGATTATAAGTATTTATCATTTTTCAATAATGTCTAAGTAAAATAAAAATGTTAAAAAAATCTGAAATATATTAGTTTGTGAGTGCGCAAATAAATACATACACGAACGGACCAATTTTCGTCAAGAAACGCATGTGCGTATATATTTTTTAATGATTATGTTTAAACTAAAATTAAATTCTAAAACATGCGATACCTAGATAATGCATTGATTTATTATACTGCATGATTATATGATTTGAAATGGGTGTGGTATAATACAAAAACTTTTTTGAAAATTTAACAAATCTGCCGACGACCTATGGTATAACCAGGGCTGGGCAGTATTTGAATTACTTGTATTTGAAATACGTATTTGAAATACAAATACGTATTTTGTATTTGTATTTCAAATACTTCCTAAAAATGTATTTTGTAATTGGTATTTCAATTACCTGCTGCTGAGGTATTTTGTAATTTGTATTTCAAATACTCATGGCTTCAAAATACATTTAGCGATCTTAATAATGATAATGAAAAATAAACTAACACAGATAATACGTAGAGTAAAAACGCTAGAATCCTGTACTATTGTCCTATTGAGCTGTGCTATAGCCAGGGCTGGGCAGTATTTGAAATACTTGTAATTGTAATACGTATTTGAAATACAAATACGTATTTTGTATTTGTATTTCAATTACTTCCTAAAAATGTATTTTGTAATTGGTATTTCAATTACCTGCTGCTGAGGTATTTTGTAATTTGTATTTCAAATACTTATGGCTTCAAAATACATTTTCAAATACATTTAGCGATCTTAATAATGATAATGAAAAATAAACTAACATAGATAATACGTAGAGTAAAAACGCTAGAATCCTGTACTATTGTCCTATTGAGCTGTGCTATAGCCAGGGCTGGGCAGTATTTGAAATACTTGTAATTGAAATACGTATTTGAAATACAAATACGTATTTTGTATTTGTATTTCAATTACTTCCTAAAAATGTATTTTGTAATTGGTATTTCAATTACCTGCTGCTGAGGTATTTTGTAATTTGTATTTCAAATACATAAGGCTTCAAAATACATTTTCAAATACATTTAGCGATCTTAATAATGATAATGAAAAATAAACACATAAGATATAATACATATACTAAAAACGCTAGAATCCTGTACAATTGTCCTTTGCTGTAGCAATTTTACTAATAATTTGCAGTTCTCTTATATCATTCCTTTATAATGTACTGTACATTTTTTTTAGTCATGCTAGTTATTATTATTGTCCTATGCTATAATAGCACTGTATAACACAATTGTTGGTAAAAGGTTATTTATTTAAGAAAGCAAGTTCACAGATCACATACTATGGTAAAAATAGTCACAATGTATCAATTCACTAATTAACTGAGCAAGGGATCGGAGGGAACCTTGCCGTTAGGCTTTGGGAACAACAAAAGCTGACTGTGGTTCTGCTTAGAGGGTCGTACCATAGGACGAAGCGCAACTAAGGCAGCAGTCGGGGGTCTGGTTGGTGCTTTACTTATGGTAGTAGAATACTCCTTAGAGGGTCGTGCCAGAGGACGAAGCGCAACTAAGAGAGCGTACTAGCCAAGAGCGAGCTGCAGACGAACTGACTAATTTAGGGCGCGCAGCTTGTTATATAGCCCATTCCTTGTTGCGGGGTGTGGTTTATGTAGCGGCTCGAGGGTGGGAGATGCGCAGAAGGCGTCGGCGCATCCTGGTTTGCTTAGGGGTGGGTGAGCAGGATGGCGCTGTACGGGGGAAAGAGATGGTGTAGTGGCAAGCGTAAAAACGGCGCGCTACAACTGTTATATTACATTTTGTATCATATTAAATTATACTTGTCATTAGATCAAGTATTAGATCAAGCACTATAGGAATAATTTGACTGATTACTAGATTCTTTTTAAGTTAATTGCTGTAGAGCGCACTTGAAGTGAAATCACACAAAAGTGCGCTATAAAAATGTCATCCATCTACATATAAAAATGAATCCTTGTTTCCCTTGGTCAAGCCATAACTTCAGAATGACTTTACCAATTTCATTAATTTTTTAAAAAGTTTTCTAGTACTTTATAGAAGGTTCTTACGAAACGAAAAATTAAGAAAATTACGCAGGAAATTAGATAATTTCAGAAAACTAAACGACTATTTTATGAAATGTTCGCGCATTTGATGAAATTGAATTTAGCAGGTAGCTGTTCAGAAGAAGAAGAAGAAGACCTATGTTAGGTACGAGATATGATTGATTGTTCTTATAATATAGAAAAAAGAATATTTATAATTTTCGTTATTTGTTTTTAGGGTGTTATGCCGTGTTGCGCTATCTCCTTCTTTAGCCAACTTTTCGGACATCGTTGCAGTGTCCATCATCAGTGTAGATGTGATCTGCCGTAAAACGTATTCAATATTTGTAATATTTGAAAAATGAAAATTTGAATAAAATAATTGTAATAGCTGGCACGCGAGTTGTTTGAAAACTGAATGTGCTGGGACTAAATATAAGGAACGCGAGAGGGGGGTTGGCGGGATGGGGGAGCGGGAGAGGGTAGGCAGGGAAGCTGGAAGGGGAATGCAAGAGGGGAAGGGGATGCGGTAGGGGAACGGGGACGCACGGGAAAGGACATGCAGGGAGAAACAATTTATTTCTTTGATTATGGCATTGCAATGCATGCCGGGAACCAGCTAGTGTTATTATAATAATAATTATTATAATCTAACACCTAAGTCCTATACCACAAAACTTTACAAGTGGAGCGGAGACGAGATGTGTCTCCTGAGCAATATGATAAGTGAATTTTAGCACGTCTCTGTTTCACTCTGCTCAGCTTTGCTTCTATGGAAACGCACCCTTAGATATGGGCACTTATTGCAACCAAAGATTCTACCAAAACCAAATGTATTTTGTATTTTGTAATTTGTATTTTGTATTTGAAATTAAAAAATCGTTAAAATACTGTATTTTGTATTTTGTATTTCAAATACATGATTTGAAAGTATTTTGTATTTCGTATTTTAAATACATGGGAAAAAGTATTTTGTAATTTGTATTTCAATTACAGCAAAGCATGTATTTTGCCCAGCCCTGGCTATAGCACTCTTACTAATAATTATTTGTAGTTTTCTTATCATTGCTTTATAATTATATTTTTGTCTTGTGCTATAAAAGCACTGTTATTGTACATTTTGTATCAAATTATATTAAACTTATCATTGCTTTGTACTGTACATTTTTATAGTATTAGATCAAGCACTATAGGAATAATTTGACTGAACACTAGATTATTTTAAAGTTAATTACTGTAGAGCGCACTTGTTAAAGGTTATTTGTTTTAAGTTAATTACTGTACAGCGAAATATCACAAAACTGCGCTATACAAATGTCATCTATGTATATAAAAATGAATTCTTGTTTCCCTTGGTCAGAACGACTTTATCTATTTCATTCATCTTTTTTTCATTCAGTTTTCTAATACTTTGTAGAAGGTTCTTACGGAAAGAAAAATTAAGAAAATTATTCAGAAAATTGGATAATTGCAGAAAACTTGACGACTATTTTAACTTCGCACATTTGACAGTTCGCGCGTTTTATGAAATTGAATTTAGCAGGCAGCTGTTTTTTTTTGTAACAAAAGAATTGTCTATGGTTTTTTTTTATTTTAGATATTTTAAATAGGTATCTACGTTAGGTACCAGATTTGATTGCTTGTTCTTATAATATACAAAGATGAATATTTGTAATATGTGAAAAATGAAAATTTTAATAAAAAATTCTAATATCTGGCACGCGAGTTGTTTGAAAACTGAATGTACTGGGACTGAATATGTGGAACGCGGGAGAGTGGTTGGCGGGGAGTGGGAAAGGGGAAAGGGTAGGCTGGGAAGGTGGCAGGGGAATGGGATGTGGGAGGGGAACGGGGACGCACGGGGAAGGACATGCAGGGATAAATAAATTATTTCTTTGAATGTGGCATTGCAACGCATGCCGGTAACCAGATAGTGTTATAATAATAATTATTATTATTATCTAACACCTAAGTCCTATACCACAAAACTTTACAAGTGGAGCGGATACGAGACGTGTCTTCTGAGCAATATGATTGGTCAATTTTTGCACGTCTCTGTTTCACTCTGCTCAGCTTTGCTTCTATGGAAACGCACCCTTAGATAAGGGCACTTACGACAATTTATTTCAACCATAGGTTCTACCAAAACCAAATGTATTTTGTAATTTGTATTTTGTATTTGATATTAAAAAATGGTTAAAATACTGTATTTTGTATTTTGTGTTTCAAATACACGACTTGAAAGTATTTTGTATTTCGTATTTCAAATACATGCGTAAAAGTATTTTGTAATTTGTATTTCAATTACAGCAAAGCATGTATTTTGCCCAGCCCTGGGTATAACCTTATTATACTAAAAATGAACATTTTTTCTCAAAATTTAAAACATGCGAATGCTAGATAAAAGAACAATCTTTCGAAATCCATTTATAATTTTTTGTGGAAAAGGGTCAATACGTCTAAAATCTGATTTAAAAATGACATATTTCTTCTTTTCTCTGGTAATACCCTCTTAAAAGCTATGAAAAAAATTATAATAGCCGTTAACCCTAACCTAACGTAACCTATCAATTTTTATCATCACTCTTTGTGACCTATCTGAGGTGGTTCTGAGTTGATTTCATTCTGAGTTGGCCGTTCACCGAAAATTTGTTCTCATGTGGTTCAAATTTACATTAAAATTTATTGCCCAACTGGTACCGTACACCTATCCCGTGTAAAATTATTAAGTATATTTTTTGACAACAAGTACCAATTTTTCCCGATCCACAATCTGCTATTCGAATCTGTTATGGATTAAAAAAACTTTCAAACTTCTTATATCTTTGAGGTAAAAACTCACTCTTTCATCCATAAATTGTGCGAGGACAAAAAAAAACACTTTTTCCTATCCATCTGTTTCTTTTCCCTGACAACAATAGCCCCTCCCTCGCTATTGACCCCACTCCCATGAGGAAAACGTCGGAGAGACCATAGACATTAATGTGGAAGACAGATCATTATTATTTGGTCTGTTTTTCCCGCCAAGTCGATCAGGCGCCAAACAACACCGCTTTTCCCGCGTAGAGAGCGTCAACCTAGCGCAGCGAGAGGCGAGGAAAGTGTCGTTGTCGTATTATTGCGTATTATTGCTAGAGAAGACTGACTGGTAAAGGCGACCAGCTAATGCTACAAAGCTTTCTACATTATGGCCGCGTATTATTGTCGGTTGGACGAAATTGCCATTCCGTATTCCGTTAAGATGGACTGAACTGAACGCCGGCAGACCATCCGCTGATATATTTAGAACAGATCAAAATAAACCCCGGCGACGCGGAATCGTGACGAGACAAGTCATTGCTGCGGAGCTGAAAACAAGACCTTAACATTCGGTATTCGGTAGCCCATTCCACCCTCACACGCAGGGCCGCTGACAGCCAATCTGGGCCCCAAGTCTAGTAGACTATACCGGGCCCCCTCCCCACAACTTACCGGGGGGGGGGAGAGAAAAAACAATTAAAAGTGTCATGCTAACCTGCACCAGATAGGAATACTATTTTATTACCTTTTCTTATTTTCTTGTATCTTATACCATTTTACCAATCATTCGAATTTAGCATAATTATTCAATGGAAATATTTAAAAAGTTATGGTGAATACTGAAAATAAAATACTTGTGTTTATTGTTTTAGGCTACTGTGTATGTGTATTTACATATTCTTCGTTGTTCATTATATCTTAAGGCTAAATTAAATTATTATAATATCAACACAGATACGTTAGTAATGGAATATTTTTAAAATTATAGTAAAAACTCCACAAACTATAAAATAATAATATAGGCTATAAAATAATATGTATAGGAAAAGAGTTTTCCATAAACATAATACAAGATTCACTCAAAATGAAGGATTGGTGGTTCCGAAATGTACCAATAAATACGGTGAAAGAACCCTAAACTATATTGTACACAGAATATTTAACAAACTACCAATGACATTTCAAAATATAAACATTTTTACAGCAAAAGTCAAATATAATCTAAGGAAATGGGTATTAGATACTGAAGGTTTATATTGATGCACTACCGAAGACCTTGTTTTCCTATTTGGAATTCACATTCCAAGGAAATGGAAAATCATTATAAATGTGTATTACCTCATGTATATTAAACTACAGAAGTACTTGTTGATTATATTCATTTGTTCATAATTATTTCATTTGTACTTGTTTGTTATACAGGGTGTTAAGGGACGTACTTGACTTACTTTAATCAGTGATTCCTGACATTATTTGGAGTAAAAAATATAAATGAAATTTTGGTCTCCGGTGACATTTTTGATGTTTTTTTTATTTATTTTTTCTACAAAAACATAAAAAAATGGTAGGTGTTGGACAGTTGGAGGTGGGGTAAGAGGTTGGTCAGATTCTCGGCTGAGTGACCAGTGACGAAGTGTGGAAGAATTTTTTTTTGTTTGATTTTGAAGAAAAAAAATTTGAAAAAAAAAAGTTGTCAAAAAAAGTCACCGGAGACCAAAATTTCTTTTACATTTTTTACTCCAAATAATGTCAGGAATCACTGGTTAAAGTAAGTCAAGTATGTCCCTTAACACCCTGTATAAGGCTTATATACTACTTTTTACATATTTATATTTATCCTATTTTGTAATTTAACATTATACATACCTACATACTGTTTGCCATTGTACCATGTAATATGCAAAAATGTTGTCATTATTAACCTGCTGACAAACTACATAAGCAGTTTAGCAGGTTTGAATGTTAATAAATAAATAAAATAAGGCAAAAAAAATTGTCGTCTATAAAATTGCTTTCCTACTTTTCTTGTTTGCAAAGCTATTTATAATATCATCAAAGTCCAAGTTTCTGACCAGACGATTTTCTAAGGATAACATTCCCAAACTTGTTAAACGTTCTTGACTCATTGTGGAACGCAAAAATTTTTTCACTCTAGACAACAAACTAAAAGATCTTTCTGCTTCCGCAACTGTTATGGGCAGAGTACAGAAAATTCGAATGGCAATTACTACATTAGAGAAGAGATTTGACAGTTTTTGGTTTGAATAAGTATTTAGTAACTGCAGTGGATTTAAATGTTCTGAAAAGTTTCCTGGCGTGTTTGACAGCTGGGCCCACGGAGCGTGCGAGCACGGCCCGCGTCCGCTCCGAGTGTCATTGGCTTTTATTAGTCAAAAATCCGCACACCCGGGCCCCCCTTCGGCACGGGCCCCAAGTTTCAGACTTGGCCAACGTGCCCTCTCGGCGGCCCTGCTCACACGTGTTCAGTCTTCACGCAACTCAGCGCAACGAAACAAAAACATGCCATGCCTTGTCTATGTACTATGTACCTACCTGACGGACTTTCAAATATTCCAAATCCATACATTGTTTTCAGGTTCCTAATTACGAAGATTCACATAGTGCAAATGTGTCCACTGTGTGGATTCCTCAGGTGTAAGTTTAAAATACTTGGTAACCGAAACTAGAGAGAAAGAGTTACGAAAAACAAAACGTTTTTTTAGGACAGAACCTACTTTTATTCACCTGGACATGCTCAGCAAGTTTGGCAGTATTAATTCAATAAAATTATTGTAATTCGATGATACAATAATATTACATAACTTATTCAGGTAACATTTTGAATTTTAAAGCACCCTCATTATTACACTAATGAAGATTTATGCCCTCAAGTGGCCCGTGATCTCTGAAGGGTAATAACTTTTAAAAATATAATTAATTGCACCATGGCGCCTACCGCTGTAAATATAGCTTTATTGGCCGAACAAATAACAGAAATAAACTGTAAATTCTGTGAGAATTCGTGCGTGCTTTGTTGAGAAATCACAGAGTATTTCGACCCCTGGTGAAAGCTTATTGTCTCAGAATCGCCTGCTAAACCGTCACAAGAGTCATAAATGGCGCCGGTAAATGTAACAAATCAATCCAGCTTGACGGAATCCGACTAGATTTATATTGTAATTTACGGAAATAACTATAGAATGCTTTCTCGGACTTTACAGAATTCCTACTCTAAAACAATATTCGCCATATCGCTCAATTGTATTTCAATATCATTGGCTCAACCTCACTCCAAATCAAAAAGACGGAAGAGATACATGCGTTGTCATACCGTAATGACCAGACTGATTATTATTATTTGTTTTTAATATAATAAACCCTTAGTTTGGTTAATGATGATGATCTTGCTCCATGATACAAATGACGGCATATCATCATATCATAAAACAAAATTCTATAAGTCCGAAAACCATGTTTTTGTACATGAGTATTAAAATTTAAGGCCCCGCAACCCGAATTTCGACCGATTTCTTACATATCTCCCTTAAACACGGTAAGTTTTAAAGCTCTTAAAAAAATATATGTTATTCTTGAAGATAATATCTAGACTTTGTCCGCGCCGAAACGCAAATTATATAAAATTCCCTCGATAGAAAAAAAACGCAAAGTATGCTCTAAAAATTATTATAAACACGTTTGTTTTAGTTATTTTACATGTTATATGTATGTAAAACTTCACAGTGTTTCTTTAAATGCTGTTTAAGATAATGTCCGCGAGATTTTTGCTCTATTTTAAACGAGTCGTGTTTTATTAAACATTTTCGCAATTTTCGCATCGATTTTGTCGCTGTAAATGTTAGCGCTCTCCTCTAACATTCGTAATTTCGTATCTCTACATCTTCTTCTTTTAGAGCCCGGTTGCAGAGCCTTAACACACAGCAATAATTAGGTAGAATAAAAAAAATCCATAATTTTGTTATTCAGCTTTGGAGCTTAGTTTTGAATAAATTAAAAATATATGACAGTAAAGAAAATAGAGACAGAGATGTTGTGGAAACAAATGACAGTTTGTTCTTCCTATTAACAAAAAATATTTATGTACTTATTGCAGTTGACTGTTAAAAATATTAATATACCCGTACTTACTATTGTTAACTGTTGACTGTTAGATTTGAAATGTTTTGGATATCCAGATAACGATAGAAACATAGTTCGTTTATAAAACAAGTTCGTGATTTATTATTTTTTTATACTCTAATATATATTATAACTATTTTTGATGGAATAAGGTTGATAGGAAAACACATTAAAAGTAAATTTATGTAGGTGTCCGTGTCGAGTATTTTCAAAACGGAAATGGTCCGCCAAGCCCAATCATATTTCAATTTTCCATTAGAGAAATCGCAGCTATTTCCGGGCAGTTTTGAACATTCGTAATTCCAATAATAAACTATAAATTATTTTTATATTGGTAGTAGTTAATACGTACAATTCAAGCATATTGACTTTATTAAACTTCAATAATCTGTCTTTAAAAAGTACCTATTTTTAACTGTATTTAGCCCAATGAATATTAACTTCTTGTTCTGTCTTTCGTTGCACTTGCGCTCTTCCAACTATTATTCATTTTGGTCCAGATATACGAAAAAGCAGTCTTGTGAGATGAGAAATTGGACTGCCATGTTAATGTTTGCCATTAAAATGCCACAAGGAACGTTAAGAGACTACATCAATCAATACGTTACTGCAGTTTCAGGTGAAAATGCGCATGCAAAACACATTAGTTAAGTAAGTACCTGTTACCTAAGTATGTAGATACTTCAATAACAATATATATTTTTAAATTTTAAACAAAATAATTATTTCAAAAATTTGCGAGGTGGGAATGAGTACCGCCGCTCCGGGAACAATTTATTGAATAACCAACACCTCTGCAATTGGATATCGAACACCTCTGTTAAATTTGCTGTCGGAGGTGATTTTCTCATGAAATCGGCGCTATAGAAACAATCCAAAGATCATCATCATCTGCCATCTGCCAAGTGGTTCGCTAAATTTGGTGATTTAGCAGGGGTGTCCAGGTTTATGAGTGGGGTTTGTCCGGATGTTGGTGGAGGATGCTTCTGGCCACCAATTTCGTGGCAGGCCGGGTCTTTTTACCTCTCCAGCAGGACTCTCTCGGAACATTTTCTTGCACCGCAGTGCGAGGGATAGATTCATAAGTCCATCACTCCTGGACGCACTGACCCCCAGATTCCTACCCATACCTCGTACCTTTTTCCTCCCTTTCCCTAAATAGACCCTCCACACAGCATCCCAACAGATTGCATAGGACCCGAGGGGAATTATTTTCCTCAGAGCCTTCTGGGTGGAGCTAATTAAAAAAAGGCAAAGGCTCTGCTTAACTAAATTAATCTATTATGTGGATGGCCTACTTTCAGTAACAGCAGTGCCAAATAGTACAAGGATATTTAATTAAACGAAGACAATATGTATATGCGAAACTCAATCGATAATCTGAAAACAGAAAAATCAGAAAAAGATATTGGCACAACTGGAACTCAAACCCTGAACATCTAGCTTTCCGGGCAAAGACAAATTTATTTAAGCAATAATTATCAGCCTGAAACACTCATCCACATTGAAAAATCTTCCGAGAAAAGATACATGACGCCAACGGGACTTGAACCCGTGTCCTCTCGATTGCCGGTCGATTGCTCTTGACCACTGAGCTATGGCGGCTTATCTCGTACCCGCCAAATGATTCAATATATGCTAGTGTTTCATTCAACAATTACTGCTTATTATATTTTTTCCACCTGAAAACAACCAACTTTATTTTTGCGAGAGAAACATTGTAAGTGTTAAGTCCCTCGCTAGGTGGCGTCGAGACAAATTATGTCTTCATTTATTGGGGAAATACTTAAACTTGTCAAATATTAATTATTATTTTTAATTGTAAAACTAACGTTTTTAAGACAAGATTTTTTATGCATAGCACAAAGGGTAACAATTATTATAAGCAATAATTATCAGCCTGAAACACTCATTCACATTGAAAAATCTTCCGAGAAAAGATACATGACGCCAACGGGACTTGAACCCGTGTCCTCTCGATTGCCGGTCGATTGCTCTTGACCACTGAGCTATGGCGGCTTATCTCGTACCCGCCAAATGATTCAATATATGCTAGTGTTTCATTCAACAATTACTGCTTATTATGAGATAAGCCGCCATAGCTCAGTGGTCAAGAGCAATCGACCGGCAATCGAGAGGACACGGGTTCAAGTCCCGTTGGCGTCATGTATCTTTTCTCGGAAGATTTTTCAATGTGGATGAGTGTTTCAGGCTGATAATTATTGCTTATAATAATTGTTACCCTTTGTGCTATGCATAAAAAATCTTGTCTTAAAAACGTTAGTTTTACAATTAAAAATAATAACAAATTTATTTGTTTACTAGCTGGTCCCGGCTAAATTGCTCTGCCAATTAATAAAGAAATTGTTTCTCCCTGAGTGTCCTTTCCCATTCGTCCCGTTCCCCTTCCGCCTCCCCTTCTTCTCCTGCGTCCTCTTCCCCTCTCGCGTTCCCACTCCGTCACCTCCACCTTCCCTCTCCCCACTCTACTCCCCCCTTCCTTCCCCCGTCCCGCTAACCACCCTTTCGAGTTCCCCTCCCCCCTCACACGTCCCCTTCCCCTCCCGCAATACCCTTCCACCTTCCCCGCCTTCCTTCTTCCCTTTCCCGCTCCCTCGTCCCACCAACCCTCCTCCCGCGTTCCATATATTCAATCTCAGTACATTCAGTTTTTAAACAGTCCGCGTGCCACCTTTCACAATTTTTATTCAAATTTCCATTTTTCATGTAGGTATATTAAATTTGGTACCTAACATAGGTACCTATTTAAAATATCTAAAATTCTTGATTACATTCAAACTATTTAAATAAATACTACTTTAAATGAATTTATCAACTTGATTTTCAAAAGTAGAATCCTGATTTAATTGTTTTGCAAAATGTCATTCTCCAACACGCGAACTGTCAAACGTGCGGGTTTTCTGAAATTATTCAATTTTCTGCCCAATTTTCTTAATTTTTCTCTCCGTAAGAACCATCTTCGTACTTCAAGGAATATTCTAAAAAAAGAATTAGCGAAATCGGTTCAGCTGATCTCGAGATTTGCGCTTACCAACACATTTAGCGATTCATTTTTATATTATAGATTAATTAAGGCATACACAGTAAATAATTTTACAAGTTAAAAGGAGTATTAAATGAAATTATTACATGGTGTAGTACGTAATAGACCTACTACGTAAGTCCGTAGTATATCATTAGGTAATTTCGCCTGGGATTTGAACAGTTCAATTAATGAGAAGAGTAATATAAAGTAATAATGTGTATGAACATGCTCACGAATTGTAATTAAAGTTAAATGAAAAGTTACAGTACGATACCAAGAATTACCAATAAATGTAATAAAAAAAAACTTGCTGAGCTTCTTTATCAAGGTAGTGAGATATTCAAGAAAATTATAGCCTTATTTTACTCATCAGATCAATGCTGTGCCAGTTCTGAAGAATGGCGAAAGGGTATTGTGGTGATTGTTGTATGAATGATGATATGAGAGAGATCGTATGCATGAAAGAGACAGCATGTATGACTATATGGCTTAACGCACACATCCGATTTTTCCATCCGATTGTCTGATCAGACAAAAATCGATTCGAAATCCGATTGATTATAATACCGGGGCCACGTCCATTGTCGGACCGGATTTGACGGCCGGCCCGGCGGTAATGAAAATAGACCACGCCTTTCCACGCCGGTTGTCCAATCGAATTTTGTCTGATCAGACAATTGGATGGAAAAATCTGATGTTTGTGGTGGGCCTATAAGGGATGTAAGGGTGTTTTTATTATTCGAAAAAAATATATAATTTTTGAAATTTAAAAATTTCAATGCAAGCATTGTTTTTAAAATGGCTCACTTTTCCTTTTTTTAACTAAAATTGCTGACAATGAAAAAACATACATACATTAAATTTTATTTGACACATGTATTGTACCTAAAGATTATTGTTACCTCATTTTTTGGTCGTTTCGTGTAAAAATAATTTTCATAAAGTTTCATGAATTTTTCTCAATTTACATTCGAAAACTTTGGTTTTATATATGTATACATTTTAATTCTTCTATGGTTAATTTTTAGATTTGAATATAAAGCGTGGTATTTTCTCTTTTTAATATAGTTTAGATCATGTTTCTCATCATGGCAGTGAGGGAGACACAACGATTTCTTTGAGAAATATGTGAACTGTTCTCAAAGGCGAACAAATTAGCCTGAGGGGTTAATGACTTATCTACACACATTGTGTTATTGATCTTACATCATTCCAATACGAAGAGGGTGAGAGTCACAGTCGTGTTCACTGCAGTGGCGGACTAGGCCCATCAGAGGCCCGGGGCGGCAAGCTGTATGACCCCCCTCCCCTAGTTTAAAAAGTGTATGTAATTTTACAGGCGTTTTATTCAGTTCACATGGGCATCTGCTCTTGGGGGCCTCCATGTTTCGTTTATCAAATCCTAAACAAGGCTAAGGCACTAGGACAATATAAAAAAAATGTCATTTTTATTTCTTTTTATGAAAGATGCATTTGTTAATAATGCTTTCACCGAATATTGTAAGGAAATTCGTAAAATTGACGGAGATACAGCATCTTATATTAAACCGTTTTAAACGGTTTTTATGTTGAATTATTATCCTTCAGCAAAACTTTTTACACGTTTTTCTCAAAACTACGTTTTTCAACCTGGTTGACAACATATTAGAAAAACTGTACATCCGATTTGCATGCACCAAGTCTTAAACTGTTAGAAAATCCAGTCACTATGACCAGGGCCGTATTGGTCCGCCATTTTTTCTTTTTTTTAGATATCGAAATTCCCCTACGTGGTGCCATAGCGACTGGATTTTCGAAAAGTTTAAGAATTGGTGCATGCAAATCGGATGTATAGTTTGTTTAATACATTGTCAACCAGGTTGAAAAACGTGTTAAAAAAGTTTCGAGTAAAACGCATTCAAAGTGTTGCTGAAGGATAATTCAACGTACAAACTGTTTCAAAAGGTTTTACATAAAATGCTATATCTTCGTCAATTTTACGAATTTCTTTAAAACATTTGGTGAGAGCATTCTTAACAGAGCATCTTTCAGAAAATGAAATAAAAAAATACATTTTTTTCAGTGTCCTGGTGCATTTAAGCCTTGTTTAGAATTTGATCAAGGGAACGTGGAAGCGTTTGGGGGGCTCCCAGGACCAGGGGCCCGGGGCGGGGCCCCCTCCGCCTCCCCCCCTCCCCTCCCCCAGCGCTGGATCTGCCATACGTTCAAAAACGTGCAAAAACCTGGCGCCAACTCCGAAGGGGCGCCGTGAGAAAATAAATATTGTATTAAAATTTAGTTATAATATTCCCTGAATCGTTTAAAAATTACCCACAGTACGAAATAATTATTATGCTCTCGCAACACTTTCCAAAGAAACAGAACGCGCACGCATCAGGTTGGTATCAACGGCTTACGAATTTATAGTCAGTTACAAAATTTTTTTACAAATTCCATATATTTAGTTTAAACGTAAGATCTATTTTTCCATATATCTTTTACCGTCTTTTACGACGAATAGGTGCGATCCAAATTCAATAACCAATCACAGCGCGGTATTTTTGTTCGTAAGCCGTTGATACCATACGTCAGTGTTTAGTGTTTGTTCGCTCAACACAGGGGAAATGCAAGGTACAAATTTGAGGTTATATTCTTATTATCACTGCTCACTGTCTCTCGTCGGGACTGCCTGTTGCTAATCAGAAGCTGTATATGCTATTCTTGTGTTGCACGTTGCCATGATAACGTACTTGTATTTGCTTTTTCTAAAGCAGGGTACTCACCTAACCGTGTAACCTGTAGCGTATCTGATACTGTATCAAGTGAGTACGTAGGCACGAGTCTACTGCGAGCCGCTCGCGCGTGGAGCGCAGTGTGCTCGCAGTGACCCGCCGACGGCGGTTTCACTGCGAGCACGAAGGCGGATACGCGGTTACCGTGGACAAGCCGTACCCACTTGCAGATTGATACAGTATCAGATACGTTACATGCTACACTCTAGGTGAGTACCCTGCTTAATATTCGCGTTGGGTATATAGGTACATAAACGCAGTAAATCTCAAGAATGTCTAATGGACCTAGTTCAGCGAAACCACCCGCATTGTCTCGTCACCTATATTTTAAATCATGGTACGGGCACAAACAAACAATTCGTTGTATTATTTTAAAGTATAACTTGCAAAGAGTTTTTCCTAAAATACTTAAAATAGCACCATAATTTATGTTTACTCAATAGATTCAGAGAGTATCCTGGTGATCCTCTCTTTAAAAAAAAACGAGTGTGAGAGCTACCGCCAGGTCACTTGGAAAAGTCACACCCTTTATATGTCTTGATTTTATTTGATAAATTAGTGTAAAAAAAAAAAATAATTAAATAAAAAAAATAAAAAAATTGGGGTGAACGAATTTTTAATCAAAATAAAAATGTAGGGGGGGGGGGGGGCGCCATCGGTACCTACTGCACAGGGCGCCAGATTTCGTAGATCCGGCCCTGCCCTCCCCCTTAGTCCGCCAATGGTTCACCGCATCTGTTTTTATAATCAAATTGTCAAGGATTCTGGGATACGGTATAATAATATATTATGTGAAATGAAGAGAGTTCGTTTTAACGATGTTGTTGTTAAGTAAAAATAATTTTGATCTTGTTAGAAAATGCTTGAACAAACATAAAATACACCATTTTGAACAAATAGATTGATAAAAGCTAATAAATATAATAGCCCTGATATGATTTTAAGTATGTATTACTTGTGTCACATTTTGCAGGGCACTCCTAAATAATTGATCAAACGTTAATTATGTTGTTATATTGTTGATTCCGGTCTATTGTCTAAGGCAGTGATGAACAACCTTTTTAGCCGTAGGGTCAAATAATCCATTTTAACTTAATTCGCGGGCCGCAAGCCTTGGCATTGTTAAATTTGCTGTCAGTGGTGAAGAAAACCTATTTTTATTTTCTAAAACGATATTTTCTTAATAAAACAATTATCATATAACGCAGGAAACAATGCGCCGCAGGCAAAAAAATCTCTAAGGCCAAACCAATAAATGCTGTCAATTTTTATCATTCTGAAATATTAAGGCGCGGTATACCCTCTCTAAAAGAAGAAGATAGAGAGATATGCAAATACACATGTTAGAGAGAGCGCGCTAATATTAAAAACGATAATATTCAAGCGAAGACTGTGTACTAAATGTCTAATGAAATTCGACTCATTTAAAATAGAGAATATATTTAATATACGACAAAATTGATTTAGAAACAATGTGATTTTTTTCATACGTTCGCTTGTAAAAACGTGTTACAATAATGTTCGGAGCATACTTTGCGATTTTTTTCTTTCGAGGAATTTCATATAATTATTTTTTTCATTTTGGCGTGGGGAATGTATAGACATTATCTTCAAGTATTTATATTTTCAAGTAATAAATCAGCAGAAATGCGGGAAGCTGGGCCTTAAAGAACATATAAAAATACCTTCTTGAAATTTTGGGCAACTGTTAATTTTTGTCGTTGAAAGTCAAAAGAATTAAATCAACGAAAGCTTTTGGTATTTCGTAAAACGGAAACCTTTTAAATTCATCAAAAATAGATAAACTACAAAAAAGCGCCGCGCTGAGAAGGTGAAACTGAAATTTTCCGCTAAACCCTTTTACAAAACAGAACACGAAACGGTTTTATGTTTTTTACCGCTAATTTTGTTGATATTTGTTTAGTCACGTGTGCAGTAGGCACAAAAGGCTCGCGGGCTGAAATGGGCTCGAATTGGGTCGCGGGTTGCTCATCACTGCTCTAAGCTCTACCTCTGTAATGTAATTGGGTCTATGTCGTGTTACTCATAGAAGTAGTTAATAGGTAGATATATGAATTTATTACCTATTGTTTGAAATAATAATTAATTTTAGTACATGACCCCCGAAATGTAAGTCATATTTTTCTCAGAAATAAACCCAACTTGATATTTCATTGATGGTGACTTCTAATATTATTGTATTTATATCAGATCAAATTGATTTACTTGATATTTGATAACAACAAAGAAAACAACCACGAAAACAACAACGACAAAAAAGACGCCAACAGCAACAACAACGACAGCAACAACGACAAGTTCAACAACGACAAAATCAAAAACGACAAAATTAACAACAAAATTGACATCAGTTACATAAACAACGATAATAACCCCACCTCTACAACATAAATATCAACAATGACATCAGAAATAATATATGATAATACGACAACGAAGATGAAAACAATGACAACAACGATCACGAATTTTACCTGTTAAGGCAATACTATGGCACAAAATTATAATTCAGCATAATTATATTTACCCCACAACATAACGAGAAATTAAAACATAAATCCAGCACTAGATTCACGCGCAACGACGGGTTAATAGTTCCGAAATTTAACAATAAGTACGGACAGAGAACGTTTGAAATCATACCGAAGATATTTAATTTATTACCTGAAAAAAGCAATGTAATTCTATGAATAAGGTTAAATATATGATGAAAATTTGGCTATCGGAAAAAAATATTTATATTAATATTGATATGTATGAAAAAAAGTTGAATCTATAGATAGAAGATGTAAATTTTAAATTTTAAAAATGTATATGTAACTAAAATATAAGCACCTGTTGACAAGCCAATTCAATTGGCTTAGCAGGACTTGTTTGTTGATTATATGTATTATCTATTCTTTCAATAAAAAAATAAATAAAACAAAAAAAAACAGCATTGACACGTAAACAATAACGACGACCACATTTTATTTTTATCGATCGAAATATCCATAGACATAGGTACTTACTCACGAACTCATCTCCGCAAGCGGCCAAAAGACAATTTTTGAAGTAAAACTTCTTTACGCACGCTTGACTTGGAGAGCTGGTGATGCGTGACGAGAGCGTTACGAAAAGCGAGGCGAACGGCAGTTGAGAGGAAGATATAAATTAGTGAAGAAAAGAGAGAGAGAGTTATGTTTCGTACATTACTGTAGGGGCAAGAGAGAGAGGTGCGAGCACACATTTTCTTTCTCTCTTTCTCTCATAGCCAGTTACATTTCGTATATCTAAGACACAGTGCAGGTCTGTATTACACTGTAGGAGCAAGAGAGAGCACATTTTCTTTATCTCTTCCTATCAAAGTGGTCCAGGTGGACCCCCAGGGGTCCATGGGAGACTCGACGGGGGTCTACGTTGGCGTGATAAAAAAATGGGGGTCCACAAGTTGCATGTGGGGGTCCATGAAAATTTATCTGGTTTCGATAGTAAATAACAAAAATGTTGGCTTGGCTTTACCTTTTTAGATAATACAATATTCAAAAAAATTTAGGGAGCAATAAAAAATCAAATTTTTGACAGGCTATTTCGGTGAAAAATGGTCGTATTGGGACTTGCATTTTGAAGCTTTAAGATTCTGATTTTAAAATTTTTGGCAAATTTTTTTTAGGAGCTACGGTCCTCATGCAATCCTAATTTTTTGCTATTGGTACACGGGCTTGAATTTTTTTTGGATGCCGGCTTACGAATCAGATAGCCTTAATATTTAGTAATAATTTCCTTTTTTTAAAACCTCCCTTAATTTTTTTGAGTAGTGCTTTTTAAGAAGGTCAGCGACTGTTATAAAAACTTGCATATTGGATATTATTTAATTCTTTTAAGGTGGGAAATAAAGGACTAGGTTTTTTAATGATTTTCATGAAATTTTTGGCATGGAAGAAATGTGTATAATTTATTGAAACTTTGAGGTCATTTTACAAATCTATTTAAGAAAATATTGTGAATTTTTCAAAGAATTTCCTCGGAAAATATGAAATATTTAGCATCGAACGTCATCATCAGACGTAGCTTTTGTGAACATTTTGGAGGCCACAGTTTTCATCTTAAATCAATAGGGTTAAAATTTAATTTAAAAACATGTGTCTCTTCTATGTAAACCTAACTTTTCCCAAAAAAATGGAAATTAATTTTTTTACAGATGTGTAAACAGGAAACCTTGATTTTTTGCACTTTTTTTTTTTAAATTTGGCAATTAAAAATACTTTTGACAAAGATATTACTACGAATTTCGGTTTACGAAGAGCGTAATTATTTAAATCTGTATATTTTTTTAAATATTTGGTTAAAAACTTTCTTGCACACAAATTCCAAAAAAGTTATTTCGAGGAAAATGCGTTTCAAGTTTATCACGCGGTTCGGCACAAACCTTGTAATACCGGAAAGAATTGAATTTTTTATTTAGAACATATTCTTAAGTACTTAGTTATATTAACAATTTATGAAATAATTTTTGTTTTTGAATCATCTACATGTATTTCCCCTCTAAGTCTGCAATCATATTATTTTAATAAATAGAATACAAGAAAATATACTATTTTTCTTTTTATTTATACCACTCCGAATTTAGAATTCATCCGCGACGAAAATTTCCATCGTTAGATCTAATCTTCACATTTTTTGACGAATTTTGGGAATGTGATAGAAATGTGGCAGCGGGGGGTCCACCGAAATCGGTAAAATTTTGAAAGGGGTCTACGAGAAAAATAAGTTTGGGAACCTCTGATATAAATGGAGCTAAAGAAATTTTACTTCGGTCGTGTGGTCTAAAGCACACTCGTTTTTTTTTTTTTTTAATTTATCTATAATGTCTTCAATGGCGACGTCCCTTACTGCACAGTTGAGTATGTCGACCTTTACTTCCCGGATGATAAAACATTCTGACTGTCAAACAGCCGCATGTAGATTCTTCGTTTACAAATTCGAAGCAACAACACAACGTGCGTCAGAAATCGACATCATGGCGTGTGGCGTGTGATAGATTACAAAACGTACCTACAACATCTCTTTGAATCTATTTTAACGTATGACCAATTCTATTTCACATCTCGTTGTTTAGAGTTGGCGTGATTTACACCCAGATGTTTAGTTTACGGACCTCTTGCGCCGACCGACGAACCGAAAACATCCAATGAAAGCTGAAAGCTCAACAACTGAAAACCGAACAATCAAATAACAAATAACTAACAATCAGTGACGTCGTAGAATCAGGTCCGGACTTAGAGACCCAGGGACTCAGTTCCCTACAGGGTAATTGGTAATTTTGCAAAAAAACACACCCTTTTTTAATTTTATTGTTTATTTAACAGCGGTTCCCAAAATGTTTCGGTCACAAAACGCTAAAATTGAATCTCTTAAATACATTATCAAAAATACTTAGCATGATCAGAAAGTAAGTGTACTGTGACCAAAACAGGCAGTGCTTTTTTTTTAGGGTTCGCAACACTGAGTGGTGGAGGGGAGTCTCCTGACCAGAACGAGCATCGCGGGAACACTGTAGCACGTAAACTCACTTTGTAGTGTCCAGTTGCGTGAAAGATGTCGGCAAAAATCCCGCCAAATGTTGTGATCCGCTTTTTACTCACGGAAAGAATAATACCTACAAGAAAAAAGTGAGGATTTCTGAGCTCTATTGTGACTGGAGATGATGGTGGGTGACTCATTACACGTCCTGGAAAAAAAAACAGTCGTCAAAGTGGCGTCACACCAATCCCCCATCTGCCAAAAAATTAAAAACCACAATTTCTGGCAAAAAAATTATAGCCTCAATGTTTTGGGACCGAAAAGGCATCATTTTGGTCGAATTTCTGCCTCAGGTTGAGACCATCAATTGTACAACAATATGGTGATACCCTAAAAAACCTCAAAAGGAGCATTCAAAATAAAAGGAGGGGAATGCTGACAGAGAAGTACCCTTGCTTCACGAAAACGTCCGACCTTACACAGCCTTAGCCACCAAAACGCTTTTGGACTCATTTGGTTGGGATGTTTTAAACCACCCCCCGTATTCCCCTAACTTGGCGTCTTCAGATTGTCGTATTTTCCCGGCAGACGAAATTTTTTCCACAAACCAAAAAAACATTATCATCTATACCATACCATATCAGGTAATTTTTGTTGGCTGCTGGCAGACTAAAATATGCAGCGAAACCCTACTTTATTTGTTAAAAAAGATAACAATTAGTAATAATTTATTTTATTTCTTTGTTTATTAATGCCCTTTTTAGGGGCTTTGGTAAAAATTATACATTATTATTTTACATAACTGAACTACCTCAGTACCTTTTTAATTTGTAAAGTACCGTTTAATTAATCACTTAAACAAAACGAATACAATATTTTGTATTATATTAAAGATGTGCACTGACTTGGTATAATTATTTTCCCTCCATTATTATTCTGGGCAAAGAGAAATACATATAGTAGTTAGTCCCAGAATTTATGCACTGAAATAAATCCCGAATAATAGTATTACTAGTGGAATCCGAAAGCTTATCAATGCAGCTTATCAATCCTGGACTATTTAAAATTTTATTTAGAAATATTAGTATTTCAAGTCAGTGAAAATCCTTCTGTCTGACAATTTAAGCATAAACATATCATTTAAAAGAGTGTTGATGTTCAACATAATTGCTTTTAAAAATTAATGTTTTAATCATAGCAAACAGAAATTCGACGGGTAGCAAATGAAATACTTGACGGGGCCCCCTCCAAAGTGGAGGCCCTAGGAAAAAATTAAATATTGCTTTCCGAGTCCTGTGTCATCAATGTACTTACCATTATTACAACATCCCCAAGTTGACATATTAAAATAACAAATTGACAAATGTCACCCTGGCAGGAGCCCCCTCCGACGTTGACGCCCTAGGCCCTAGGCTTTTGTGGGCCTAGACGGAAGTCCGACCCTGCGTAGAACGGATTTTCATCCTTCAGAAACTATTTTCTTTTTTCATAATTATTTTCAGACAAATTTTTATTTCTTTTTTGGTTACAACAAGCCGTGATGGAAATAACCTCCTTGCAACAAGTATTACGGGTAGGAAACATCGTAACATGAATCTAATGTACCTATTTATTATGTTTCTACTGCGGCTGTTCTATGATTAACTTTAAAAGCAAACAAAATTTAAAATAGATACTATACCTTCTAACAATATTGTCCAAAATCCAAAGGGTTAAACCTTAACAAAATTTTTCAATTTGAAAATGATTTTACAAACGAAAACGGTAAAAACACACGAATGTGCGTGCGGTAGGAAAAAGCACTTCACGCGAGCAAGATACGTTATGAAATAAGAACCCTTAGGTAGTGATCAAACATCTATTAAGATATGATAAGGAAATAAGATACATATTGAAATAAAATTGAGATTTTTTTTTCGTTTTACGAATTTAGTGGTACCTAGAAAATTTTTTTTTTTAAAAACGCGTGAAATGGAAAATAATCGACTTTAATTTGGTTGAAACGAATAAGTCTCTAGCTATAAATCTTAGATGGAAGTCACTAGTTATAATTGTAAATATTAGTTGTAAGCCAGTAATATTAATTCCTTTAAATACTTATTTGTACAGCGCCCTTGAGGTGATTTTTCACAAAAACGGCGCTATATAAATTAGCCAAATTTTATTATTTTTGTTATTATGGAGGTACCTACATTGATCAGCGCACGCAAATAAAATAATCAGCATAAATTAGGTACCTACCTAATTTTCATGTTTTTTTCATTTCACTCCCCGCGCGCGAAGAAAACTTTCAGCACAATCCCGCGCGTATTCGAAGTTCGAACGCGGAATCCCGCTTCGAATGCGCTTGTTTACCTACGTGTTATTATTTATATTGCAACCCGCTTGAACCGGCAAACTTTGACACTGGAATGCGCTTTGTGAGCCCTCATTTGTCGTTCGGCGCTTGCAGCGTGCAGAGATTGGGTCGCGGTCGGCTGTACGCAGCAGCCGGCATCCTCGGTCCTCAGTCCTCAGTCCTCAGTCCTGCTCCCTTTTCCTCCAGTCCAGTCAACAGTCGACGGCGCGCATGACTTCCTAAGCTAATTCTTAATTCTGCTCCCTCGGGAAGTTCGGAAAAACAAAACCGGAACAGCGGCTAACCGGCGCGAAGCCGATTCGACACGTAGCGTGACTGTCTCGGGGAAATTAATCGCCGTTATTCCTGCTCTCAGAATAATTATATTCGCTGTTATTCTACCAATAAATCATAGTTATTTCGGTGCTAGAAATACATGTGAGCAAGTTTTTTTTCATGCGAGTGATTTACCTTTACGTTGTGTTTAGTGCATCTATTATAATCTAGTTATGTTATGTATACTTATTTGGTAAGCGATTAATGTGTTTTGTGAACAAATGCTGCTGTTTGTAATTAATTGACATCATTGGAAACCGTTGTAAAAGTGTTTGCGTGAAATTTTCCTACCCTTGGCAAAAAACTCCGTTAACTGCCCTACCACAAATGGAACTTACGCGTACCGTGTTATTGATTATTACCGTGAACTTCATCTGAAATTTATCTGAGTCACAATAACAGATGCGTGTGAATCCGTCGCATCATCTTAAATCTCAAAGATGCGTCTCTCGAGGCGGATATCAAGTAATATTTTCGTATCAAGTTGCGTGTTAATTACTTAGCCTTTGACGTCATCCGTCATTAGGGAGTTGGAGACAGGAAGCGAGGGTCCAGCAGCCAGCAGCCGAGACGATGAAGCTGTGGAAGACGCTGAAGACTGGTAGCAAGACGGGGAGTGAACTGAAAGTGGGCAGCTTCGTTTCATCGAACCAAACTGTGGACACTTTTGAACTCGAAGGTAACTTTTTTATGAAAATTTTAATTACACAGAATCCTTTCATTTTTAATAATATTATAATACTATCAGCACAATTGCCAAAAATACATTGCTAATGAATTTGTATTTTCTACGTTTTACCCATTAACTTTTAGAAATTTACATTTATTTACCTTTTACTTTGCGATAATTATTATTGTTTCATTATATACTCGTCTATGGTAAATCGTGACTTGCCTGTTTTACATGCTAAAATTTTTAGAATAAAAAATAACTAGTACCTACCTAAATAAAAGGGTACATCAAAAATAAAAAAAGGCTTGTACCGTAGAGAAATTAGGTTAAATATTAGATACTTACTGCAAAATTTTGTAAGCAGTTACATAATATTTCGTGATTTTGTATAAAATATATAAACCGCGGCATTCTGAATTTCTACCATTTTATCACATATTTCTCTTGAATACCTTTAGATTTTAAGTTTTTAAAAAAATATATCTTATTCTTGAAAATAATATCTAGCTGAAACGGTAATTATATGAACTTCCCTGAATAGAAGAAAAAACGCAAAGTATGCTCCGAAAATTATTATAAACACGTTTGTTTCTGTTATTATGTATGAAAAGTGAGTTCTCAGTGTTTCTTTTAATGCTATTTTAAGACGTTTCCCACGAGATTTTCCAGACACCCCCCAGATATTCATTTAAAATTTTACTCATTTGCAATATTACAGTCACCTCACCTGGAAATCACATCCTCCAACTTTTACTGCCTGGACAAAATTTTTCATCAATTAGTACGATGATGTGTCGCAGACATTTTTTTTAGTATATCATATCTCGATTTACTGCTGGAGCTGCTGAAGAACAGCTCCTTGTTTTCATTTCTTGGAACATGTGGATGTAACACAGCCCTAACTAGTGGCCCTATTGACGAGTGTGATAACCACAGAACAAAATCAATAGAGGATCATGCAACTTCACACCTCCTTTGAAAAGTCTTTAAAAGTTATGAAAAAAATATAATAAATTTGTTACGTTAGGTTAGGTTATGGGCTATCTTCCCATTTTTCATAACTTTTAATGACTTTTCGAAGGTACGTTGAAATTGCAGGATTCTGAGTTGTCATGGAACCGAATAAATAGAGACCACCACCGGCCTAGAGTCAAAGTTCTTACTCCTAAACAAAAATTCTTCAAAGCATCATCATCGATATAAGAAGAGCTGAAACAGCTAGAATTTAGCATCGCCCGCCTCTATTTTAATGTTCATGTTCGATTGGATCGTAAATTCTTCATAGATTTAAATGTTCGACAGCGGACAGATATAAATTAATGTTAGTGTCAATAAACTATGAACATTGCACTGCAATCACATCAATAACCCCACTCGATTAACACTTTTATGTCTGCCCATGAAGATGTGATGCTACTGCTCTCATTACAACCGCTAACAAATCAATAATAATAGCTTGTTTTGTCAGTAGGTTCCTACCTACTCGGTAGGTACAATAATACTATTATGTAGGAAACAAATACCAACTTCGACCTTCGACGACCCCCGTAGTCGAGCATTAAGGGTCCGCAATCCGGATTTATACCGATTTATTACATATTTCCCTTAAACACGGTAAGTTTTAAAGCTCTTAAAAAAATCTATGTTATTCTTGAAGATAATATCTAGACTTTGCCCGCGCCGAAACGCAAATTATATAAAATTCCCTCGATAGAAAAAAATCGCAAAGTATCCTCCAAAAATTATTATTAACACGTTTATTTCAATTATTATACAAGTTATATGTATGAAAAAATCACAGTGTTTCTTTAAATGCTGTTTAAGATAATGCCCGCGAGATTTTTGCTCTATTTTAAACGAGTCGTGTTTTATTAAACATTTTCGCAATTTTCGCATCGATTTTTTCGCTGTAAATGTTAGCGCTCTCCTCTAACATTCGTAATTTCGTATCTCTCCATCTTCTTCTTTTCGGGCCCGGTTGCAGAGCCTTAAGATTCCCAAATTCGAATCCAGAAGTCACGGGTTGTCCCCGCGTGCGCAATTTATTTTTTTTTTTTAAATTATGTGAAACTTCAGGGAAGCATAATTTAAATAAAATAATAAAGTATTTGGGACTTGCGACACGTTTTCAAGACCAATACCATGCATGCACCGTTCAGCATCGAAACATTGTTTGAATGGCATTAGCGGTGTTCGGTGACCATATCTGAATAGGTATTTCCCACCTTGTTTTGGCTATCCCTCCCTTTATCCTTACAACGTTCTCCAATTGGGGATGCTTGTCCCACTGGCTCCAAGCTTGAGACTTTTGTGCAGTATTCACATTTTTAAAAAAATCTAAAATATATATATTTCTTAAATGCAAAATCAAAAGAAGTCGGGACACGAAGTATCCCTCGCCAATCTCTCATATTACGAAAGCAATAAAAAAGTCACAAATCCGAAACGATCTTCGCAGCCCGCCGCGCCTCGCCATGGATGGTTCCTTCCCTAAAACAAATAACGCGATATCTGTCTGAATTTAAATTAATGGCACCGCCTGAACATGGCAAATATGAACGCAGAGTGGAAATAACCTTGTAATGGGGGTAAACGTTGAAGGATTGCACAATAAACACCACATTATGACTTCCTTCGTCCGTTATATTCAAATCCCTAGACTAACATTACGTATTATCATATACCTAAAAGCCAAATTTCACGTCCAACGAATATTAGGGCGTGTTCAGATTTGCATTCCCCGGTGTCTATTTCTAGTAAGTTTGGAAAGACCATCTAAATATGAAAATAACATCTTGTTGTTTGAGATGAAAACGATATTTATTTTACAACTAGCTGGTCCCGGCATGCGTTGCTATGCCATTTAATAAAGAAATTGTTTCTCCCTGAGTGTCCTTTCCCATTCTTCCCGTTCCCCTTCCGCCTCCCCTTCTTCTCCTGCGTCCTCTTCCCCTCTCGTGTTACAACTCCGTCACCTTCACCTTCCCTCTCCCCACTCCACTCCCCCCCCCCTTCCCCCGTCCCGCGAACCCCCCTCCCGAGTTCCCTCCCCCCTCACACGTCCCCTTCCCCTCCCGCGTTCCCCTTCCGCCTTCCCTCTTCGCTTTCCCGCTCCATCGTACCGCCAACCCTCCTCCCGCGTTCCATATATTCAATCCCAGTATATTCAATTATTATATATTCAATTCCATATATTCAATCCCAGTTTTTTAAACAGCCCGCGTGCCACCTTTTACTATTTTTATTAAAATTTCCATATTTCATGTATATTAAATTTGGTACCTAACATAGGTACCTATTTAAAATATCTAAAATTCTTGATTCGATTCAAACTATTAGGGGAGTACCTACCTACTTTAAATAAATTTATCAACAAGATTTTCAAAAATAGAATCCTGATTTAACAATCATTGTTTTGCAAAATGTCATTCTCAAACACGCGAACTGTCAAACGTGCAATAGACGTTAGGTTTTCTGAAATTATCCAATTTTCTGCGCAATTTTCTTAATTTTTCTCTCCGTAAGAACCATCGGAATATTCTAAAAAAAGAATTGGTTCAGCTGCTCTCGAGATTTGCGCTTAGCAACAAATTCAGCGATTCATTTTTATATATAAGATTAACACTTATACAGACTAAAAAAGACCAAAATATAATATATACCTACTCGTACATAATGGTTTAATTCGTGGTTGATATACCAACATACAAATGTTTATCTAAACAATTACAGATGGTATCTTTTTGGTGTAATTAAGTAACTCAGCGACGGGTCCTGTGTCGGTATTTTTTCTAATATATCCAGTCATATCCAAGAAAACCGTACCTATCTAGGTTAATCATATCTTTAAATAAGCATGATTTCTTTACTTAAGAACTTACGAGTATTTTTGTGCGTCCCCAAATTGTACAAAATATTTTATGTTTGCACTCGTTTACGGATTTCGATCACCTGTAACTTTCGTTTTTTCTCATTCCTTAACTTTATCCAACAACTCTTAATATTTTCACAGCCCTTGTGTCTTCGTTAAATTAACTAAACAACAATTAGTTCTCTCGAATCGGATGGTTTATGAAATTTAATCCCGTTTATGGACACGCGTCGAATCCGGAAAGTCTAACATTGTGCGTTTTTCATCCGTTCGTTCGCGACATCCGGCCCCCACGAATGCACTTTGTCGCAAACTTTCATCCTTGCTCTGCATAAGCTTGTTTTCACGATAATATAACATTACTAGACATTATGTATGACGTATGAGGCGTACCTGCCTGACTTATTAAACGATGCTGAGATAGCGGCGCTGTCTATTTTTATACCAATTATTGATGTTTGAAATTACTTTGGCGGAAACTGTCGCTCATTTGAGCGCTATTGCCTCCCCACACTCCTCATTGATTTTAAAGACTTTTACACGTCAAAAAATACAAACAGCGCGCAAATAATCTAATATATTAAAAATTTCGTGTCACGGTATTTGTGGCCGCACTCCTCCGAAACGGCTTGACCGATTTTTATGAAATTTTTTATGTATATTTGGTAGGTATGAGAATAGGTTTTAAAGTATATTTCATACCGCGAGGTGATTAGGGTGTCCCTACCCAGAAAAACAAAGTTTTTTTGTTAAAAAAAAAAAATGTTTTTTTTTCATTTGGCATCAAAAAATACCTATAACCCCAAATTTTAACCTTCCTACCCCCACCTTCCCATTTTTTAATCGCGATTTTAGTATTTTTGTATGAACAAACTTAACCGCCTTTCGTAGGTATTTCAAACAGAACGAAATTATTTATGTTGTTGAATGATAGATGGCGCTACGTCCGCCTCATCGAACTTTCATCTACGCACACGCAAGGCATTCACGAGAAGCATCGCGTCATTTTGATATTTCATTCGGCATCATGTTCTCGCGTGGGGTCATCGAGCTTATTTGTGTTGGCTAAAGACGGGCTGACAAAAAATATCGTACACTCAATAGGCCACTTGCATCAAATTTTTTTAAAAAAATTTCCGGTTTAGGCAAATATTCTAAGACACTCTGTATTTTTTAATCGTATTTTTGAAACCCTGGGGATTTTTTGAAAATTTCAATCCGATAAATCAGACCATTTTTTATAAACCGGAAAGACGGGACATAATTTTATAGGTTTGAAAAAACGATAATTACATAGCCGAAAATCATTTAAAAAAAAAAGAACATTTTCCACACGAATGGCACAGGAGAATAACGAGGCATACCAAAAATATTACATCTCATAAATATTTTTTTTCCTTGATCCATCTTATTGACCATAAATCATTATAATGAACAGCGTCTTTATTACTAAATTCAATGTAATATACTTGTACTTGTAAATTATAATAATAATACGAATATTATAAAATTTAATTTTGTTAAAATCAGCACCATAATCATTATACCTCTAAAACACGTACCGACATCATCTGCACGTTCTGAAGAGAACCCCGTAGATCATTAAAAGTACGGGGTTCTCTTCAGAGCATCTGTCAAAAAGTGAAACCAAATGATAAGTTCGCAGAGAACAAACAATAAATCTAGTGAACGAATTCAAAAATTCGCCTGAAATCAAAGTGATGCCATATAAAAAAATAAATCAGTGTGGAATTTTAAAAAAATAATAGGAACATTTTCGGAGACGGGACATTTTCATGTAGTGACGTCACAAGCCTAAATAATGGATTTATTTATTTAAAAATAACAAAAACTGTACATTTCTATACAATTTTACTAACATTTTCTTAATCTTAGTAAAAAGATCTATCCACATGATTTTTTCCAAGTCGTTATGAAATCCATGCAAGTGGCCTATTACTCTTCGAAATTCATATTGATTTTCTTTATTTCATTTTCTTACTTTAGTTGGTGTTTTTTGCTTTTATCGGCGGTCATCGTCCATAGCGCTCCATTTCTCTTTCTGTCATAGATCCCATCCCCACACATTTCCAATACATTCGTTATTTTTTATTTACCAACCAAAATATTCACTAGAAATAATTTATATGGCAGCACAACGTTCGTCGAGTCAGCTAGTTATCTATATTTTAAATATCGACTGCTTGCACAGTCCGTGTACTAACAGCCTGGGTAAAATAATCAAACATTTTAAATGTACCTATCTAGTTTAAGTTTAGTTTTAATCTGAATTCTATCTTTAGAAAAAGCCCCGGAGCTTCCCTTATCAAAGTATTTTAAAGTAGGTAATTAAAATGGCGTATACTACAACGGTCGCCATTGTTACCAAATTCTTTCAGTTCAGATCTAGTCGGAAGTCGGAACGTTTGGAAACCTTTTCAATGCCTCTCCTCGACTAGGCAAAGACTCCCGGCGGCGGGAGTTTTTGAAACCCCTGTCTGGATGCGACTAGGTGTGCCTTGAGCGTTTGTTGACAGACGCAGGGCAAACCCGAGGTGCCATTCGCCAAAAATAACATTGCCTATCCCCCGTCCCCTCTGTAAACCCAAAGCGAGATAAATCTGCAATAATATTATCATTGCGGTTGCAATCGTCAATCCTGCTGACACTTCAAACTGCCACTGCGAATGCGAACATAAAATCAATTTGTCGGATGGATACTAAAATCAATTTGCTTATTTGATTTTATTTAATACGACAAATTGGTGCAGTGGAATTTTCCGTTATTGTTATTGACTGAGCTTAGCGAAGTCCTGTTTTAATTTTTGGCATTTCGCCTGTCTATAAATTTGTGCGTATGTTCCGTTTCCGATTTAAGATGGTGGCCGTGTTGAATACTGCCTTTTTATCCCGCCAGAGTTTGCAGGAGCGTGGATCCTTCTATGACCTGTCAAATTGGAACAACCGATATTATTGCACCTACCTGCACGAAGAAAGTTGGAAAAATGAATCGTCTTTGAAATAGTGACGTATCTTTGGAAAAAATGTATAATTCCTAATTTGAAAATAAATAAAATTAAGTAAGTACATAAAATGCGTGGTTCATAATTAAGTACCTAGATAGGTATTTAAGTACATTTTACTTACAAAACTTCTGATATCAAAGGAAATTTTGGTGTAAATTTACGAAATAAGATAAAATTACAAACATATTTTCTTGAACGCGAGGTTTCTGTTTATAGATAGGCGCCTAATCTACTACGTTTTTCTCATCTAATATTAGATATTGACATTATAATATAATATGTACTATGGAATAAACTATAGGCAATGTCTTTTTGTGCGGTTGAATTTACCTGTATTTAATAGCTTCGAAGCTCGTGATGGAAATGACGCATTTCGTATGCAGAAAATATTTAGTATTGAGCTAAGGATTTTAGAGAGATATCCAAATTTCATGACGCCAAAGTTCCCTTTCGAGAGATTTTGCCGCTTTTCTCTGAGCTCTTCTTTATAAGGTATCCACTTTATATTTTATACGTACCTTTTTTCAAAGTTAAAAAAGCTATGAAGTTGATAATGGGCACATAAACGCAATTATTATATCGTAAACTTTCAATTCTTCAATTATTATAGGGGTAGGTTTAAAATGGCCCCTTTTTTAAATATACCTACAAAAAATTATATCTTTACCCCTTAAACTTTTTTATCGTTGGTGTCGTAAATTTTTTAGGTTCTTAGGTTCAAGTGAGGTCGTATGTTTTTGATAATTTAATTACTCTATGAAGATATTAATACACATTATGAACAAACGTCCGCCCTTCAAATTTGAAAATAGGGAAGCGGGGGCATCATAACTTAATAAAATCGTTGTGCTTTAATTATGTATCTACTATCCAAGATCAACTAAAATGTTTTATGTTTGCTCATAAATAATTTTAATTGACAGTTTAAATTTAATTGTTTTCATTTTATCACAATTCAAAATTTGTTTATTTCGAAAGTTTTTTTTTTGTTTTTTTTTAAATTGATAATTTTTGACACAATGCGTATACATATAGTAGATACATAAAATAATGAAAAGCATATAAAAAAAACTTAATATAATAAATGTATGAACCAAAAAAATACCACAAAGGCAATGCCTGTGCGTGGGTATAATACTGATTTTTTTTTTTTATTTCTATGGTTAAAGTGAAGATTTTAAGTAAAATTAAGGATTTAAAAAGAGTAACTGAATAAATGCAATTAAAAACTACAACGTAATAACAGTGTGCACTGTTATCGCATTTGTGAAAGTTTTATAGGAATGAATGCTACAAGTGCAATTTAAAGATTTTTTTCAAATTGATTTCATTCTTCTCACTTAACTTCAACAATAAATATTACTCTGGACTTTCATCGTTCGTGCATTAATTGCCTTAAGTCAACTAGTTGTATGCATGTTCCAAACAATTTAGTGTCGTGTCAGTAGTCAGTATCATAGCAACCATGGCTGTATCAAAGCTTTTTTTGCAATTCTCAACGTTGTTGAACTCAAATCTCCCACAGTTACAGGGAACACACACGTCCCCTCAGCTGAAATGGTTAGTTGCATCACGTTTTTACACTACGCAATTAGTTGCATACCACTAGTGGTGCCGCAATTTTCCGCTAGCGCGATTCTAATTCTGTGGCATACCTATAACAAATGCATGCATCATGAAACTATATGTTTACACGTGAAACTAACAGTGCAACTAATTTCAAGAAACAACTTTTGCGCAACTAGTTGCATAATTTCGAACTAAACACAGTGCAAGTTTAATGTTGTAAAGTCATGTTGTGTCAAGAGTAATTTGTTCGAATTTCGAAAAACGTTCGTTATTGATGAATGGGGTTTCTTATAATTGTAAGAGTTTTTTTGGTTGTACGTTCTTTTAAAAAAAACTCGAGCCAATGTCAGCAGCGGCTTTGTTTTGTAAATAAGTACCAACGCAACAAGATCACCGATAACATAGCATAGTGAGCATGATAACATAGATCACCGATAACATAGCAGTGAGCATAACAAAAATCATAAATTATTAAGAGAGACATAATCGGTCGTTAGGAATAATTAGTGTTGGTTATTTCGCCGCCACAATCCACAATAGACCGCGTAATAGTCCTGCCCGACCAGAGGCCAAACCGCGGACGTTCATCATTCACTGTTTACTAGTTTAGTGTCTGCTGTTTACAACACTCCAGCGCCCGCGCCGGTTACAAAACCTTCGGCCCTGCCTGACGACCATCATTACCGGCTATGTATAGACAAAGCGGAACGAATGCACTGCCGGGAAATGCATTAACGGCTTGGAAATTCCTCGGTAAAAAGCTGAGATAAAAGCCCCGTCCACGAAAGCTGCTCTTTTAAGCTCTCTTGTTTTTTCAGACAAATTATTCAAAGGGCCACGGGTGTATTTTACTCTGGATGGGTTCATTATTCAAAAGAAACTGTTGGAGGGGAACTACTACAAAAACTTTATTAACAGAAATACGTTGGTTAGCGCCAAATTTAAGTAATTTTATTTATTTATTTACACGGCTTTTGTATCTAGAAAAACGGATTTGTTTACGGATAAATAAAACTGAGGCTGAAGTCGGGGACGCCACAGAGAGTTAGTTATGTTATCAGTGTTATCACACTTACCACATAGATCAAATTCTTGCGTCGGATCATGGCAAGAGTCGGAATAACTGAAACGATGTGTAGTTCCACATGAAGCAAAGTGCTGTACAAACCAAGAAACCTGCATCTTTTTATTTTCTTCGTCGAAGAAAACAGTAGGTACTTAATTTCTTCAGCGGGTGTTGCAATTAGTGGTGTAATCAACATACCTAATGCTGCGCATAAACAAAAGAAAAAAGTGCGAGCCGGGCCACGAATTATTTATGGGAAAGGAACAAAGCAACCGCGGTTCGTGACTCGGTTCGCATTTTTTTCTCCGGTTTATAGTGAATAACATAGGGAAGGGGAGACCTATCTCTATGCGTTATGACCTTGTTATGACCCCTTCCAGTTTCAGCTTTCCCGATCAAGTGACGGGAGTGAAAGACATGTATTAATTTTGAACAAGATGCTTACTCGTAATTGATTTTTTATCACAAAAATGTTTTGGATCTTAATTTCCCAGTTTTATATCGTTTCAACATGCGTGCCACAGCCCACAACCGTCTAGAAAATTGTGATAGGTATTATGTTTTCATTTTTCTCAATAATATCACAGCCATATTTAGCTCAACAAAAAACATATAAAATGCGTTGGATTTAATAACAAAGTTCAACTAGATACTCAAAATTTTGCATTGTGCACCATTCGTTTGTGATTGAAAATTATATTAAACTAACTGGTTCCCGACATGCGTTGCTATGCCATTTAATAAAGAAAATGTTTCTCCCTTTAAATTGTTTTTCCCATTCGTCACGTTTCCCTTCCGCTCCCCTTCCTCTCCCGCGTCCCCTTCCCCTCTCGCGCTCCCACTCCGTCTCCTCCACCTTCCCTCTCCCTACTCCACTCCTCCCCTTCCCACATCCCGCGAACCCCCCTCTCGAGCTCCCCTCCCCCCTCCCAGGTTCCCTCCCCCTCCCGGGTTCCCCCCCCCCCTCTCGCAAACCCCCTAACCGAGTTCCCCACCCGCATTCCATACATTTAGTCCCGCTACATTCAGTTTTCAAACAGCTCACTATTGCAATGTTTTTATACAAATTTCATAATGTAGCTCAAAAGTAGTTTTATACCAATCTTGTCCTGACAATAACGAACAAAAAAAGAAAATGAGAAAGTGCGAAGAATACACAACATAAGCGCGAGTGATTAGAAGAAGGAGTCGGTGACGCCCCACGAAGACTTGGTACCTACAATGGAATAGATATAATGGAAGAGCACAATGCACTGCATATGAAATCATTCGCCATCTTGTTTTTCCTCTACGTGTGGTAGAGGAGTTAGTGGAGGTCATAGAGGCACGCTGAGATTATTCAGCCACTTCTAATCGACTGCATCAGTCACTTGATTCATCACGGATATGCCTCCGGGAAGCTGGTGGAGGGGACACGCTTATATTACACATTTATTCGGAATGAATATCGATCAACCAGTGTATGCCAAGATGGAGGGGTGTTGCGTTCAAAACGATCAGAATAATTAAGTTTTAGATACAATCGCTTAATTTTTGTTCTACCTACATCCCTTGTACAAAGGTTCATTGCGAAACCATTTCAAATTTTAATGAATTGCGCTTTTTACGTTGGTTGATTTGCAAACAAATTCGTATGTCGGACAATTCGAGAGTTGCTTTATTACACCGCTGAGATTTATAATGTAATAACAGATAGATGGCTATAATATACTTTATTATTCATTGTCATTTATTTTGCGAGCGGTATTAATGCGGTGGGAAGAATGCAGACGGCAGACAGAGATGTATTTTCATTCACACGCGGTTTTTAAAGACGTAATGTACGAGTATGAATATCATCACGATGAAACAAAGATGTCGAGATTTTTATGCGAAAAAGACGTCATCTGTAATAAATATCAAGTAAATGCAAGTGCAAGTAACTAACAATCACGTCATTTCTTAAAGAGAACCACCACACACTCTGCCTTGGCTCCCATTACTTGCTTTAACCATAGATATGATCTTATTAACGTGATCCTACTCAAAGTGTTTTATTTTCTAGATCGTACCATGTCTACCACGGACTACCCTATCTTATTTATCCATTCAAATATTCTCCTAAAGACAATCCTTTCTTCATCCATCCGCTCTATACGTCCAACTGTCTAAGCGACCGTCTCTTAAATCTGTTCATAAATATGGAGAAGTGTTCATAAACATGAAATTTTTGAAGTAACACCAACACAACCTACAGAACATGTAGATGAGGAAAACAACTAACATAGTCAACAAACATGAAGATAAATAAATCAACAAGCACGAAAATGAGGTAGACAAATGAATCTTCAAACCTAAATAATAAAAAATAACTAACTCACTTTTTGCAGTTTCGGAGTTTTAGAAAGAGCTTGAAAGGAGGGCTCCAAATCATAATCTAACTCTGCCAGCGAGAACCAATCAGAGAAATACTGTCGTCACTCTTTTTGGTTCTTGGTTTTCTGGTTGATTGGTTCTGTCTGCAGAGCTAGATAATGATTTCGAACCCTCTTTTCAAGCTCTATCTCAGAAATTGCAAAACGTGAGTTAGTTCACAATGGTTTAAGACGATATCCAAATATGAAGATGAGGAAATCATGATGTAACAACCTATAATCCGCCTCAGAACAGGAAACCCTACTGTTGAGAACTGTTAATAAACTACCATACTATGTAAGTATTTTAAGGTTCCATGACAACTCAATAAAGCGGCATTTCAACAACCCCTTTGAAAAGTCTTTAGAAATGATGAAATTTTCGTAACGTAATTTAACCAAGTTTTTATTCATAATTTTTTATGACTTTTCAAAGGTTTAATAAAGTTCGATACATGTTTAGTTGTCCAGTCACCGCATTTTAATAGTCATTAGTCATTATGTTGTAATTTTTTTTTTTTTTTACAAAAATAGTTTTTTACGAAAATAATTTCCCTCAGGGCCTATGTCATCTGGGATGCTGTGTGGAGGGTCTTTTTGAGGAGAGGAAGGAATGAACATTGGTCTTGAAGAGACCCATGTTGTAGGAAGGAGGAAACACAAAGGCCGGAAAATCATTCCACAGCCGAGCTGTTGAACACAAGAACGAGTCGAAGAAACGACCCGTTCTCATGTGACAAATGTCAACCGTGTACAAATATTGGGCACGCGTTTGGCGTGTTTCAAGACTATGCACCGGTGCCGAAGGGATCAATGATGCTAGTTCCTCGGAGCATCTTCCATTGTAATACCGTTAGAACAAGGATAGCATTCCCACCCGACGCCTGTGCTCTAAAGATTGCAATCCGTCTGTTAAGATGGGAGAATCTATCAAACGGACTGCCCGTTTCTGCACAGAGTCGAGGGTATTTTTCAGGTATTTTGGTGCTCCAGACCAGAGATGGCTGCCAAATTCACCCATGGGGCGCAAAAAATAATAAAAATATGCTTTAAATTTAAATACCCACGTCTTATTATGCTTTATACGTATTTACTGTATTTCTTAATACAAATAGTTTACTTTTTTAATATAAATTAATGACGTTGGATTTTTTATAAGAAAAACTCATTTTTATAACTTTTGAAGATTATTCCCATCAATCTTTATTCAGAACGACTTTACCTATTTCATTCATCTTTTTTAAGTTTTCTAATACTTTGTAGAAGGTTCTTACGGAAAGAAAAATTAAGAAAATTGCGCAGAAAATTGGATAATTTCAGAAAACTTAACGACTGTTTTAACTTCGCACGTTTGACAGTTCGCGCGTTGACGTTTCGCGCGTTGTTAGAAGGAGGTTGGCGGGACATGGAACGGGAGAGGGGAGTGGGGAGGCGGGGAAGGTGGAAGGGGAACGCGGGAGGGGAAGGGGACGTGGGGTGGTAAAGGGGACGCGGGAGGGGACGGGGACGCACGGAAAAGGATATGCGGGGAGAAATAATTTATTTATTTGAATATGGCATTGCAACGCATGCCGGGAACCAGCTAGTATAATAATATACATAATATAATAAATATCTATTTCTATTTTTCTGCGTCTTGTTCTTTTTCATATTTTCGTTTAGATTATTATTTTTATCTTCTTCAATAATAATTTTGGCGTCACTGGGTGGTTTACCCGTTCTGAGGTCCCTCGAATTATCACTTAAACTTTGATTCAATAGAAACTAATTAAAAACATATATTTTTTTAAATCCTTACCATATTGTCGGATCTTCACAAACAAATACTGACCACCAATTACTGATTACGTAATCATAATACTTAGATACATCACGGCGAAACAAAAACCATGAGAACTTTAAACGAAAAAAACGTCATCTGTTATAGATTAGAGGTGGGTAAGTTCTGCATTTTTCCGGAAGCCTCCGAGACTTGCTTCCTTTTAAAAGTACACGAGTTCTAGGAGCAGGTCCCGGGTCCGAGTTCTTAGGTGCGGACTGGGCACTGGGTATTGTTGCCGCGCACCGAAACGGGACGCACGGGTTCAAAGAACTCGGAACCAGGACCTACTCGTAGAACCCACACGATAACTCAGAACCCCGGAGTCGGACAAGACCCGCACGAGGACTAGGACCCATTCAATGTAGGTACATTCAATGTACCTACATTGCACGGTCTTTTATTGAGAATTTAAATAAGTAAATTAATAAGCTGTAATGCTTTACTATAAACTATTATTTTAAAATGCACGTCACCCGTTGATTAACGATACCAGATAAGACGCTCTAATTAAAAACGATTCCGTGTCTAGCCGAAGCGGTCACGCACGTGTATGTCGATCAACGGACAGCGACCGAATGAACGCCCAGGCCCAGCCCACGTCTCGTGACCCAAGGGGAAGTGTCATTGGCGGGCCGCAGGTCGCGGGGAGTGTTCAACGGTTCACGCAGTTCCGAGAACTACCGAGACCCGCGACTCATGAGTGGAATGGTGAGTGACGCCGGACGGTAGTTCGTGGTTCCTGCTACTCAGTACTATTCATTAGCACCGGAGTACTCGCGGAGCAAGCCGGCGGCCACGGGGTGAGTCAGGAATGTATCGTAGTTCGTGAGTCCGGGAGTGGGCGGAATGAATGGATTGTGTCGCGATTCACGACATTCACGTAGCTCGGAACAAGGCGCTTGGGTTTAAAAGAACCCGGGACTTGTATTCGAGTGCCTAGTGGCTAGGAAAGCCGACCCCGCGGCGCCGCGGTTTTCGCGCTTCGGCGTTGAGTTGCTCGGGGACCGCCGGATTTATTTGGATGCGAGTACTGGGACTGGGCCGGGTTCTCTGGGAGTAGTCGATTTGAAAAAGGAGTGGGAGTAGGAACCGCTTCCCGCAAAGGAGCGGATCACACGAGCCCATTCCAGCTGAACTGACACATCGCTATTATAGATATCAATTTGTATATAAATATAAGTGCATGTAGGTAAGTGTATGTAAACAATCTGTTTCCCAAAATGTTGTTGATTTTTTCCGGCTGTTTTATGTAGGGTAAATTATTTATAAAACATTCAATCGAACGTAGTTATGCAGAAAGCAGCTAGCCACAAAAACTAGAACTGTCATAAAAGCACTTGTGTCTAAAGATTGAATAATCAAATCTGCACAACACTAAAATATTTTTTTGTTTTCACAAAATTAAGTATAGGTATATTATAATATGTAGATGCCAATTTCTTATAACTATAAAGTGTATTTAAATATAGATTTTTAGAGATGTTCGTTTTTTCAGCTCTGACTAGAAAACATATTAGTGAATGTAAATATCAATGATCTTACTATCTGAAGTATGTATTCTATAGAAAACTGCCAGAGCTTCCAAAAACACATGTATCATATAATTACAAGTGCCATGGACGTTTTCTACTGATTAGATAAATGTCATTGTTCGAATTTTAGGTATTTTGCTGAAATCGACCGGTTGATTCTTGCTGTTTTTTGTTATACATGTTTTGAGAAATAGCCACAAAGTGTTTTCGTACGTAGAGTTTGTTAAAAAGGGGACATTTATTACGTAACGCACTTGGGGGGGTCTTGTGAAACGTTTCTGTGCGTTACGAGGGAGGGGGGTTCGATCAACGCGTTACGTAACATGTTTTTATTTATTTAGATAAAAAAAACTAGGGAATTAAAATCTTACAAGTTGGCAATCCTTTTCGTTCTCTACAGCTCTTGTTTAATTTATTACCGCAAACGCGATTAAAACAAGAAAAAAAAGGTATTTAAGCGACTTTCCAGTACATTGCGCAACTTAATTGTGACTTTCAGGTAAAAAATTGTCACTTGGGCGTTACGTAACGTTTAGGGGGGGGGGGGCTGATACGAAATAACGTTACGGCGCGTTACATGGGGGGAGGGGTAAAAATTGCGTTAGGTAATACTTGAACGCCCCCAAATCTACTTTTGTAATAGAAACTAATTAAAGTAATGCCAAAAGATGGCGCCACTTACGTTAACAGCTAGCGTGAGGAACGTCGGCTGGCAGGCGTAAGTACTATTGGATTCGTACTTTCGTGAATAGTGCAATGGAGAAATGGATGGCTAATGGCTATTATTGTAACTGACAGTTGTGAATAATAATACCAAATACCACGTTGTGATTTCTACCATGCGTAGATATATTAGAATGTGCATTGGGCGCTTTCTGCAGATTTTGAAATGATTTTTATGCGATCAACAAATACTTTAGAAGAATTCATTGGTGGTGGAACATACTCTCCATGGTAGACCTTACTCCGTCGGATGACAACAATATCTTATTTTGTGAACTGGCTGGTTTCTAACTCGTTCTCTCAACCCGCGACCTGTTATTTCCATCAGTTTTCGTTCTGGAAGATTTCTTTAGTGAACGTGCCTTCAGGCGTCATGGAGCGATTAAAACTCGGCTGGAGGCTCTTTGCTTTCATCCATTCCTTTTCGACGAGAAATAATTAAAATCATATGCCCTATAAATGCAAAATGCATTGAAACTCTCCATTCAAATAAAAAAATATATTTCTCTCAAATGAATTCTTCCAGGGGAGAGAGAGCAAATAAAATAGCACTATAAAAATTATACATCCGTTCTGATTAAACTTCTGTTTCTGACAAGTAGGTTCAGTGGCGTAGCTGCCACCCGATGGGGCATTGAGCACAATTCTCTAGCCACCCCCCCCCCCCTCCCTTTCAGAACGGACCAATTTTTTATGAAGTCGAAATTTGCGTTTTGTCAACTTTAATGGGGGGGCACCCACTCTAGCTACGCCACTAAGTAGGTTACCTACAATTCCTACATACATAGGCACACAACATGGTAACCCCGATGTGAAGCATATAGCAGAATCAGTTACATGCGTAGGGCTTTACTAATAAACGTGTTTTAAATTTTACACAACTGATAAACAATTATGAATGTACTAAAGTTAAATGGTGTTTTTCGGTGGGGTAAAATTTAAAACAGTTTTATTAATAAGGGGGATTCCCCCTTACCAATATACATATATATTTATAAGTAAAGACCGGATTATATGCAACAAAAACAGCCCAAAATATGCATGCAAATATGCAATAAAAATAGCTAAAATATGCTCGAAAATCCATAAAAATATGCAACATGAAATAATACAGGAAGTCGTATATTTAGTAAGCTATTAGTTCTCAAGGATAACAATCGTATTTTAGAAAATATCAATTACAAAATGTATTTAACAATGAAATTTACAATTTACCTTTAAAAACGCACATGACTGTAAAAGTACCTACTGTTCTAAATTTCTGTAGACAAATTGTGTCTACGATCGCTTAATATATTTTTGTAAGCCGAATTTTTTTTTACATGAGATCCACACAGGAGGCCCTGAGAAAAAAAAATCCCTTAAGGCCTATGTCATTTTTTGTGATGCTGTGTGGATGTTTTTTTTTTAAGGAAAGAAAGGAGAGGAGAGTTCTGGGAAGGAAAAGTGTTTAATGGGTGGGTAGGAATCTGGGCGTGAATCAGTGTGTCCTGGTCATCAGCCTCCAAGACCTAGACAAACCTCGCCCCATGAACCCAGACACCCCTGCTAAATCACCAAACGTAGCGAACCACTTATGGTGACCTATGGCAGAGGTGTTGGTTATCCAATAAAGGTTTCTGGGGCGGAGATAGGGTAGACTGGGGACGATTGAAACAAGTTATGATTGAAACATCTCAATTTACTCAAAAACTACAATACTTAAGAGTGTGATACAACACTCGAAACTCCGTCAGGTCTGTTGGGAGGTTTCTACAAAAGCGCACTAGCCGGCGAGTGACTCAATCGTGCTTAGGGGACATTATTGGATTTCGCACTAAAAAGTAAATATTTACGACATTTTTGTTTATATTATAACTCATTTTACGCTCGCAGTTTGACGAAATGTTTTGTTACATTCTCTTCTTTATCTATTTTAGAGTATTTATAATGCATTTGCGTGGCGTTAATGTCTATTTATCAGGGTTATTTTTGATTTTGAAGTAGAAAATGCTGCGTGGAGATGTTTGAAACAACTTGTGTGAGGATGATTGCAACGTTTCAATCATAACCATGTTTCATTCGTCCACACCGAGAGAAAAATTTAAAGTTAAAATGAAAAAAGGTCAGAAATTCAAATCATTAAGTCTTCACACTAGACGTACTTCTGTGATCTTGAATATATTTTTTTTACATGTATACCGCACAAGAGTCCCAACTGCTCCCATCTGGAGCCAGTGGGACTGTACCGGACGGGTGAACGAAGAAGAAGATGATTTCTATTCCGGCCGTCTTCTTCTTCATTTTTAAATTTGTAGATGATATATGCAAACGAAGACGAGGAAGTGAGTTCCGTCAGAGACCGTCCTCGTCTTCTAAAAATTAGTTGAGGATTAGTTTTAAGTTTAAATTTACTATTGTTTCTTTTGTAATTTGTTTTTTAGTTTAATAAAAACTATTTTTTATATGAATATGGGCCATGCGGAGAGGTTGACGACGGGAATAGGTTTTGCTATGTCAGCCTTTGTTTTCGACTTCTCCGTACGCCACTGGTGTCCACCACGAGGGGAGAAAGCTACCCACGGGGGAGGGGCGGGCTCCGCTTCCCTACCCTTCCCCGCACCTACCCTCCGGGCGGACCAATAGGAACGCACCATGCCTCGGGGCGGACCAATGGGAAAGCTCCATCATAGCTAGAGGTATTTCGAAGGGAGGAAAATTAGAATTAATCATGATATCAGATTGAATTGCGAGAGCTCGGTCCAACATATCGGCAAATAAACAATATGGATGTGTTGGCCGAACTCTCCGCTACGTAATACCAAAATGTAACCTAGGCTAAGTTTAGAATTAAGAAAGTTATTTAAGTTTCCCCCGCATAATATGGGTTCGGGGGGCCCGCCAAATGTTGTATAAATCACTGTATAAAATCGAATAAATTATGTGGAGAAAGGTCGTGGGGGTCAAACAGAGGAGAAGGATAAGGGGAAGGGCTGAGACAATAGCAATCTCTGCTGTGTGGAACACAGCAGAGGTTACGACCCGCCAAAACTCGGACCGCCGGAAAAGTAGGCAAGAATTTGGGTCCGCCCCCGCCGGTGGCGAGAGTGGCGGGTCTGGCTATAAATAGAGTGGTACCTCGGGAACGACAGTCATTCAACGCATACATACAACTCGAACTGGTACCGTCTCAAGCACTTCTTCGCCTCTCCTTCCTGGCCTCGGACTTCTCTCCGGACTTGACCTGAAACTTGGAGTTTTCATTTCTGCTTCCCCGGGACCCAGCTATTCCCCCGAGAAGGGCCGCCGCTCCGGTGACTTGACAAGTATCTCGGCGGCTACCCAGGACTGACCGGCGCTCTATCTACAGTCTATGTGAGTGGCGGAAACGTCGCTTACAGGGACTATGGCATCCCCATATGTCAGAAATTCAAATCATTAAGTCTTCCCACTAGATGTACTTCCGTGATCTTGAATATATATATTTTTTTTACATGTATATCGCACGAGAGTCCCTACTGCTCCCGTGTGGAGCCAGTGGGAATATGGCATCCCCAATTGGGGTATGTTTGGTGCTGAAGATAATGGGGAAGGGAAGGAGATGGGAAAGAGGGAGGTGGGGAAGTACCTGGCTATTCAGATCTGGTCACCAAACACGGCTAACGCCATTTCAAGCAACGTTTCAATTCTGAATGGTGGTCTTACACCACGGCGATACTGAGAGTATTTTCCACTCTGGAACGTGCCGCAAATATACTATATATTATTATAAATTAATAAATTGTGAAATAACACAAATTATTCAAATAAAAAATTTTTGCCACGCTGGGATTCGATTCCGCGACCTTCGAAGTGCTAGTCAAAAGCCTTACCGCTGGACTACGCCGAATATGGATGGAACTTTTTGAAAAATGGAGTATGGCACAAGCAACAAGTTTAAATTGACATAATGTTGATGAATTCTTCTACAATTTAGCGAACGAGGACATCTATAACATAGATGAGATCGGTGTCACAACTATTCAAAAACCTAAACGGGTTGTAGCCAGGAGAGGAACTCGGCAAGTAGGTGCCGAACGAGGAACTCTCGTAACTGTCTGTAGCAGCAAACGTAATTGGCAACTCAATTCCGCCGATGCTCATATTCCCACGTGTCAATTAAGCCATTTCTTAAAAGATGGTCCGATTGGTAGTATCGGTACCGCAAACATATCTGGCTGGATGCAAGAAGAAAATTTTACCAAATTTCTGATTCATTTTCAAAGCCATACCATTCCGTCTATAGACCACAAAGTTCTTTTACAACTTGATAATCATTCATCGCCGTCAAATCCTATGAAATCAAAATAAACAAATTTTGTGAAATCAATATTTAATCTTCAAACCATTCCAAAATTAATAGGCTAGAGAAAACTACATCTAACGACTCTGAAGAAGAAACGATACGAGTAAGATGACCAAATGTATAGGAAAAGGTGCACTGGAATCCGACGAAAATCTGAAAAAAATCATCCTTCACATTGATAAAAAAAGTGCTTCGTAGTCTCTCCACTCTTGTCTAATTTAGATTTCTGTATGTTTCACTTCTACCGCATGTGAATTGCGGTTTTTTTCTTTTCTTTTGTAGCTACCTGCGCTGTGAGAAGTACTTACTTAAGAATTCAAATTCAAGCAATTCAAATTCCAATTCTTTTGAACAGCAAGCTGAAACAAATTGTACTGTTTATTTATTTTTAACTGTCACACTCCATATGTTGATAACATTGTAAAAATTTTAATGGCACATAAAAAAACTATCAACCGATGATTCTAGAGCTTTCTTTTAACTGTGTTTACGTAGCACGTTCAATTGCTACATTGGATCACGTCGGGGTCACCAATGTAGCAATTGAACGTGCTACGTAAACACAGTTAAAAGAAAGCTCTAGAATCATCGGTTGATAGTTTTTTTATGTGCCATTAAAATTTTTACAATGTTATCAACATATGGAATGTGACAGTTAAAAATAAATAAACAGTACAATTTGTTTCAGCTTGCTGTTCAAAAGAATTGGAATTTGAATTGCTTGAATTTGAATTCTTAAGTAAGTACTTCTCACAGCGCAGGTAGCTACACTTTTAATAGATATCTACTATTTACTTGTTTAATAGATTTTAATGCCCCTTAACCGATTATTTAAAGTTTTTTGGTCTAAAATATTGCCCTATTTTGTATAATAATGTCACATCGCAAACTTGCTTAATTGTTGAATTTTACACAGAAAAAATGCTCTCAATTCAGAGGTTAATTCTACATTGTTATGATTGAAACAGTGTGATGGTTGAAACAAGCACTTTTGTATGAAAGCAAAAAACTTATTTTTTATACCGTTCTATTCTGCTCCACGATAATATCGCAGTAAAACTATGTTGATTATGCCAAATACACATTGTTAGTATAAACTAAGAGCTCTAAAACACAAATAATAAAAAATATATTTAAAGTTGTTTTATTTCAAGACATTTATGTTCGTAGTTTTTAAAATACTTGTAATATTTTTAATCACTATTCATGATCTCATTGAGTACTGTTATAATAATGAAAATGCTTAACATTGATTAAAATCCAAATTTTTGCTGATGACATTAAAATTTACAAAAAAGTAATTAATATTAATGACAGCCTAGAATTGCAAGAGGATATCAATAGGCTTGGACTATATTGCGCGAACAACCAACTGTACCTTAATCTAGAAAAATGTAATACAATATCTTTCACCAAAAGCACTAACCCCCTAACATTCCCATATAAAATAAACGGAGTTGAATTAAAAAGGTGTAGTGAAGTAAGGGACTTAGGAATAATAATGGACTCCGGAATGTCTTTCCGATCACACATAAATTCCATTTGTGACAGGGCCTACAAACTCCTAGGATTCATTGTAAGAGTGACTAAACCATTCAGATCACCGCATGTAATCAAGATATTATATTTTTCTTTTGTTCGCTCCATACTAGAATTTGGATCAGTGATTTGGAATCCCCAATACAAAGTCAATATTGAAAGGTTAGAAAGAATCCAAAAAAAAAATTTGAAATACTTGGACTTTAAATCGTTCCGAATATCAGAACATGTAAAAGATTCCTTAGTATTCCATAAAATTACATCACTAGAAGAGAGAAGAAATATATCCGACCAGAAATTTTTATACAAAATCATCAACAACGCTGTTGACAGCAACTATCTTCTGGAAAACATCCATTTCCACTGTCCAGTACGTAATACAAGAACAAACAAACTATTCCACATCCCACAATTAAAAACTAACTACTCACAACATACATTTCTGAAAAGGACGTGCACAAAATATAACAATATCCTTTCAGACGCTGATATTTTCCATTTGTCCTCAGTTCAATTCACAAAATATGTAACGGAGAAGATCAAAACAGATTGTTGATCATGAATCCTGCTGTGTGCCTTATTTTATTATTTTTCTCTTATTATGTTGGTTTCATCTGATTTTCGTATGAATTATTATGTTGGTTTCATCTGATTTTATTATGTTGGTTTCATCTGATTTTTTGTAATCTAGTTAGGTATTATGTATGTATAACTTCTTATATTAATGAGTTTTTTGTTTTTTCTTTAAATTCTATATTCTCAAATGTGGAAACTTCACTGGTTCATGCAAATTTGTCAATTGTAATTATTTAATAAATTATGTACAACTGTTTGTTTCCCAAATAAAGTAAAATAAAATAAAAATAAAATTACTCACGTAATATTATACAGGGTCTAATTATGTTCGATCTGATTATAGATAGAGTTGTGTATCGATTCGTCCTTTATGTGGGAAATTGCACGGTAATTTATTAGATTAGGCTGGTTAAATTATTAACAAAATAATTTTTGTTGTACACTCGCAGAACGAGATTTAATTATTATTGCGTGTTGGTATTTAGGGTAATACACACTGAGATTTTACATACAATGATAAGAATTTCCTACTAAGAAAACTAGGTAAAATAATTATTTATAATAAAGTATATAAAAAAAATACGTTTACGTTTTACGTGAACACCACACAAAGGTCCTAACTGCCAAAATGGGGTATGCTGTTAAGCTGAAGGAAGTTGGAAACGATTGAGATGGGGAAATTGAATGTTAGGAAGTACGTGCCTGGCTAATCAGATCTAGTCACCAAACACGGCTGGATGGATTCTGAATGGTTGTCTTTCACCAGGGCGACACTGAGAGTTACTATCATTCTGAATAGTTCCACCTACATTTTACTCCACCAATCTAACTAACTAAGCATTACAACAAAGGAGAGGTTAGTTACAAGTTACAGTGACAGGCTGCATATTTTTCTGCTCCCAATTGAAGTGCTCCGCAAAGTAGATAGATTTGGCGAAAACAAACAGTGAAGCTGATATTTAAATGAAACAAAGTGCGCACTATTGATTGGCATTAAAAATAATAATCAGTTCGTAATATATCTTCTACAAAAATAGTTAAAAAAATAAATATTTGAACATTCTGAAACTGTCAAACTGGTGATAATAATGTTTGTGCAGTACTACTGATTTAAAAGTGTAAAGTGGAGTAAGTTTCGCGAAAAAATAAATATGGCAAATCTTCACAAATTTATGGAAGAAGCAAAGGAGGTAGTTAGTGAACTACTTTTCGCAGTGCAAGATCCCAGCAAAAAATTCAATAAAGACCAACAAATTATTGTGACGAATAAAGCCACAAATATACTATCGTTATTAAGTCACCTGGCAATTGAAATGTCGGAAGACAAAAATAAAACAGAAATCGCTAATAGAGTTAAAACATATGATTACCCTCAAAATAAACAAAAAAATATAAAAAATAAATATTGTCTAATGATTAGTCCTAAAACAAGCAGTGACACTTCTGACTCAATACTAAAAAAATACAAAAACATATTAAAATTAGCAAACTGGGAATATGTATTGAAGGCATCAAAAAAATATCCCGAAACAGAATCATCATTGAGTGTTTAAAAAAAGAGGGCGCGGAAAAATTACAAATGGAGATCTCAAAAGTAATAAATGATAGCGATACTAAAAAATTATCAAAAAAGAAATCTACTTTAATTTTCAAGGGAATATTTAATGATTATGATAAAGAAGATTTCACTTGTGACATCATAGAACAAAATGAAGAAATTAAAATTATGTCGGAAAATAATGAACATAAACCTGTCTTCAACATCAAGAAAATAATTAAAAATAAATTTAATGATACATCTAACTATGTGGTCGAAGTAGATAGTGAAACCCGGAGAATACTCTTAAACAAAGATAAAATTAAAATCGGATACCAAAGAATCTTTTTTGAAAACGCAAATCCAGTTATGCAATGTTACCACTGTTACGCTTCGGACATGGTACTGCAAGATGTCTGCAGAGAGAGAAGGACGAAAAGCCTGTTTGCAGCTACTGCGGTCTCGATCACACACACAGCGATTGCGGGAACAAGGACAAACAACCAAATTGAGAGCAAATGACAAAAACAACTGTAAGGGAACGTACCCATACTACGTGACCAATATTTTGCAATTTTTAACCCCCCCCCCCCCCCCCGGTGACCAAAATCCTAAGCAAACTGCCGCTCATTTGTACCAAGCGTGACATTTTGAAGGCCCCACCCCCCCCCGAAGAGGTCACGTAGTATGGGTACGTTCCCTAAGGTATATAAAAAAAATGCTCGCAATTGCTGAACACAATATTAAATATCAATTTTATTATATCAAAAAAAATGCAACAATATTTTTTAAATATATTTTTGTTATATTTTAGTACTTTGATAATTAACATTAATGAAGATAATCAATTTAATTTACATGTGATATGTAAACTCTCACTATACTGTTGTTGGCAGCAAATGAATGTAAGGTTTTTAATGTTTATATCAAACTGTATAACTAAAACAAATTCACTTTATATTGAAAACATTGTGACATGTTACATTCTCATCAAAATAATTGTTTATTTATATTTTTGCTCCTATTACATTCTAAGCATACTGATGGTCGTATTTCAGGTGAATATTTTCAAATAAATGTCTTTTAGTTATATTGATGATGAAAGAGATGTAAATTATTGTAAAGTTAATAATTTGCATGAATGGATTCAAATGCAGACTACAAGAAAATGTGAAACAAATAATCTAACTTGTGTAGAACTAAACATTAGGTCGATTTGCAAGTATTGGGACCTCTTTCATGCTTATTTTAAAAACTGTATAAATCACATTGACATACTTATGCTTTGTGATTTGTGAAACAGCATTACGTTCAGAACATGTTGGTTTCTATGAAATTCCCGGATTTAATTCATATCACTATTGCAGAAGTAACAAATCCGGTGGAGGTATTTTGTTATATGTAAAAAATAATCTTACCTTCTCGCAAATATTTATAGACACAATATATTTTGAAAACGTTTTTGGAAAATTAACACTTAAAAATAATAAAAATTTAAATCTTTTAGCTATATACCGACCTCCGAATATCAATAAACAAGCATTTTTGTCTGAAATATCTTTAAAAATAATATTGACCCAAATGAAAGTGTCATATATTTTGGTGACATCAATTTAAATTTATTAAATAGAAATGATTCAGTCATAATAACTTATGAAAATATCCTTGCAAATAATTATTTAATAAAATCCATAGATGACGTAACAAGAGAAGTGATAGTTCAACAGAAAGTAAACAGCTCGTGTATCGATCATTTTTTTGTAAGGATTAGCGGAAGACAATCCGCTGGAGCTTATACAGGTGTGAGTTCAATCTCCTCATGCGTATGTGATTATAACATTGCAGATCACCACACCACGGCTATAAATGTTCGGTTAGATTCTATAGAACAAATAAACTTAAACAAAACTGAAAATATAACGATTCTTTCCCAGAGACATATTGATAATAATATCCAAAATTATGATTGGCAATCACTTCTAGAAGAAAATGACTGTACCATTATTTACTCAAAATTTCAAAATTATTTTGATGACTTGTATAAAAATAGCACAATTGTGATAAGTAAAAAATCCAAAACCCGGCCTTATGCGAAAAACGATTGGATATCTTCCGATGTTTTATGTAAAATTAAAAAAAGAGATAATTTATAAAAACGTTGGAAAAATGCTCCGACACTTCTTACTAGGAGATCAAGTGGTGCGTGGTTGGAAGAGGACGCGTCTGGTTTGCTCCTGACTCCCTTTTCAAATAACTTCTGTTCTATTAAAGTTACAAATCCGAATTTTGTCAAATACACGCAAAACAATCTACGTAATTTGCCACATTTCGCGAAATAAATTTATCTATCTTATAAAAGAAGTTACGATCGATTGAAAGTTTGTGTTTTAAAAACAATCCAATCCCTTTGTTTGAATTATTCCAAAATAATCTGTGCCTAAACCATTAGTGTATTTGGAATGAAGCGAGGGACAACGACAGTTATGGTGTGAAGTGATTAGTGACAGACTAAACAAGATTGGAGCAGCGTAACGCCAGACGCCACTTGATGCTCAAGATAAGATATATTTATTTTTCAATAACCCCATTTTTTGTCAAACAAATTTATTGCTTTCAGGTTTAGTGCATTTTGTTTACATATTTACGAAGGTGACATCATAAGTTCTTTCCCTTTTGAATTCTTTCAATATTATTTCGTGAATGTACCTACGTCGCAGTTAAATGCGTAAAGAACATACATGAAGCAGTTATTAATTTTGGCTCACAAATTCTTTTTTATTTTTTTTAAATTAAATGAAGACAATACCTATAAGCGAGACTCAATCGAGGGTCTGAAGACGGAGGAATCAGAGTGAGAGATAGATTTTGGAACCTCTGGAATTCTCCTTTATTTTGTTTTTTTTTTTTTGTGGGTATGCCGCACGGGGGACCCAGCTGATCCCGCCTGAGGCCGGTGTGTGGTGTGGGGTGTGTTGTGGGGCTGGGGGTAAGAGACGGGAAGAAGGAGATCTGGTCGTCGGACGCGGCTGGGGCCATTTCGTTCAACGATTTGAGCAATGCACCGAGGCGATGCCGGGATGTGCACACGAAAACCAATTTTTTCTTCTTTGTCAACATGTTTTTGGTTCCAGGTTCTTGGGTTTTCGGTTTTTAGGTTTATGGTTTTAGGATTTTACAGAATTTTTGTTTCAGTCAAAAACCTGAGAGATGTTCTTCTCAAGTACACCTTTTATCATTAATTAATTCACTCGTTTATTACACTTCGGGGGAGTGTCATCTATTTTCTTTTGGATGATCTGTTTCGAGTATTCAAGAAAATGATAGAAGATACAAGAAGAAACACAAAGGGCCAAGAACGGTCAAGAAGAACTAAGACACAGCAAAAATAGACACAAAGAGTAAGAAAAACTAAGAAATCAGGAAGAGGCTAATAGAAGCAAGAAGAGGCAAGAACAGAGTAGAAGAAACACGAAGATACAAGGAAATGGAGGCAAAACCGAGACGAGCCGACAATAGGTGAGAATTTGAAAGAAGGTGCAGTAAAAACAAAAATGAGTGAAGAAAACCTGAGAAGAAGCAAATATTAGACGAAAAGAGACAAGAAATAGCAAGCAGTACCGAAAATATCCAAGAGACAAGAGAATAGAGCCGAGAAGATTTAAGAAAAAGCAAGAAGAGCTAAAAAGAGGCAAAAAGAGACAAGAACATCCAAGAAGGAGCAAGAAAATGCGAGAACATTCAAGAAGAGATAAGTAGAGACAAGATTAAGACAAGCAGAGGCCAGAAGAGATAAGAAGAGATGATAAGAGACAAGAAGAAGCAGGAAGAGACAAGAAGAAGACCATTAGAGGCAAGGTGAGCCGAGAGGAGACGAGTAGATTCCAAAAGAGACAAGAAGAAACAAGAAAAGCGAGAAGAGACGAGAAGAGCCAAGTAGAGCCAAGAAGAGTTCAGAAGACCCAAGAAGATAGCAGAGGCAAGAAGAGACGCAAATTTCAAGAAGAAGCAAGAAGAAACAATCCGAGAAGAGACGAGGAAATCCCAAAAGAGACAAGAAGAAATAAGAAAAAGTAAGAAGAGACAAAGAAAACTAAAAAGAGGCAAGCAGAGCCAAAAACAGTCAATTAGATCCAAGAAGATACAAGAAGAAACAAGAAGATCTAAGAGCCGAGAAGAGGCAAGAAGAATATATATAACGCTCAATCCATTCCTTTATTCCTGCCCTTCCTAAATTCCGATATTGGCTTATTAGGTTGCCAAGTATACCGGTCGATTAAACTCCAACCTCCTTCCTATCCTCAGAGCACGTGTTCCAAGTCCTAACAAACTAGTGCCCCCTGGTGTACCGGTCAGGATGTGACAGGACAGGACAGGAGTGCTCCTGGCTGGGGTGGTACAATCGTATCGCATCGTATAGTATTTCACGGAAACTGGAAGATTCAGGAGGAAGAAATCGGATTATTTCAGATGCCATTACCACTGGGTAAAAGTAATGAGAAAGTGAATGGGTGAGAGTGGGGTGGGGTTGCGTGGCGGAACAAAGTGGCTAGTTCCAATCCAAAGCTAGATCCAAGAAGAGTACAGAAGAGCCAAGAATGAGCGGTAAGAAGTAAGAAGACTCAAAAAGAGTCAAGAAGAACCAAGAGGAGAAAAGGCGAGTACAGAAGAGCCAATGGAGACAAGGCGTGCGGAAGGGGCTCCAGGGGGGGGGAGATGTAAGAAGAGTCACGAGTCACTAGAAGAGACAAGTAGAGATAAGAAGAGACAAAAAGAACAAAGAAGAGACGAGAATATCCCGGAAGAGACAAGAAGACTCAAGAAGAAGAAAGAAGAGACAAGAAAAGCCAAGAAGAGCCGAGAAGAGCCGAGAAGGTTCAAGAAGAGGCAAGAAGAAGCAAGAAGATCCAAGAAGCAAGAAGAGACTAGAAGATCCCAGAACTCACAAGAAGAGACAACAAAAGCCAAAGCGGCAAGAAGAGCCAAGAAAGGCAAGAAGAGACAAGAAGAAGCAAGAAAAAAAGAGAAGATCCATGAAAATGCAAGTGACAAGAAGAGTCAAGAAGATTCAAAAGAGCCGAGAAGAGGCAAGAAGAAGGAAGATACATAGAAAGGGGGGAAAAAACAACGCCCAATCCGTTCCTTTATTCCTGCCCATCCTTAATTCCAATATTGGCTTATTAGGTTGCCATGTATACCGGTCGATTAAACTCCAACCTCCTTCCCATCCTCAGAGCATGTGTTCCAGTCCTAACAAATCAGTGCCCCCTGGTGTACCGGTCTCACCGGGACAGGAGTACTCCTGGCTGGGGTGGTACAATCGTATCGTATCGTATCGTAAACTAAAAACTTCTTACTATAATGATAAATTCAAAAACTATTTTCAAGATTCAAAAAAAACATGGGAGGAGTGTAATAAAATTTTGGGAACTAAATGTAAAAATGACTGTGATGAAAATGCTTCCAAATATCTGATGAAAGATCGAACAAAAGAAGTTTTAATTAATGATTTTGTTGATTATTTCTCTGAAAGTGTTTACAATATGTTACATAAGTGCAATCATAAAACAACTGAATTTGAACCAGAGGCGATGCCTCAAAGCGTGTACCTACCGAGGGCAAAAGCGGCGGATATAGAAAGTATTGTTAGACAAATGAAGATTTCTTCCCCAGGAATTGATAATATCAGGATAAAAGATATTAAAAAACATATTTTAATCCTAGGTTCAATTATAACCCATTTTATAAACAGAATCTTATTTCAAGCAAAAATCCCCGATGATTTAAAATGTAGTATTATAAGACCTATATATAAGGGAGGTGACCACACTGTATTGGGTAACTACAGACCAATTAGTATCTTGCCATCTTTAGAAAAAATTCTTGAAAAATATATTCAAATAAAATGAATAAAATATTTAGAAGATTTTTCTATAATAGATACTAATCAATACGGTTTCCAAAAAAAAAGGGTACCGAATTGCTGCTTCAAAAATTTGCCAACATGATAAATAATGAATTAAACTGTAAAAAACATACATTAGTCTTATTTATAGATTACTCGAAAGCTTTTGATACTATTGATCATGGTAAATTACTTAAAATACTAGAAATTATAGGAATAAGAGGAAAACTACTAAAACTTTTTGAAAATTACCTAAACAACCGATGCATGAAATTAAAACTCTTAAAATCTTTAAGTAAAAAAAACAAGTTTTTTGCCGGCGTTCCTCAAGGTTCCATATTAGGTCTAATCCTGTATATTATATATGTATCTTTTATAAAATTAATTTTTAGACATGTAAAGAACTTTTATACTCGGATGATACTGCTTTAGTTATTTCTAGCAGTGATTTGCAAACTTGGATAGATCTTTTACAAAAAGACTACTACATTGAACTCTTAAAATGGTCTCATGACTCTGGCTTAATTATAAATGCCAAAAAAACTAAATTGTTACACATAAGATCCCCTAATGCTAAGGTATGTATTACACCTGAAATAAAGACACATACATCAGATTGCTTACACAATGGTATTCCAGCAACGTGTACATGTGAAAATATGGAACTAGTTAAAGAATATGTTTATTTAGGTGTAATTATTGATTGCTTTTTCAAGTGGGATATACAAATAAACAAAGTTTGTGCACGACTAAGATCAATTGTAAGCAGATTGTATAAACTAAAAAATTTTGTTCCTATCTGCACACTTCGAATAATTTATTTATCTCTAGCTGAATCTGTTATAAGGTATGGAATAACAACTTGGGGATTTTCTTGTAAAACAAATATAGACCATGTTCAATCAGTGCAAAATTCATTGGTTAAATTATTAGATGAAAAAAATTTATACAAAGAAAGACATAACATTCCATACTTTTATCAAAGTGAGAGCAATTATGTGGTACAAAATTATATTTCAGCACATAAATAACCCTTTATATATAAACAGGCTGGAACACAACCATAATACTCGTTTGAACTTTAATAAAGGACTAATTGTACCTAAACATACAAATAAATATGGACAAAGAACGTTAAATTACATAATTCCCAGTTGTTTAAATATGCTTGTAGGGGCGTGTAAATAGCCCCTGACACGAGGGAATGACTACCCTATGTAAATCAAGGAAAATTGAATTCTTCCCTATGTGACACAAAACAGTTGACCCAGCAATTCCAAAATCCAAAGTGAAAACAAAACAATACTCACTCATAGAATGCAGCTCATGCACGATGTCCAACACAAAAGACACTTCTTTTCATTAAAAATATCAATTTCTGCCAAGGCGGTATTGCATAATCTCAACAGATATTTCGCACAAGGAAGTTTCAACAATGAAATATAAATCTGCCTATTAATAATGTTTAAAACAAGGATTAGTGCAATCAAGTGACAGTTGTTATAAGCCCCCCGCGCCCGCACCTACACCGCCGGCAGCCCCGCTACTTACACGTCTTACCTAAAATCCAGGGGTATACAATTGTTTAAAAAAAATAAAAATAAATTAAAAAAATGGCTCTAAGTGACAAAGCCTCGCACTACATTACCAAAGTAAATGAGATAATCAGTGGATTGATTTCAATCGTTCATGACCCGAACAATAAATTCTCGAAAGAAAATATCGTTAAAATAATACCAAAAACTACCGAACTTAAGGCTAAGATAGGAGAATTAGTTGTTGATTTTGGCGTAATGCAAGGAGAATTGAATTCAATAAAAAATAATACGCAAATCATGACTCCAATCAGGTCTAATCATCCGAATGACTTAAATATGTGTGAAATTGTTAGCAAAATGATTGAATTGTTGACAGAAGTCAACATACCAGCTCTAAATCTAGAGGCGGCGGCGTCATGATAGCTGTCAACAAGGAACATCCCTCAAGACTTCTGAAAACCAAAAATTCTAATGTGGAACAAGTTTATATCTTAATGAACGGTAAAAATCAAAAAAATATCATAGGCTGTGTTTATATTCCGCCATCATCGGATATAAGTGTATACAAGATTCATTTTGAGGATATTGAACAACTGTCATACAAATTTCCAAATAGTAAAATCACTATCATCGGTGACTATAATCTACCAAGAATCAATTGGGGCACCCGCGACAATTCCACAGTATCACAAAACTCTAGCTTATCTGAAATAGAAAAAGAAATAGTTGAATTATGCGATTTCCTTAACCTAGCTCAATTGAACAATGTAAAAAGTGACAATAATAGATTACTAGATCTTGTTCTTTGTACCGATATAGCAACTGTGGTTGATAAGTCCCTCGAATCAGTTCTTGCTCCTGATTCTCACCACCCACCTTTAGACATTTACTATATTATGTAACCCCATAAAATACCAAATTAAAAACCGGACGCAATTTCTTAACTTTAATAAAGCCAATTACGTCGCAATACGCGATTACCTATATAACACCGACTGGTCTATACTAGAAGGAGATAATCTCGATGAAAATATTAACGCCTTTTATGAACATCTATATAAAGCCATAGAAAACTTTGTTCCAATAAGCTATAAATTTTCTTCAAATTTCCCTATCTGGTTTAGCAAGGATCTCATTAACACAGTAATCGAAAAGAAAAAAGCTCATAAAATTTACAAAGAAACAAAAAATCTTTCCGATTTTACAATTTTCAGCAAACTACGAAAAGACTGTAATAAACTATCAAACATTTGTTATAATAATTATATCAAGAATGTTGAATTTTCAATTGTTAACAATGTAAAATATTTCTTCAACTATTGTAAAACACAAAATAACAATAACCTTGGCATACCTGAAACAATGCACTACAAACTGAAAACTTCGTGCAAAATCAAATAAATTGTCAATTTATTTGCAGACTTTTTTAAAGATGTGTATGAAACTAATATCCCTGATGAACACATTCCAAACTTTGAGTCAGATACAAATTTACAACTAAGTCAGATACATATTGAGATTAAAGAAATTGCGGCATGTATTAAACTACTGGAACCTAAATCTTGCTCAGGACCAGACAAAATTCCCCCCATATTTCTTAAAAACTGTGCAGGCAGTGTCTCTTATCCACTGTACCTACTCTTTAATCAATCACTTTTAACGGGTATGTTCCCGCAAATATGGAAAAACAGCTTTCTTACTCCAATATTTAAAAACGGAGACAAGTCTTTAGTTGAAAATTACAGACCAATATGCATACAATCGTCGATACCGAAAATTTTTGAAAAGTTAATACTTCAAAAAATATGTTCTAAATAACTGTAGGTGGACGCGAATTCATTATGCATTCAATTTGAACTAGCACAGTCTGTAACTCCTCATAGGTGAGAAGCTGAGTTCCAATCACACGGTACAAATGTGTCTTCATGCTCTTTATGTTCGACTCCCACATACCCCCAAAATGAGGCGCACGTGGTGGAATCATTTTCCACTCTATACGACGCTTAGCGAGTTCGCGCTTTAATGAGGGCTCATATTCAGATTCAACCAAAAACATGTAGAGGTCATCTAATTGTGCCTTCGCACCCACAAAATTAGTACCATTATCTGAATACAAGCATGTTATCGGGCCACGCCGAGAAATAAAACGGCTGAAAGCAGCCAGGAAAGCATTTGAAGTTAAGTCAGAGACCAACTCAATACGAATAGTCTTGGTCACAAGGCATACGAATAGACAAATATATGCCTTTTGAGAATGTTGTCCTCTCCGACGAGTCAGCGTAATACGGAGGGGACCTGCGTAATCTACACCGGTATGTACGAAAGCCTTTGCTTCTGCAGCACGATATGACGGTAAATCTGCCATCTTCGGTGTAGGATGCGATGGATTTAAGCGGAAGCAACAATTGCATTTCCGCACCATCGCCCTAATAACAGTCCTAGCATCTAATATCCAATAGCGTTGACGTAAGATAGACATAAGAAGTCCTGGGCCTGTATGACAGTTCACGACATGAAAGTGAGCGATGATCAGATCGACAACACAGTCATGTGTGGGAAGTAAAACCGGATGTTTAACCTCAAAAGGTAAATTCGATTTAGAAAGCCGCCCCCCAATACGTAACAGATTATCTCCATCAAGAAATAGAGATAAACTCTGAAGTCTTTTGGAATGAAATTTTCCTTTCTGGAGTGCAGCAATATCTCCTGCAAAATGAATACTCTGCACAGCACGAATCACAGCCTTTTCAGCAGTCATAAGATTATTGACCGTTCCAGAGGAAAGTGATATCTTTTTTATGAATCGGAGGACATAAACAACAATCCTTAGTAGTTTATCCCAAGTGGATATACGCTGAGCCAGTTCACTCAGGACCGATTTTTCACCCTGAAATGTTGCAATGAGCACATTAGCTTTGTGTTCAGGCATTTCACCAGTATTGGTAGGGTGAAACGGTTTTAATGGCCATTCTAAAGGTGGGCTGCGAATCCATGATGGGCCGTTCCACCATAAATCATGTGAAACGGATTGGGAAGGAAGCATGCCACGAGAAAGGCAGTCGCTCGGGTTTTCACTACCAGCAACATGGTAAAAGTTCTCTGGAGACAAACTTTCTTGGCACTGAGCTACGCGATTACTAACAAACACCGACCAGCGATGCGGTGAAGAATGTATCCAAGAGAGCGCAACGGTAGAATCGGAAAACGCATATGTTCCTGCAATAGGAAGACGCTCAGAATAATTATCTTGAACCGTCCGTATTAATTTGGACATCAATACTGCGGCACAGAGCTCCAAACGAGTGAGGGTCGTCACTTTGGTGGGAGAAACCTTTGATTTTGCGCACAACAATCTCACTGTAATTTTCCCAAACAGATCAGTGGTGTGCAAATAAATCACACAGCCGTAACCATTCATGCTTGCATCGCAGAAAGCAACAACGAGCACCGTACTGTCTTTCAGGACACCAACATGGCGAGGGATTTTCATCATTGAAATTAGAGGAAATTCCTGTGTAAACGCCGAAAACCGACGAATAACGCTATCAGGGGGTGCATCATCCCAACCAATGTTGCACAGCCATTATACGCTAAATTACTTTGATAAGTAATTTAGCGTACAGAATGACAGGGGCGACCAAGCCGAGGACATCAAATAAGCGGGCGACTATGGAGAGTATGCTCCGCTTTGTGCACTTCTCCTGAACATAAGATGTCGTAAAGAAGAAGCTGTCATCAGCTGGTTCCCACGAAAGGCCCAACACCTCAGAGGTATTGTTAGAACCAACAGTGAAGTCCACTGGGCTGCGGTGAGAATCCGGGAAGTTCTCAAGTACAACTTGAGAATTACTAGTCCATTTTACTAAATCAAAGGCACCGGACTTAAACAACGAGATTAATTCTCGAGAAAGACGTATGGCGCTGGGCTCATCTGCAATAGAATAGACCAGGTCGTCCATATACAGCTTGGACTCTGCCACTTTGGCAGCGTCCGGGTAATGTGGTCTCATATCCTGGGCCAACTGGCGAACCGTCCGCATTGCTAAGTATGGACTTGCCGTCAAGCCGAAAGGAACTCGATTGAAATGAAAAGTTCATATGAGACCATTATTCGAGAATCGAAACAAGATCCTCAGGTATCTGCGATGCTTGCTAAGAACTTCAATCTGCAAATACATTTGCTTTATATCTGCAGTCATAGCGATGGGAAAAAGACGAAAGTCAAGCAAAAGCAGAAACAAATCGGCTTGCAAATTGGGACCAGTATAAATAATGTCATTCAGTGACAGCCCTGTGTGTGTTTTAGCACTAGCATCGAGCACAATACGAGGCATTGGTTTGTCTGGACGAGTGACAGCATGATGTGGGATGTAATATCCATCTTCTGTGATATCAGACTCTGAGACTTCTGATAGGTAATTATTTTCAATATATTCACTGATAACCTTGTTATAATTCTCCTGCAAAGCAGGGGAATGTTTAAATTTTCGCTCCAATGCCAAAAATCGGCGTTGGGCAGCAGTACGAGAATTACCCAATTGTCTTGGATCTTTACAGAAAGGTAAAGCAACAGAATATCTACCATCATCAGTGCGAGAAATTTATGAAGTAAAGAGATTCTCACATTCTGTCTTCTCCGGACTTAGAAATTTTATATTAGGTATCTCTTCTAACAGCCAAAATTTTTGCACTTAATCATTCAATGCGAGTGACGAAAATGATGTGTTTGTGTTGAGCACATTATTGGGGTAATCACCCATCAACACGAAACCGAAAGTGGTCGATAACGCGGGGGGTGCACTAGTACCCGATTCAACCCTGTTCCCTAAATAAATATATGGAAACAGTTGTGCACCGATGACGACCTCCACGCATCCAGGAATATTCCACGTTAAGTCTGCGAGAGGTATGCCCTCTAAGTACCTCATGTCACCCTTGGCTATATAGTGATTAGGTAATTGGTCGGTGATACTGTCAACGATAAGCGCATGTATATTATATTTATTCTCTGGGTATACGCGAGACTCAATGTCCAAAAACACGTAACCGAAAATTGGTCGAGACGTTGATCCAATTCCTTTGACAAACGAATTACTCAAAGGAATTATTGGTAAATTCAGCGTCTTACAACGATCGACCGTAATCAAATTATTTTGAGAGCCATTATCAATTAGGCACCGAACAATAACTTTATTTCCGTTTTTAAGCTTCGCGTATACTTGTGCGGTCGAAAGTAAAATAGAAGAGTTCGGTGTTACTTTGGCAGAAAGCGAACACGAAGGATTGACATTCGCAGTCCCCTCCACTTGCTTATCACCAATGCCAGTTCCATTGATGCTGGATGACACTGGAGGGGGGACTGACGGTTCTTTACTGGTAGGTACTTGCGACGTATGTACATGAGTATTGGTTTTCATATTATTCACACTGCCGAAATGTAAGAATGTATGATGACGTTTATTGCACAAATCACAAACTAACCCCGATTTGCATGACTTGATTGTATGTGAACCACTAAGGCAATTTACACAGGTATTTTTCGATTTTATAAATTCAAATCGAGCCTGTGGGGAACTCATACATTTAAACTTTGAGCAAACGTTGACTAAATGATCAGTTTTGTTACACAGAATACATCCTTTCGGCGGAGCTGGGAAGCGCGGAATATTCGCATTACTCGCGACGAACGATTTAGTATTATTTGATCGGGAGGACGAAATGGGATGCGTTTTATTTACGACACCATGCGAGTTACTCGTTCGTTCTAAAATCTTTACTTGATCTTGTACAAACGAAACTAACACATTATGAGAAGGAATTTCTTTATTACGAACTGTCAGCTCAAAGTTCTGAGCCGTCTGTGAATCAATTTTTCTTACCGCGCAGTGAAACAAAATAAAATCAGTTAAATCTTCAATACCTAACTGCTTTAATGCCGACACTGACGAAGAATATCTTTCAATGAAAGAATTGAGACTAGCAGATGTATTCGTGCAGTTTTTCGCATCGAGAATATTATTTAAATAATGTGTTCCTAGTGTACGTTTATCGTGATATTTATTTATCTTGATTTATTTTGATATTTTTTAACTAAACTCTCCCAAATGATCTGATATGTATCACCCGAAGGCACAATGCCTGCGGTTACGTTCAACGCCCCGTGTGTGAGTTTTCCGACTAAGTACTGCACACGCTGCGAGTCAGTTAGCTGTCTATTATTATGGATATTGGCTTTAAATGACTCAAAAAATTTCGGCCAGCCTTCATTCTTACCATCGAAGGTTGGAAGATCTATTGCAGGAAGATTAATCATACACGGCTCCCGCGAATTATTTTGTGACGTCAGTGATTCTCTTACAGAAGTTTTCATATTCGATCTAGTTCGTTTGACCTTCAAAAAAAGATCATCAAAAGCATTTAAAGCTTGAAAATCTGGTTTAAATTCTGGATTTAAAGTTAACTGACGATCATTGATGCTATCTATAATATTTTCAAATTGACTTCGCATTTGATCAATCATCTCTGACTGAGCCATAAACACCTTATTATTTTTTTACTCAAAAATAGATATATTCTTTGTTGCATTATACAGATTGTTCATACGAAAAAAAAGATTTTCCTTTTTTGCGGTTAAAAGAATAAGCGATCTGTCTTGAACCTCATCAAAACCTTCCTCCGTAATTCTTGGCATTTTTTATATGCGAAAAGATTACCACAAAATTTTACAATAATGTTACAATGTTAATAATTAATTAATAATAATGTTGCGAATAATTGTCCAAAATTACGACAATTCTGCGAACAATGTTAACAATTAATTAATGATAATAATGTTGCGATTAATTACCCAGAATAACGACAATTCTGCGAACATCCAAATATGTCATCCAAAAGCAAAAAACAAGACGAGCTATAGTTCTCAAAAAATGAGAGGTACTTCAAATTTACCAAAAAAATACGTAAATTCAAACACCCATGTAATATCAGCTATAATCTCGAATTGAATGTATGAATGAATGAATAATCCAGGCTACGAAAGGACCATTAAATATGTAGGGGCGTGTAAATAGTCCCTGACACGAGGGAATGACTACCCCTATGTAAATCAAGGAAAATTGAATTCTTCCCTATGTGACACAAAACAGTTGACCCAGCAATTCCAAAATCCAAGGTGAAAACAAAACAATACTCCCTCAGAGAATGCAGCTCATGCACGATGTCCAACACAAAAGACACTTCTTTTCATTAGAAATATCAATTTCTGCCAAGGCGGTATTGCATAATCTCAACAGATGTTTCGCACAGCAAGGAAGTTTCAACAATGAAATATAAATCTGCCTATTAATAATACGTGCCAAAAATCTTGTACAACAATAATTCAATTATTGGGTGAATTATTTGATAATGACTGACTAGGAGAGACATCTCTTGGCTTTGTCTCACACTCCCGTCGGAAGTAATTGCCTGCTTCACAGAGGTAAGAAAATGCATGAATATACTGAATTTCAAGTCACATAGGTAAATTCAACGCAATACAAAAACCATAGATGGCGCCCTCATGGTCTCATAGCATATTTATGGCGCGTATCAAATCATCGTTTTAACACTTGGGTTCGGTTGTTTTAGTACTTGGGGTCGGTATTAACCTTATGGCTCCGAACCGTGTGAAATTTTGGATTTTTACTAAGAATCTTGGCCTGTACACGAATCAATAAAAAAAATCGGCTATAAGTAGAATTTTTGCAAAAATTCATCGTTTTACGGGCGCTTTGTAACAATTATTTTGGTCGTTCATAACTTTAGCCCTATGGTTCCGAACGTGTGAAATTTTGGATTCTTACTAATAATCACGGTCTGTACACGAATCAATCAAAAAATCTGCAAAGATTTTTTTTTAAATCATCGTTTTAACACTTGGGTTCGGTTGTTTATGTACTTGGGATCGGTATTAAATTTAGCCTTATGGCTCCGAACCGTGTGAAATTTTGAATTTTTACCAAGAATCTTGGCCTGTACACGAATCAATCAAAAAATCTACAAAGATGTTTTTTTTTAAATCATCGTTTTAACACTTGGGTTTGGTCGTTCAAGCACTTGGGGTCGGTAATAACTTAAGGCTTATGGCTCCGAACCATCATAAATTTCAAATTCTTACTTAGAATCTTGGCCTGTACACGAAACAATCAAAAATCTATAAAGATTTTTTTTTAAATCATCGTTTAAACACTTGGGTTCGGTCGTTTAAGCACTTGGGGTCGGTAATAACTTAAGCCTTATGGCTCCGAACCGTCTTAATTTTTAAATTCTTACTAAGAATCTTGGCCTGTACACAAAACAATCAAAAATCTATAGAGAATTTTTTTTTTTTAATCATCGTTTAAACACTTGCGTTCGGTCGTTTAAGCACTTGGGGTCGGTAATAACTTAAGCCGTATTCCTCCGAACCGTCTTAATTTTTAAATTCTTACTAAGAATCTTGGCCTGTACACGTATCAATTAAAAAATCGGCTATAAGTAGAATTTTTGAAAAATTCATCGTTTTACGGGCGCTTTGTAAAAATTATTTTGGTCGTTCATAACTTTGGCCTTATGGTTCCGAACCATCTGAAATTTTGGATTTTTACTAAGAATCTTGGCCTGTACACGAATCAATCAAAAAATTTACCATGATTTTTTTTTTTATCATCTTTTTAACACTTGGGGTCGGTAATAACTTTAGCCTAATTGCTCCGAACCATCTGAAATTTTGGATTCTTACTTAGAATCATGGCCAGGACACATATCAATAAAAAAATTGGCTAAAAGTGGAATTTTTGCAAAAATTCATCGTTTTACGGGCGCTTTGTAACAATTATTTTGGTCGTTCATAACTTTGGCCCTATGGTTCCGAACGTGTGAAATTTTGGATAATCACGGTCTGTTCACGAATCAATCAAAAATCTGCAAAGAATTTTTTTTTAAATCATCGTTTTAACACTTGGGTTCGGTTGTTTTAGTACTTGGGTCGGTATTAACCTTATGGCTCCGAACCGTGTGAAATTTTGGATTCTTACTAAGAATCATGGCCAGGACACGAATCAATTAAAAAAATCGGCTATAAGTAGAATTTTTGCAAAAATTCATCGTTTTACGGGCGTTTTGTAACAATTATTTTGGTCGTTCATAACTTTGGCCCTATGGTTCCGAACGTGTGAAATTTTGGATTCTTACTAATAATCACCGTCTGTACACGAATCAATCAACAAATCTGCAAAGAATTTTTTTTTTTAAATTATCGTTTTAACACTTGGGTTCGGTTGTTTAAGTACTTGGGGTCGGAATTAAATTTAGCCTTATGGCTCCGAACCGTGTGAAATTTTGGATTTTTACTAAAAATCTTAGCCTGTACACGTATCAATAAAAAAATTGGCTATAAGTAGAATTTTTGCAAAAAATTCATCGTTTTACGGGCGCTTTGTAACAATTATTTTGGTCGTTCATAACTTTGACCTTATGGTTACGAACCGTCTGAAATTTTGGATTTTTACTTTAATCACGGTCTGTACATGAATCAATCATAAAATCTACCATGAATTTTTTTTTTTTAAATCATCTTTTTAACACTTGGGTTCGGTCGTTTAAGCAAGGTCGGTAATAACTTTAGCCTAATTGCTCCGAACAATCTGAAATTTTGGATTCTTACTTAGAATCATGGCCAGGACACATATCAATAAAAAAAACGGCTAAAAGTAGAATTTTTGCAAAAATTCATCGTTTTATTTAATCTTAAGATTTTATTTTAATCATCGTTTAAACACTTGCGTTCGGTCGTTTAAGCACTTGGGGTCGGAAATAACTTAAGCCTTATTCCTCCGAACCGTCTTAATTTTTAAATTCTTATTAAGAATCTTGGCCTGTACACGTATCAATAAAAAAATCGGCCATAAGTAGAATTTTCGCAAAAATTCTTTGTTTTACGGGCGCTTTGTAACAATTATTTTGGTCGTTCATAACTTTGGCCCTATGGTTCCGAACCGTGTGAAATTTTGGATTCTTACTAATAATCACGGTCTGTACACGAATCAATCAAAAAATCTGCAAAGAATTTTTTTTTTAAAATCATCGTTTTAACACTTGGGTTCGATTGTTTACGTACTTGGGGTCGGCATTAACCTTATGTCTCCGAACCGTGTGAAATTTTGGATTTTTACTAAGAATCTTGGCCTGTACACGAATCAATCAAAAAATCGGCTATAAGTAGAATTTTTGCAAAAATTCATCGTTTTACGGGCGCTTTGTAACAATTATTTTGGTCGTTCATAACTTTGACCTTATGGTTACGAACCGTCTGAAATTTTGGATTTTTACTAAGAATCTTGCCCTGTACACGAATCAATCAAAAAATCTACCATGATTTTTTTTTTTTTAAATCATCTTTTTAACACGTGGGGTCGGTAATAACTTTAGCCTAATTGCTCCGAACCATCTGAAATTTTGGATTCTTACTTAGAATCATGGCCAGGACACGTATCAATAAAAAAATCGGCTATAAGTAGAATTTTTGCAAAAATTCATCGTTTTACGGGCGCTTTGTAACAATTATTTTGGTCGTTCATAACTTTGGCCCTATGGTTCCGAACGTGTGAAATTTTGGATTCTTACTTTAATCACGGTCTGTACATGAATCAATCAAAAAATCTACAAAGATTTGTTTTTTTAAATCATCGTTTTAACACTTAGGTTCGGTTGTTAAATTACTTGTGGTCGGTATTAACTTAAGCCTTATGGCTCCGAACCGTGTGAAATTTTGGATTCTTACTAAGAATCATGGCCAGGACACGAATCAATTAAAAAATCTACAAAGAATTTTTTTTTTCAAAAATCGTTTTAACACTTGGGTTCGGTCGTTTAATCACTTGGGGTCGGTAATAACTTTAGACTTTTGGCTCCAAACCGTCTTAAATTTCAAATTCTTACTTAGAATCTTGGCCTCTACACGAATCAATCAAAAATCTACAAAGAATGTTTTTTTTTAAATCATCGTTTAAACACTTTGGTTCGGTCGTTTAAGCACTTGGGGTCGATAATAACTTAAGCCTTATGGCTCCGAACTGTCTTAAATTTTAAATTCTTACTAAGAATCTTGGCCTATAGACGTGTCAATCAAAAAATCGGCTAAAATTAGAATTTTTGCAAAATTCATCGTTTTACGGGCGCTTTGTAACAATTTTTTATTTGCGGCATGTTCCAGAGTGGACGATACCATTAGTATCGCCCTGGTGTAAGACCACCATTCAGAATTGAAACGTTGCTTGAAAATGGCTTTACCCGGGTTTATTGACCAGATCTGAATAGCCAGGTACTTCCCAACCTTCCTCATCCCCACCTCCTTCCCCTCCCCATTACCTTCAGCCTCACAACATACCCCAATTGGGGATGGCATAGTCTCACTGGCTCCAGACGGGAGCAGTTGAGATTCTTGTGCGGTATTCACTGTAAAAAAAAAAATATATATAATAATAATAATAATAATAATAATTGGATAATTTATAAAGCGCCGTTTTTGTGAAAAATCACCTCAAGGGCGCTGTACAATTTATTAGGAATGCTTAGGTTCTAACTGATTTTACTATTTACAAATGTATACAGAAACATACTTACCTGGCAGGTCACTTCCGATAAACACACTTTAATTATAAGTTTATGCTTGGAGAAGATACGGCTTTGCACGCGGAGGACATTACAGTTAACACACTGGACATTGCGTGATTTTACATTATTTGCTACCCTCATCGCTGTTAGTACCTATTACATTTGTGAATAGATTAGTGGCAAAAGGCAAAAGTAGAGGTATTTATTTTAAAATACTGGAGAATTTAGGACTATCGGAGATTAGTGGCAAAAGTATAGTTGATATTTATTTTAAAATACTGGAGAATTTCGGAATCTTTAGGGCTGGAGAATGTTCATGAAATGACCTTCACAAACGCTTACATTTTTTTATTTTTTTTTATTTTTTTTTTTTTTCTACGTTTTTACAGGTTAGTTATTTACGGTGTCGCGGGCATTGAAAGTGAAGGTGAAAGATTTTGAGTTTATGGATACGACTGTCTGAAAAGGTGAGTTTTAAGTCTAGCTCTAAATTCCGCCGCGTCTGTGATCATTCTTAAGTCATGTGGCAGTCCGTTCCAGGCTTTAGGTCCTGACACTCCGAAAGCGCGCTCACCGAACTTAGTATCTGGTGTGCGCTTTGGTTCCTTTAACCTTCCGATAGCTGATGACGCTGCCGACCTCAGGGTTGACTGTCGATGATTGGAAATTTCTGGAATACACAATTCCGATAAGTAAGCCGGAGCCATTCCGTTAAGGGACTTAAATACCATCCAGCAGAGCTTAAACTGGATCCTTTCAGGACATTTAAGCCAGTGTAGATTTTTGAGATGCTCTGAAATATGGGAATATTTTGATACGCCGGTGATAAGTCTTGCCGCAGCGTTGAAAACGGATTGTAATTTGTTAATTTGATATTTTGGAAGACTTGCATATATTCCGTTGCAATAATCTAAACGTGAAACCACATACGAATTGACTAGTAATTTAGTCGCCTCTGTTGGCAGGTTTCTCCTTACTGCTTTAATTTGCCTTAATTGAAAAAATCCCGTGCTTACGGTTCTGTTCACTTGGGTTTTAAGGGAAAAATCAGCGTCCAGATTGACACCCAGTAGTTTTATACAAGTCTTTGGAGTGATGTCGCTTCCTGAAATGGTTATTGGGGAGTTATCAATGTTATGCTGACGTCTGCTTGTGGCGGTCCAAAGAAACTCAGTCTTTGACGGATTTAGTTTTAATCTATTTGAGGTCATCCAGCGGGTAATTGCTTCTAGACACTCAATTATGCGAGTTTTTAGACTGTCTACTTCCTCTGGTAAGCAGGAAAAGTAAACTTGTTGGTCATCAGCGTAGCAGTGAGATAGAAGGCCAAATGATTCGATTATTTTAGCGACATCATTTGAGAAGAGGATGAAAAGAAGTGGGCCCAGAACAGACCCCTGGGGTACTCCAGATGAAAGGGTTGCATATTTTGATTGGGTTTTCCCTACCTTTACGGCTTGTATACGGTTACCGAAGTACGATGTCAGCCAGCTTTTAACGCCGCCATTTAAACCAAAGGATTCTTCTAATCGTTTAATAAGAAAATCGTGGTCGATTGTATCAAAAGCGGCACTCATGTGTCCAAGACTGAAAGGAGTGCCAGTTTTCCCGACTCGATAGCAAGAGTTATGTCTGACAAAACACGTAGTAATCCAGTTTCCGTTGAGTGAAACCTTCTATATGCAGATTGGTATTTAGTCAGCAATTCATTTGAGTTTAAGTGATATATTATCTGGGAAGCAGTAATTTATATTAATAATATTAATATATATTTTTGTCGTTCATAACTTTGACCCTATGGTTCCGAACCGTGTGAAATTTTGGATTCTTACTAATATTCACGGTCTGTACACGAATCAATCAAAAAATCTGCAAAGAATTTTTTTTTTTAAATCATCGTTTTAACACTTGGGTTCGATTGTTTACGTACTTGGGGTCGGCATTAACCTTATGTCTCCGAACCGTGTGAAATTTTGGATTTTTACTAAGAATCTTGGCCTGTACACGAATCAATAAAAAAATCGGCTATAAGTAGAATTTTTGCAAAAAATTCATCGTTTTACGGGCGCTTTGTAACAATTATTTTGGTCGTTCATAACTTTGGCCTTATGGTTCCGAACCGTCTGAAATTTTGGATTTTTACTAATAATCTTTGCCTGTACATGAATCAATCAAAAAATCTACCATGATTTTTTTTTTTTTTAAATCATCTTTTTAACACTTGAATTCGGTCGTTTAAGCACTTGGGGTCGGTAATAACTTTAGCCTAAATGCTCCGAACCATCTGAAATTTTGGATTCTTACTTAGAATCATGGCCAGGACACATATCAATAAAAAAAATCGGCTAAAAGTAGAATTTTAGCAAAAATTCATCGTTTTACGGGCGCTTTGTAACAATTATTTTGGTCGTTCATAACTTTGGCCCTATGGTTCCGAACCGTGTGAAATTTTGGATTCTTACTAATAATCAGGGTCTGTACACGAATCAATCAAAAAAATCGGCAAAGAATTTTTTTTTTAAATCATCGTTTTAACACTTGGGTTCGGTTGTTTAAGTACTTGGGGTCGGTATTAAATTTAGCCTTATGGCTCCGAACCGTGTGAAATTTTGGAATCTTACTAAGAATCATGGCCAGGACACGAATCAATTAAAAAATCTACAAAGAATTTTTTTTTTCAAAAATCGTTTTAACACTTGGGTTCGGTCGTTTAATCACTTGGGGTCGGTAATAACTTGAGGCTTTTGGCTCCAAACCGTCTTAAATTTCAAATTCTTACTTAGAATCTTGGCCTCTACACGAATCAATCAAAAATCTACAAAGAATGTTTTTTTTTAAATCATCGTTTAAACACTTTGTTTCGGTCGTTTAAGCATTGGGGTCGATAATAACTTAAGCCTTATGGCTCCGAACTGTCTTAAATTTTAAATTCTTACTAAGAATCTTGGCCTATAGACGTATCAATCAAAAAATCGGCTAAAATTTGAATTTTTGCAAAATTCATCGTTTTACGGGCGCTTTGTAACAATTTTTTATTTGCGGCATGTTCCAGAGTGGACGATACCATTAGTATCGCCCTGGTGTAAGACCACCATTCAGAAATGAAACGTTGCTTGAAAATGGCTTTACCCGGGTTTAGTGACCAGATCTGAATAGCCAGGTACTTCCCAACCTTCCTCTTCCCCACCTCCTTCCCCTCCCCATTACCTTCAGCCTCACAACATACCCCAATTGGGGATGCCATAGTCTCACTGGCTCCAGACGGGAGCAGCTGAGATTCTTGTGCGGTATTCACTGTAAAAAAAATATATATATTTTTGTCGTTCATAACTTTGACCCTATGGTTCCGAACCGTGTGAAATTTTGGATTCTTACTAATAATCACGGTCTGTACACGAATCAATCAAAAAATCTGCAAAGAATTTTTTTTTTTAAATCATCGTTTTAACACTTGGGTTCGATTGTTTACGTACTTGGGGTCGGCATTAACCTTATGTCTCCGAACCGTGTGAAATTTTGGATTTTTACTAAGAATCTTGGCCTGTACACGAATCAATCAAAAAATCGGCTATAAGTAGAATTTTTGCAACAATTCATCGTTTTACGGGCGCTTTGTAACAATTATTTTGGTCGTTCATAACTTTGGCCCTATAGTTCCGAACGTGTGAAATTTTGGATTCTTACTAATAATCACGGTCTGTACACGAATCAATCAAAAAATATGCAAAGAATTATTTTTTTAAATCATCGTTTTAACACTTGGGTTCGGTTGTTTAAGTACTTGAAGTCGGTATTAAATTTAGCCGTATGGCTCCGAACCGTGTGAAATTTTGGATTTTTACTAAGAATCTTGGCCTGTACACGAATCAATAAAAAAATCGGCTATAAGTAGAATTTTTGCAAAAATTCATCGTTTTACGGGCGCTTTATAACAATTATTTTGGTCGTTCATAACTTTGCCCTATGGTTCCGAACGTGTGAAATTTTGGATTCTTACTAATAATCACGGTCTGTACACGAATCAACCAAAAAATCTGCAAAGAATTATTTTTTTAAATCAACGTTTTAACACTTGGGTTCGGTTGTTTAAGTACTTGGGGTCGGTATTAAATTTAGCCTTATGGCTCCGAACCGTGTGAAATTTTGGATTTTTACTAAAAATCTTAGCCTGTACACGTATCAATAAAAAAATCGGCTATAAGTAGAATTTTTGCAAAAAATTCATCGTTTTACGGGCGCTTTGTAACAATTATTTTGGTCGTTCATAACTTTGGCCTTAGGGTTCCGAACCGTCTGAAATTTTGGATTTTTACTAAGAATCTTTGCCTGTACACGAATCAATCAAAAAATCTACCATGAATTTTTTTTTTAAATCATCTTTTTAACACTTGGGTTCGGTCGTTTAAGCACTTGGGGTCGGTAATAACTTTAGCCCAATTGCTCCGAACCATCTGAAATTTTGGATTCTTACTTAGAATCATGGCCAGGACACGTATCAATAAAAAAATCGGCTATAAGTAGAATTTTTGCAAAAATTCATCGTTTTACGGGCGCTTTGTAACAATTATTTTGGTCGTTCATAACTTTGGCCCTATGGTTCCGAACGTGTGAAATTCTCAAAGTAAGAACTTTAATCACGGTCTGAACATGAATCAATCAAAAAATCTACAAAGATTTGTTTTTTTAAATCATCGTTTTAACACTTGGGTTCGGTTGTTTACGTACTTGGGGTCGGTATAAACCTTATGGTTCCGAACCGTGTGAAATTTTGGATTCTTACTAATAATCACGGTCTGTACACGAATCAATCAAAAAATCTGCAAAAATTTTATTTTTAAATCATCGTTTTAACCCTTGGGTTCGGTTGTTTAAGCACTTGGGGTCGGTAATAACTTAAGGCTTATGTCTCCGAACCGTCTTAAATTTCAAATTCTTACTTAGAATCTTGGCCTGTACACGAAACAATCAAAAATCTATAAAGATTTTTTTTTTAATCATCGTTTAAACACATGCGTTCGGTCGTTTAAGCACTTGGGGTCGGTAATAACTTAAGCCTTATTCCTCCGAACCGTCTTAATTTTTAAATTCTTATTAAGAATCTTGGCCTGTACACGTATCAATTAAAAAATCGGCTATTAGTAGAATTTTTGAAAAATTCATCGTTTTACGGGCGCTTTGCAACAATTATTTTGGTCGTTCATAACTTTGGCCTTATGGTTTCGAACCAGGTGTAATTTTGGATTTTTACTAAGAATCTTGTCCTGTACACGAATCAATCAAAAAATCTACCATGAATTTTTTTTTAAATCATCGTTTTAACACTTGGGTTTGGTCGTTTAAGCACTTGGGGTCGGTAATAACTTTAGGTTTATGGCTCCGAACCGTGTGAAATTTTGGATTCTTACTAAGAATTATGGCCAGGACACGTATCAATAAAAAAATCGGCCATAAGTAGAATTTTTGCAAAAATTCTTTGTTTTACGGGCGCTTTGTAACAATTATTTTGGTGGTTCATAACTTTGGCCCTATGGTTCCGAACCGTGTGAAATTTTGGATTCTTACTAATAATCACGGTCTGTACAAGAATCAATCAAAAAATCGGCAAAGATTTTTTTTTTTAAATCATCGTTTTAACACTTGGGTTCGGTTGTTTACGTACTTGGGGTCGGTATAAACCTTATGATTCCGAACCGTGTGAAATTTTGGATTCTTACTAATAATCACGGTCTGTACACGAATCAATCAAAAAATCTGCAAAAATTTTATTTTTAAATCATCGTTTTAACCCTTGGGTTCGGTTGTTTAAGTACTTGGGGTCGGTATTAAATTTAGCCTTATGGCTCCGAACCGTGTGAAATTTTGGATTTTTACTAAAAATCTTAGCCTGTACACGTATCAATAAAAAAATCAGCTATAAGTAGAATTTTTGCAAAAAATTCATCGTTTTACGGGCGCTTTGTAACAATTATTTTGGTCGTTCATAACTTTGGCCTTATGGTTCGAACCGTCTGAAATTTTGGATTTTTACTAAGAATCTTGGCCTGTTCACGAATCAATCAAAAAATCTACTATGAATTTTTTTTTTTTTAATCATCTTTTTAACACTTGGGTTCGGTCGTTTAAGCACTTGGGGTCGGTAATAACTTTAGCCTAATTGCTCCGAACCATCTGAAATTTTAGATTCTTACTTAGAATCATGGCCAGGACACGTATCAATCAAAAAATCGGCTATAAGTAGAATTTTTGCAAAAATTCATCGTTTTACGGGCGCTTTGTAACAATTATTTTGGTCGTTCATAACTTTGGCCCTATGGTTCCGAACGTGTGAAATTCTGGATTCTTACTTTAATCACGGTCTGAACATGAATCAATCAAAAAATCTACAAAGATTTGTTTTTTTAAATCATCGTTTTAACACTTGGGTTCGGTTGTTTACGTACTTGGGGTCGGTATAAACCTTATGGTTCCGAACCGTGTGAAATTTTGGATTCTTACTAATAATCACGGTCTGTACACGAATCAATCAAAAAATCTGCAAAAATTTTATTTTTAAATCATCGTTTTAACCCTTGGGTTCGGTTGTTTAAGCACTTGGGGTCGGTAATAACTTAAGGCTTATGTCTCCGAACCGTCTTAAATTTCAAATTCTTACTTAGAATCTTGGCCTGTACACGAAACAATCAAAAATCTATAAAGATTTTTTTTTTAATCATCGTTTAAACACATGCGTTCGGTCGTTTAAGCACTTGGGGTCGGTAATAACTTAAGCCTTATTCCTCCGAACCGTCTTAATTTTTAAATTCTTATTAAGAATCTTGGCCTGTACACGTATCAATTAAAAAATCGGCTATTAGTAGAATTTTTGAAAAATTCATCGTTTTACGGGCGCTTTGCAACAATTATTTTGGTCGTTCATAACTTTGGCCTTATGGTTTCGAACCAGGTGTAATTTTGGATTTTTACTAAGAATCTTGTCCTGTACACGAATCAATCAAAAAATCTACCATGAATTTTTTTTTAAATCATCGTTTTAACACTTGGGTTTGGTCGTTTAAGCACTTGGGGTCGGTAATAACTTTAGGCTTATGGCTCCGAACCGTGTGAAATTTTGGATTCTTACTAAGAATTATGGCCAGGACACGTATCAATAAAAAAATCGGCCATAAGTAGAATTTTTGCAAAAATTCTTTGTTTTACGGGTGCTTTGTAACAATTATTTTGGTCGTTCATAACTTTGGCCCTATGGTTCTGAACCGTGTGAAATTTTGGATTCTTACTAATAATCACGGTCTGTACAAGAATCAATCAAAAAATCGGCAAAGATTTTTTTTTTTAAATCATCGTTTTAACACTTGGGTTCGGTTGTTTACGTACTTGGGGTCGGTATAAACCTTATGATTCCGAACCGTGTGAAATTTTGGATTCTTACTAATAATCACGGTCTGTACACGAATCAATCAAAAAATCTGCAAAAATTTTATTTTTAAATCATCGTTTTAACCCTTGGGTTCGGTTGTTTAAGTACTTGGGGTCGGTATTAAATTTAGCCTTATGGCTCCGAACCGTGTGAAATTTTGGATTTTTACTAAAAATCTTAGCCTGTACACGTATCAATAAAAAAATCAGCTATAAGTAGAATTTTTGCAAAAAATTCATCGTTTTACGGGCGCTTTGTAACAATTATTTTGGTCGTTCATAACTTTGGCCTTATGGTTCGAACCGTCTGAAATTTTGGATTTTTACTAAGAATCTTGGCCTGTTCACGAATCAATCAAAAAATCTACTATGAATTTTTTTTTTTTTAATCATCTTTTTAACACTTGGGTTCGGTCGTTTAAGCACTTGGGGTCGGTAATAACTTTAGCCTAATTGCTCCGAACCATCTGAAATTTTAGATTCTTACTTAGAATCATGGCCAGGACACGTATCAATCAAAAAATCGGCTATAAGTAGAATTTTTGCAAAAATTCATCGTTTTACGGGCGCTTTGTAACAATTATTTTGGTCGTTCATAACTTTGGCCCTATGGTTCCGAACGTGTGAAATTTTGGATTCTTACTAATAATCACGGTCTGTTTACGAATCAATCAAAAATCTGCAAAGATTTTTTTTTTTAAATCATCGTTTTAACACTTGGGTTCGGTTGTTTTAGTACTTGGGTCGGTATTAACCTTATGGCTCCGATCCGTGTGAAATTTTGGATTCTTACTAAGAATCATGGCCAGGACACGAATCAATTAAAAAAATCGGCTATAAGTAGAATTTATGCAAAAATTCATCGTTGTACGGGCGCTTTGTAACAATTATTTTGGTCGTTCATAACTTTGGCGCTATGGTTCCGAACGTGTGAAATTTTGGATTTTTACTAATAATCACCGTCTGTACACGAATCAATCAACAAATCTGCAAAGAATTTTTTTTTTTAAATCATCGTTTTAACACTTGGGTTCGGTTGTTTATGTACTTGGGATCGGTATAAATTTAGCCTTATGGCTCCGAACCGTGTGAAATTTTGGATTTTTACCAAGAATCTTGGCCTGAACACGAATCAATCAAAAAATCTACAAAGATTTTTTTTTTTAAATCATCGTTTTAACACTTGGGTTTGGTCGTTTAAGCACTTGGGGTCGGTAATAACTTAAGGCTTATGGCTCCGAACCGTCTTAAATTTCAAATTCTTACTTAGAATCTTGGCCTGTACACGAAACAATCAAAAATCTATAAAGATTTTTTTTTAATCATCGTTTAAACACTTGCGTTCGGTCGTTTAAGCACTTGGGGTCGGTAATAACTTAAGCCGTATTCCTCCGAACCGTCTTAATTTTTAAATTCTTACTAAGAATCTTGGCCTGTACACGTATCAATTAAAAAATCGACTAAAATTAGAATTTTTGCAAAATTCATCGTTTTACGGGCGCTTTGTAACAATTATTTTGGTCGTTCATAACTTTGGCCTTATGGTTCCGAACCATCTGAAATTTTGGATTTTCACTAAGAATCTTGGTCTGTACACGAATCAATCAAAAAATTTACCATGATTTTTTTTTTAAATCATCGTTTTAACACTTGGGTTCGGTCGTTTAAGCACTTGGGGTCGGTAATAACTTTAGCCTAATTGCTCCGAACCATCTGAAATTTTAGATTCTTACTTAGAATCATGGCCAGGACACATATCAATAAAAAAATCGGCTAAAAGTGGAATTTTTGCAAAAATTCATCGTTTTACTGGCGCTTTGTAACAATTACTTTGGTCGTTCATAACTTTGGCCCTATGGTTCCGAACGTGTCAAATTTTGGATTCTTACTAATAATCACCGTCTGTACACGAATCAATCAACAAATCTGCAAAGAATTTTTTTTTTTTAAATCATCGTTTTAACACTTGGGTTCGGTCGTTTAAGCACTTGGGGTCGGTAATAACTTAAGGCTTATGTCTCCGAACCGTCTTAAATTTCAAATTCTTACTTAGAATCTTGGCCTGTACACGAAACAATCAAAAATCTATAAAGATTTTTTTTTAATCATCGTTTAAACACATGCGTTCGGTCGTTTAAGCACTTGGGGTCGGTAATAACTTAAGCCTTATTCCTCCGAGCCGTCTTAATTTTTAAATTCTTATTAAGAATCTTGGCCTGTACATGTATCAATTAAAAAATCGGCTATTAGTAGAATTTTTGAAAAATTCATCGTTTTACGGGCGCTTTGCAACAATTATTTTGGTCGTTCATAAATTTGGCCTTATGGTTTCGAACCGGGTGTAATTTTGGATTTTTACTTAGAATCTTGTCCTGTACACGAATCAATCAAAAAATTTACCATGAATTTTTTTTTAAATCATCGTTTTAACACTTGGGTTTGGTCGTTTAAGCACTTGGGGTCGGTAATAACTTTAGGCTTATGGCTCCGAACCGTGTGAAATTTTGGATTCTTACTAAGAATTATGGCCAGGACACGTATCAATAAAAAAATCTGCCATAAGTAGAATTTTTGCAAAAATTCTTTGTTTTACGGGCGCTTTGTAACAATTATTTTGGTGGTTCATAACTTTGGCCCTATGGTTCCGAACCGTGTGAAATTTTGGATTCTTACTAATAATCACGGTCTGTACAAGAATCAATCAAAAAATCGGCAAAGATTTTTTTTTTTAAATCATCGTTTTAACACTTGGGTTCGGTTGTTTACGTACTTGGGGTCGGTATTAACCTTATGGTTCCGAACCGTGTGAAATTTTGGATTCTTACTAATAATCACGGTCTGTACACGAATCAATCAAAAAATCTGCAAAAATTTTATTTTTAAATCATCGTTTTAACCCTTGGGTTCGGTTGTTTAAGTACTTGGGGTCGGTATTAAATTTAGCCTTATGGCTCCGAACCGTGTGAAATTTTGGATTTTTACTAAAAATCTTAGCCTGTACACGTATCAATAAAAAAATCGGCTATAAGTAGAATTTTTGCAAAAAATTCATCGTTTTACGGGCGCTTTGTAACAATTATTTTGGTCGTTCATAACTTTGGCCTTATGGTTCGAACCGTCTGAAATTTTGGATTTTTACTAAGAATCTTGGCCTGTACACGAATCAATCAAAAAATCTACCATGAATTTTTTTTTTAATCATCTTTTTAACACTTTGGTTCGGTCGTTTAAGCACTTGGGGTCGGTAATAACTTTAGCCTAATTGCTCCGAACCATCTGAAATTTTAGATTCTTACTTAGAATCATGGCCAGGACACATATCAATAAAAAAATCGGCTATAAGTAGAATTTTTGCAAAAATTCATCGTTTTACTGGCGCTTTGTAACAATTATTTGGTCGTTCATAACTTTGGCCCTATGGTTCCGAACGTGTGAAATTTTGGATTCTTACTAAAATTCACCGTCTGTACACGAATCAATCAACAAATCTGCAAAGAATTTTTCTTTTTTAAATCATCGTTTTAACACTTGGGTTCGGTCGTTTAAGCACTTGGGGTCGGTAATAACTTAAGGCTAATGGCTCCGAACCGTCTTAAATTTCAAATTCTTACTTAGAATCTTGGCCTGTACACGAAACAATCAAAAATCTATAAAGATTTTTTTTTTTAATCATCGTTTAAACACTTGCGTTCGGTCGTTTAAGCACTTGGGGTCGGTAATAACTTAAGCCTTATTCCTCCGAACCGTCTTAATTTTTAAATTCTTATTAAGAATCTTGGCCTGTACACGTATCAATTAAAAAATCGGCTATTAGTAGAATTTTTGAAAAATTCATCGTTTTACGGCCGCTTTGTAACAATTATTTTGGTCGTTCATAACTTTGGCCTTATGGTTTCGAACCGGGTGTAATTTTGGATTTTTACTAAGAATCTTTAGTGAATGGTAGAAGAAGTCGAGGACGCCCAAGAAAGACATGGCACGACCAAGTGAATCAGATACTTGAGTCGGGCCATGTCAAGAGTCAGAATAATAGAAGAGAATGTATGAGACGTAGTATGAATGTAAACGAGGCAAGGAATGTGTGCCAAGACCGGGATGTTTGGCGGTCCGTCCTCTCTGCCTACCCCTGCGGGGAAACGGCGTGATGGTTAGTTAGTTAGTTAGTTAGTTACTAAGAATCTTGGCCTGTACACGAATCAATCAAAAAATCTACCATGATTTTTTTTTTAAATCATCGTTTTAACACTTGGGTTTGGTCGTTTAAGCACTTGGGGTCGGTAATAACTTTAGGCTTATGGCTTCGAACCGTGTGAAATTTTGATTCTTACTATGAATCATGGCCAGGACACGTATCAATCAAAAAATCGGCTATAAGTAGAATTTTTGCAAAAATTCATCGTTTTACGGGCGCTTTGTAACAATTATTTTGGTCGTTCATAACTTTGGCCCTATGGTTCCGAACGTGTGAAATTTTGGATTCTTACTTATAATCACGGTCTGTACATGAATTAATCAAAAAATCTACAAAGATTTGTTTTTTTAAATCATCGTTTTAACACTTGGGTTCGGTTGTTTAAGTACTTGGGGTCGGTATTAACTTAAGCCTTATGGCTCCGACCCGTGTGAAATTTTGGATTCTTACTAAGAATCATGGCCAGGACACGAATCAATTAAAAAATCTACAAAGAATTGTTTTTTTCAAAAAACCGTTTTAACACTTGGGTTCGGTCGTTTAATCACTTGGGGTCGGTAATAACTTTAGGCTTTTGGCTCCAAACCGTCTTAAATTTCAAATTCTTACTTAGAATCTTGGCCTCTACACGAATCAATCAAAAATCTACAAAGAATGTTTTTTTTTAAATCATCGTTTAAACACTTTGGTTCGGTCTTTTAAGCACTTGGGGTCGATAATAACTTAAGCCTTATGGCTCCGAACTGTCTTAAATTTTAAATTCTTACTAAGAATCTTGGCCTATAGACGTATCAATCAAAAAATCGACTAAAATTAGAATTTTTGCAAAATTCATCGTTTTACGGGCGCTTTGTAACAATTTTTTATTTGCGGCATTTTCCAGAGTGGACGATACCATTAGTATCGCTCTGGTGTAAGACCACCATTCAGAATTGAAACGTTGCTTGAAAATGGCTTTACACGGGTTTAGTGACCAGATCTGAATAGCCAGGTACTTCCCAACCTTCCTCTTCCCCACCTCCTTCCCCTCCCCACTACCTTCAGCCTCACAACATACCCCAATTGGGGATGCCATAGTCTCACTGGCTCCAGACGGGAGCAGTAGAGATTCTTGTGCGGTATTTACTGTAAAAAAAAAAATATATATTTTTGTCGTTCATAACTTTGACCCTATGGTTCCGAACCTGGGAAAATTTGGATTCTTACTAATAATCACAGTCTGTACACGAATCAATCAAAAAATCTGCAAAGAATTTTGTTTTTTTTTAAATCATCGTTTCAACACTTGGGTTCGGATGTTTGAGCACTTTGGGTCGGTATTAACTTAAGCCTTATGGCTCCGAACCGTGTGAAATTTTGGATTCTTACTTAGAATCATGGCCAGGACACATATCAATAAAAAAATCGGCTATAAGTAGAATTTTTGCAAAAATTCATCGTTTTACGGGCGCTTTGTAACAATTATTTTGGTCGTTCATAACTTTGGCCCTATGGTTCCGAACGAGTGAAATTTTGATTTCTTACTAATAATCACGGTCTGTACAAGAATCAATCAAAAAATCTACAAAGAATTTTTTTTTTTAATCATCGTTTGAACACTTGGGTTCGGTTAAGTACTTGGGGTCGGTATTAAATTTAGCCTTATGGCTCCGAACCGTGTGAAATTTTGGATTCTTACTTAGAATCATGGCCAGGACACGTATCAATAAAAAAATCGGCTAAAAGTAGAATTTTTGCAAAAAATTTATCGTTTTACGGGCGCTTTGTAACAATTTTTTATTTGCGGCATGTTCCAGAGTGGACGATACTATTAGTATCGCCCTAGTGTAAGACCACCATTCAGAATTGAAACGTTGCTTGAAAATGGCTTTACCCGTGTTTAGTGACCAGGTATGAATAGCCAGGTATTTTCCAACCTTCCTCTTCCCCACCTCCTTCCCCTCCCCACTACCTTCAGCCTCACAACATACCCCAATTGGGGATGCCATAGTCTCACTGGCTCCAGACGGGAGCAGTAGAGATTCTTGTGCGGTATTCACTGTAAAAAAAAAATATATATTTTTGTCGGTCATAACTTTGACCCTATGGTTCCGAACCTGGGAAAATTTGGATTCTTACTAATAATCACAGTCTGTACACGAATCAATCAAAAAATCTGCAAAGAATTTTGTTTTTTTTTAAATCATCGTTTTAACACTTGGGTTCGGATGTTTGAGCACTTTGGGTCGGTATTAACTTAAGCCTTATGGCTCCGAACCGTGTGAAATTTTTGATTCTTACTAAGAATCATGCCCAGGACACGAATCAATAAAAAAATCGGCTATTAGTAGAATTTTTGCAAAAATTCATCGTTTTACGTGCGCTTTGTAACAATTATTTTGTTCGATCATAACTTTGGCCCTATGGTTCCGAACGTGTGAAATTTTGGATTCTTACTAATAATCACGGTCTGTACACGAATCAATCAAAAAATCTGCAAAGAATTTTTTTTTTTAAATTATCGTTTTAACACTTGGGTTCGGTTGTTTAAGTACTTGGGGCGGTATTAAATTTAGCCTTATGGCTCCGAACCGTGTGAAATTTTGGATTTTTACTAAGAATCTTGGCCTGTACACGAATCAATCAAAAAATCTACAAAGATTTTTTTTTTTAAATCATCGTTTTAACACTTGGGTTTGGTCGTTTAAGCACTTGGGGTCGGTAATAACTTTAGGCTTATGGCTCCGAACCGTCTTAAATTTAAAAATCTTACTTAGAATCTTGGCCTGTACACGAAACAATCAAAAATCTATAAAGAATTTTTTTTTTTGATTATCGTTTAAACACTTGGGTTCGGTCGTTTAAGCACTTGGGGTCGGTAATAACTTAAGCCTTATTCCTCCGAACCGTCTTAATTTTTAAATTCTTATTAAGAATCTTGGCCTGTACACGTATCAATCAAAAAATCGGCTATAAGTAGAATTTTTGCAAAAATTCATCGTTTTACGGGCGCTTTGTAACACTTATTTTGGTCGTTCATAACTTTGGCCTTATGGTTCCGAACCGTGTGTAATTTTGGATTTTTACTAAGAATCTTGGCCTGTACACGAATCAATCAAAAAATGTACCATGATTTTTTTTTTTAAATCATCGTTTTAACACTTGGGTTTGGTCGTTTAAGCACTTGGGGTCCGTAATAACTTTAGGCTTATGGCTCCGAACCGTGTGAAATTTTGGATTCTTACTAAGAATCATGGCCAGGACACGTATCAATAAAAAATCGGCTATAAGTAGAATTTTTGCAAAAATTCATTGTTTTACGGGCGCTTTGTAACAATTATTTTGGTCGTTCATAACTTTGGCCCTATGGTTCCGAACGAGTGAAATTTTGATTTCTTACTAATAATCACGGTCTGTACAAGAATCAATCAAAAAATCTACAAAGAATTTTTTTTTTTAATCATCGTTTGAACACTTGGGTTCGGTTAAGTACTTGGGGTCGGTATTAAATTTAGCCTTATGGCTCCGAACCGTGTGAAATTTTGGATTCTTACTTAGAATCATGGCCAGGACACGTATCAATAAAAAAATCGGCTAAAAGTAGAATTTTTGCAAAAAATTTATCGTTTTACGGGCGCTTTGTAACAATTTTTTATTTGCGGCATGTTCCAGAGTGGACGATACTATTAGTATCGCCCTAGTGTAAGACCACCATTCAGAATTGAAACGTTGCTTGAAAATGGCTTTACCCGTGTTTAGTGACCAGGTATGAATAGCCAGGTATTTTCCAACCTTCCTCTTCCCCACCTCCTTCCCCTCCCCACTACCTTCAGCCTCACAACATACCCCAATTGGGGATGCCATAGTCTCACTGGCTCCAGACGGGAGCAGTAGAGATTCTTGTGCGGTATTCACTGTAAAAAAAAAATATATATTTTTGTCGGTCATAACTTTGACCCTATGGTTCCGAACCTGGGAAAATTTGGATTCTTACTAATAATCACAGTCTGTACACGAATCAATCAAAAAATCTGCAAAGAATTTTGTTTTTTTTTAAATCATCGTTTTAACACTTGGGTTCGGATGTTTGAGCACTTTGGGTCGGTATTAACTTAAGCCTTATGGCTCCGAACCGTGTGAAATTTTTGATTCTTACTAAGAATCATGCCCAGGACACGAATCAATAAAAAAATCGGCTATTAGTAGAATTTTTGCAAAAATTCATCGTTTTACGTGCGCTTTGTAACAATTATTTTGTTCGATCATAACTTTGGCCCTATGGTTCCGAACGTGTGAAATTTTGGATTCTTACTAATAATCACGGTCTGTACACGAATCAATCAAAAAATCTGCAAAGAATTTTTTTTTTTAAATTATCGTTTTAACACTTGGGTTCGGTTGTTTAAGTACTTGGGGCGGTATTAAATTTAGCCTTATGGCTCCGAACCGTGTGAAATTTTGGATTTTTACTAAGAATCTTGGCCTGTACACGAATCAATCAAAAAATCTACAATGACTTTTTTTTTTAAATCATCGTTTTAACACTTGGGTTTGGTCGTTTAAGCACTTGGGGTCGGTAATAACTTTAGGCTTATGGCTCCGAACCGTCTTAAATTTAAAAATCTTACTTAGAATCTTGGCCTGTACACGAAACAATCAAAAATCTATAAAGAATTTTTTTTTTTGATTATCGTTTAAACACTTGGGTTCGGTCGTTTAAGCACTTGGGGTCGGTAATAACTTAAGCCTTATTCCTCCGAACCGTCTTAATTTTTAAATTCTTATTAAGAATCTTGGCCTGTACACGTATCAATCAAAAAATCGGCTATAAGTAGAATTTTTGCAAAAATTCATCGTTTTACGGGCGCTTTGTAACACTTATTTTGGTCGTTCATAACTTTGGCCTTATGGTTCCGAACCGTGTGTAATTTTGGATTTTTACTAAGAATCTTGGCCTGTACACGAATCAATCAAAAAATGTACCATGATTTTTTTTTTTAAATCATCGTTTTAACACTTGGGTTTGGTCGTTTAAGCACTTGGGGTCCGTAATAACTTTAGGCTTATGGCTCCGAACCGTGAGAAATTTTGGATTCTTACTAAGAATCATGGCCAGGACACGTATCAATAAAAAATCGGCTATAAGTAGAATTTTTGCAAAAATTCATTGTTTTACGGGCGCTTTGTAACAATTATTTTGGTCGTTCATAACTTTGGCCCTATGGTTCCGAACCGTGTGAAATTTTGGATTCTTACTAATAATCACGGTCTGTACACGAATCAATCAAAAAATCTGCAAAGAATTTTTTTTTAAATCATTGTAGGGGCGTGTAAATAGCCCCTGACACGAGGGAATGACTACCCTATGTAAATCAAGGAAAATTGAATTCTTCCCTATGTGACACAAAACAGTTGACCCAGCAATTACAAAATCCAAAGTGAAAACAAACAATGCTTACTCAGAGAATGCAGTTCATGCACGATGTCCAACACAAAAGGTGGCCAAGGCGGTATTGCATAATCTCAACAGATGTTTCGCACAGCAAGGAAGTTTCAACAATGAAATATAAATCTGCCTATTAATAATACGTGCCAAAAATCTTTTACAACAATAATTCAATTATTGGGTGAATTATTTGATAATGACTGACTAGGAGAGACATCTCTTGGCTTTGACTCACACTCCCGTCGGAAGTAATTGCCTGCTTCACAGAGGTAAGAAAATGCATGAATATACTGAATTTCAAGTCACATAGGTAAATTCAATGCAATACAAAAACCATAGATGGCGCCCTCATGGTTTCATAGCATATTTATGGCGCGTATCCATATTCCCCGCCTTGGAAGTTCGTAGAACTTACAAAAGAAAGAGTATAAATATACAAATGAAACAAGAAATGAAATAGAAATAAAGTGACTGTATTCACCGGTAATATTCAGGTATGACACGCATTGGAAATTCGCAGAATCTCACAAAATAAAGAAAAATAACTAAAAAATACAATGTAATATAGTTCAATTGACCAAGATAACGGATATTAAGTAATGCCATGTCTGGGTCAGAGATCATTGAAACAATGACTAAAAACAAAAAATAAATAAATAAAAATAAACAAAAATAGATAAAATATATAATTATTGCGTTGGAATGGGATATAATTTGACAACCGGACGTTTAAAAGAACCAAATCGTGTCTTTACGGTCGCAACGCGAACAATTTTATCCATTCCGGGATGGATTTCAGTTATCACGCCTAAAGGCCAATTTAACGGAGGGGAATCTTCCTGTCCCACTAGTACGACAGTTCCGATATCAATCGGATGATCAGAAGTAGTCCACTTTTGCCTGACTTGCAAGGTGTGCAGATACTCTGAACACCACTTCTTCCTGAAGGACTGAACCATGCTATCTAATAATTGCTTACGCTGAGTCAAATTGATTTTACCGTCTGCCAGGACAGAAGCAGGCAAGTACTGCAATGGTGTCGACATTAAAAAATGCGCAGGCTAAGGACTTCTGGATAAGGGTCAGAAGACATAACTGTAAGTGGACGCGAATTCATTATGCACTCAATTTGAACTAGCACAGTCTGTAACTCCTCATAGGTGAGAAGCTGAGTTCCAATCATACGGTACAAGTGTGTCTTCATGCTCGTTATGTTCGACTCCCGCATACCCCCAAAATGAGGCGCGCGTGGTGGAATCATTTTCCACTCTATACGACGCTTAGCGAGTTCGCGCTTTAAAGAGGGCTCATATTCAGATTCAACCAAAAACTTGTAGAGGTCATCTAATTGTGCCTTCGCACCCACAAAATTAGTACCATTATCTGAATACAAGCATGTTACCGGGCCACGCCGAGAAATAAAACGGCTGAAAGCAGCCAGGAAAGCATTTGAAGGTAAGTCAGAGACCAACTCAATATGAATAGCCTTGGTCACAAGGCATACGAATAGACAAATATATGCCTTTTGAGAATGTTGTCCTCTCCGACGAGTCAGCGTAATACGGAGGGGACCTGCGTAATCTACACCGGTATGTACGAAAGCCTTTGCTTCTGCAACACGATATGACGGTAAATCTGCCATCTTCGGTGTAGGATGCGATGGATTTAAGCGGAAGCAACAATTGCATTTCCGCACCATCGCCCTAATAACAGTCCTAGCATCTAATATCCAATAGCGTTGACGTAAGATAGACATAAGAAGTCCTGGGCCTGAATGACAGTTCACGACATGAAAGTGAGCGATGATCAGATCGACAACACAGTTATGTTTGGGAAGTAAAACCGGATGTTTAACCTCAAAAGGTAAATCCGATTTAGAAAGCCGCCCCCCAATACGTAACAGATTATCTCCATCAAGAAATAGAGATAAACTCTGAAGTCTTTTGGAATGAAATTTGCCTTTCTGGAGGGATGAAAAAAAATGAATACTCTGCACAGCACGAATCACAGCCTTTTCAGCAGTCATAAGATTATTGACCGTTCCAGAGGAAAGTGATATCTTTTTTATGAATCGGAGGACATAAACAACAATCCTTAGTAGTTTATCCCAAGTGGATATACGCTGAGCCAGTTCACTCAGGACCGATTTTTCACCCTGAAATGTTGCAATGAGCACATTAGCTTTGTGTTCAGGCATTTCACCAGTATTGGTAGGGTGAAACGGTTTTAATGGCCATTCCAAAGGTGGGCTGCGAATCCATGATGGGCCGTTCCACCATAAATCATGTGAAACGGGTTGGGAAGGAAGCATGCCACGAGAAAGGCAGTCGCTCGGGTTTTCACTACCAGCAACATGGTAAAAGTTCTCTGGGGACAAATTTTCTTGGCACTGGGCTACGCGATTACTAACAAACACCGACCAGCGATGCGGTGAAGAATGTATCCAAGAGAGCGCAACGGTAGAATCGGAAAACGCATATGTTCCTGCAATAGGAAGATGCTCAGAATAATTATCTTGAACCGTCCGTATTAATTTGGACATCAATACTGCGGCACAGAGCTCCAAACGAGTGAGGGTCGTCACTTTGGTGGGAGAAACCTTTGATTTTGCGCACAACAATCTCACTGTAATTTTCCCAAACAGATCAGTGGTGTGCAAATAAATCACACAGCCGTAACCATTCATGCTTGCATCGCAGAAAGCAACAACGAGCACCGTACTGTCTTTCAGGACACCAACATGGCGAGGGATTTTCATCATTGAAATTAGAGGAAATTCCTGTGTAAGCGCCGAAAACCGACGAATAACGCTATCAGGGGGTGTATCATCCCAACCAATGTTGCACAGCCATTATACGCTAAATTACTTTGATAAGTAATTTAGCGTACAGAATGACAGGGGCGGCCAAGCCGAGGACATCAAATAAGCGGGCGACTATGGAGAGTATGCTCCGCTTTGTGCACTTCTCCTGAACATAAGATGTCGTAAAGAAGAAGCTGTCATCAGCTGGTTCCCACGAAAGGCCCAACACCTCAGAGGTATTGTTAGAACCAACAGTGAAGTCCACTGGGCTGCGGTGAGAATCCGGGAGGTTCTCAAGTACAACTTGAGAATTACTAGTCCATTTTACTAAATCAAAGGCACCGGACTTAAACAACGAGATTAATTCTCGAGAAAGACGTATGGCGCTGGGCTCATCTGCAATAGAATAGACCAGGTCGTCCATATACAGCTTGGACTCTGCCACTTTGGCAGCGTCCGGGTAATGTGGTCTCATATCCTGGGCCAACTGGCGAACCGTCCGCATTGTTAAGTATGGACTTGCCGTCAAGCCGAAAGGAACTCGATTGAAATGAAAAGTTCGTATGAGACCATTATTCGAGAATCGAAACAAGATCCTCAGGTATCTGCAATGCTTGCTAAGAACTTCAATCTGCAAATACATTTGCTTTATATCTGCAGTCATAGCGATGGGAAAAAGACGAAAGTCAAGCAAAAGCAGAAACAAATCGGCTTGCAAATTAGGACCAGTATGAATAATGTCATTCAGTGACAGCCCTGTGTGTGTTTTAGCACTAGCATCGAGCACAATACGAGGCATTGGTTTGTCTGGACGAGTGACAGCATGATGTGTGATGTAATATCCATCTTCTGTGATATCAGACTCTGAGACTTCTGATAGGTAATTATTTTCAATATATTCACTGATAACCTTGTTATAATTCTCCTGCAAAGCAGGGGAATGTTTAAATTTTCGCTCCAATGCCAAAATTCGGCGTTGGGCAGCAGTACGAGAATTACACAATTGTCTTGGATCTTTACAGAAAGGTAAAGCAACAGAATATCTACCATCATCAGTGCGAGAAATTTATGAAGTAAAGAGATTCTCACATTCTGTCTTCTCCGGACTTAGAAATTTTTTATTAGGTATCTCTTCTAACAGCCAAAATTTTTGCACTAAATCATTCAGTGCGAGTGCCGAAAATGATGTGTTTGTGTTGAGCACATTATTGGGGTAATCACCCATCAACACGAAACCGAAAGCGGTCGATAACGCGGGGGGTGCACTAGTACCCGATTCAACCCTGTTCCCTAAATAAATATATGGGAACAGTTGTGCACCGATGACGACATCCACGCATCCAGGAATATTCCACGTTAAGTCTGCGAGAGGTATGCCCTCTAAGTACCTCATGTCACCCTTGGCTATATAGTGATTAGGTAATTGGTCGGTGATACTGTCAACGACAAGCGCATGTATATTGTTTCATAACGCCGATGGATTTCTTTCGTTTTGTGCTCCGATTGTCATACGAGATCGGCAGGAACCCAGACTTGGGAATTCCGCACAATAAGGGTCCCTAACTACACGGTCAACAAGTGACAAGCGCTTTATCGTCAACAAGTCAGTCCGTTGCTAACCCCCGACCGTATCGTGACATTTTTGCATCACGCCGAAGTGTTATCTAACATATCGTTACATAAAGTGTAAACCTTATCGTTTTCTTCGTATACTTTGTGTGAACTTGACGGGACTCAATTTCTATCGTTTAACAATCAAATAGAACAATATCGAGCGCTATGGACATCTATGACTATCACCAAGCCAGAAGACAACTACCGTGAGTACTACTTAATTGTGTTATACCTTTCTTGTTTGGTGGTTGGGCATAACTCAACGAAATCCATTAGCGTCTTAGCTAGGGTATCCGTAAGGTTACCCTCATCCCCATGCCCCGTGCATGATTCATTGGTGCCGATAACCAGCAAACCTTTAGATAAATAAATTCTTTCATTGACAAAACGAAAGAATGCTATGAAATATTACGTGAATTGAAATGTCATTTTGAAGAACGAATTTCAAACAATAAATCGTAGAATTCGGTTACAGTTCTTAATTATTTACGACTTACCGGGTATTTAAATTATATCGAATTCTATTTTTTAATTCATAACGTTTTCCTGTTTATTTCGTTAGTACATTTGTTTATTTAAAAAAAAATGGCTAGTACTTTACAAGGCTTGCGTAGAAGACGGAACGTTGCCATCAGCAGAATAAACAAGGTGTATGAGGTCGGTCAAAGCGTTTTGCAAGATGCAACCAATTACCCATTATTTTTAGCGTATTATACGAGGTTGCAAAAAATTGTTAATGATTTTGAAACCGTTCACGCTGATATCTTAGCTTTAGATGAGGCAAAAAAGGACATTGAAAATCAAGTTAGCGTAGCTTTTGATAATGTTTATTTCAAAATCGTCGTAATTCACAAGGAATTAACGAATCAATCTTTCGAATCGGAGCCCGCGAACATTATCTTACCAAACCAAAACTTTTCAACATTTCATGATCAAGCTGTCATAAAACAAACGTCATCGTTTACTTGTGACATGAATAAGGCAAAACCTGAAATCAAAGGGTCCTTGACTGCGTTCACTTCAAAGTGCGCGTTTTGCAAGGGTACTCACCATATCGCTAAGTGCAAATCATTTGCACTCAAATCGGTTCAGGAACGTGCTCTATTCGCCAAGGCACACCGTTGGTGCCTGAATTGTCTCACGCCTTCTCATTCTCTCACGAATTGCAAATCTGTGTTTGATTGTCAGAAATGTCATCGTAAGCACCACACTCTTCTTCATAGGGAAGACAACATTTCTGCTGAAGAGGAGTACCAACGACCTACCATGTTTGCCATTCAAGGAGCTTCTATTTCAGATCCTCCAGTTCTTTTCCTCGCTAACTTCGGTGACAGATCCATCGTACGTTTGCCTACTGCTCATATTAGCAATCGTGATCCCTCCGGCAGTTTTCAAACGTTTCGTGGGTTGACCGATTCAGACAGTCAAGCACACTTCATATCCAATCGCACTGCCGAGCGTCCAGTCAGCTGTCAGAAAATCCGTGGCTTAGGCCAATCTTCTACAACCGCGTCAGGCGTCACTAATTTCGATGTCGATGTTAAGGGACAAACTACCTTCAACACGAAGTTACTTCGATCGCCAACGATTCAATTCGACCAGTTATCTTGTCATCTGTTCCAAGACATACTTCATGCCGACTCTGACTGTCACAAACTGACAACTGACACAGGAGCGACTGAACTACTTCGAGATGTTGAGATCTTGCCCTCTCTACCAAGACCCCAATTAACGGGTGATCTTCACCAGCCTTCAGCTATCAATTCACCATTCGGTTGGCTTCCTCTGGATTCAGTTGGTTTTACTACCGATCGTCAAACAAACTCCTTCATCGAAACCAACCAGTATCGTCTTCCAGAAGAAGTCAAGAGACTGAGGGAGTTGGACATATTTCCTCAGTCTTCACAGCCCACTAAACAACGTCGTGACCAAGTGTATCGCATTTTTCGCTCACGTGACTTTTCTAGTCAATTTATCGAAACCAACCAGTACCGTCTTTCTGAAAAGGTCAAGAAACTGAGAGAGTTTGACACATTCCCTCAGTCTTCACATCTCACTCCTGAAGAACAACGTGATGAGCAGGTCCATCACACTAATCACTCACGTGACCCTTCGGGACAATTCATCGTAGCCTTACCTTTTGGCGAAAAGGATAAGGATATCGCTTTCCCAGGTTCGCGCGAAGTCTCTTCGCGCATCATCCTTTCAATCGAACGTAAACCGACAGTAAAGCTCAGTTTACGTGAACCGTACTTCGCTTTCATGACTGACTACTTGCACAGTGGTCACATGACACGTGTTCCTGGAAAAGATTTACTCAAGGAAATGCATCACATACTTCGTCATTGCATTCTTCGTCCGGGCACCGTTACCACTACTTTGCGAATTGTCTTCGATGCCTCGGTGACGGAGGTGAATGAATCATCGTCAAATGATGCCTTCTTTATCGTTCCCAAGTTTCAAACAAAAATTGCTGAACTTCTGCAAAACTTTCGTTCGCCATCTGTGGTGTTCATTGCTGAAGTACGGCAAATGTATCGCCAAATATTCCCACAAGAGCCAAATCACGCGTTCCAAATAATATTTTGGCGTCATCAATTATCGGAATCTACCCCGGATTACCCATTACACCCTGTGACTTCTGATATCTCTGCCTTTATTCTGTCCTACCGTATTGTCAGATCGTTGACAGAAAATAATGGTTACGAATTATCACTCACACGATACGCGATCACTTCGGATTCAAATATCGATTCAATCGTCGTCGGCTGTTCCAGTGTGGAACAAGCTCAACAAACGCAATCCGAAGTTATCGAACATACCAAACGAGGTCAACTTGAACTGCAGAAGTCGGATTGTAGCAAACCAAAACTTCGCGTCTACCGAAACTTACCGCCGGGCTACTATCTCACTGATGTAATCTTCAAGAATGTTGATCATTTTCTTACTCTCAGGGTATTGGGATGGAAGTGGAGGCCACCGGATGATTCACCCGATGATACTCGTCACGGGAATCGTTACACCGACCAATTATCGCTCTTGACAGTTATCGCATCTAATCATCGGCGTCAAGCATCATCGGTTGATAATCCATCGGATATCGCTTCACGTGGCCATTCTCAGGCCGTTCTTATCCGTAACGTGTTATGGTGGGCGGAGCCCTCCGGGTTTGTCCAGCCAAACGACTCTTGGCCCATCTCAGATGGCCATTTTAACAAAACTAAACTCCACTCTGAAGAACGAGTTCAATCGTCATTAGTCCAACATGATATATTCTGCTAAACTTTTATTAAACAAATTATATCGTATTCGGAAACTCCAACGTCTTACTGCTTACTGTTATCTATTCGTACACAACTTTCATAACAAAGCCTCTCGTCGTTCGGATTTTCTACTTAACCATTTCGAAATTCGTATTCTATCTTTAACCAAACATTGGACATCACTCTCTACGGAGCAAGTGATTAGAATCATTATTAAAAATCTTGTGCTATCGTTACGCTTCGTACTTTGAATGGATCTTCTCTTACAAGACCATTCACCTAATCGTGTCCATTGCCTAGGCAATGTGACTAATCATCATCGTTTCGCGGTTCGTTTTATTCTTTTTACGTCTATGTTAATCTAACTCATTATAAGAAGGAATTTCTTTATTACGAACTGTCAGCTCAAAGTTCTGAGCCGTCTGTGAATCAATTTTTCTTACCGCGCAGTGAAACAAAATAAAATCAGTTAAATCTTCAATACCTAACTGCTTTGATGCCGACACTGACGAAGAATATCTTTCAATGAAAGAATTGAGACTGGCAGATGTATTCGTGCAGTTTTTCGCATCGAGAATATTATTTAAATAATGTGTTCCTAGTGCACGTTTATCTTGATATTTTTTAACTAAACTCTCCCAAATTTTTTTATTTTTTTTATTTATTTAATATAGTTATATAATTGTACAGTGGAGTTATGGAAATTACATAGCGGTACAGAAATTATTTAAACATTGCAATCTCACCAAAGAAGAAGCTAGTTCTTGTGCTTGATGAGCGAGTTACACTAACTATAACAGAAATAGAACAACATTATGTAATAAGTAAGTATATAATAGGATAAATTGAGACTTCTGGATCATCTAAATGTGTAGGTGTACATACATAGGATACGGTTACATACGGTTATTGTGCACTTAGGAGAAATTCGAAAAATCTAAATAAAATAGAGATGAATATATATTAAAAATAAATAGAAAGAAAGAGAAAAACAGGTAATTATTTAGTTAATTATTCCTGATGAAGTGTAGCTTCAGTTTGAGTTTCAGTTTATTGATTTCTTTGGTTTTTTTTATTTCAATGGGAAGGTTGTTGAAAAACTTTATTCCTAAATAGACATAATTGTTTTGCATTAGTTTGGTATTAAATTTTGGTGTTTTGATGTTGTCTTCATATCTTTTTGATTGGTGAGTTTCAAATTTCTTGATGATATTATCTTTGTAAATTTGGATAATTGCATTTTTCTTGAAGATATTCTCAACTCGAGGCACCGTGAAATCTGCGAAAAGCGTTTCTGTTGGATAAGTGGAGGGTTTCTTTAGGATTACTTTAATGATTAGTTTCTGGATCACTTTGACAGGGGTTAGAATATTGTTGTATGACCCCCCCCCCATCCAATTATTCCATATTGAATTAAAGACTGGATTAGTGCATAGTATACTCTTTTTAGATTGTTGAGTTTTAAAATATTTCTTAATCTTATGAATATATATATACACTTTCTGATACGCTTAACCAATTCACAGATATGGCTCTTCCACTTCATATGTTGTTCTATTATCACTCCGAGATATTTAATTTCTGGTACTGATTTCAATGTTGAACAGCCTTGGATACATGTGATTTTATTACATTTGTAATTGTGGATAATTATTTTAGTGTCGGAAATGATCTGATATGTATCACCCGAAGGCACAATGCCTGCGGTTACGTTCAACGCCCCGTGTTTGAAGCGGCCTCCTCACCATCCAACTTCTAGTAACTGCGGCAGTGACTGCAAAGAGCATGGAGTTGAGCGAACTAGCGCTGTCTCGTTTGTTAAAGGGCCGCTAGAAGAGCGAACTAGCGCTGACTCGTTCTAGCGGCCCTTTAACAAACGAGACAGCGCTAGTTCGCTCAACTCCATGCTCTTTGCAGTCACTGCCGCAGTTACTAGAAGTTGGATGGTGAGGAGGCCGCTTGAGTTTTTCGACTAAGTACTGCACACGCTGCGAGTCAGTTAGCTGTCTATTTACATATGCATATATTTACATATGCATATATGTTACAATACATTACAATGTGATCATTTGTCTGTCCAACTGGGCAGAATACCCGTTTCAGGACAGCCAAATTGTATATTTAGTTCATAATATTCTTAACAAAGAAATAGTTTCATTCAAAATATCACGGAAATTTGCTTCTGTCGAGACAACTTTTGAGAACACTAAGAATTGTAATAATTAAGGGATGGTTTCTTTATGTCTTTAAAAGAATCCCAAAGATGTGATTTTTTTCAAGGTCAATTTGGAGAACATAAATAAATGCATTCAGAGTGAATGCATTTATTAATGTTCTATGAGTGTTTTCTTTAGTGAGATCACAAGTAGGAGATTCTTTCCAGGCCATTTTAGAGAACATTTACAATTGCAGAATCAGAATTTACACATTTATAAACCAATATTTGACATATGAATTCCCAATGTATTTATAACTATTTAATTTTAATAAAGTACTATAATTTTTACAATTTCTTAAATAGTAGAAATTACACAATTATAATCCAAATATATGACAAATGATTTTTCAAGCTCGGTTTGGAGAACATTAATTTATTTAGTTGTTTATTTATTTCTTTTATTTTACGCCCAGAGTGCTTTTACATAAATAATTAATAATAAAGGCAGTACCTCCATCTTTAACATGAGAAAACAAATAGTTTAGATAAAGTTACGATGTGAATAAAAAGTATATAAATTAAATAAAAATATAGGCAACAAAAAATTAGTACAGTGAGATATATAATATCAATATGTTACGATTAAAAAAATATAATCGTAACATATTGATATTATATTATATTGTACATAATATAAAATCCAACCAACAAATTTAAAAGCAAGATCCAAGGTTTGCAAAATTGCAACATTAACCGTGTCTTTACACCTATAAGTATGTTTCGCTGTGTCAAGCCGATGCGATGTATCGATGTTACCGACTTCCTGTACCTCTCTATGGAGTTGCAGGAGTTCGAAACCATCGGACCTATCCAAATTCGAATTCAATATTTTAGGTAAAAAAGTTAACCAATTTTTTTTCAATGAAATTACAAAGGCATTACATTTAATTACATTAATAATTGTATTCCGTATAAGTGAATGGTTTCTTTCGGGAGATCACAATTATAATATTTTTCTGGGTTATTTTGGAGAACATTTGCAGTTGCATATTTAGAATTTACATTTACTATTATTATGGATATCGGCTTTAAATGACTCAAAAAAATTCGGCCAGCTTTCATTCTTACCATCGAAGGTTGGAAGATCTATTGCAGGAAGATTAATCATACACGGCTCCCGCGACTTATTTTGTGACGTCAGTGATTCTCTTACAGAAGTTTTCATATTCGATCTAGTTCGTTTGACCTTCAAAAAAAGATCATCAAAAGCATTTAAAGCTTGAAAATCTGGTTTAAATTCTGGATTTAAAGTTAACTGACGATCATTGATGCTATCTATAATATTTTCAAATTGACTTCGCATTTGATCAATCATCTCTGACTGAGCCATAAACACCTTATTATTTTTTTACTCAAAAATAGATATATTCTTTGTTGCATTATACAGATTGTTCATACGAAAAAAAAGATTTTCCTTTTTTGCGGTTAAAAGAATAAGCGATCTGTCTTGAACCTCATCAAAACCTTCCTCCGTAATTCTTGGCATTTTTTATATGCGAAAAGATTACCACAAAATTTTACAATAATGTTACAATATTAATAATTAATTAATAATAATATTGCAACATTGTCGGAAGATCCCTACAGGCTGTAAGAGAAGTGTTTGACCCTTTGGAGACTGCGGCAAGAGAGGTGGGTTTGCAAATCAATGAAAATAAAACAAAAATCATGATGCAAACCAGAACCCCTCACCGCAGAATAAAAGACAAAGTGAAATTTAAAGACAATTATAATTTCGAAGTGGTCGAAGAGTTTACCTACCTGGGCTCCATCATAACGCAGGACAATGAAGACCCAGTAGAAGTAAGAAAGCGCATTACAGCCGCTAACAAAACTTACTTCGCGTTGCTGCCAGTGTTCAAATCCCGAAACGTCCATAGGAAAACCAAAATAACCTTATATAAAACAATTATCAGAACGGTCTTGGCCTATGGATGTGAGGCGGGAACACTGACAGCAAAGTCAGCGGAACGGCTGGACATCTTCGAAAGAAAGGTACTTCGAAGAATCTTAGGAGCGGTGCGAGAGGGAGAGGCATGGAGAATCCGCCACAATAATGAGCTCTATGATATTTACCAAGCTCCCAGACTCTCCACCCATTTAAGACTCCAAAGATTAAGATGGGCCGGACATGTGCACCGAATGCCAAGCACACGAGTACCGAAGAAGGTTCTGACAGGACACCCGGGAGGTAAACGAAAGGCGGGCAGACCTAGACTGAGATGGGAGGATGATGTCAGGAAGGATGCAAGAGGATTACTCCATGTTGCAGATTGGAAGACGACGGCCGAGGACAGAGGGCGGTGGAGGCTTATTTTGAAGGAGGCCAAGGCTCGAAATGGGCTGTAGCGCCATTGAAGAAGAGAAGAGAATATTGCAAATAATTATCCAAAATTACGACAATTCTGCGAACAATGTTAACAATTAATTAATAATAATAATGTTGCGATTAATTATCCAAAATTACGACAATTCTGCGAACATCCAAATATGTCATCCAAAAGCAAAAAACAAGACCAGCTATAGTTCTCAAAAAATGAGAGGTACTTCAAATTTACCAAAAAAATACGTAAATTCAAACACCCATGTAATATCAGCTATAATCTCGAATTGAATGTATGAATGAATTAATAATCCAGGCTACGAAAGGACCATTAAATATGTAGGGGCGTGTAAATAGCCCCTGACACGAGGGAATGACTACCCTATGTAAATCAAGGAAAATTGAATTCTTCCCTATGTGACACAAAACAGTTGACCCAGCAATTCCAAAATCCAAAGTGAAAACAAAACAATACTCACTCAGAGAATGCAGCTCATGCACGATGTTCAACACAAAAGACACTTCTTTTCATTAAAAATATCAATTTCTGCCAAGGCGGTATTGCATAATCTCAACAGATGTTTCGCACAGCAAGGAAGTTTCAACAATGAAATATAAATCTGCCTATTAATAATACGTGCCAAATCTTAGGTAAAAACAATAATTCAATTATTGGGTGAATTATTTGATAATGACTGACTAGGAGTGACATCTGTTGGCTTTTCACTAACACTCCCGTCGGAAGTAATTGCCTGCTTCACAGAGGTAAGGAAATGCATGAATATACTGAATTTCAAGTCACATAGGTAAATTCAATACAATACAAACCATAGATGGCGCCCTCATGGTCTCATAGCATAAATTATTAATTTAAAGAAATTAATGCCCAAATGGATCCAAATATATTTATGGCGCGTATCCAATGCTTCCAGCTGAAATTAAAAACTGTGCCCAAAACAAACAATTGGTGAACTTACTGAAGACTTGGCTTACGGAAAGAATAAATTTGTATTAGGGAACGTACCCATTCTACGTGATCAATTTTTTCCAATTTTTAACCCCCCCCCCCCCCCCCCCGGTGACCAAAATCCTAAGCAAACCGCTGCTCATTTGTATGAAGCGTGACATTTTGAAGAACCCCCCCCCCCCCCCCCCCCCCAAAGAGGTCACGTAGTATGGGTACGTTCCCTTAGCTTACAATATTATTTATTCTAAAGACTTTAAAATGGTTTCATGTTTTCATAATTTTTCTTTTATCAAGTATATTTCTGTAAAAAAAATTATTTTATTTTATATCTATAATTGTAAAAATGTAACTATTAAATCACTATAATAAGATCTTTAATGTAAAGAACCCGTTAGACAAACTGCTAAAAAGTAGTTTATCGGGACTTTTTGTCTTATATTTGTAAAATGTATAAAATAAATAAATAAAAAATAAAAAAATAAAAATAAAAAAAACTGGGGGTAGGCAGAGAGGAAGCACCGCCAAACAATTCGATTTTGGCACACACTCCTTGCCTCGTTCACATTCATACATCGTCTCATAATGCTCTTCTATTATTCTGTAATTCCACCAACCTATAATCTTGATAAAATTTCTTCTTATTGTAAAAATGCACTCCAAGGAATTTTGTAGTTATTCTGTACAGTTCCCAAACACGTGCGCCTCTGTTGTTCTTATCTCTTCGTTATTTCCACGGGCGCAACACAAGGGGAGCGCGACCTCAGAGTAACATGTTACTCTGAGAGCGCGACCTAACCACTACCCACTACACTACCCAATAGGTACAGTGCCTACTTCATACTTCCCACCATCAAAGCGATAGCAATAAAAACAATCCACCCCTTGTCACGTGGCCCATCTGTCACACCTATCAGCCCGATAATCTGTCACTGTGACATTTATCTTTCTTTCTCGTGGTCTGGGGTCTGGGTTTGGACTGCATCCACTTATGATTTCGCAGCTTTTACAAGTTTTATCTGCAGTTCAAGGGTGAGATAGTGTGTGGGCTAAGGGTGAAGTTTCATATTTCACCGATGTTTTGGCGACAGCTTTTAATCAGAAGATTTTACTTACTACACGAGATAAGTGTTAAATTCATGCATATATATTTATAATACCTAACTTAAAAGCGTCTAAATACCTGTACGGCGATAGTGACATGTACACGGTGCTTGGAAAGAATAATAATAATAATAATAATTGAATAATTTCATAATTTGAATAGCGCCATTTTACTGAAAAATCACCTCAAGGGCTCTGTACAGATATGGGTTTCTAGGTTTCTAGGCTCTATCTAATTATTTCCAAACAGATACTTATCTGGCGGCAGATAAACACACTTTTATTGTAAAGTTTAAGATTGGAGATTACACGACTTTGCACGAAGAGGACCTATATCATTTTTAAAATAGGTATTCATAGAGATTTTTTTTAATTTCATAGCTAAATTTTAAATTAAAAACTTTAAACTAAAATGATTGACATTGAATTTCAACAGATGTTCGGCTAACACGATTGTAGTTATATTAAAAGCACTGGACTTTGCACGATTTTAAATTTGCTATTTTACCCTTCATCGCCATAATTGATATTATATTTATTAGAAACTTAGTGGCAAAAGTAAAGTTGGTATTTATTTTAAAGGACTGGAGAAATTAGGACTCTTTAGGACTGGAAATTATTAATGAAATAACCTTAAAATCTAAGTTCCACTTTTTACACGTATTTACAATAAAAGCGTAAAAATCACCTCAAAGTCGACAAATTTATAATGTTTATTTCTGCAATCTTGCTTCCAATTCCAACTACAAATTAGTCAAACCAATTTAAAAATTTATGATACGAAACTATAACTACATGCAAGGGCGGATCCAGGATTTTTTTCGGGGGGGGGCACAATGGGCGGACGGTCAAAAAAATAAACAATTACTGTTAAGATTTTTTTCTGGGGGGGGGGCACAAGGGGCGTACGGGCAAAAAAATCAACAATTACTGTTAGGATTTTTTCTGGGGGGGGGGCGCAAGGGGCGGACGCGCAAAAAAATCAAGAATTACTGTTAGGATTTTTTCTTGGCGGGCACAAGGGGCGGACGGGCAAAACAATCAATAATATTACTATTAGAAATAAACTTGAAGTATCATACTTTAAGTTTATTTCTACAAGTTCAAGTATGTATAGGAAGGTTTATGAAAGTGTCAAAACAATAGAAAAATTAAATGTTTAATAAAAACAGTTTTCTGTACTGTGATGGAATCTCCACAGTACACAAAAATACCGTCTGGGGGGGGCACGTGCCCCCCCCCCCCCCCCCTTCCCCCCCTAAATCCGCCCCTGACTACATGTACAATGATTTGACCAATGAACGCGATGGGTTGCAGTGTCCATCATCAGGGCAGATCCAGCAGATCCGGCAGATATGACAAATCTCATGATGGACACTGCAACGCTGTCCGAAACGTTAGCTAAAGAAGAAGGTAGCTCAACACGGCATAACACCACAAAAACAAACAACGAAAATACTTTTAGCCGTGAAAATCTAAAAACATATCCAATTTATGCACAGTTCGCACGCAGATGACATAATTGGGAACACATGTTATTTAATCCTAATACGTATTTTAATAATAATATATAATATTTTCTACAGAGCGGATTTTGTGAAATCTTCGTAAATGTGATTCGTCTCTCGGTAAGAGCCATCAGATTGATGTGTCAGGACTCGAATTAAGAAAAGTGTGATTAAGACATATAATAGGCAAGAAAGATACTCTCAGATTGGTATATTAAATTTAAGGTTACGAGAGTCCAAAAAGGTAGGTTTTTAGTTTGGGCTTGTTACGCATTTTAGTTCCGGAGGGAGTTTATTCCAAGGTTTAGGCCCAGATACTCCAAAAGCGCGATTTGTTACGTAGAATTATCTGTTTCCGCTTGTACTAGGAATTTCCGGACACCGTCGATTGTATAGGTATATTTAATCTGTTTGGACATTATTAAGTTGACTTACGTTTATTTTTAATTTTAATATGTTCGAACAAGCACCTAAATACTATAAATATACCTATATACATACTACGACAATCATAATGTATGACAATTAAATCAGGAAGATTTTATTTAAAAAAAAAAACAGTATTAAAAAAAAAACAATTTATCAATCAAAATTTCTAAAAAATGCCTGATAATAAATTTTATTATCATCTATTAATTCCTTAAATATACTTTCCAAGGTTATTTTGAAAAAAAAAAACATTTGTCATTCAATGAATGCACATTCGCAGAATATCGCGTCAAAATAATATTTTTGGCAAAACGACGCAATACGAGTACGTATTCGTGGTATTGAAAGCCGAAATAATTTTTCAGCTTATATAGATTTCAGGATTTTAGGAACGCTCTCTTTGGATGTAATTTCGTAATTTTATAAAACTCAGAACATAATCACGCCGGACCGGCCGGCGAACTCAGCTGATGATGGCGGGTGATCAACGAGGCACGAACTCACCTGAAGCCTGAAGTCAGCCGATTGACGCGCGATAATTCACGAACGCAGAGTTTCGGTGCGGCCGAAGGTTCGGCAGATTTTCTGCCAAAACTAGATTTTTTGCCGAAGCTGGCCGAAACCGAAACCGAAACCTTCGGTCGGTCACTAAAAAATAGTCTTCACATGACGTGTAATGTGCATTTAACTGCTAAACTTAGGCAGAGTCAACGGGCAGATGGTTAGGGAACGTACCCGTACTACGTGACCAATTTTTTTTTGCGATTTTTAACCCCTCCCCCCGCCCCGGTGACCAAAAACCTAAGCAAATTGCTGCTCATTTGTACCAAGCGTGACATTTTGAAGACCCCCCCCCCCCCCCCGAACAGGTCACGTAGTATGGGTACGTTCCCTTATTTGATCGTAATGTAATAATTTGTCGGTTATTTATTTTTTATAAAATCCTACAAATGAATTGAGATAAAACAAGTAATAACCCTCTTATCTTAGACAGGTGTTTGCAATCGTGCTTGGCGAGACAACCAGGAACAAAGTTGCATGAAACGCTTGACGTTAACTCACAGTATTTCCCAGTATCCAATGGATTTGACATAGGTACACAATATGCATTCACTCAATGTATAAACATATCACTGAGGACGTGTTCCAATCCTATAACACGGGGTTTACCAGAGTTTATCTTCTGGAGCTTACTCCACTTTGCTGACTTCAAAGCCGCGTGCGCAGACATTCATTAGCGTAATCTTGCTCTAACAAGACTTATGAAGTCGATTAACGATTGGTTTATTAATAAACCAATACATATCTGTACCTAATTTCCTATTTTAACTTGAATTATTTCGTAATAATTAACTTTTTTGTAACTATTTATTTATAATTCCGTAATATTTAATTAATCATTTCAAGGTGGTTGTGACTAGGTAAACAATAAAATCATTTTCTCCTTCCAAAAGAGCCTCTACATCGATTTTAATTTGTCAAGATATTTAATTATTTGCACCTAAGATACACTCAATGACACAATAATTTAATCTTATGTTGATAAACTTTTTCCAATTCAATTACTATTTCAAGGTGTTTTTAAAATAGAAAAATATTTTAGATGAGATTAACAGATTTAGACTAACCAACTTTCGCATTTCCAACAATAAAGCTTGCCGTTTGAATTTTGCTTCATTGATGTTATTATGTTATATCATATCGATATTCGAAGAGATTCTATTTAACAACAAGACAGCTCTCCCGACTGGCATAACCATTGGGAAGTTAGGTCTGCAAGCCGGGAGATAAAACAGTCTATGTTGTCGGTGACAGAGATAACCATCGGGAACATAAGAACTAATGCCCCCCCCTTTTTAGCCGAGTTTTCGAATCATCCACGAATCAGTCTGAAGAAATGTGTTACAACGAGCATATCCCTTCTGACCCGTAGACGGTTCATTTAATTCAAATTAATTCAAACTTAATTCAGTTTAAATGTGAAAATATTACGAAAATAAAGTACACGAAAAAAAGTGTAGTCCTTTAAAAAATAATAATTTTTAATAAAATTTGAAAACATACTCAGTCGAAATTTTCTAAAAACTGTTATAAATATTTTACCAGGAAGCTTTGTCTACTCTTCTCTCTACTCGCTTACCTAACGTCTAGTTGGCATGAGACAGATTAGCTATTTAGTCACAAAGAATTAAGCTGGAAAACTAAAATCAACAACACGATTCTTGGATACATTTAGTCTCCCCCACAACAACAACAACTCTGCTCTTCCATACACAAGATTAAAATAACCATCTTTACCTCGAGAAAAAGTCTCAGAAAATGTTTCTTTGTGAAGCTTTTTACGACAAAAAATCACCCCGTGATAAGTGAGAAATGACACAGCCATATAAGTTGAACCACTCAGCTCGTAGACCTTTCAACCCTTTCGATAAAAAAATCGTCTAAAGATAAATAGCATTTTTACGAGATAAAAACCCAAGTAAAAACATCTCCCTAATCATCGTTCCCAAGTGACCCTTTATTTAGAGTTAGTATTCGTGACACGTCTAGTTTTTTATAATACATATCATCTGTATCTACTCGAATGTTAAAACATTAATTGCTTAAAATTAGTTGTGTTTATATGTTACGTTAACTAAACTGTTTAAATGGTATGGGATAAAAAAAAATATATATTTGATCGAACTCAGACCAACATTTTAGAAATTAAAGAAGTCAATTTTAGTACAAATAAGAAACTTTAAAAGCTGTCCGTGAGTATAAAAATAACATGCTCATTTAATTAAGTTCAAAAAGTGTCAAATCAGAGATATTTTACTAAAGAATTTAGATTTTTTTAATGAATTTTAGACGTTTAAAAATCATGGCTTTTATTCTCAAAAACCAATCGCCAAATTATATACCATCAAACACGGCGGCTATGTTATTTACGATAATGATAATTAGTTATTCTACTTGAGTCGTTGGTCCTCACAGTCCTTTATATTTTACTTGTGGATGGTGTCATCTCAAATTGGTGGGTCGTAAGTAGCCGTTGGTGCAATGTTCATTGTTAAACGGTTGATTGATATTTAAGTTGCAATAAAACGCACCCAAGTCGGTAAATGGGCGGCGATCGGCGATCCCGGCGGTCTTCAAGTATTATCAATTAATTAAAACCTTATTTCTCTTAATTAAATGGATAAAAGGGCATTTAACACTGTTGATTAACCGTGGACAATCCTTGATTCTCTACTCCTCACATCAATAGCTTCTACCGGTCATCGTAAACCATATGGGTTCTACCTACTCTTAACATTTTCTGCAAGAAAGACCGTGCTTTATCAATTACTCCAACTTAATAACTAGATAACCACGACAAGATTCTATTTAATATTACTTTTTATGTGAAATTAAAAATCTTCAAAAATCATTCGATACAATTTATTTGACTTTCAAATAAATTGCAGCGCACAGGATCCAACGGAATTTAGTGTCCTTGAGTAATTGATATTCTCTTGAATTTCGCTGAAAATCGCAGTTTATCCCAACATTCTTTTTACAAAATATTTTTTTAAATACAATGGAAAATGACGTTGGTTGTGAGCTGAACGCATTTGCATCAAGCAAACCTCAAATAGAAAAAGCTCTGCAAATTTAATGACGCCAGAACTCAAAGATAGAATTATTTATGGAACACACTAAGTTTCTAATTGAACTTCTGGCTTCTGACTTTTGACAACATCATACTTTTCTAGCACGTGATTCACTGGATTGTGCCATCTTTTCCTGGTATAGACAAAGATGAATGAAATTTCTAAGTAATGCTGTTGTATTTATTGTGACAAATTAGACACTTCTAATTGGTACCTATGCTGTGTCTTTGCAAGAATCCTATGTCTCAAATTGTCGCTACATGTTGAAAAAATCTTTAGTTCTTGAATTTCCTAGTAGCGTGATGTCACCATAGTTCAGTTAAAAGTTTCTATCTAAGTTCTCTCTCAAGTGTGGACAATTTTTTTAAAAGCCCAGTATTGTATTTAATAAAATAATATTATTAATTTTTCAAGAATCAGTAAATTCTTTCATGGCAAATGTGAATACCGAACTTATTATTTATGATTAATGGTTTTTCTGCCTGTGACTATAAGAATTCTTCAAACGTCAGATGTTCTCAATGATTCCGACGCGATTTTATGTGTATCTTCCGTTTCGCATTTCCAAAAATAATTTGTTAAAAATAATTTATGAATAGTTAAAGATTAATTTTTTCAGCAGGACTGAATGGATAGTGCCATAGACATCCATGTGCCATGGATAGTGCAATCTCGTCTCCCGTGTTACAATCAGTACCTCAAGTACAATCAAAATACCAAATTTATATACCTCCACCAACCATCGAATCCGTTATTTTACAGAACGATATTGATTCAATAGAACTGAAAATTGCCCGTCCAAAAATGATTGTGATCTTCTAGGTAGTGGCAAAGCAATTACCTTCGGACACCAAGCGTATCGGCAGGCACCAAAAACTTCATTGAAATGAAAGATATGGTACAAACAAAGTGAATCACCACATTTCGCAGAATCGATAAAATGAGGTCATCGCAGTAAAAAATCTACAATACATTTATGTTGTTGTTTTGAGGGTGTGAACTATGACCTAGCATAAATATTAATCTTTAAAAAAGGGTTTGGTTATTTTATAACGATACTCAGGGGGTTCAAATTTGTTAATGTTCATGGCTCGGGGTGATTTCCCGATGTTTAGAATGATCAAAAAACCGGGAGTGATCGTTTGAAGTCAGTAATTCACCACGACAATTAAAGTACAAAAAAATGTTTCAGTTAAAATTTCAATAAGCACCTTTGTGATTCTATCACAAATCAGCGCTATATAAAGTTGACAATTTTTGTGTAAACATTTTTGACGACAATTACAAAAAAAAAACAACATTTAATTTGATGAAATTTCAACGCAAACTAAAACACTAAAATCTTGCGTAATGAATTATGTATTTGAGGTGACTGTAGAAAATATACAGCTTTATGTATTTGAGATATCTGTAGAAAATGTTTTCAGGCCTTTCATCACGTCATTTTAAAACCAAAACAAGAGTCCTTAGAGTCATTATTTTCCATGGATATTCAAAAAATTATTTATGTCAAAAATGTTAAAGTTGAAATTCGTCAAATTACTACTAGATTTCCCATTATTTTCCACCAACAAAGAGATAAGCTAATACGATCCCAAGTGGAATAATGAATTATGCAAGATGCACAGCGCACAGCGTGTCGGCTGTCTGATCGTCTGATGTCTGCTCTCGGCTGCTGTCTGCCGTAAACGAAAGTCAAATCGAAACGACTTCAACACGTGTTCCGCGAGCGTGAATCACCTAATCTCAATAAAAGCACAGGGGGTCACCACTCGCACTCTCCACGTCCACACCACTCACTACTACTACTCTCTTCTCCCTTTACACTTATGATGATGTTCTTCTTCGTAAAGCGCTAAGTAATTACATTTTCCCAGATAAAAATCCCACTCAAAAAAGATAGACGAATGAATTTAATTCGGCTAAGAAATGCACCCGAAAAGTAATTAAAATATACAAGAACAAATTCTCCATTTGATCCATTGTGGTTCATATTTTGAATGAATCAGAAAATCGTTTTCATTGTTGTTATTTACTTTTAACCTTAGGGGCCATCCATAAATTACGTTACACGGATTTCATGATTTTTTTACCCTCCCCACCCCCCGTCCCTGTCACACCTCGTCACTTTTGTGAGACCCCCTCCTCCCTAGTGTGATGTCACATATTTTGCAATTTTACATCTAAAAAAGTTTTGCGTTTTTATAATTTAGATTTTTAAATGTGACGTCACAGAGCTGATGGACCCCTCCCCCCCTCTCCCCATACACCATGTCACATGTCACACTTATCTACTCCCCTCCCCCCACTTATCCTATTATTTGTCTAATTTCTTTTGTTATTTCAAAATATGGAATGTATTGCATTGCAGAAGGTAATTGCTTTGGCCCTTACCCCTGCCTATTCTGGAATAAACGCTTCAGATTTTATGTCCGGGTTAAATCTTTTCCACAGGAAAAACTTAACCCTTTCACACACTTTTCCACAAATGATCATCTAGTATCTAGTCAATCCACGTTATGCAATTGCACTACATAAGTATAATAAATACAAAATAATACAAGAACAACTTGTCATAGAGACCAAATGGGAAAATACTTCACCGACTCCAGATATTTTCAAATCAAGGGTTCGGCTCGGTGGAACTCCTAATTGAACCTATAAATCCTATTGATCCCTCAATATAAATATTTAAAAAATCTTTTGTAATTCTACGACCTACATCTATTTAAAATTACTTTTTTTTGAATTTTTATATATAAATTCTTTGACAAATCTAAATTTGAATATTAAACTTTGCCTTTATTTTAAGCATATGCCTGGGTGAGTGATAATTTAATCGAGGTTATTATGAAAAGAATCATACCCCAATGGTTTGATATTTTTTGAGCTTAAAAGCTTACTTATAGGCTCTGAAAATGTATTAGCTTTCCCCGTACAAATTTAGGAAGAAGACGTGAGTGTTTATGTTAGATATATTATATCAGGAATATTTAAATGTCATAAAGTCATCAACCATCGCCAATGAATGGTGCCAAATAATTGAGGTAGACAACCAGCTTTGTGGAGTCGAAATTGTTTAGTAAATTGTTTGAAACAAACAAATTTCAGTTTCCCAAGAGAAAACAAACACTTTTTAAGCAAAAGTTTATAAATTAAATAAACTAATCTCTTTAATTAATATAAAAATACGTATTGCATACTCGAATGCATAGGAGATATGCTCTAATATAAACTAACTTAACCACATCTATAACTATATTTATATCTCTATATATTTTTTATATATTTTTTAAAGAAATACGATATGAAATGAAATTAAATGTTAACATTTTTATGTAAATTTTATATTTTTCAACTAACAAGACAACCCAAGTTGCAAAGAGGTACGAATCTTTGGATCTCTGAATAATCCCGTTAATTAAACAACAAAAATTGTAGAATTAAATGTAAAAGTACACAGTTCATTATAAACTGATTGCTTAGAATTTTTAAAAGAAAATAAAGTATAAATACTTGGTGGTAAATCTTTTTTTAAAAATTCTAAGTTAAATAAAATTAAAACATATACACATATATACAAAACGTCGTGATTAAATTTTAGTTTGTCTGTTCATTCATAACATGTAAATTAATAAGTTGTATTATTAATAACTCCGTAATAATACACGATAATGGTTGAACTCGAGCGAAGTACTAGAGTTGTACCTGTGTTATGAATTGTTGTTTAAACAATATTTTGGAATAATTCATTTCATAATTAATGTTCTTTATTTCATAATTATATTCAAAATTATTTGAACTCGAGTCGAATACTAGAGTTGAAAAATAATAATTTTCCTTCTTAAGGAAATTAAATCGAATTCCGCATTCAAATTATATTAATTATGTATTAACCCGGTTGATCAGACCTGATTGAAATGTTTCTAAATTTGAGTAAATTTCTTCTGATGTTTTTGGCCAAACCCTTGGAAACCACCATATAACTTCGGTATATAAGCTCGGCTTTACAGAACTTACATGTTTTAAAGTCAATGGATAGATTCTCCATGATTATGACATCAAAAAAAATTACGCGTCGAGTGTACAATATTTATTATTGATTGTATGGGCTCGACTTTTATTGGCTCTGACGTAGAGCATAACATAAGACAATATAAAGGCGTGCACAAATTAATTGAGACTTGATATATTTGAGAAAAATAATGATGTGATTTTGCAGAAATCACTACCAATAGTACCGAGTTTATGAATTACTTGTAGAATGTTGTGTCAGAATTGCTCATAAAAACTTCCAAAACAACTCGAACCACTCAGACAAGTTTCACATCACGTAGTACTGCGTGTATGCACATGGACCAGTGGACTGCAGTCCTTCCATCACCTATAGGTATTATCCTTCTACAGACAACGGATCCACTGCCTCCCGACTGACGATGTAGCACACTGTTCCGTACCTAAGACAGCAGCTCAGGGTTTGATGAGCAGACAGCAAGCATCTCTCGCCCTCTGTCTCTCGTGTAAGGTAAACGTTATCGACGCCGGATCGATACGTTGCGGATGGGGTACACGCCCACCCTTACCTTTTGGAACTTATTTAGACCATTAGGAATGGTAAGTTGAACACCAGGACCCAGTTGTTCAAACTGGATATACCTCCGCCAACTCCCCTCCAATGATAATAATGACGTTGCGTCATTGTCCATTATTTCTCCAAGTCTTATTACATTTCGTGTATATTGTCCTTTATTTGTTAAAATAATGATAATAAATATCACATTATTCCTTGTGTCACCGTTGAAAATTACTTGATTGTACTAAATTCAAAACGATTTTCAGAATTGTTATTGAAAATAATGCCCGTTTTTGTAAATAAAATATAAGAAAACGTCACAATTGGCAAAAAGAAGTTTTAAAGGTTATTGATAATTATGTATATTGTTAAACAATCGATTACGTTATAATACAATTGACTATTTCATCCTATCTCGAATCCTGTGATGATGGGCCCACCACCTCAAAAAAAACGAAATAGAAAGAAACTGTCTAACCAGAAAAGACAACTCTGAAATATCTGCATTCCGTGCGCTTGAAATGTGAGAAAATCGAGTAGCTCCATTCAAGTTATTTGTATTCCATAATAATATTTTTTGAATAAAATCTTTACTAGATTTGTAAATGACGTTTAAATAATTATTAAAATCTACGTTTAGAAAAATACCTTATTTGTTAAAATATTATAAAAGGAAAAATTGATTCTTGTTTTCGATGCAGATAGACGCTTAACTAGACCTTCTTTTGTTTTACCACTTACGTTCCCGAATGAAGTCGACATTTTGAAAAAAATAATAAAATATTCCAGTTCAGAAAATAAACGATTTGTATCACGTAGAAAACTATTAAAATTATAAAATTCGTAGAAGTAAATACATTTATTCTCTTTTAAATTACGGAAAATCAAATTTGTTTAATTTGTTCAAAGTTGTTCTATTTGCATTTCGTTTTAAAATTACTGCCGCAATAATTCATTTATAATTCGTAGTAATATAATATTTTGGAAATGACGTAGCGAAATGAAAATAGTTATACCGAAATACAAACAATAAACAATAACATTTGATTGTTTATCCTTTGTTTTTCTTTTAAATAAAGTGTTCGTAGCATTATTCCATAATAATAGCCGTAGAATTAATCGAAGATTGAAGACGTTCTCAATTGTATAATAAATAGTACGCAGTCGTAAAAATTCAAACATAAAGAAAAGGTATTAAATTTTGCTTGATTAAAAATTAGAAATGACGTTACGAGCTGAAAATAGTTAACCTAAAAAAAATAATCAACTTGATAACATTCTATTGTTTTTAAACAAATGAAATATTTTCAAAACAAATGAAACTCGTTAATAACAAAAGCTCATGAGAGAAAAAAAAAACGACATGTTATGAACAAACAGACTTTGAAAAAGAAAATATACATTAAAATCCTTGTAAAACAATCGTAAAGTAAAAAAAAAAACGAAACCCAACACGTTTAAGGCGGCCAAATTGCTATAAAAATTTATTATTATTTAAAATAAATTAAACAGTATTGTTAAGATATATTAAATTAAAGATTTTATTAACACATAATAAATTAAACTGGGACAAATTAACATAATAACAGAACATAAACTCACCTTCCTTGGATCGACCAAAAATACAAGATTCTATCTATCTATCTAAATTACGATCTTGTGCTTCTGGTTTTTCTCCTGTAGTATAGACAGACAAAATACCTGGTACTGTATTCAGCCGAAATGTTTATTTGCTCCCAAAATCAAATCCAGCCATAAATATCTTGTATATCAAGGCGAGAATAATAAATCTTCATAATTTATCAGATTGATTTCCTTTAGGATATTTTTCTTCCATATGTTTACATAAGATGCCTGTTACTTGGCAATTAAAATTTGAAATTATCCATCGGTTATTTTCGTGTAAATTACGACGTTAGAAATGTGTTATTAAATACACTTATGGGCATCACGATAACGATGATCGCAGCCCAGTTAATTATGTTCCAGTTTCGGACAATAACCTTCGTATTTCTTAATTAAATTATACGAAATAATATCAAATGAAATCACGACCGACTCGTCAGTTAAACCCTCTACCACCTTGAAAGATAACTAAGAAGTGGGCACTAAACAAAATATTCCATTTTTATACCCTTTTCAAAAAAGAAAAAATGAATGATGTTACTTCCAAAATTTAAAACAAATAAATCTATGTTGACGTTTATTATTTTTTTTAAATATTATTTAATCACCTCTTGAAATTAGGTACCTGCTTGCCTAAATCTATGATAAAATAAACTGCGAGAAATATTAACAAATATTTTATCATAACAAAAGGTAACCCCCACTCCTTTAATAACGTACCATCTAATATTTCTAAGTATACCTACGCTGTTTGGCAACTTGCCGGCTGTTATTTATCTGACTTTAGACTTCGTAATAATGCTGAAAACTTGCAGAACAGTGGATAGTTTGATGATATATTCGTTAGGTCGGATAAAAGTTTTTAAAGATATTAATAATATTTTTTTAAATTTAGAACTATCTAATATTTGTTCCTGGAACGCAATGGTTAGTTCACTTAGGGAGCATATTGCAAAAAATGCCAATATCCAATCATACATATTTCCAATATCATTTCTATTGATATACTTTCTCCAGCTGTAAAAAAATTACGACATTTTGTGCTTATCAGGGAATAAAAACTGCTTTGAGAGCTGATCCGTTTAATTGTTTACTCATAATAAATTACATCCGGTGAGTGACAGTCAATATATGAACACTACATTAAAACTTAACAATTTATTGCTAATCGAAAGCCTAACAAAACTTGGAGAAATAGCCCCAGATCTAATGACCGCGAAATTGGCTAGTCTCGAGGGGAACGTTAGGCACTCAAAAGCATAGTACACAAAACTATAAATATACGAATGAATATTTGAAGCTTTAACAAAAATCGATGGACGCAAAATGCGACTTGGAATATTAATATTACCATTACAAAGGGTCCAAAACACGAGGCGCCATCGTAAATCTACTGTCTTGAATAAGATAAAATTCTGCCGTCAGAAATATTTGTCACAATTTTGACAACTCTGAGTGAAAAGTAAAAATGTTGACTTTTAAACCATCACCATCGGGGCTATCACCCCAAGATAACAGACAATGACCTATAAAAATCGTATTTTAAAATTATTAAATCCGCTAATTTAATTAAGATAAAAACGGCCTTCGTGATAAAAATTCATGGTTTTACGAAAGCTAAACCCCGATTCAGTTAAAATACCCTGTTCAACCTTAAAGGTGAATAATTAACTTTCACAAAACGTAATACTGAGAAAGGGGAGATTGTCTAAAAATAACCAACGAACAAAACTCGCCCCGTAACCCCTGATCTCTCAATCTCTGTAACCCAGTAGAACTCTTGTGATTAAAACATCTAACTAAACTAGCCAAATCAAAACAAAAGAAAAAATCTACTTCCAGAACCATGTAGTATTCTGGATGATTATTTCCAGAGAGGAAGATACTCTCTGAATCGACCTGATGAAGGACAACCATTCAGAATTGAATTGAATTTTAGAAATGGCTTTAGAAGAGTTTGGTGGCCATCTCTCAATAGCAAGGTACTTCCCAAATTCCTTTCACCAACTCCTTTCCCTCCCTACTACCTTTAGCCTCACAACTTACTCCAATTGGGGATACCATAGAATTACTGGCTCTAGACTGTTGGAAGTAGATGGGGCTCTTGTTGAGTATTCATGTTCATAAAAACATAATAAAAATCGGGGTGTTCGTGCTTCCGTTATGGGGAAGAGCCTCTAGAAAATTTCCTAGCTTATATATATCAATTTTGACAAAGATTAAAATTTATTTTACTTCCTTTTCCAGAGATGAACCAGCGGCGCTCCAGCGACTCCCCGGACTCCGGTCTGCCCGGAGAGAGACTCGCCAGGAGAGCTCTCATCCATCTGGACCGCAGGCGTGGCGGAGACCTGGGGCTCATCCTGGCTGGTGGGTACCTTACACCTTACTCATTGCACTCACACTGGCACAGGCCAATCTAGCCAACTTTATACCCACGGTTCATTAGTAAACACTTTTGGTATGGCCCTGCAACTCTTTTTGTTACGTGAGTTGCTCATGAAAAAGAGGGAGAAGCGACAACAGGGCACAAAATCATCAGTGATTTCAATCATCAGCCCAAAGTTTACATAAAATGTTGCTTTAAATACATTTTCTATTACGAGTACCCCATCGGGCATCATCCTACATATGTATCTGATGTACGGCGGCGCCTCTTAAATAGTTTATTAATTTGTCTGCGGTGTTTTTCATTTCTCTTCAAACTCAAGGGCAATGGTAAAAAATGGTTCGCTTAGTCCGAAGATTATTCAAACCAAATGGCTATCTGATATTCCTAATACCTACTTGAATATATCAGACTACTTAATCTATTCTGCCATCATAAGCCAAAAGCCAGCCAGGAATTTTTCACAGTCACATTCTGATATACGAATTTTTTTTCCTACGATAATAAAACTGCTCGTACCTAGCAGCCTTTCTGCTAATGATAGCAGTATTGTAAATCAAGGTTTTAGTGATTTCAAATATATATAAACATTCGACCACCATAACACGGGCATCAGCTAGTATGGTGGTCGAAAAATCCACACATAATGTAACCATAACATGCAATGATAAAGAAATATATATATTAAAATTGTATTCGTAATTTATACAAGGGAAGCCGTGAACCATTTTTCGCACCAGATTTAAATGTCCGGGTTAAATTTTCCCCACAAGAAAAACTAAACCCTTTCACACACTTCCCAAATGATCATCTAGACAATCCACGCTATGCAATTGCACTATATAAGTATTATAAATACAAAACAATACAAGAACAACATGTCAACCTACCAGAGACCAAATGGGAAAAAAAATCACCGACTCCAGATATTTTCATATCAGAGGGTTCGGCTCTGTGGAACTCCTAATTGAACCTATAAATCCTACTGATCCCTCAATATAAATATTTGAAAAATCTTTTGTAATCCTACATGCAGGGCTGGGCAGTATTTGAAATACTTGTAATTGAAATACGTATTTGAAATACAAATACGTATTTTGTATTTGTATTTCAATTACTTCCTAAAAATGTATTTTGTAATTGGTATTTCAATTACCTGGGGCTGAGGTATTTTGTAATTTGTATTTCAAATACTTATGGCTTGAAAATACATTTTCAAATACATTTAGCGATCTTAATAATGATAATGAAAAATAAACTGACATAGATAATACGTAGACTAAAAACGCTAGAATCCAAAGCTCTATGTTAAGTGTGTTAATATTTAGAGTTGGCAACACGTCCTGTACTATAATAGCACTGTTATTGTACATTTTCTATCATATTTGTATCATATTATGTAATGCTTGTCATTGCTTTGTATTGTACGTTTTTGTGTCATAGTATTAGATCAAGCACTATAGGAATAATTTGACTGAATACTAAACTATTTTTAAGTTAATTACAGTAGAGCGCACTTGAAGTGAAATAACTAGTGTCCGACCGAAACAGGATTTTCTACCGAAAACGTAACCGAATATTCGATATCTGTCTCAGTTTCGGCCGAAACCGAAACCGAAACTTTTTTAGACATGTTGAAAATCTATTGTTTACTGAAATTCGGCTTATTTTTTACACTTATATTCACTATAAAGTAAGGACTTCATAAATTGAGTATTATAATTTTAATTGCGTTTACAATCACAACATTTTTTTACATTAACTCCACATGAGAGACCATGAGGAAAATAATTTCCCTCAGGGCGTATGTCATCTTTGAAGATGCTGTATGGAGGGTCTTTTTGGGGAGAGGAAGGAGGGAGGAAACATAGAGGCCGGGTTCCACAGCCGAGCTGTTGAACTCAAGAATGAGTCAAAAAAGATAGCGCCGTGTACGGAGACTAGCATTAAAAAGTAGTATGTATATCAACAGGGTACTTGTGGTTTCGTCACAATTACGTAGATTGTAAGTATCTCCATGAACGGAGGGCCTTACACCAAACACATCAAAGGAGGGACTGTTCGGAAGATCGCTTCCGTTGAAGGAGACTAGATTTTAATTTTTATTTACACTTGTTAAATAAAATTAAAATTAGAATGAAATAAATAAAAATAATTGAAGTTTGTGATCACATAAACTCACAATACAAGCACGCCGGACCGGCCAACGAACTCAGTCGATGATGGTGGATGACACATGAGCCACGAACTCACCCGAAGTCAGTCAAACGGCACGCGATAATTCACAAATGCAGAGTTTCGGTGCGGCCGAAGGTTCGGCAGATTTTCTGCCGAAACCGAAACTGATGCCGAAACTAGATTTTTTTACCGAACCTTGACGAAACCGAAACCGAACCTTCGGTCGGTCACTAGAAATAACACAAAATAGCGCTATACAAATGTCGTGTTATAATAATAATACATTATTATTATATTACCTAACACCTGAGTCCTTTACCACAAATTTTACAAGTGAAGCGGAGATGAGATGTGTCTTTTGAGCAATATGATTGGTCAATTTTTGCAAGTTACTGTTTCACTCTGCTCAACATTGCTTCTATGGAAACGCATCCTTAGATAAGGGCATTTACGACAATTTATTGCAACCAAAGGTTCTAACAAAACCAAATGTATTTTGTATTTTGTAATTTGTATTTTGTATTTGAAAGAAAAAAATGGTTAAAATACTGTATTTTGTATTTGGTATTTTAAATACACGACTTGAAAGTATTTTGTATTTCGTATTTTAAATACATGCGAAAAAGTATTTTGTAATTTGTATTTCAATTACAGCAAAGCATGTATTTTGCCCAGCCCTGCCTACATGTATTTAAAATGACTGATTTTTGCATTTTTATGTATAAATTCTTTGACAAATCTAATATGCCTAAATTTTGAATGAGAGTCTAATATGCCTAAATTTTGAATGAGAGATATGCCTAAATTTTGAATGAGAGCCTAAATTTTTAACCAATTATAATTAATGAACCATTATAATTACCCGTATAGAGCAATTGCTAGGTAGGTTCTAGGTTCATTCTAAATCTCTCGTCTTCACGTTGAAATTAAGAAAAGGCATAGATTGTCGTAGCCCTTTAATTCACTAATAGTCTTGATCCTTTGAAATACAGTAAATTAATACTCAGTTAATTGCTGTCACCTAACGATCTTAAAGAAACAGGGGCGTCGTGGTCCCCCTCTCCCCCCTCTCCGCCCACCGCCCACCGGCCCTCTCGTGATCTAAATTTACTTCCTCTCCCAACCTGAGGCGCATGTCTGTCCAGAAACTTGAACAAAAAACAACACACACTAGAAAGTCTGACGTAGACTTCGGTCCTAGTCGCCGTGCGGAATATTTCAATCATCGACATGTCCCGCGATACTTTTGACAAACTAAACCCGCCATAAGTCTACTGTCATCCGCGAAAACTGGCCAAAGTGCAGAAAAGTGTCCACGGCGACCCGCGATGGAGCTAAATCCGGAAGCTCGCATGAAAAGCACAAAAACAAATAATGTAAAGTCACCGCTCGAATGGGAGCGACCAATGTTTTGAGTTTCAGTGGTCACACGTGCGCAAACAATCAAAATTCGTTAATAAATTAATTCAGTGTGTAAAAATTGAGTTAAGTGTGTAGTGAAATCAAAGTGTTGTTGAATGAGGTGACAGCGGGTCAGTCAGGTGCGGAGAGTTCGGCATGTTTTCCTCTTTCAAGTTCCCCACCTTGCGGCTGCGGAGCCCGAGGTCGGGGGCTGGGACAGCGGGGCCCGGCGAGGAGACTCCGAGAGCCAACACAAACAATACGCCGGTTAGGAGCAAGCCCCCCAAGACTCCACAAACTCCGGTGCTGGGAGCCAACCGGGTCAAGAGACACCAACGTCGTAAGATCTTCACTGTCTTTGAAATATGTACTTTAGGATCAATGAGCTTATTAGTTTGTTTGAGTTGGTAGTAAATTTGATAGGTGTGTAGGAACTTCGGATAACTTTTGTTGATGAAAATTATATGTATGTATACATATATATATATTTTTATTGTTTATTCGTCTTTATTAATTACATTACATTGGTGAGGTGCTGTCTCTATCTCACTAAGATCTCATGAGTTGTGAGAGAAAGTTTTTAAAAAAAGTTTTCAAAGTTTTTAACGTGAGCGGTTCACAACAAAAATAAAAATAACAACACAATATTAAATTTAAAACCACCAGTTTTTATGAAATCATAATGTTTGATCTGCCTTGACTGAAGAAGGTTTATAATTCAAATAATTAGTGTTACAATGGCCAGTGGCAGTGCACTGTATAGACTGTATAGCTTGGTTGCAAAGTATCTAAAATTTCTTTGGCCAAAAGTATACAAAGTAGTCATCAACTGTTTGTTCTATTGGAAATGAAATTTAAATAAAAGTCAACTTTGGCAAAAGTTGATCAATGGTAAAACAAACATTAACTCACAACACGTCAAATGGTCAATCGTACCGAAACGAAACAATAGATTGGCGGCAGAAATTTAGTGAATAGCACGCGGTAATTCCAATACTTGGTTCGAAGCGAGTAAATGTATCCATTGTTTTCGGGAATCCCGGAAATGCGTTTCGTTTTCGAGCATAGACAAGTAGGGTTGCCATATGTGTTCAAACCAAAATCATATAACTTAAAAAAAGAATAGGAAATCGGTCATTAGGCTCTTGTGCGTCCAGAAAACTTTCCTCTAACCAGACACTAGACAAATACTATTAAATACGTCAATGACCTACATCATGAGTACCTACATATATATTTAACTCATAAATACCTGGTGCCTAGGTACTTTGCCTACCAAATGAACAAAAAATGTAAAGCCCTCACCACTCCTAGTAATAATAATAATTTGTAATTTTAGAGCACCGGGGTGTTGTACAATTTATCTTAATTTATTATTTAATATACAGAAAACGCATGGACCTGTCAGATAATATCACTTCCCTTAATCACACTATAAGAAAGTTTATGCTTGGAGAAAATACGACGTTGCACGCGGAGGACACCATATTTAAAACACTGGACATGATTTTGCATTTTCTACTCTCCATTACTTTTATGAGATACTAGCTTTTTCCCGCGACTTCGCTCGCATGGTGTAAGGGGGGTTCCCACTCCGCCTCCTCCACCTCCTCACCTCTCTCACCGCTCTCCCTCCCCCTTCCCCCCACCTTCCTCCCCACCCTTCCACCGCCACTCACCCCTCCCTCCTCCCCCCTCCCACATCTCTCCCTCCCTCCCGCTTTCCATACATTCAGTTTTCAAACCTCGCGTGCCACCAAAAGCAATTTTTTTATACAAATTTCATATATTCGAAATCATTTAGCCAGAGCTCACCGACCTTTTAAAAACCTTGTCCTGATAATAACGAACACACAAAAAAAAGAATTATCCAATTTGGTACAGTCGTTCGAAATTTATGTGCTTAGCAACACATTCAGCGATTCATTTTTATATATAAAGATATTGAAAGACTGGAGAATTTAGGACTCTTTAGGACTGGAGATTTTTTATGAAGTTCTTATTTGCTTACATTTTTACCCAATTAGTTATTTACAATTTCGGTCGAGAGTTGGAATTTTCTGGAATACACACTTCCGATAAGTAAGCTGGAGCCATTCCGTTAAAGGACTTAAATACCATCCAGCAGAGCTTAAACTGAAATCTTTCAGTCATTTGAGCCAGATAACAAAAATACTAAATTATTCAGGGAAAAAGAAATCCTCACTCCTCATTTGAAAATACCTCACTTAACGACCTTTAGTCAATTTTGAACAATTCAGTAATTAGTAAAACTTTAAAGGGAAATTTATAACCATTAATAATTTCCCACATTTTACTCTGTAATCAATAAGGGTACAAGCAATAAAAATAAAAGCAATATGTCATTAATTTAAAAGTAATATAAATTGATAATGCCTCCAGAAGGCGAAATAGCTATCACGCGTAATATCTAATAATTACACATCAGATCCTCTTTATAAATAAATTGTTTTTAACCAAATTGATAAATAATATTATTACATTACTAGTCAATTTAAAGAGGAAAAAATAAATAAATTTGAGTTCTACATATTAAACTTGTAAAATAAAAACTAAACAATAAAAAGGAATAGATTCTTCAAAATGGATAGAATAGAAATTAATAAAGCCGTTCATGAAAATCATTCCGTAAAAACTACCATATATTCTCAAACTCGTATTTTTGGAAAATTATTACTGCTACTAATATCTCCGTAAGAAAGCTTCGCGATGTAGTTTGCTTAGTAAAATGAAAAATCAGAGATAATAAATATTAAGTCCTCACATATGAAATTGGCGTTTTGTATGGGAGGAACATAAAGTCGATTTTTCTTAAATATAATATATTTATTTAATCAAGGTACGTACCATTGCTATCTATGCACTTTTGCCATCTCATAGGTAGTTCATCGATCCCTTTACTAAAAAAACCATTCGGACGGGAATCCATAAAATCTTTGAAGGCGGTTTGGATTGCCCGATCGGAGTTGAATTTTTTCCCTTGCAAGAAGTTACTAGCGGTCTGTTGTGCAGTGTGTGGTCTAGCGTTGTGGTAGCGCGTTTGTTGTTTTGTTTCACTCAATTCGTGAGGTACCCACCTTTCAAGCTTTTTCACCTTCTCAATTTGCTTCAAGTGGATTAAAACAGTTTTATCACTAACACCGCAGTCTGCAGCTAACTCGGACGTGGTTTGCGATGGATGCGCTTCCACAATAGCCTTCAATTCTTCATTATCAACTTTGGTCTCCGGCCGTCCACGAGGCTTGTTCTGCAGAACGAAAACGTTGGAACCAAAAACGGACTGTGTTTTCTTTTGCGGCACCGTCGCCATACACATTATTAATCCTTCGAGCCGTTTCTGCAGCACTGGTGCCACGGTGGAACTCATACTCGTAAATAAAGCGATATATGAAGTTTTCCATTTTGTTAACTAAGTGACGCAAAGAAAAAAAACAATTAAGGAAAAAACAAATGAATTATAATTTTCGAAACACAAATACATGAGTAAATAGCTGTATAAATTTGAATTTGTAATTCCTAACCAAAGAGAAGATGTTTGAGATCAAAGTTGCCAGTACGGCAAAACGCCAATTTCAGATGTAAGGACCTAATATATTATCTGCACAAAATCGAAAAATAGGAGGTGTTTTCGTTTACTTACTTATTTATATATTCAAAATAATTAATGTTTTTTTTCTTATTGGATATAAATATCTTTTTTTTATTTATTGTTATCAAGTTTAATTTGTAGAACTCCATTTTAATTTTTATTTTTTTATTATATAATCAATTATATTATTATTAATTTAATAATAATATTATTGATTATATAAAAAAAAAAATTTAAAAATTTAAAAAAAATAAAAATATCTTTAACTATAAAAAAAAACAATGAAAGTGTTTCATAGTGATTTATTTTTGGGGTATTATGCCATGTGGCGCTACCTCCTTCTTTAGCCAACTGCGTATACAGCGTTATAGTGTCCATCATCAGGGCAGATGTGGCATCACAAAACGTTGGCTAAAGAAGGATGATCTCTAAAATCATATGTAATGAAAGTGTTATTTACAAAAAAAATCCACTTACCGAAAAAATATTTTGATTTAAGGTGTAAAATATATCTCTTAGGGATGAAACACTTGTAATTAATTTTACTTGAATACTTTTTACTAATTTTCTATTTCTTACGTACCATCCTTTGTTCTCATTATTAGTGACCTATTTATTGACTACTAAGAACGGATCCAACCCAAACTAAGCATGTTCTCTATATTAATGGAATTAATTTAAATGAGATTATCAATTAACAAAATAAATTGTAATGGCACGCGCTTGGTAAAAACATAAATTCTTCAACGTGATTCAAACTATTTTTATTGGTGTGGGTGCAATATATGTATAAATGTACGTACGGAATATTTAGTGGTTTTTCACTTAAAAATGTTAGCTTTTAAAATAGTTAACGATCGGTATTTAGCCACGCGATTTCGATGTACCAGATACTTATAAAATAAATAATAAATATAAATAAGCTAGCGAAACAGGTGAGCTTATTTTTGCAAATATAATAAAGATGTGTTTATTGAACCTTCCAGTAATTATAGAAGCACATGCTCAAGAAAATACCTAAGCATATCACATTCCTACTCATATCACATTCCTCCACATCTGCAATGAAACCGACACTTAAAGTCATAATGATCCAGAAATATACCACTTCCTTTTAATCTGGTTAATGTAACCGTACGAGCTTTTACTAAGAGGAATTCTAATTAGTGCTGAACTTCGTGATCACTTCAGTCTATTTAAAACACAGGAATCAGTGTATTTCAACGTAACTATTCTTTGTAATGGTTCCCTGGTACCTACCTACATATTCTTTAGAATTAAAGTATGTAAACACATGCATGTCGGTTCCAGTTATGTGCCTGATTTTATTTGTGTAGCTATAATTTGAAGAATGCCAACTTCAACAAACTTCCCCGAGGTCCGATGCCCGTAGCTATACAATGGTAGAATAATATGAAAAAAGGTCCCCGTAAAGCCGACTCCAACCCTCTCCTGCTAACACGAAAAAGAGGACATCGAATTTCATTTTCAAAGTTTTTCATCCAAGATCAAAAAGTTTCGTCGTGACAAAAGTTTGTACCGACCAGTACGTTAAATTTTAAACGCAAAAAATGCAGTTTTTATACAATCCTCGGTTGTATGGTGGTAAATATCCCCACCTGCCATGCTGGAGGCCAGGGTTCGATTACCCGCCGGAGAGAATTTTTGTGCTGATTTCTTACATTAGACAGTACCTATATAGAAGATCTCCATATTTTCAAATAATGATGAATCAACGCAAGGAGTTTGCACCAGTGAGGCGTTCTGTTCTACCTGACCTAACTACCCTACGAAAATAATGTATTATTATTTTTTGTTTCTTTGTTTGTTTGTTTGTGTGTTTGTTGTTTGTTTGTTTGTTTGTTTGTTTGTGTGTTTGTTTGTTTGTTTGTTTGTTTGTTTGTTTGTTTGTTTGTTTGTTTGTTTGTTTGTTTGTTTGTTTGTTTGTTTGTTTGTTTGTTTGTTTGTTTGTTTGTTTGTTTGTTTATTTATTTAGGTAAGGAATAAATGAAAATATCAACGGAACTGAATTTATTTCCAAGCCTATTTAGTCTGTGGATTGGGGAGTTAATGAAATAAGTAGTTAGTTTTAGACG